>CM039732.1:25174248-25774248 GCA_022539455.1 Dendrobium nobile | reverse complement strand
TACAAAATATTTAGCTTTTAGTGATTAATATAGCAAATTAGATATTGAATAAGGCGACAGATGTGTATAACTTAGCCAAATAAAAAGATAGGAGATATAAGAATCTAGTTCAATTGAAGTCATTAAGGATCAAGATTACAAATTGTTTTTCTTATAAGAGAATATTCAACATAAATGAAGGAGATATTTCGATAATCTTTTCAATAAAGATTGTGAGAATATGAATGATTTTAGTGACCTTAACAACCTAAATGAAAAATAGAGATTTTTATTTTTATTATCATATTAGTAAAATCAAAATTGGAAATGTTTTTCAAAAAAATGAAGTGTGAAAATCAGTGAGACCTAATGATATTTCAATAGAGGTGTACAAATGCTTAGGAGATCAAGGAATTCTTAGCAACTTTGTAATATTATTTTGAAAACTAAAATGATGCTAAATGAGTAGAGGAGTGTGTTGTTTCTTTAACACAATAGTATGCGAATTATAGAGGAATTAATTAATGTGTCATGCATTAAAAATACAGGAGAGAGTAATTAAGTATAGGTTACAATGTATACATGAGTTGTTACTTGTGTTCAAACACAAGGTGGGTTGACCAAGTATTGTCCTATTTCAATTGGATTATATAAAGGATCAACTTTAAGCCCATATCTTATTGCTTTAGTCATGTATGTTCTTACTAGACATTTGCAAGAGGATGTAACCTAGTGTATGCTTTTTCCTGATGATATTCTTCTTGTTGATAGACTAGAGGAGTTGAAAGAAAATTTGAATTATGGAGGTCAACCTTAGAGTCTAAAGGTTTTTGTTTGAGTAAATCTGAACCGAATACATGGAATGTAATTTTAGTAATAATAGATCTAGTAGTAGGATTGTAACATTGGGTGAGGGTGATCAAGCCATTAAAAATAGTGCATGTTTAGATACAGAGGGTCCATTGTTCAAAACGATGGTGAAATAGATGTGAATATTATAAATAGAATTCAAGCTGGATGGCTGAAGTGGAGGAATTTATCGGGCTGGTTATGTGATAGAAAAGTACCATCGAACATTAAAAAAAATTATAAGATGGTGGTGAGACCTACAATGCTTTATGGAGCAAAGTGTTAGCCATCAAAAGAGAAGCATAAATTTCAGTTAAGTGTTATAGAGATGAGGATGCTCAAATGGATGAGTGGCTTTACACTTAGAGATGGAATGTGAAATGATTATATAAGTGAAAAGGTTGAGGTCATCTTATAGATGATTTGGTCACATAACATGCTAGCTTTATGATGATCCGGTTAGAAAAATAAATGTATTAGATCTAGCCTATGTAAAGAAATGTAAAGGTAGACATAAAAAGACTTGGTTATAAAGTATTAGAAATGATATTTTTTTATTATATTTAAATGAGAATTTGACTCTTCATAGAACACAATGGAGAAAAATGATTCATGTAATTGACACCATATAGTAGGATAAAGGCATGTTATTGTTGTATTTGATGGTGCATATTTAATGCTGCAGAATATCAATGTTGAAGAAAGTTCATCAGCCTAACGAGGTGAAGCTAATGGAGCATATGATGCGTTCATCTCATTTGAATTTGCTTTACCTTACATCTACAAATGAAAATTATAAAAATTGCTAATGACCTTTATCTAGCTTTGCAATGAAATTTTCAAGATATTTTATATGTAATGCAATTAGTTCTTATTACAAAGTACTTCTTAAAATATTAAGGGAAGATGAATGAGATTCTTCCTATCAAAAAGTGGTATCTTTTCTGATAAACATAGCATAAATATCTCTTATATGAGGGATTATTGAGTGGAAGAGATTGATCTTGTGTTCCAAGAGATCATATCATGATGGAGCACCATCATTGAGTGGAAGTCTTCAGTCGCTATTAATTATCAATTGTAAGTGATGAATACTAAATTTAAGGAGATAGTAGAACTAACAATTGATGTAGCCTTGGAAGTGGTAGGTTTTGCACATGTGCTACCAAAACAATCATTTGATTTATTAGCTCATGAATTTGATCTCACTTCCCATGAAATTGGATTCTAGCCTCCTTAAATAGTTGGTGCCTCAAATTCTTCTTATGAAGCCTAGTATCTATTACTTCTACCATCTTAGTCATACCCTCAACTTGATCCATGGAGACTGCTTTGGTGGCATGATATTCAAGGACAACATTCAGAGAATGCTAGAAAAAATTTTTCTTCTTTAGGGGTCGACCATATCCTATGTAATAAGATGGGTTATGAATGCATCTATGAATTTTTAAACCTTTTTATTAAGTTTTAGGCAAGAAAATAACACAAAAAATTTGTAAAGTGTGATTCCTTCAAGAAACTAAAAGTTAGTCCCAAGCAATATAAAGTAGGCTCTTATATATGGGTTTTCACACTCAAGTTATTGATTTAAGTGGAGCACTACCTCGCAAAGTAATTGATGCAGGTAAACTAGAAAGAAAGAGTCAATAGAGGAGAACACTAGGACAACAAGAACAAAACAAACCAAAGTCAAACAAATGAAACAAAGTTTAAAATTAAAAACACTATCCTCAGAACAACCGGTAAGCGGTTTCCTCACATGCAATGAAAAGTAGGTAAAATAAGATAAGTTCTTAGGGCTTGCAAACCAAGGGTCCACCATAGCAACAAGGTCCAACATCCAACAAAACTCCTCTAGCAAATATCACCAAATTCTGCCAACAAACACTTCCAATAGCTCAAGAAGAATGATACAAATGGAGTAGAACTTGCGTGGAGAAGAAGAGATTAGAAGCCAAAGATGAAATAGAGAGGAAGAGAGAAATGGAACAAGCTCTCAAGCTTTTCCAAGAAAGGAGAAGAAACCCTCAGGTTTTTAGAGACTTTTCTCAAGATAATCAACAACCTTTTCATGACAAATACTTCTCTAATTTATAAGAGAAAAGGGGCAGCCAAACAGCCAATTCTACCTCCAGCCGAACCAATCAAGTAAGGTGAAGAGGAAGGCCAGCAGGCAAAATAGAACAACACCCGAAAAGGCAACACAGGAACCGAGTAAAACAACCACGGGACAACAGCCAGGGAAGAAACCGAAAAGGCAGCACAGTGGACCGGAACCAACACCCAGCAAAGGGAGAAGAACCAGCCACGGGAAGCAGCACCATGAAGAAACCGAGGGGGCACAAAGAAGGGGAAGAGAAAAGTTCCAACTCCACTTAATGAGCTTAACAAGAAGAATACCTTTTCAAATTAATGAGCTAAACTTTAGCTCAGGCATTTATGAGCTGGAACCAAGAAGCTCCCAAAGAACATAGCCCAAACCCGAGCAGCCAAGGCTCAACCTAAGAAGCAGCAGCAGCCCAAAAGACCAAAAAACCCAAGAAGCTAGCACACCCAAGGTTTGTCATGCCCAAGCACTACCTACTCATGATCATTTGATGTTTTCCATCATTGGATAACATTAAAAAAAAAAACTAAACAAAAATTATAACATTCAAATTACAATAAAAAACAAAAATAAACGGTAATTTGCATGCATCGGTAATTCACTCAATGAAAGGTATATGATAAGTTCTCACAAGTAGTAGGCCAGGCTTTGTGGTGAGGCAACTAATTTAAGTACATGATATCATAAGCTTGATTTTCAACTTTATTTTTATTAAATCACAAAAAAAGTAAATTAACCAAGTTCAATGTCAGAGATTACCCCTTGGTAGGTCATAAATCAACCAATCACAAGCACAAATGATTGAAGCTCTAAAAGATCAAAATGCTCCATATGTAGAAATTGCCCAAATTTAGGCTTTGGCTCTGATGCAAAAGTTAATGATCCTCGGAAAGGGCAATCCAGACTTCCACTTGTTGTGGTGGGAGGTTAAGGATGTAGGGATACTCTTGAGTAGTCGAAATAATTTTATTAAAGGTGTGGGGCCATGATACTCATACATGATGTTCAACATTGCCAATACTTAGCAAATCTTTGAATCCTAAAAATGGATATCAACAATTCAATGTTGAAAGATCTCATGAACTTATAAATAATTTCAATCTTAATGATTACAGTGATCATGAAAAATTATATTGAAGTACAAATCGGAACTTCTTGAACATGGAGCATGTCAAAATGATTTAAAAATGGCATCCATAGTATTGAAGTTGTGCCAAATTTTGACAAGGAAGCTGCTAATTTATCCTCAAAGAGACGGATTAGTCAGGCTTGTGCTAAATTTGCCAATATTCACTACAACAATCAACAGAGCTTCTCAACCATGGAGATTGCAAGAATTAGATCACGAAACAACTAGATGATGAGTTCCTAGAAAACTGATTGATAACATACATTAAAAAATGCACATTTAGAGAGTTTGATGCAAATTATACTATTAATGCATTTGTTGTAATGAAAACATGTATGGTGCAGCTTCAAATGCCTAAGTGGTATTAAGGAAAAGCAACTTTCTGAATTTTGGATAAAGAAATTTTAATTTTGATATTTTTCACATTTTTGTACACTTCATTAATCAGTACTTAAAGATAATATCAAATTTTGTAGTAGCTTTTAAAGGATATATCTTGAGATTATCTGTAGCATTGGATATACTCTTGCAACCTTCCCTGAATTCTCATTAAATAAATTTTTGTTTTTATATTTTTGACATTTTGTGTAGTTCACTTACTAATCCTTGAAGAATGTGGATTTTTTTGTAGTAGCTTTAAATGTTATGCCTTAACACTGCCTCTATCAACCATAAATTCCAAATCTCTAATCCAACTCTGCTTGTCAAGTCATCTAGCAATTTTTTTTCTTGATCGTCCTGATAGCAAATTTCGCACTTTTATTCATTCTTTTTAGTTTCTTTTAATGTTGGTTAGTTATCTATTAATTACTTCATGCAATTGGGGTATTTATGTCTAAATGTTTGAAGATACAGCTCATGCTTATCCATAGATGAATGAAGGAAATAGCAATTGAAGTTTTCAGTCTTAATGTTCTTATGCATCTATACTCCATTCTGTTCTATTTGTAAAGTTATGATGATAAGCACTTCTCAATGTTAGATGAAAACAAAAGACGAAATCCAGCTATTACGGTTTGTTTATCCTATAGTCAAAAGAAACCTATTTGGCTATCAAGAGAGTTGTAGAAGAATTATGTAAATTACGTTTGGAAAAATAATAGATGGTAAATTGGTAATTTTTACCATTTTCCCATAAAACGCAAGCTTACCCTGGTTTCGAGGCAGCAGAGCTAGCAGGAGTATCGTCCTTGACCTGAAACAAACAACAAATCAATGCACAGTTAGAAGAAGAGAATGCTAAAGTGCGAGAACAAAAAAGTGTTTTTCCATCGCTTTCATTTGAATTAAAATAAGCAAATGAAGGGAGTGACATGAAAATTAAATACTCGTCTTAAAGTGCTAAGCCAAAAAAAGCATCCGGAGGGAACCAATTCAGCTTAACGTAAAGATAAAACAACACTTAACTGCAACTGCATTTGGTATCAACTTAGCCCTGCGAGGCATGACACCAGAAGTTGCAGACAACCTCCCATCAGTCCTAACGACGAAAAAACCCTCATGTCGAACTGCAAAGATAAGCCACATAAAAAGACGTCAGATCCAACTCCAGCCACCCAAGAAACCATCTCCAAATCGCTAATCAGTCACCCAAAATACAAAAACAAAAACACTCTTGATATCCCGGATCAAAAACATAACCAGCGCCAGCAATACGAATGCATTTCTTATTCCGAAGCTAAAAATATGTAGAGTAACTCAAAGAAACAATACGGAATACGAATCCATTTCTTAGGACGGAATGAAAGCTTACCAGGAGCAGATCGGAGCGCTGATCTGAGCCGGAACCTCTTGATGTCGGTCTGCGACCCCATCAAAAGCGCCGCCGCCTGTAGAACTGCTGCCATAACAAGGGAACAACCTCGAGATCTTCAGCTCGATCAATTGAGAGCTTATGAGGAGGGATTTATGGAGGCGCGAAGGTTTTGAGGCAGTTAGGTGGGCGGACGTATCGAAGTCACGATTCGTCCTGGGTCGAGGAAGCTTTTGCACGGACCTCGCTCTCATCCGCCAAATCAGAGGGAAGGGGAGACTTAAATTAAGCTAAAATATGCCAACAAGGTGGTACAGCTCATCCCAAATTTTAAGCTAAAATATGTCCAATGGTTCTTTTTTTTTTTTAAAGGTATCTACGCGCTGCCACCTCTCGAAAGAGATGCTTGGGGGCGTAACTAATTCCTCGAAGAGTCTACCAGCAACCAGCCCCACAGGTGCAAGACCCACAATTATTTTCTCCTCACTTAAGGAGTCGTGCCGTAGGAGAGGAGATTCGAACTTGGGATTGGGGTTCCCAACCAAGCTCGCCCACCAACCTACCTAAGCCCGGTGGGGTCAATGGTCTAATATTTACTAAAGCTAAATTTGAGATGAGCTCTACAAAGAAATAAAAATATCACAATTTATAGATTCAATTTAAATAAAGATTGGTTACTTTTGATGCAAAAAAAAAATGATTTATTCGCTCCAAAATGATAATGTATAGTTGCTAAAATCATAATATCATAAGAAATATACAATTAAACCTTAATGAAAAAAATTAATGTGTCAAACTTCACAAAATCTTAATTAAGCGTACACACTAATCACTAATCAGTTTTGAAGAAAAAAATAATGAATTGAAAGATCTAGACCTCACACTATTATAAGAAGAGTTGTCCCTTGAAAGTTATCATTAAACTCAAAACATAAAATGATTGAGAGAAAATTTTAATTTTAAGGTTTCTATTTTCCATTTGATGCTTTACAAAAGTTTCAATGAACCTAGTTTGCCATTTCAAGAGTCAAAATCACAAAGAAAAAAAAAACTTTACTATATCCATTCTTATCTTCTTCTTGAATTAAATTTCTTTGAGGTAACATTAATGGCTAATGGTGATTTCCTTCCATTTACTATTCATAGTTTAACATGTTGTTGATAGAAAATCTAAGAGACTATTTGATTGGGCTTAAGTTAGGCTAAGTTAATATATGCTAATCAATTGGTCATAAGATATGCTAACCAAGTGGTCATAGGTGGTTGTTTGATAGTTCCCTCTTGGATAGGTCAAGTGTTACATGAGGCGGAATAGTAAAGTGATTCAATGGGTGTATTGCTCTGATATCATTTGTAACAGCTCAAACTCTTAACTATCGATATATTGTTCGTTTTGGCCTAAGAGCATCAAGGTTTTGTCATGGTGGTGTAACTTCACAGGAGGTCACTCATCCCAGGATTTCTTCGGGATGAACAAGCTTATTTGCGGAGTTTCTTAAATGAAATTTTGACCATTAAACTAAAAGGCACCTCAATCTTTAAGTGTTTAGCTTCTTTTTCTTAAGAGGTTTCATGATGAACAAATTTATCTTTTTGTTATCGAAAAATGAGGATAATTTTGTATTGGTAAAACTTTCATCGCATAATTTTTTTATATATTATAGAGCTTGAGACTATAAATATTTTGAATATCTATTTGAGATTTTCCATCTGGTGATTTTAAAAATGTAGTGATTTTTGTCAATTCAGATATTTATTTTGACACATAAAAATAATATTTTAGTTAAATTAAAGCTTATGAATATTATTTTATATGGCCTCTTATAATTTGGTTAATTTTTTAAAAAAATTACTTAGTAGGGTTTTATGTTACATACTATTAGAGCATTTTGGCACTTTATGAGTTAAACCCAATTATGCTTTATTTACTGTAATGTTAAAAATGAATGTGGATATATGATTTATCTAATATTTATAAGTTATAATTATTATAATAATGTTATAATAATGTGTGTGGGGAAAAATAAGTAAATAATGGTTATTTATCGACGCTGATTGGTGACTGATTGACATATACTTGATAGTGGGTCGACGGACTTTCCTTTAAATATATGATTTGGTGTTATTCTCGATTGATTCACATGATATATTATTTGAAAGTTATAAGGAGATGATTATTGTGTCAGTGGGTAATGAGTTACGAATCTTTTTTACTAAGTCAATGGTTTATTAATACTGATTTAATACTGGAAAAATATTATTTAAATAAAAATTTCTTACTTATTTAGTGTGACTATTGAAATGTATATTATTGAAGCATTATTCATATTATTGTATGGATTTATTATTATCACTGCTATTGATTCATTGATATAAAAAGCATGATATATACATTGAGCACGTAATATAAAGAATATATTATGCATGTGATTAAGATACTGATATAGAATACCAAAATAATATGTATACACTCTTATATGATTTTACTACATTGATATAATTTTGATAGTCTTTATCAATGATTTGATTTCACCATTATATATGATTCCTCTACTAATTAATAGTATTAATATAATGATTGTTTTATAAATTTACACACATACTAATTTATTGACTTATGTACCATAATATTTTATTATTTATAGATTTTACTACCACTGCATATGAGTTTTATTATTTCTACACGGATTCATGATTATATGAATACTACTATTATGATTTGACTACTAACATACATATTTCTCTTATGCCTTATGTTGAGTTTAGTTATAAGATTTGATTAATTCCTAGGATTTTAAGCTTATTATATGTAATTAAATAATTTCAGGATAATGCAAGGGAGTAGGATTGTGAGATTAATCAAGATTCCTTTAAGTTCATATTCTTTTTATTTTAAGTATTCTTTTATATTCATAACAGAGTAGTTGTAATATGATTGTATATTGATCTTGAGTTATATACATGATTTTTTAGAAATGAATACAAATGTGTATATAGATGTTTTGAATTCTAAAATTATTTTTATTGTTTAATTTTAATAAATAAAGTTATATAGCTCTCATATTATTTATTAAAAGATAAAAGAAATTTTTTTTCAAATTATATTTAATGACATCACAATGAAGAATGTGTTGGTTCTTCATATTCAACTGGTGACAATAGAGGCAAGAGGATCAATAGGAGGAAATGCAAATTCTAGCAACCAGAGGAATGATCATGATGCAGAGATTTTGGAGTGAGAATAGAGAAGACCTCCTCTAGAGCCTATTCATAGGGAGGAGCTATGCAAAAGATATGGGGAGAGGCGTGAGGGTGGTTGGGTATGAATGAAAGGGTGTTAAATTTGAAAAAAGATGGACTAATTATGACTGGAGAGGTGTTGATTTTGAAAGGAGGGGGATTTTGATGAAGGGTTTGGGTACGAGCGCGGAAGGGGTAATTATGACACTTAGGGGGACCACCCACTTGGGGAATGGGATGAAGGAATCAAGGGGAACATAGAAGATCAGAGGGTATGGAAACTGAAGATGCATATTTTTTAGGGAGAGGATGTACATGGTTGGATTTACAAGGTGGAGAGATATTTTATCATTAATAGGTTGAAGGAGGATGAGAGACTTATGGCAGTTGGTCTATACTTGGAGGGGAATGTATTGGCATAATACCAGTAGAGAGATATGAAGTGGCCCATATGGAGCTGGATGGAGTTCAAATACCATATGTTGGAATGTTTTTGAACCAGAAGGGAAGAAGACTTTATGAGCAGTTATTTTCTTTAACGCAGGAGGGATCAATATATGGTGGAGTAATGTGAGAGGTTTGAGTACCATGTCAGCAAACTAGACCGCCTTTTAGAGACTATATTGGAGGGAAATTTTAGGAAATGGCTCAAACTAGATATCATGGAGGTAGTTAGAGTGATGATGGCTCGTGATTTGGGAGAAGCTATAGATCTCGCCAAATTAGTGGAGGACTAGAAGCACCTGGAGAGGGAGGCCAGAGGTAGCAGTTTAGGAGGATCGTTCAAGATTACCACCACCTTTTTTACACCCAAGGGGCTGACATAGGGTATTCTTAAGGAGACCCACAAAAGAGAAGACTGTAAGAGGGGGAATCAGGGGGAACTTCTAAAAGCTTAGTGAGAATAAGCTACATGAGAAGTGGATGAAGGGGTTGTGTTTTAGATATGATGAGAGATATACACCATGGCATAGGTGTAAGGACCAAACTCTTCAAGTTCTTATCCTTTGTGATGATGAAGAAACTAAGGAGAGAAGAGGGAGTGAGGCAGCGGTGAAGGAGAGGAAAGAGATGAATTTAGACATGGCAGAGGTCTCCTTGAACTCAGTTGTGAGATTTACTCTAAAGCACATTATGAAAATGAGAGGATAAATAATAAACATGGAGGTAGTGGTATTGATAGACAGTGCAGCTACTCATAATTTAATCTCCAACCAGGTCATAGACTAAATAGGAGAGAAACTCATGGACACATGGTGTTATGACATGATGATGGGCACATAGAAGGTGGAGACATATAAAGGAGTGTGTAGGGGGGTGGTTCTGACTATTCAGGGGGTCCAAGTGAGGGTTGACTTCCTTCCATTAGAGTTAAGGAACACGGATGTCAT
The DNA here is from genome assembly GCA_022539455.1 of Dendrobium nobile. Classification (NCBI taxonomy): domain Eukaryota; kingdom Viridiplantae; phylum Streptophyta; class Magnoliopsida; order Asparagales; family Orchidaceae; genus Dendrobium; species Dendrobium nobile. Next base: position 25,763,800 of record CM039732.1, on the reverse strand, counting down.
CTTGGAAATGAAATAACAACATACCTATGGAGATATATACATGATAAATATAAATAATGTTATATTTTATGTTTTAATTTGTCAGTGAAAATATATTGTATTAGTTTTATTTGTGCTAGAAAATACAGGAAATAAGCAAAAATTTTAAGTATGGTACAATACCGTAGTGTTAAACATAATACTACTGCAACGCCATCATTGGCATGACCAGAGTACCCAAATATGGATATAGCAGCCCCTAGTCTTTATTTAACAGCACTGCAATGTCTGAGGAGTCAGCTCTACAAAGCCTAGTCTCTATTTGCATAGCATCGTGATGCTAAATTCTAATGCTGCCAAGTTAAGGGAGTAACATGTGGATGTCGCTGTGCTCAACCATCAATAGTGCCATGACGTTATAGTTGTAGTTATTCATGCCATGATATGCCAGTAAAGTTGTGCATCGATTCATTACACAACGAGTCCATGTCAGCAAGCACCGTAGTGGAGGAAGCCCTTTAACACTGCGGTGTTAGTTCATTTTATTGGCGTTGCAATGTAATTTTCTGGAGCGTCACAGTGCCAGAATCTATTTTTATGTATTTTTTTTTATAAATAGACCATTTGTAATGTTAATAGAAGAGTTCAGTCACTTGTTTAATTTCAATCTTTATAGTGATTCTCTAATTTTTTCTTAGGAGTGACAACTAAAAGAATTCAAAGAAGTACTAGATACATTCCATTAGAGTGTTTGACTTGTATTTGTGAAAAAAATATGTAAGTTCAAGAAGAAGTGTATAGGAGATCATTGAACCCATTTAATGAATTTGCTTTATTTGTTCTTTATGTCTGGCTAAATTTTTTTAGTTTTGAATTGATGGTGTAAATAAAATACGGAGCATTAATAAATTCTTTTTATTAATAATTTTATGATATTTTTAATATATTAAGTCTTTATTTAATACACATAATGGTCATATGTGTTGTTAATATCAGGTGTAATGTAAGGCCTAGAAATAGAAAACTAGGCACAACTATGTATATTGGATTGATATGATGTAAGCATAAGTATAATGCTTGTCATGTATCAAATTTATATAAATGAATTGTCATGAGCGAATTTTAACAGTAAATGTTTTACTTATTATTCTAAAATTGTCATAAGGTGATAGACAATGGGAGTTTAAAGTGGCATTGAGGTTGGAAAGGATTTAATATGTTATGTATCTATTTACGTTTGACTGAGCAGTCGGTGATGTATATACTTTGAATAACATCAATATAAAAGAGAATCATTAAAAACATATTATATTTACATTCCATCAATTCAAAATATTTTATCTAAATATTATTTCATTTAATTGTTTTTTATTTTAAATTAAATGATTGCCATAAAAAACTTATTTTTTATTGAGTAAGATAATTATTGTAATTGAAGTAGATAATACTAGTATTTGCAAGTAAATATTTTTTCTCATGGGATCGATACTCAACTCTATCACTATATTACTTGATTCGATGCATATTCTTACATATATTAAGTGGGGATTTTATATTTTTTATATTAAAGAAAATCTAAGCATTGTATATGGATTGATATAGCCCTAAATTATTTTCACAATTTTTTAGGTTACTCCACCTCCCCCATCAAATTTTTTGTGCCATTGTAAGGTTAAAATTTATTTTATTTGCAAAATTACTATATTATTGTATAAATTATATAATTAAACCCACTCATGCTTTATTAATAATATTATATTTACATATCTATATTACATTTGTTATAGTTATTATTTACATTGTATTGCATTTTGCATTAATAGTTAAGTAATTTGTCATATTTGTATTATCTCATTTCAACGTCACTATGACATCTATCATAGTGCCATAGCTTTTGCCTTCATTTTAGTATAATTCCATAAATTGAAATTTAATAATTATATAAGCTAGCGCCACATTGCCAATCAAACTTAATCTTTAAGCACTAAGTCATTAGTTAAAATGAATAGTACAGATTGAAAGTTATATTATTAGTTCGGTAGGCACTACAACACTGGAACTAACACCGCAGTGCCACATCATTTTCATCACTACAATATTGATAGCACTGCAGTGGTTACCTTACATGATCGTTAATGCGCTGACATGTGATAATATCACAGTGGTGGCTATTTTCAAAAAGTCATTTAAATTTTCTAAAATAATCGCCATTGCACCATATGGCTTGAACTTCTGCAGTGTTTTAATATGACCATTTTGTCATTTAGTGCAAGCATTTAACGTCGCGGTGTCATATCATGCTGCGCCGCAATACTTTGACATTTATAAATTGACATATCATTTTTCATTTCATTTTACCTTGCATTCCACTATTTCTTCTCTCTAATATTAAGCTTCTCTTTATAGCAATGGCCCCCAAAACCTCTGGATTAGGGAAGAAGATATTGGCCTCTTATGATAGACTAAAAGTCATTTCAGAGACAGCTGAGTCTAGGTTTTCATAATTGGTAGTCTATAAACATCTTATCCATGAGCATGGATTTCTTTACCCAACCCCACATGTCTTACAAACAATTTCAAATAGAGGTTGGGCCCATTTTTGTGAAGAATCTTATACGACTCTTGTGAATATAGTTAGAGAATTTTATGCAATGGGAAGGAATCATTTGATTATACGTGCTTTGTGAGAGGGAAATGGGTTCCTTTTGATTTTTCTACCATTAATAGAATCCTTAAGTTACAAGAAATGGAATTTGATGAATATTTTCCTTTTAGTCAGGCACCTTTTAATTCCCAATAAATCCTGGACTTACTATGTGGACCGATTAGTGAACCTAGGTGGAAGACTAGAGAATAAAAAATTATAAATTTCTCTGCTTCCTACTTAGGGGTGTCAATTTTGGGTCACTGGTCGGGTTCAGGTCGAACCCAAAACTTACACGGTACTATTCGGGTAAACCTAAACCCGACCCATTTTTGCAAATGAGTCAGTTTTTCGGACCCAAACCCAACCTGCTTCGGGTCCGAGTCAATCCGACACGACCCAAATGACCCGGTGCCAACAAAAAACTACTAATTTTTTAGGTTCAAAAATTGGTCAATCTCCACTTTTTTGGTTAAAAATGGGTCAATCTCGGGTTGTTAGGTCAAAACAGGTTTTCGGATAAAAAATGGGTCAAAGGGTCAAATGAAACCCGACCCGATTTTTTAAACGGTCGAATTGTTGAACATGAACCCGACCCGTTTCAAATATTGACACCCCTATTCCAACTTGACCAAAACCTCCAAGGCCTAGCACTAATTCGTAATTACGCGTATGCTTGCTTGCAAGAATATTTGTGAGGTAACCAAGGATAGAGCTTTGCTGAATTATGCCATTCAAAAGTTACAATATTGATGTTGAGAAGTTGATCATGTCTTCCATTATGTACATCATGAGAGGCTCCACCTCTGTGGGTTTGTCTCATCCTTCTTTAGTTTATACTTTATGTGTGACTACTGGAGTAAGGGGAGACCAAAATGAGGAACACTTATTTCCCATAAGTGCTCTTACTAGGGGTTAAATTTTGAGCTTTAAATAATATAATATAGAAGATATGAATCCTAACGACTTAGATATTCTAGTGGGGCAAGCAACAACAATAATAGGAGTGCCTAGACTTCAAAAATATTGAGTGATCAGGTGACAGACATAAGTGAGAAGATGGATAGTGAATAAATTTTATGAGATTGTATATTAACTGTTTGAAATGAAGATGTGAATGGCATATACCATGGACCAACATAAGAGATATTACAGGTATACATCTGATTTTAATAATGCTCCGATTGGTATGGTTAGAAGAAGCCCATTCGTAGAAAGGGCCGTTCAATATGAGCTTCCTTCTCTGCACATGAATACCGACCTTTTGTGTGGCAACCTAGGGAGAGAGATGAAGAGGATGAAGAAGATGAGGAAGACCCTGATTCTGAGGGGTAGGCTTGAAAGTGGGAGAAAATTTGTTATTTTATTTTGTGTGCAATTTTTATTTCATTTTATATTTTCATTTATAGTCTAGTTGAAGACTTACTTAGCGTTTCTAGGAGGTAACCAATATATGTGTGATGTTAGTATCAATCATATTAATGTAATGATATGTTTTATTTTATATTCTACACATATTTTATTTGCTCTTTAATACTGATATGAAAGCATGTGTTTGTAGTATTTGTTTATGTATTTATTTATATATTAGCAAATTATCTTCTTACTTAAATTATTATTGTCCTGTAACTAATTTTATATTCTAATTGTTTAATTAACCTTTATAAAAATGATAATTAAAAATTATTAAAAAATTAACACAATAATAAACCCCTAGATATTAGTTAAGTCCATACATTAAAATTATAGAAAGAAAAAATGAAAAAAAAAACTAAATTTGAAATCATAGAAAACCTGAAGATGGAATTAGTAATCTCATCAAGTCCATACATTAAAATTATTAATATTATATGAGAATCTTAAAGTAGAAATTGATATTCAAAATCATTAATTATATACTCCAAAAAAGAAAAAAATGAAAAAAAAATTATAAATAGTTTTTAAAAATAAAAAGAAATGAAAAATATCAAAAAAAAAAAAAAAAAAAAAAAGATGAGTACATTAAAAAATGGATATCAGTGAAAGCTTTAGATTTGGAATACAATCTTATATGAAAACTATGAAGGATAATATGAGAAAGAGCTAATGAAAGGGATAATGAACTAAGAAAAGTATAATTTTAAATACAATCATATCCAATTATTAAAACTAAATTATTCACTTCAATATTCAAAAGATAATGATTAAATCTACAACCTATAATTTCAAATTAGATAAAAACAAGAATGATTTATTAAGTTTAATTATTCGTATTTGTACAAACTAGAAGTATAGATTTGATTCATTTTTACTAATTCTAGACAGTGATGAATTATCATATATTTTAGTAATTTAATATTGTCATTTTTTTATTGTGGTTAATCACTTAATTAGAATTACAAACTTTTATTTACTTAAGGACAAGCAAGAGTTTAAGCTGGAGATAATTTGATAAGTGTAAATAATGTTTTGTTTTATTTGTTAATTTATAAGTGAAAATGTGCTATTGTGGCTATATTTGCACATGAAAATATAGGAAATGGGCAAAGTTTTTAAATATAGTACAGCGCCGTAACATCGGATATAATATTGATGTAGCGCCATCATTAACACTATCAGAGCGCCCAAATATGAACATGGCAGCGCCCAGTCTCTGTTTGATAATGTTGTAGTGTTAAAGGAGTCAGCACCGCAAGACTCAGTCTCTGTCTGCACAGCGTCGCTAAGTCAAGGGAGTGCCCCATGGACATTACAGCGCTCAACCATCAGCAGCGCCACAATGTTGCAGTTGTAACTGTTCATGACTTTATCTACTAGCAAAGTGATGCGTCGATTCATTAAATAAGGAGTCTGTATCAATAAGCATCGCAGCAGAGGAAACCCTTCAGCGTTGTGTCGTTTGTTCATTTTATGAGTGTAGCAACAAAATTATCTCCAGCACCGTGATGCCAGAATATATTTTATGTATTTTTTTTATAAATAGTCTATTTGTAATGTTAGTAGAAGAGTTTAATTACTTGTTAAATTTCAATCTTTATAGTATTTTTTTTCCTACGAGTGACAACTGGGGGAATTTAGAGAAGTGCTATATACATTCCAGAGTGCTTGGCTTGTGTTTGTGAAAGTGAATATGTAAGTTCAAAGAGGAGTGTAGAGGAGTTTATTGAATTCATCTAGTGATATCTTTTCTTCTGGACTTTCTTTCTTTTGTGCAATTAATGAAAATGAATTTGTTTTATTTATTTTTTATGCCTAGCTAAATTTTCTAGTTTTGGATTGATTATGCAAAATAAAATATGGAGTATTAATAAATTCTTTTTATTAATAATTTCATGATATTTTTAATATAACATGTCTTCATTTAATGTGGAACCTAGGAATAAAAAACCAAGCACATTTATGTATATTGGATTGGTATGATATAAGCATAGGCATATTGCTTATCATGTATCAACTTTGTAAAGATGAATTATCATGAGGAGGTTTTAACAATACATGCTTTACTTACACATCTAAGATTCTCATAGGGTGACATACTATGAGAGTTTAAAGTGATATTGAGATTGTAAGGAGTTCAATATATTCTTTATCTCTTCACGCTTGACTGAGCGATCAGTGATGCATATACTCTAAATAGCATCAATATAAAAAAATCATTAGGAATATATTGTATTTACATTCCATCAATCAAAAATAGTTTTTTTTAAATAGTATTTCATTTAATTATTTTTTATTTTTAAATTAAGTGATTGAATCTCTTTAAAAACTTATTTTTTATTGAGTAGGATAATTATTGTAGTTGAAGCAGACAATACTAGCATTTACAAGTAAATGTTCTTTCTCATGGGATTGATACTCTGCTCTATCACTATATTACTTGATTCAACACATATAATTGGGTATATTAAGTAGAGCTTTTATATTTTTATATAAAAAAAATCTAAGCATTGTTTAGGCATTGATATAGCCCTAAATTATTTTTATAATTCTTTATGCTACTTCACTAACCCCATCAATACCAAGGTTAATTGGGGAGCACTGATAATAGAATTGTTAATGGAGAGGAGAAGGGTGATGATTAGGGGAGATACAGAGATCCAAAGCCATTATTTCTCTAAAAATCATAGTGGACCACATATGAGAGGGGGGGGGGGATTTTTGGTGGAGGTGTTGAGCTTAGAGAGGATTAAATTGGAGGAGGGGGAGACATCCCTCTTTTATTAAAGCTTATTATACAATAGTTTAATAATGCCTTTCAGCCACCTCAATGATTGCCACTATTGAGACAGCAGAAGCATGTTATCACCTTGATAGATAAGGTGTCGTCGATTAATATCAGGCCTTATTGCTACCCTCAGATCTAAAATGGTAAGATTGAAAAACTAATCTAGGAGATGTTATAGATAGGGATCATTAGGCCTAGTGTGAGTCATTTTTCTAGTCAAATCTTACTAGTCAAAAAGAAGGATGATAACTGGAGATTCTATGTAGACTATCGGACCCTGAATATAAAGATTGTGCTAAACAAATTTTTTATTGCAGTGATAGATGAGTGGATGGATGAGCTATGTGGAATGACTGTATTTTTGAAGATATATCTAAAGTCTAAGTACCATTAGATCAGGATGAGAGAGAATGATGGCCCAAATATTACATTCAAGACATTTGAGGGATACTAAGAATTCTTGGTGATACCGTTTGGCCTCACCAACACTCTTGCTATATTCTATTCTCTCATGAATAGGGTATTCTGACCATAACTTAGGAGATTTGTACTAATTTTCTTTGATGATATCATAGTGTACTGCAAGTATGACGAAGAGCATTTGAAGTACTTGAAGGTGGTATTAGAGGTATTACAAGAGTATTAGTTGATGGCCAACCTGAAGAAGTGTTTCTTTACATAGCCCAATGTGGATAATATGGGGCATGTGATATCTCATGAGGGGGTGGCCGCTGATTAGGCTAAGATTGAGGTAATGCTTAAATGTCAGCTACTTAAAAATTTAAAGGAGCTAAGTGATAATTTCCTAGGATTGGCATGCTACTATAGAAGCTTTGTGAGGAGATACAATACTAAAGCATGACCATTGATCGAGCAGCTGAAGAATGATAGCTTCTTATGGGTAATAGCAGTTATCTATGTCTTTGAGAGATTAAAGAAGGCCATGACCACAATACTACTCCTGGCCCTACTAGATTTTAGCTAGATTTTTGTGATAGAGATTGATGTATCAGGGTATGGATTGGGGGCAGTGCTCATGCATAATCATAAGCCTATAACTTACTTCAACCAGGTGTTGACAACCAGAGCTATGTTAAAGTTAATATATTATAGGGAGTTGATGACCATAACATTATATATTTAAAACTAATAGTCTTACTTGTTGGGCTGACATTTCATCGTTATCATAGACCATAGGAGCTTGAAGTACCTATTAGAACATAGATGGTGACCGAGGAGCATTAGAGGTGGTTTCAAAACTATTGGGATATGATTTCAAGATCCAGTATAGGCCAGTGTTAGAGAATAAGGCGGCTGATGCCTTATCCAGATGGAAGGGGGAGCTCCAAAAGTTATCCATTTCGGTACTAATGATGTTGGATTGGGGGGCTATTAAGGAGGAGAGTGTAATAACCCGTATTTTAACCGAGTCAAATAACTTTTTTAAGGAGCCATTATAAGTTCAGATCATTAACCATCCTCATCATAATATAAATATTATAGTGATTTAATTACACTAATTTTTTTCATAATTTTTGGACACTGATACAAATCCTTAAGAAATTGAGACATGTTAGTACAAACATGAATTTTGGGTCAGATGTTCGTTGTGCAAACCAATTTTATCAAATTTTTTTTTAAATAAAATGTGCTATTTTATAAATATTTTTCTATAATTTTTGAAACTCCAAACTAATCCATTAAATCCCTTTCTCTTTTATGAAATCGTCTAAAAGAGAAATTGAGCAATGTAAAAAGGAAAAATAAGAGAGAAAAGGTAGGATAGTAAAATAAATAAACTTAGGTTTTGGAGGCCGTGTAGTGATTTTCATCAGTTAATTATGGTGAGGGATTTACTCGTCTCATTGTAAGGAATCACTATCTTATTTCTGATTTCAATAATTTGATATTTAAAAAAAAAAATTTATCAAATTTGTATTTCCATTGTCAAAAAATAAGGATAATTTTGTATTTTAAAAAACAATGATTCTTGTACATTCAAAAATTTATTTTGACATTTAAAATAATTCTTTAATTCCTTTAAAGCTTCATAATGTTGTTATATATGATCCATAGTAATTTGATTAGTTTCTGAAAATATAATTTTTTTTTTGCTAAGTAGGATTTTATGTTGCCTACAATTAGGACATTTTGGTATTTTCTGAATTAAGCCCAATTATGCTTTATTTAATGCAATGCATTGAAAATAAATTTGTGTATGTGGTTATCTGATAGTTTAATACAAGCCGAATAAGTTCAAATTCAGCTGAGCCTAAACCGCCCGGTTATGTAAAATCGACGACAGTTCGACGATTCAATTGCTGGTTCGAGCGATTTTCGAGCAGTTCAATGCTATTCCCATTTTATACACAGTTAGAACCACCCGATTTCCGATTCAACCGGTTGAACCTACCGATCCAGCCCAATTTTATTAACTCACATCACTAGATATATTACCACTAAAATTATATTGCACTTATTTTCTTATAGATCAATTCAACCAAAAACTTTTAGACTCAATAGTTCACCAACATGATTCAAGTTTTTCATCAATTCTCTCTATTCTTATCAACAAGAAAGATATCATTAGCGAAAAAAGCATACAATAAGAGTAAAACCTATAACTAATATTAAATATAATTATAAATCTTAAAAATAAATTCAATAAGATAATTATAAAATATATTTTACATTATATTACATACAAAATAATAATAAATATTATACTTATAAATCTATATTATATTGTATTAAATAATATTAAATAATTTTAATTTTCTTATTTATTTATGTAATTTTAACTATCTATTTATTATATTAATTTTATAATTTCTATATGTTATATTTAATAATATTTTAAATATTAAATTTAATTATATTAAATTTCTGAATATTATATTAAATTATAATTTATATAGAAAACACGAATTATCAATTGATTTTCTAAGAAAATCAAATTCTAATTTACGTTATATCTAATGAAAATTAGAAATAAAATTGATTTTATAAGAAAATCAAATTCAAGATTTTGAAGATAGAGAAGCTCCATAAAAAGAAGGAGGAATTTGAAGAAGATTTCGACTGCTTTCATTGAAGATGGATGGAGGTGGTCGGTCATCCATGGATGACCGGAACACCAACTCCTATAGATCTACCGCGCGTCCAACTATGTTGGATTCAAAAGGTAGATTTCCATTCAATCATAGTTTCCCTCGCAATTCTTGTTTTTGGAACTCTCCTCTGGTGATTAAAGAAGGAGGGTTGATATCTGAGCAAAAGCATTTGCCAGATATTGGAAAAGGAAAAGATGTCATTAATGTTTTGAAGAGTAAGTCAATTTCACCCATGAAGGTTTTTTTCCCTAAAGCAAATGATTTGGAGGCTTCTTCATCAGGTTGCAAAGATTTTAATCTGTTGAAGAATAATAAAGAGATTGATAATACCATCCTCGGTGACAGTAATATCAAAAATCCAGCATCTTCACCTGGATCTGATGATTCTAATGTGTCGATTAGAAAACCACATATTAAAATTAATTTGAAGGAAGTTCATCATGAAAATGAAAATGCAAATGTGGTCAAACTTGACTTGGAAAATGAAAAAGCCAATGTTCAAGTGTTGAGGAATTCGTTGGTTGTGAAGATCCTTTGTAAAAAATTACCTTTTTCAAATTGTGCTATTGAATTAAGGAGGCAATGGGGTAAATATGGAGGATTTCATATAACCTCACTTGGATTAGATTGGTTTCTGTGCTCATTCCAGTCACAAGAAGCAATGGAAGAAGTTCTTAATGGAGGTCCTTGGTATGTGGGAGGATTCATCATTGGTTTAGACAGATGATCACCCAACTTCTCTCCTAATTCTTTGGATGGGATCTCTTCTCCTATTTGGGTTCATCTTCCTCAATTACCTTTAAATTGCTGAGACGAAACCAATATTACTAGAATTGTTTCTAGAATCGGGACTCCTCTATTATTGGATGGCAACATGTTTAGATGGGGGAGAAGGGAATTCGTTAGAGCTTGCATTCGAGTTAAACTGAATTCTAAACTCCCTTGTGGTACATGGGTTGAAGGTCTTCATGGTAGATTTTTTCAAAAATTTGAATATGAAAATCTATCATCCCTTTGTTTCTATTGCGGGAAAATTGGTCATAATGATTCTGATTGTCCAAATGCTTCTCTTAAGCAGAATCCTCTTGTTAAAGATATCCCTTCAAATTCAGTTCATATTACTGATAATTCATATGGTCCTTGGATGCATGTGAAGTTCAAAAAGAAAAAGAGGAAGAATTTTATGGATAATCCTGTTCTAGTTAATTATGCTAAATCCGATCAGAATTTTTTCAAAGTTGCTGATAATTTGGATAATAAAGAGGAAGCTGTTAATGCTATATCAGAATTGAGTGCTGGTCCATTGGAAATTCAGAATTCAAAATTTGAATTCAATCCTACTCAATTGCTGGATATTGTAGATAATGCAGTTTTTTCGGAACCTATTCCTGCTGATAATCCCGTGAACTCTCCTGAAATTTTTGTACCAAAGACAGCTCAGGATTTATTTCAGACTGAAGAAGCAGAGGCCGTTAATCCTATATCAGAGTTTGTTTCTAAAATAGCTTTATCTACTTTGGCTATTGAGGGAAATCTGGAATCAGATAATGGTTTTAAAAATTCTGCCAGCTCTATTCTGCAAATTCAAAATTCAAAATCTGAATTTGAAAATGCTAATATTATGGAGGCAGATTTGGAAGCCGATAATAATGAAACCATTGCTGAATCATTGGGAGCTGTTTGTACTCCTATTCTGGCTGCCAATTCGATGGGAGCTAATGAATTAGAATTTGAAAACTTAAATTCGGATATTCATGAATTAGTTAACGCTGGTGCTAATGAACCATATTCATACAAAAGCAGTCATAAGGAAAATACTGAAACCGTTACACCATCTTCAGAAGTAAATCTTAATTTTAAAAAGACAACAATAGTAAAAGGAAATACAAGGAGTATTAAATCAGAACTTTCTTCAAGTTCTACACTAAAACTTTTTAAAGAGCTTCAATCCTTGGGACCGGTGGAAAGCTTTCCAAGAAGGAGAATGGCTGATCTTAGTTCTAAAAAGTTTGTAAGGGGCTCTTCCCCTTTAGTTCCTTAATGTATTCCTACTACTACATGGATATCTACAGCATGAAGATTCTTGGGAGTTACTTGATGAGGGAACTCATGTATAAAGAGTATCTTAGATTATTGTCTGCGGATTATGGACTCAGGATTTGGAAGAAGATTCAGGGATATCTTCTAGTTCTTATTGACGATTATCAACTTTTGTTTATTCTTTGTTATCTTAGTTCTTTTCTTAGTTTCCTTTTCTTTCTTTTAGCTTTATATTTATTTTCTATAGTTACTTTAATTGTTTATGAGATTTATACTAGTTCTTATTTTTTAACCGGTTGGAAACTCTGGGATACTAATCAACCTTTTAGGCTGTTTTATTTAATTGGTATCCCCTCCACCCCAAGGGTTTTTAAATGGGAAATAATAGGGTCTTATTTCAATTATGGTAATTCTAGTTTAACAAATAAGGTTTCAATAAAGTTTCTTTCCATGTTGGAAATAGAAACCATTTGCTTTTTCTTTATGTTCTAGTTTGTAATTAGTTCTTTTACTTTTTAATGCAATTTTGCATTCTCTCTCTCTCAAAAAAAAAAAAAAAAAAAATCAAATTCTGAATTGCTTTTTCTTGATAAAATCGTATTTCTTTTGAGATATTTATCCCCTTTAAATTTAATTTTAAAAACGTTTTCTTTTAGAGCGGTGGTGATCTCCTTAACATTTTGCCAAAGATAGGGCAGACAGCGCAGCGAAATGGAGGCCTTCTACTTGCTCTGCTCTATTGCTTCCACATTCGTCTCCTCCACCGCCCTCTCCTTCCTCCTCGCTATCCGATCCTTCTCCCGCTTTCTCTCTCCTATTCTTGCCAACGAATGCTGCGACCGCGCCGCTGTACGACTCTATCAGGGCCGTGTCCGCCATTCGCGGACAAAGCCTGTTTTCAATTCCTTCGAGTATCCAGTTCGCTATGCGCTCTTTGACCTGGACCGTGTTCAGCATGACTCGCATTTTTCCGCTGATCGAGCTCGGGAGGCTGCGGGAACCGATGGACCAGTGTAATTCGACGACCTATTGATCCAATTATGTTTCTACTGGAGGAAATCCTATTAAAACTGATATTTTTAGGTTTCTTCTCACAATTCCGACAAGCGTGGGGTACGATCAGAATCCCCTGAAGGTGTATTATTGCTATGATTTGGGAGAGGAAGGGGAGGAGGAGGAAAGATGGTCTTTACCTCGTTTAAAGAATTGCATTGCCGAGGTGGGTACTTCATTGTAGGTTGTTTTTTTTTTTATTGAAATGGACAGAGTTTTCCCTAGCGTTGACTGCTGGCGGATGTTTGGACTTCAGGTAACAAATACGCCTTGGGGGGAGAAAGTATTTTTTGAGTTTGCCCCGGGATCGGATATGGTTGCTAAGCCATTGCATGTTAGCCCGTTTATGGTAAGGAATTTTTTAGAAGTTACAGTTTATATTGTAATGGAATTTCAAGTGATAACAACAATAAATGCTTGTTCTTCAATGTAGAGCTCCAAAATTAATTATTGTTCTCAAAGCTTGTGTTTGCTTAGTTAAGGGAGTATTTCACTATTTCTGGCTGAAAATTTCATCTTCATCACCACTGTGTTCTGGAATTTTGAGCACACTACCAATGCTGTGAGAAATATTATGCTAGGATGATGAGTTGAGTTTTTGTGTTCTGACTCCAAGATTGGTCTCCTTGTGTCAAAGTTCTATCTCCAGCTAACAATAGGATATGGCTTTTTTGCTTTTAAAAAGGGTGTCCTGATGTTGCTTCCTTTTTGAAATTAAAAGTCAACGCAATTTCTTCCTATTTTTCCCCTTCTTCATTGGTGTTAAAACAGTTTTAGGGAATTGCTTGGGAAGTCTTTTCAAGACCCAACATCATCAAGATAAGCAGTTTTATTCTATCTATTCGTAGTTTCCTTCTTGAATTAATCTTCTTTGAAGTAACATTATGGCTAATGGTGATCTTCATTGGTAACTTACTATTCATGGAACATCCTATGTTTTACATGTTTGCTTATAGAAAATCAAAAGGTTGGATTTATTGGTGGCCTGTTTGATTGGGCTTAAGTTAAACTAAGATATGCTAACCAAGTGGTGATAGGTTCGTGATGGCGCACTATAGTCTACTGTTTACTAAAACAAATTTGGGATGAGATGCGCAAATAAACACAAAGTATCACAATTTTGGATTCAATTTAAGTAACGATTAGTCACTTTTGATGCAAAGTAAAAAATCACATTTTTTTGCTCCAAAATGGTAATTGTATGGTTTCCAAAATCATAATTCCATAAGAAATCTACGACCCCACCAACAACATCAAGTATTTATCCCACTATGTGTGGTCGGATACATGAATCATTTTTTCTCCATTGTCTTGTTAAGAGTCAAATTCTCATTTAAATATAATAAAAAAATATTATTTCTAATATTTTATAACCAAGTCTTTTTAAGTTTGCCAAACTCTGTCTCTCTTAACATAGGCCAAATCTAATACATCTACTCTCCTAACCGGGTCATCAAAAGACTGATGTTTTATGTGACCAAATCATCTAAGGTGGCTTTTTGTAATCTTATTGTCACTGGAGCTACTCCAACAGTCCAACCTTTTCACATGCATGCTCGTTCTGCATTCTATATCTAAAAGTAAAGCCACTCATGCATCTGAGCATCATCATCTCTATAACACTTAACTTAATTGTATGCTTCTCTTTTAATGACCAAAATTTTGTGCCATAAAACTTTGCAGGTCTTACTTGCCATCTTATAGAATTTTCCCTTAAGTTTGAGGGGTTCTTTTCTCTCACACAGTAGGCTCGATGCATTCCTCCATTTCAACCATCCAATTTTAGTTCTACTAATAGTATCCCTTATATTTCATCATCACTATGGACAATAGACTCGACACATCTAAAACATGTACTCTTATTAATGACTTGATCGTCCCAAGTCGCAATCCCCCCCCCCCCCAATTAGATCTATGAAGACTAAAATTACACTTAATGTATTCAGTTTTAGATATACTCAAACGAAAACCTTTAGACTCTAAGGTTAATCTCTTTTGGAATATCATTAGGTCCAATAATTTTTTTACACTTCATTTTCTTTAAAGCCTCTCTAACTTTGGTTTTACTAATACGTTAATAAAACTAAAAATCTCAATTTTCATTTAGGGCGATGCAAAGGTCACTAAAGTCAATCGTAATTTCACAAGCTTTATTGAAAAAATTATCAAAATATCTCATCTACCTTTGTTGAGTTTTCCCTTCTAATAAAAGCATTTTTTTTAATTTTCATCCTTGATGCACTTCACTTGAACTAAATCTTTCTCCTATCTCTTTGCTTGGCTAATTTATACATACATATTTCGCCTTCCTTAGTATTTAATTTATTATATAAGTCATTAAAAGTTAAAATTATTGCATCACATATTGATTTCTTAGACTCTTTATGGGTCTTTTATATCTTTCACAATTTTTTTAGTTTTTACATCTAAACTAATTTTTATAAATAAGTTTTTATTTTTAATCTTTTCTTGCACATTTTAATTCCACCATGTATTATTTTTACTATTAGGAGCTTTTCCTTTTAATATTCAAATGCATCTTTTACTACATTCTTAATATCATTAGTTACTTGTTTCCACATAACATTAGCTTCCTGATGTACAGTCAGAATATTAAGATCTTGAATCTTACTCTAAAAATATTTTTATTAATGTTAATTAAATGCCCCCATCTAATTATAAGATAACATTTTATTTTATTTTTTTATTTTTTTCCCCTTCATTTGAAAGTCCAAAACTAATAAGCAATGTTATGTATATAAATTTTTGCTCGGAATAATTTTACTATCTTTGCAATCTAAACAATTTATTTTTTTATAAGAAAATAAACAATATAAGTTTTATCATATCCATTCTTATAAGGGATGAGATATTCATCTCTTTTCTTAAATAAGATGTTAATAATTTTAAAATCATAAGCTAGAGAAAAATTTAATATAATTCTACCACCTTCATAAGTCACTTCAAACTCATAACTATCATGAATATTTTTAAGATTTTCTATCTCTCTATCAATATGTTCATTTAATTCTCTACAACAAAAATATTTTTTCAACAGGTATTTTTTATATTAATTCTTATAAGTTATTTCAAAATTTTAATTTTGAACACATATTTACCAACTTGAGGAGCATTAATACTTATAATATTAATAATAATAGCATCAACAATAATATTTAAAGTTATAATTCTATCTCTAATTATATTAATTACTACTATATTATCCTTTAAACTCTTATCTATAATCACACATATCTATTTCTAGTACGACTCCTAATTGAATTCTATAGTTTAAATCCTAAACTATCATTCTCCTTAGCCTTCTCTCCTACTCGTTTAGTTTCCTGAATGCATATAATATTTATCTTCCTATAAATCGTAATATTTATTAATTCCATTAATTTACTTGTAAAATAACATATATTCCAAGTTCTTATCCGAATTTTATTTTCATTAACTATCTTTTTTGCCCACATTCGTCATTGATGTGGGAACCCTTGTGATGTGAACCAGTCAACGGAATTGCAGGATTTTATTAAGAAATTTGTTTTAGCAATGCGTTTATAAGATTAATGTTTCACTAAGTTAGGATTTTTAGTTTTCGTAGTTATTGACTTGCTTCTAGCATGCGGTTACACGATAGATTAACAGAGCGATTCAAGACAATAACAAGACGATAGCAAAACAAATATGCAATTAACAATAATCCGGCACTTAACAAATAGATCTTTCACCTTCGAGTATCCCTCTCGATCGCTTTTTGGAAGTAGGGTTAGTGGAGGACGAAGGATAGTAAGCCAAGTGTTGCCACTGAAAGACAGAGGATGCCGACAGTTTTGATCAACGGAGAGTTGGCCAGAGTTGGAGAGACGGGTGGTCGTCCTGCGATCTTCCACGATTTTGTAGGTTGTTGCTCTTCGATGACGTCTGCCAAAGTAAAGAGATTACGCTCCACGTATTCTTCGACGGTGCATTCTGACCCAAATTCGGGATCGAAGAAAGGTGATTGAATGATGTCGATTTTCTCTTGAGAATTTTTAACGAATCCATGATCAACATCCGGATCCGCCATCCATGAGCTTGATGGTAGAAGAAATGGAGAGGAATGTGGAGAGAGGGGGTTGGCGGATGAGGAGGAGAAGAGGTTAGGGTTTGGGGTGGAAGATAGGAAAGACAAAATCTGAAATTAATTTCAGATTTTGGAGTTAATTGGTGGGAGAGAATTATGAATTTGAATTTGAATTTCAAATCCAAATTTAGGTAAGTTAAAGTGGAGAGAGAAAAGAAATAAGTGGGGTTCCAATTTGGGGGGGGGCATGCATAGAGGAGGGAGATGGGGAGGGAAACTAATGCTTCTTAATGCATTAATCCACTTTAGGCAAATGAATAAGAATTCCAATCTAATTTAGTATTAAATTAGATTTGAATTAAAAAACTTCCTAATTTAACTTGGCTAAATTTGGAAAGTATTTGAATTTCAAATTGGATGAAAGCTTTCCACACTCATGTAAGCTAAATTAGGTTGGTCTTGATGGTGATTAAATCAATATTAAGCGGGGAAGAAAAGGAGTGGTCGGTGGTGGGATTGGGAGTGGGGATTTTTTTTTTGGCTGGTGGGAGGAGGGATGAAGGGGATACCGTCGGGTTGGGGAGGTGGCCGGTGGCTTGAGAGGGGTGGTGGCCGGTGGGTGGAGCGGTTAAGGGAGGACGTCGGTATGAGAAAAGAGGGCTTCGATTTTGGGAGGGGATGAGGCAATGGGAAGAGGAGGCTGGTTGGTGGAGGAATGGAATTGGTGTGAAGGTAAAAGAGAAAGAAGAAATCGAAGAACCGCGAAAATAGGAATCCACCAAGGTTGACGGGTATTGCTCTCACCCTCGCCTAGGGTTTCTCCTCTCAAGAACTCACAAAGAGATCTAGCAAGAAAGTGGAATTATCATTCATAATCATCATCGGAAAATAATACAAAGATTATGCCTTTATATATAGGCCTCCAAAGCACAAAATGTAAAAGACACAAATGCCCTCAGGCTACAACATGACACAAATCCCTCATAGGGGTACAAGTGGAAAACTAAAAAATAAATAAAATAAATACATTAAAACATCATAAATAGAGACTATGAATCGTAGCCGTCAATGTACGATCCCGCTGAAGGTAAGTACGTCGAAATGTCCAGTGGATGTCCTCATCATTCTCCCCGGGTGGGAGAAAACTCAACCCCGTCTAGTAAGTATCCCGTGAACTCTCCTATAGCTCCAGCAGGTCGGGGTTCAATCTCTGTATTTCCTCGCGATACATCCATGTGTTCTCTGTCTTCGGTTTCCCTTTCCATTGGGCCAAGTACCTTTGGCTCCCACCATCTTTAGTGGAGATGATTTCATCACTAAGTATTGCTTCCATCTCCTCCGCTCTGATACCAATATGATGTGAAACAGTCAACGGAATTGTAGGATTTTGTTAAGAAATTTGTTTTAGCAATGCGTTTATAAGATTA
Source organism: Dendrobium nobile (assembly GCA_022539455.1). NCBI lineage: Eukaryota > Viridiplantae > Streptophyta > Magnoliopsida > Asparagales > Orchidaceae > Dendrobium > Dendrobium nobile. The sequence goes on along the minus strand of CM039732.1, from coordinate 25,745,271 downwards.
ATGTTTCACTAAGTTATGATTTTTCAGTTTTAGTAGTTATTGACTTGCTTCTAGCATGCGGTTAAACGATAGATTAACAGAGTGATTCAAGACAATAACAAGACGATAGCAAAATAAATATGCAATTAACAATAATCCGGCACTTAACAAATAGTTCTTTCACCTTCAAGTTTCCCTCTCGATCGCTCTTTGGAAGTAGGGTTAGCGTAGGACGAAGGATAGCAAGACAAGTGATGCCACTGAAAGACAGAGGATACCGACAGTTTTGATCAACGGAGAGTTGGCCGGAGTTGGAGAGACGGGTGGTCGTCTTGCGATCTTCCACGATCCTGTAGGTTGTTGCTCTTCGATGACGTCCGCCAAAGTAAAGAGAATATGCTTCACGTATTCTTCGACAGTGCCTTCGGACCAAAATCCAGAATCGAAGAAAGGTGATTGAATGATGTCGATTTCCTCTTGAGAATTGTTAACGAATCCGTGATCAACATCCGGATCCGCCATACATGAGCTTGAGGGTTGGCGAGTTGTGTTCTAAGGTTGGAGCCGCCGGTAGGAAGAGATGGAGAGGAAGGTGGAGATAGGGGGTTGGCGGATGAGGAGGAGAAGAGGTTAGGGTTTGGGGTGGAAGATAGGAAAGACAAAATTTGAATTAATTTCATATTTTAGAGTTAATTGGTGGGAGGGAATTATGAATTTGAATTTGAATTTCAAATACAAATTTAGGTAATGTTAAAGTGGAGAGAGGAAAGAAATAAGTGGGGTTCCAAATGGGGGGGGGCATGCATAGAGGAGGGAGATGGGGAGGGAAATTAATGCTTCTTAATGCATTAATCCTCTTTAGGCAAATGAATAAGAATTCCAATCTAATTTAATATTAAATTAAATTTGAATTGAAAAACTTTCCTAATTTAACTTGGCTAAATTTGGAAAGTATTTGAAATTCAAATTTGAATTTCAAATTGGATGAAAGCTTTCCACACTCATGTAGGCTAAATTAGGTAGGTCTTGATCGTGATTAAACCAACATTAAGTGGGGAAGAAAAGGGGTGGCCGGCGGTGGGATTGGGAGTGGGGATTTTTTTTTTTTTTTGGCCAGTGGGAGGGGGGGGTGAAGGGGATGCCGTCGGATTGGGGAGGTGGCCGGTGGCTTGAGAGGGGTGGTGGCCGGTGGGTGGAGCGGTCAAAGGAGGCCGACAGTATGAGAAAAGATGGCTTCGGTTTTGGGAGGGGATGGGGCAATGGGAAGAGGAGGCCGGTTGGTGGAGGAATGGAATTGGTGTGAAGGTAAAAGAGAAAAAAGAAATCGAAGAACCGCGAACCTAGGAATTCACCATGGTTGACGGGCATTGCTCTCACCCTCGCCTAGGGTTTCTCCTCTCAAGAACTCACAAAGAGATGTAACAAGAAAGTGGAATTATCATTCATAATCACCATCGAAAAATAATACAAAGACTATGCCTTTATATATAGGCCTCCAAAGCACAAAATGTAAAAGACACAAATGACCTCAGACTACAACATGACACAAATCCCTCATATGGGTACAAGTGGAAAAACTGAAAAATAAATAAAATAAATGCACTAAAACATCATAAATAGAGACTATGAATCGTAGCCGTTAATCCACGATCCCGCTGAAGGTAAGTACGTCGAAATGTCCGGTGGATGTCCTCATCACCTTGCTTGTTTAACACTTTACCTGGGCGTTGATGCAACGGTTTTTTCACACTTCTCATTGTGTTCAGGCCATACAGCGCATCGCTTTTAGGGAATGTCCTAGCATTAACACAATGTTTGAAATGATTCATGTCATAATTATTCGATAAGTTTTATGCTAATTGTCGACTACCTAACATAACCTTTTACTTTTCTTATCCAGGACTTGGGACATAACAATAACAGTATTAAACATAATTTTCTTTGAAGGAACATTAATAGCTAATGGTGATCTTTTTACCTGTTACTATTCATGGAGCTTCCTATGTTTGACAAACAGGGCGTAAGTTAGGCTAAGTCAAGTTATGCTAACGAAGTGTTGATAGGTGATGCAGGGTGATAGTCTAGCAGTTACTAAGACAAATTTGGGATGAGATGTACAAAGAAACACAAAAAGTATCACAATTTCTATATTCAATGTCACTAAACATTAGTCACTTTTGATGCAAATAAAAAAACACATTATTCGCTCCAAAATGATCATGTATATAGTTGCCAAAATCATAATTTCATAAGAAATTTGAGATTACACCATAAAGAAAAGAATCAATATGCATCAAACTTCCCAAAATCTTAAGTATCCGCCAATTACTAACCAGTTTTGAAGAAATAATAAAGAGATCATAAATTGGAATATCTAGATCTCATACTGGTATAAGGAGAGTTATGCCTCAAGTGCAAAGTGCTGGGAGAATCTACATCTAACAACACACAATAATTGAGAGAAAATTTTGAATTTTAAAATTTCTATTTTTCATGTATAGTTTCACAAAAGTTTCATTGAAACTAGTTTGGCCTTTCAAGAGAAGCTTTACTATATTCTTATTTTCCTTCTTAAATTAATCTTCTTTGAAGTAACATTAATGGCTAATGGTGATCTTCTGCTAGCTACTATTCATGGAACATCCTACGTTTGACTTGTTTGTTAATCAAAAATCTAAAGGACAGTTTGGCTTAAGTTCACCTAAGATATGCTAACCAAGTGTTGATAGGTGATGTAGGGTGTCCTATGTTCTAGTTTTTACTAAAGCAAACTTGTGATGAGATGCACAAAGAAAGGAAACCAGTATCACAATTTATAGATTCAATTTTAAGTAAAGTTTTTTCACTTTTTGTGCAAAAAAAAAAAAAACCTTTATTCACTCCAAAATGATAATATATAGTTGCTAAAATCATACTTATGTAAGAAATCTGCGATTAAACCATAGTGATCTCGAGACTAATAATTTTTTTATTCATATCGTTGCATCTAATCTATATGATCAAATGTCTTTATTTTTACTCATCTTTACCATTCAGCTTGCAAGGTCTCCCATTTACCTTCTCGTTTCTTCTAGTTTGGCTTGAAATTTTTTTTTTTTTTTGCAGGACATGATAGGAAATTGGAAAATCCATGCTTCTGAACCTGGAGATAACATTTTTATATCTATTTCAGTTCAGCACCCCACTCTTGGAAATTACTTCATTGCTACGCTTAGTGCTAAAAGAGTTCATTCATCAACTACTTCGCTTAACATGGAAAAGTATTTCTGGTTGATGCCACATAAGGTTGCAGCGTTGATATATTGGCAGGTAACTAGGGATGATAATCTTTTTGTTCGTTGTTATAATATTCTTCTTAATAATTTATTAGCCATCTCTAGCATTCTAGTTGACGATGAGTAGGGGCAGCCCGAATGAACATTGTGGTTTATCTGTTTAGTCCTTTTGATTGCGGAGAAGAAAAGAATATAATATCGATCAAGAGCCATGGAGGTAAATAGAGGAAGAATGTAGATAGAAACCCTACAGGATAGAATAAATCTCTAACTAGGGTGCCAAAAGAAAGACTTTCTTTCCTCTATCTTCAACTAGTTGAATTACACAATGCTGGATACTACTTGTAGAAATATGCCTTATTGAAAATGATAAATTTATATCTAAATAAATAAAAAATTGCTAAATTAGTCTTAAATAATAAATAATATTTAAATCGCTAATAAATAATAATTAACTTAAAAATAAATAATGGAATTTCATGATAACTTAAATAAGATTGAAAAAACATACCATGATTAAGGCCTCGTTTGTTTGGGCATTTTTTTTACTTTTATGTTTAGAAATGATAAAATTATTTTTTTTTTCATTGTTCGTATGGGATGCTTCTATATAAATGTTTTTTAGGGAACTTTATTTTTTTACTATTTTGAGAAGTTTTTTGATATTTGCTTCTCCTTTAGAAAACTCTATTCCCTTAATCATTGTTTCTAAAACTATCTTTTGCAAAAGCAGAGGAAGAACCAAACGAAGCCTAAATAAGTTAAACTTGCAATCAATGGCGAAGCAAAGGATTTTTTTTTTAATTTGGGCATATAAATTAATTGTATTATTTGGAGGGAAAAAAAATAATTTTTATTATTAAAAATATCAAATAAAAAAATATTAATATATATCTATTATATATAAAACCATTTTAAAAATTAAATGAGGATGCATGCCCCCTTATATTCCCCACCATTGCAATGCAATGCAATGCATCACTGATATTGAGTGTTTCATTTGCCAACTTCTCTTTATTGTACTACCCGGCTATCTATATCACAATCATTATTACTTAAATTCATTTGTGGCAGACATCTCCATGTATAAGTCTTTTTCATCTATATAAATAACAACAATCTGTCTTTTTATGTTAACAACCTGCTCTTTTCATGAATATGGCACCACACTGTCGTTTTATAGAAAATTTGCAATGAATGAATGAATGGCTCAAGTTTTTTTTTTTTTGGTTCTTCTTCTTTCCGGGGAAGCAGATTAGTCAAAATTAGTACACTCGGGCATCACATTGTTAAATGGTCATGTTTGTCTTTTGCAAATTGATTCAAAATTTCTGGTTCTTAGCTTCTTGAACTCAGCCATGTATCTAATCAAGGCTCGCAATATGAACTCCAGAGCTGCTAGTCATAACAGTCTGAATAGTTGGCTCATTATGGCACTATGTGTATATTTTTTGGATAATAGCATAAGTTTGACACTTAGGCATTGCTTCTTAAAGCAGCTTTCTATTTTAAAAATTTTAATTTTTATACAACAACAACAACATCAAGCCTTTGTCCCACTACATGGGGTCGGCTACATGAATCATTTTTCGTCATTATATTCTGTTAAAAGTCAAATTCTCATTTAAATCTAATAAGAAAGATCATTTCTAATACTTTCTAACCAAGCCTTTTTAGGTCTACCTCTATCTTTCTTAATACTATTGTTGTCAGGTCCCAAGTCTTTGATGAGAAAAGTGGAGGGTTGTGTTAGATAGTCAACAACTAGCATAAAACGTGTGGAATAATTATGACATAATTTTTGTACTAAAAAGTAAAAAATTATTTTAAGAATAGCAAAAAACTGTCTCAAATAAAATCTGACTAAAAATTAAGGACTTTCAGCTACCTCCTTGAATTAAAAATTTTCTGGCATATCTTTTTTAACTTCAAGTTGACCTTGTTCAGGCTGTCAAGCTTTGGTGGAAAAATGTCCCATTTATTGGTCACCCAAAGTACTCAAATCCATCCTACAGAGATGATGCTTTGTCGAGGGGCAATGAAATTTGCCCTTTGCGCATAAACAGACGACAGAGCAATAAACTGAATCAAAATAGCAATGGTGAAAGCAGAACCAGGTGGTGTATTTGGAGAGATGCTGAATGGCCATGGGCGTGATTATTGTTTTGCAACTCATCCAAGTTAAATGGATGAATTGCCTTGATGCAGGATCTCTTCTATATATTGAAGCCTGTTGCCAAACAGGTGTGTTGGTCTTTACAGTTAGTTTTTTCAGCTGTTTTTTTTCAAGCTGCTTGATTGAATGCTGAAATTGTACTATGTAAGTTATGGATTATGCTTCTTAGAGCATTAATTCGAATTTTCCATGTTTTTGACATGAATAAAAAACATTCTTAGCTTCCTTCATTGTATAAATTATTGGTTTAAGTACCTATTTAGGCTTCGTTTGGGACGGCTTTTTTACTGCTTCTTAAAATAGCTTTCTTGTAAAAAAATTAATTTTTGTATTAAAAAGTTGCTTTAAGAAACATGAAGAAAATTGTGCCAAACGAAACCTTAATTGCAGTTGAATAACTAGGCCCTATTTGATTTGATGAAAATTGAGTATGAAATATTTCAAATGCAGGAGTTTTTAAAATTTTGTTTTTTGATTTGATGAAAAAAAATGTTGAGTAGAAGTTTGGTGGCTATTAAATTCATTCTATAGTTTGTTTTTGTGTATTGAAAATTTAGCCGTTTTTTGTTGATTCTAAATACATAGCAAGCTAACTCTGCTATTGTTGTTGGTGTTAGGGAATGTGCCCTAAAAATATTATTGTAATATATTTTTTATGGAAATAAATAGTTAAAAACAATTTTAGTATGTTTCGATATTATCATTTGATATAATTTTTTTTATTTCATGATTATTTATGTAATTATATTTCAGTTATAATTATATATAAGAGGATTGAGTTATGGATAATAATCTAAATAAAATCATAATTATTAGTTATACTTGGAATCTATAATTAAATATTATTAGTACGGTCCATCAATATTAAGAATAAAATAATCTGATCTGGATTATTCGAAATGGATATATTAAGAATGGAGGTATTTTATATAATATGATTATATATAATTAGACTAGAAAAATTTAAATTCTCTAATAAATTCTATTTTAATTATAGAGATTTTAAAATTAATCATAAAGATTATCATATATAAAATAATCTTAATACTGAGTTATTAATAAACTCCTATTCGTGATATTTGATTTTTTGACTTACTAGGAAATAGTTTGGAAGAAATAAACTCAATCGTTGTATCTTAGAAATACAATGAAATAAATGACTAGGAATGTTAATATACAAATATAAAATTCATTCCTTTCATTTTTGAATGTTAGAATATTAATTCCCTTGATTAATTAATTCAAAACATGAACATTTGAGCGCTCAAATTTTGTGACAAGGTCATAAAATTTATTGTTCATTAGAAAATTAATCGAAATTCAAGAATCAAGATATAATTAGTGATGTGATAAAATTATCTAGCTATAATTATAAACTTTTATGGAGGGTTATTTTATATTTAATGATTAAATCAGTAGACAATTCAATTTTTTAAATTGAGTAAATTATACTATAAATTTAAGAGTGCAATTTTATATTTATAGTGGAATAATATTGAAATTAATAATTTTGATTTATTAATTAAAGTATTAAATTAATAGTCAAATTTATTGGAGCTTGAATTATAGGTCAATATGTCCATTCTTCATCATCTAATCACTGTTATGTATTAATTGAACATTATCTTTAAGAATGTGACATAATATAAACATTAAATTATGATTACATTAGTAATGTTTTTATGATCACCTTTTATTTTTATTATATAAAATTTCATGAAGATGATGATGAATCATCATAAATATCTTTTAATATTAAAATATAAAGATAATGATGTATTTTTAAAGATAAGGTTGTTGATGTGTCATGATAATTATCATTTAAATATTGATTAAAAATGCTTCATGAATTATAAAAGATGTGCTTATGAAAAGATATTTTCAAAATTGAAAAGATGTAAACTTTTCTTATAAAAGAGAATGAAGTTCTACATGAAATGAAGATGATTTCTTCATGAGAGATTGAAGATGATATATGAGAAAATGATTAGTCTCTTAATCTTTTCTTTTTGAAGAATTGAATTGTGTTGAGAATACAAATTATATTAAAAAAAAGAGTGTTCATCAATAATAGATTGATTGTGCCAACTCACTAAAATATATTTAATGAGGTGATTAGAAGAAGAAGAAGACTTACAGTCTCAATCAACATTTCGACAAATAAGGTTTACAATCTCAATCAATTTTTCGATAAGTTTTCTTCATTTTATATTTTAAAATTGTTATTTACTAAGAAAATAAAAATGGAGAAAGTCTCAATTTAATTTTCTAAAATCTTGATTTTCATTTCCGCTATTATATATGAATATAAAGATCCAACAATTGGTTGTCCATCGCTACCACCAGCCAACTCTGCCTACCATTAATTGCCTTTTTGCACCAATTGTTGACGCTTTTTTTCATCGTCATCGTTGCTTATCAACAAATTTTATAATGTATTTATTATACTTCAAATCAAATAAAAAAATAATCATCAATATTTATTTTATATTTATCCAAATAAATTTACATATATTATTTTTTCTTAATATTATATATTTTTCAACAAATTAAATCATCTTTAGTATAATAAATAAATAAACAGAATATTGTGGAATGTGAAGAATATTTTTTTTTTTTATTTTTTAAGCATTTGTTGTGTACATGTGGGCCACGTCTAGCTAGGATGTGATGATAGATTTGATCAGTGTTTTGTTTTTATTTTTTGGGACGAAAAAAAAAAAAAGGCGTGATGCACGCTTTGAATTTCCAGACAGAAAATTTCCCAAAAAAAAAAAAATTTTTCCAGACAGATGGGATGATCGGCAGGGGCTGTCATGTCACCATAAGTTTAAGGTTATATATATATATATATATATATATATATATATATATAATTTATTTTAAAATAAATGAATAAAAATTTAACTAATTATTTTTATGATATATTTATTTTAAAATGAATATGATGAATATGAAAGTTGTTATGATCAAATATATTTTTAATGATTTTATATGATTTATAATTAATTATTTATTTTAAAAAATGAAATATTTGAATGCAGTTGTAAGTAGTTTATGATAAGTCTTTTTTAGTATTAATATAGAACTGTAATAATAAAATTTAATATATTTGTGGTAGTTTAATCCCTCTCATGAACTTGATTTGTTATCACATGAACTTCAATGGCTAAGAGGTTTTTTTTTTTCATTAAACAATTACAAACTTCAAAATTCTATGAAAATTTAAACCCTAAATTATTAAGGCTTTATTTGGGACAATTTTTTTGTTGCTTTATGAATAAATTTTTTTGAATTAAAATTTTTAAACTAGAAAGTTGATTCATAAAACTGTAAGAAAGTTATCATAAAGAAAGTCTGAATCTTAAATTTTACATTCTACATTCTAATATCTAAATTTTATATCTTCAACAATTTCAAATGCTAAAGTATAATCCTAAACTCTAAATCATCATTCAATCATCTCTACTTTGCCTCTTAGGTTTCATTTGGGACGGTTTTTTACTGCTTCTTAAAACAGTTTTTTAATACAAATTAGAAAACTGTTTTAAGAAGTAGTAAAAAAATCTTCCCAAATGAAACATTAATTCATGGTGAACTTATCTTTGTGGGATTTTGTTTTATTTTTTTATTTTTTTGTTACTTTTGTTTATATGGAGATTGAAACATAAGCAAGAAGGAACCCTTGGGCCTCTCTCAAGAATCTTGCTTCATCCATGCACTAACTCGCATTGGCTTATCCTTGATCATTTTAATTGCGTTCTCTACAGTCATGAGAAAGCAGGAAGAAAGTCTATTCCTTGCAATCGGATCAATGGCTTAAGGGATTGTATTTTTGTCATGGGCTTGGCTGATCTTCCTAATTTTGTCTTATTTTATACATGGTCTAATAACTAATTAGATAAGCATATTCATAAGAAGATTGATAAAGCTTTACACAATAGCTAGCTCTTGGCTAAACCTATTTTCATCTTCCTTTTTCATGGTCATTTCTCCTATGTCATTGAATCACTCTTACTTGCTCATTCAGTTGGGAAATTTTAAGCAAGTTCACTATAGATTCATCTTCAAAAGATTTTGGACTAGATTTTTTCTCTCAATTTTGAAATAAATAGTGTTTAGACCAGTTTCTCCATAGAGAACTCATCTTTACACTATATAAGAAACTTAAAGCTCTCAAATTCTCCTTGGGGGTGTAAGGTTGGGGGTTTATCATTGCTCTCATTCAACCACTTTCTTCTTTGAGCCAGAGAATATATATCTTCAACTTGTTGAAAAATGACCCTCATAAACTCGTCCTTATTGTTGAAGCCAAATCTATTCATGATCATGATATTTAAATTTCCACTATTGAGAGTTTGTGGATTAAACAGAGAGCTAAAATGGGTTTTTAGCCTAGAGTGATGACAATCTAAAAACTGTTTTATGCTTCTATTAAAAAGAGGAGAAATGATAGCCTTACCAGGGAAGTAAAAATTAAATAAGGTGTGATCACTTGAGCTTTTGTCTAGGTAAGTTATCCTCATATAAACATCAACCCTTATTAGTCCTCCTAATGGACCCTATCAACCAACTCACATGTCCTTGCCTAGGTGAATCACCATCACATGTACTTTGTCTATTAAGCATATCATATTTTCTTAGGTTGCTCTTTTATCGCACTTCACATGGATCATATGCCATGTGAATATCTTTCTACCTTTATGGATGATTTCTAAATAGGTAATTTCCACCCCTCCTTAGCGACCCCTACTTTTTGAAGAGATCTTTCTATCTTCATAGATAATGCCTACTTTAATCATGTTCGTCCTTTAATGCACATCTATCCACTTGGAATGTTTTTTCTTCATGAATAATATTTGCTTGGACTATATGCATTTTTCCTTTATGGACTCCTCTTCATTAGAAACCTTTCCATCCTTGTAGATAATGTTTGTTGAAACTATATCCATCCATTGGAAACCTCCTTACTTGGGCAAGTCATTATTGTCCAAGAAAACCTTATTCATTTAATTTCTTGCATGTTTAAGTATTTGAATTATTCTAGAACATTTCTCTTAATCATAGAGATTTTTGTCTATTTGTTTAAGTGCAGGTTGGATTGTTAGTGAAGTTTCCCCATTCACTCAATCATTTTACATTTCATGTTGATTAAGATGTATTTGCATTAGTATTTCATAAATTAACATGTAAATTGGCTAATGAGCTTAACCATGGACATATGTTTTGACCAAATAATTGTGGAAGTAAGTTTCCTCATTCATATGATCATGCTAAAGATATAAATAACCAAGGGTATGCCTTTCTATGCATTTGGAGTATATGTGTGGTCAATATTTTCAAAAGACTATTTTTATATTATTAAAAAAATTGAACAAAACTTAGTTATACACATATGCGTGTTTTCATAACCATAAAACTATTTTTTATTTTAATTTACTATATTAGAATAACATATTTTAGTCTAGTTTGACCTTTATGGTGAGATCAAACTTGAGTGTCTTACTTGGATGGTATGAAGTAGCCCTTTAGCCACACTAATGCCACACATACTAGGTGTTGTGATAGCAGGCCTGTAAATATTTACTAGTTTAGCGAAGGGTATAGTTAGGATTTTTTATGTAAAATCATTTTTGTATGCATTATTTGTGTTTGATTTTATTATAAATTTATGTTTTGTTGTGTGTATGTGTGTGCTTTGAATCAAATATATAAATATGTTTTTTTATAGGTGGTCATGTCCACAGAGAAGGGAATATAAATGAATTAAGTATATGTATATGCTTTACTTTTTTTGTAGGTGCTTTGCTTGCTTCCCACTATGAACAAACTTAGCACAAGACACGTGAAAATGACCAAAATTTAGCTTAATGTGATTAATATATATATTTTAAATATAATTAGAAATATGATATATTTATAATTAAAATAATTAAAATACTAATCATCAAATCAAGCTAAATTTGTTATTAAAATAAAGGGCTCTTTATTTTAAATCCATGTAGTCCAAGAACTTTAAAAATGATTTAGAAATGACTTTTATGCAAATTTTAAAAGTTCTGATGTACTTTAGAATTAATTAATTCATTAAACCAGATGGCAGCACTGACAAGGAAAGCACTTTACACACTGCAACAAGTGGTTGGGCCATATAGACAGGATGGTCAGCTGACTTAACAACTTAACCAGCTTGGCATTGATTGTAGCCATCAGATCTATCGTGGTTATGATCCAATGGTCCAGATCAGATCCTGTGGTTCAGGATGTTTTGCAAGATCAAAAGGAATTAAAAAATAGTGAGATCTCGACCATCCGAATCAAATAGAATTAACAAATGGTCATGATTTGGTCTTATGCGCTCGATATGATGAACCAAATGGTCTTAAAACTTAGATAGAGGTAGCATAATGTTGAAACCAAAAGTGGGGGAGTGTTTTTAAGGTCTTAGGCGCAATGCCTAGGGTGCCATTTATGAACTTATGTAAATACCCGAGGTTTAGATTTTACCTGCTTGTAGATGGTCTTTAAGGATGGGGAAGGTCTTGTTCTTCTTATTTAGAGCTCCTCTATAAGTTTATATAAGACAACAAGCACAAAGGAAGCTTGTATATCAAGCTTGATCGACTAAGATGGAGTTTTCTTTGATTATTCATTAATTCTATCACTCACGAGCTCCAAACGATGGGAAATAGCTTCAAAAGATAAAGGAACCTATGAGAATGCAAAACAAAAAAGAAAATACTATTGGAGAGTGAGTGAGTTGTCAAAGTATGTTGAATGTTCATTTTTTACATATTTTGCCTTATTCCAAGTGTTGGACGGAACCTGGCCGAATAGGAATGATCAGGGGCATTGCCTAGATGCCCTACAATTGTACTAAGCCATTAGAAAGCCAGAGGAACGAGCTGCACAGAGTGAAAATGACCTTAGGTTGTTCTCGCACATGGGGGACCACTGAGTTGGTCATGTTATATAATAGTCCAAACTCTTAACTATGGAGATATTATTCACTTTGGCTTAAGAGCCTCATAATTTTATGTTCTTGGTGTACCTTCCTAGTAAGTCACCCATCTTATAATTGCTTCATAATGAGCACGCTTAACTACAAAGTTTCTTAATGAAGTTCTAACCATTACACCAAAATGTGCCTCGATGTTTAAGAATTTAGTTTCTTTTACTTAAGGGGTTTCACAATCTCCCATACTTAAGTAACTAACATCCTCTTCAGCATCTTTATCCCATAATCATACACCATACATATAAGATTCTAAAGGTGGCCTGTACAAGTTCAAGTGATGACTCTCATTATATAACACTTTGTTGTATATAGGGTTCAAGAGATGGTTCCCATGACATATCACTTTTTTCTTGTATGACACTTAATTCACATCTTTTTACTAGTGTATTGCTTTGGTATCATTTGTAACAGCCCAAACTCTTAACTATCAAGATATTATCTTCTTTGACCTAAGAGACTCATAATTTTATCCTGTTAGTGTAACTTCTTAGCAGGTCACTTATCCCAGAATTACTTTGGGATGAGCATGTTTAACTGCAGAGTTTCTTAATAAAATTATAAGCATTACATCAAAAAGTGTCTTAATGTTTAAGAGTTTAGCTTCTTTTACTTAAGGGCTTTCACATGCTGAATTAAAAGCTAGCTTGGGTTGGGCTAGAGTCCAAGAAGCTTCTAGAGTTAGTTTAAGTGGCTGAATGGTCTTGGGCAAGGAGAAAATGGGTAGGCTAGGTATGTTGACCACTCAACCCTTTCTTATGCATTTAGTTAAATTGACCACTCAACTGGTCAAGCATGCTAAGGTTTGTTAAGTGCTGTTTAGATTAAGCATGAAGGGTTTAAGGGAGTATTCTTAGTGTTTGAATGAGTGAATCAAGGTATAGTGAGGTTTGACCACACATGGAGGATTGGAAAAATCAAACAAACCATGTTTTAACTCATGGTGGATTATGAGAGGTTTAAACCATGTATTGGAGTGATTGTGAGGGGTTGAGGAGTTTAAGCTAATTGTATACATTAAGAAGGCCTAAATTGGATTTATGTAGCCGACCCCACATAGTGGGATAAAGGTTTGATGTTGTTGTTGTTGTTGTTGTAAGAAGGCCCAAATTGACTTCGTTTGACCAAGAATGGGTCTAGTTGACCAAGTCAACTATTGACCAAGTTAGGATGATCATAAGAGTTTGGTGAAGTTTAGGATTCATTTGGGGCTTAATTGAGTATAGATGGTGTGTATGATCAATTGGGTTAGGTTATGCTAACCCAACTGGGTCTAGTAGATCAATTGATCGTTAAGAAGTTTAATGATGAATGATCTACTTTGATTGACTTCTAGTGAAGGGACTTGAGTCATGACTAAGGTCCAAAGGCAGTACACTGTGAAAGGCAGTGCATTGAGCTTCCTAATTACAGTGCAAGGCTACAATTATCCAAGTGATGTAGCTTAATTAGTGTATGTTGATTGTAGGAGTGATGGTTGATCTATGTAATAGGATATCCAAGAATGATTGAAGCTTGATTGAGTGTTGGTTAATTATAGGGTTGATTGTGATTGTAGAGTGTATATTCATTGATTGATTGATTGTTGGTCATGGATGATTAAAGTGTACTGGTGTGTAGATTGAATGGTTATTTGGAGATGATTGAATGACTGGGTTGGATTATTATAAGCTAATTGATTATGTATTAATGAGCTATAAATCAAGTGGTTGATTGTAAAGCATGGTTGACTGTGGGTTAAATGACCTCAACTAAAAGTGAGGTCAACACTTAGTAAATTATCTAAGGATATGCTTTGGTTGATTTTTGTGGTACACATCGTATATCAATTAATTATCCTTTAAACAATAATTTATTAGACAAGAAAGTTTGATTTTTGAAATCTTAGAATGGAATTTATACTTTGATGTTGCATCTTTTAATAAGTTAAATACATTAGAAATAAATTTTTAGATGTAGAATAAGAATTGTATTCAGATTTCTATATCCAAATGAAGGAATCCTCATATACTCCTACGCTTTTAATAGACCCTTATACCAGTAACATGGTAAAATGAGAAGCCATGTTGCAAGCTACAATTAGAGCAACTTTCAAAACTAGAACAACATATAGAAAAGGCTTCAAAGTAGCTTTCTTTCTCTTTTCTCTCCTCTTCCTCTCTGCTTTCTCTTATTTTTATTCTTTCTCTCCTTCTTGGTAAAAGAATCAAATAATGGGGTTTTAGGGTATGGCTTGGGTTTTTAAATATAAGATAATGATTTTATATATAAAAAATTTCTCTAATCCAATGCGACAACACTTGAGACAACACTATAGTATTACCCCAAGTTATTATACAATAGAGGAGATGGTGTCGTAGTGGATCTCTTAGCGTTGTTGTACTCTCACAGCCATGACTCATAATACAAAGAGGATAATATTGTAATAATCTGAAAATTTTTTAAATGATTTTCTTAAATTGAAAAAAATATGAATTTCAACATCGTGCCTTGTCAAAGAATAGAGAGGGAAGAGAGAGAAGGTTATTTGGGGCTTTTCATCCATCAATTTTGTTTTTCTTCTATTTTTTGTTTGTAATTCAAATCTAATTTTATTTTTTAATGATTTTGATTATTATATAGATTTTTTTGTATTGAATATAATTGATGATTTCCTATTGCAGTTTAATTGTGACATTTGTATGAGCAAGAAAGGATGGTTGTTAATACTATAAAATTGGTTGGCCATTAAAACATACTATCCTGTATAGGAGTGTAGGACGATGGGATTTCCTTTAAAGATGATTTATAATTTTATCATGGTTGTAGCATGTAATCGATGACCGATTATACCAACGGACATAGAGTGATGACTATTTATTGATCTAATGAAGCACATGCAATGCTAATTAATTAATTGGATGAGTAATAATTAATATGATTGATGACCAATTAGGAATCAGTTGGTATAAAAGTTGTTGAAAACACCATATTAAAGCTTGATGTTCTACCTTACTAAATCATATATTGATGAATACATACATTGATAACACTAATGACATTGATATATACATTAATATCATTAATAATATTGGATGCATTGAAAATACATAAATAGAAGATGCATATGAATATATAAGATATATTCCTTTTGTAATTTATGAATGATTTTTGCATCGTTGTTTTATTGATTTATTAAGTTTTATACAAATTATTAGTTTTAGATTTATTGTAATGATTCACTAGTTTTATTATTGATCATTTTAAGTTTTATTGGTAATATTTGGTCATTTATAATACTAACTGTTATTGATTATATTAGACTAAGCATATTATACTATTTTTTAGTCATTACATTGAAAGCTTTAATGAGTTTTGAATTGATGTTAGACTTTTGAGCTCATTATGTGGATTTTAATGATTTTAGATCATAGAAGGGGTCAGGATCAGTTGGAGTGAGGTTGATAGAGATCCTCATATTTTCTTTAGATTTCGTTTTATTTTTTTTTTGTAGTCAGGAGCTTTTGATAGAGTAGTGATTGTAGTGATCTCGTAGCTAATGTAAATTATAATTTGAGTTATAAATACTAAAATATCTTGATGTATATAATTTTAGTTACGTTTGCTGGTTATTATTTATATTGATGATTTATAGAAACTCTGATATATTCTTAAAATGATAAAAGATAATTCTTCTAAATTTGATTTTGGGGCATTATAATGCCACTGTGCTCACAAGCATAGTGCCACAACACTCCTATATAGAATTTTATGCATGTAGGAATTTCCATGAAGGTTATTTACATGTCATTAATGAGTTTTTAATCATGTAAAAATTTTGATTATTGTGAGGTTATCATTAAATTTTAAAATCAAGGAAATTTTGTTATCATTATCTAATAGCTTGGATACAAAATAGAGCACTATTCTACACTTAAATTAATGATATCTTATACCATCTCTTATGTAATCAAATATGGTTATATTTTATTAGCAAAATGAGGCCCAAGGTCTCGAGTGAAATACATAAACCTATCAAAGAAGGGGTCAGGATCAATTGGAGTGAGGTTGACAAAGATTATCATATTTTCTTTAGATTTTGTTTTATATTTTCTTTTTTTTTTATAGTCAGGAGCTTTTGATAGATTAGTAATTTTAATGATCTACTAGCTAGTATAAATGATATTTTGAGTTAATAAATAGTAAAATATATTGGCGTATATAATTTTAGTTATGTTTACTAGTTATTATTTATATTGATGATTTATAGAAGCTCTGATATATCCTTAAAAATGATAAAAAGATAATTATTTTAAATTTGATTTTGGGGCATTATAATGCCACTGTGAATTTCCATGAAGGTTATTTACATGTCATTAATGAGTTTTTAATCAAGTAAAAATTTTGATTATTATGAGGTTATCATTCTCTAATAGCTTGAATGCAAAATAGATCACTATTCTACACTTAAATTAATGATATCTTATACCATCTCTCATGCAATCAAATATGGTTATATTTTATTAGCAAAATGAGGCCCAAGGTCTCAAGTGAAGTACATAAATGCCTATAAAGGTCCTATAAATCTACTCTAAAAATGAAATAAAAAATTAAATGGATTGGTTATAATTAGTCAAATATATCCCAATAAGATATGGAATTCTCCATGATATGTCATTATTTCTAGATACATAACTTACTCCCACATTATTCTCAAAATTTCTACACCCACTAAAAACATTTTGTCCTTTTGAATATTGGGGGACTAATATCGTGGGTCCAAGAAATCTTTCTTATAGGGGCATCTATTTAAATTGACTATAATTAATTATCTCTTGAAATGGAAAAATAAGTTTAATTCTAAGAGATTAAATTAGTTGTGTTATAATTCATTAGTGATAATATTATTTATTAATTTAGCATATATTATCATTATATTTGTAATAATAATATAGCTTTTGGAAGCATAGAAATAATTGGTTGGCTATATATAATAACATTAAATGGGGATATTCAATGATCTATTACCTCAAAGCTAATGGATTAGCCCATGGTTTAATAAAATTATGGTTAATCACTTAAATAAAATTTTATATACTAATAAAAGATAATGAGATGATATAAAAGCTAGAAGCTCTTTGGGTATACAAAATCACTTAAAGGACTTCTATACAATCAACTCCATATATTTTAACTTTTGGGTTTAAGGTAGTACTTTCTTTGAAAATCTAGCTACCTTCTTTGTGCATAGTTGTGAGCATTGGATTTAATAATGATCAAAATATTTTGGTGTGCTAAGAGGAGCTATATAATCTTGTTGAACATATATTGCAAGCTTAGAATAATCTAAAATATTATTAGGATTGCATGACTAGAGTTTGTGATAAATTTGCTAAGCTTTAAATATTTATTGTTAGAGAGTTTTTACTTATTCTATATATGATGGCCTATTTTTACTCATCATTAGTGAGGTGGTAAGTTTGAAAAAACTTGGGATGGCCCCTTTATAATTGAAATAGTCTACTAAGGTGGATCTTATCCATTGGTGGATATTGATGGTTCTTATTTAATGTCCTCTATTTATGGATGAGTGACATATTAACAGATATTATGCTTCAACATTGTCACAATGAAGCAAATCTTTTTGTTCTAGTTTTATCAAAGCAGCTTAACCATGTGATAATATTATAATGCACATATGGCATTTTCAATATATATGATATACCATTATTATATGCTTATAATATATATTTTTCAAAATAAACATAACATTGCTGTGATGTATTTATTCTTGTGAAAGATTTGTCTTAAAGTAAAAAATCTAGGATATTTCACAGGAATGGGTTTAAATCATTAAAACCTAAGTAAAACCAATCATAAATATAGATTAAAGTTTGCAAAGCATAATTTTTAGGGTTTTCCTCCGCTGCGTGCTTGGGTCTCTCCAGCGCATGGGCCTCCCACACCGCTCTATCCGATTTTCTCCGGGTGCTCTTCATGCTGCTGGATTTTCACTAGTTACAGGGAAGTTCCTTCTTCCTTGGTCTTATTTTTATTGCTGAGTTTTGTTTCTTTTGGCCGGGTTTCCGGTATGGCCTCTAATTAGCTCTTGGATCCTGATTTTTTAGACATATCTAAGAAGTCTCATTTATTTTTGGATGTTTTATCTAGTTATGCTTCGGATGTTTGTTTCCCGCCTCTCAAAACGAGCTATTTCCGTGGTTTACCTGCTATTTGGATCTCTGAGGAGGAGATCGCTTCTTTTGCCACCCCTTTTAAGTTTGCTCTGGTGGGTTTTTTTCCTTCTCGTCGCCCTAGCTAGTTTAGATTCTATCTGTCACATTTTCTTTAACCTTAAGCTTTCGGCTGAGTTTTGGTTATCTTATTAGATGCGTCTCATGTGTTGATTAAATTTTCTAATGACATGGATTATAGTAGGATTTTTTGCCATCGTTCTTACCTGGTGTTCAATTGCTACATAAAAATTAGTAAATGGTTGCCTGCCCTTGATATTAGTGTGGAATCTCCGGTTATCCTCATCTGGGTCTCTTTTCCTAACCTTCGACCACATCTGTTCGCTCCCAATATCCTTCATTCTTCAGGCTCTTTATTTAGTTGCCCCTTAAAATTGATTCTGCCAAATATGTTGGTTCGCGGCCTTCATTGGTGTGTGTTCTGATGGAATTGGACATTACGAAACTCTATCTTGATAAAGTTTGGCTGAGGTCTGAGTATTTGGGTTATGTTTAACATGTTCAAATGGAGGTGTTTCCCCCTTTCTATGAGCTATGTAAGGCCATTAGGCACAAACAGGGTGATTGTCATTCTTCTCCTTCTGTTCCCAATCCAGTTTCTTCTTTAAAGCCTTCTATTCCTGTTAAGAATATTTTTGTTGCTATAACTAATGTTGATGATGGTGTTTTGGTGGATGTGGTTACTCCTAAACCCTTGGGTTTGTCGATTAATGGTGATGGCCCAGCTGTTGGTTCCCCATCACATGCGATTGAAGGTATTCCATGTATGGCTGTTAGTGAGCCTGAGCCTGCATCTAATCCTGAACTTTTTGCTGTTGTCCCTGTGTTTGCTCATACTATTTGTGTTTCACATGCTATTCATAATACTAATTAGCTATGGTGTATTCTATGGTTGGGGTTAAGCTTGTTGCACATGCCCCTAGACTTTATTTTAATGCTAGTGGTGCTATGAATTGTGAGGTTAATTCTATCCCTATTTTGTCTAGTGCGAATTCTATGCCTGCCCGTTGTGGTTTGCCTATGGCTGAGATGCCTTCTGCGATCGTTAAGCTGTCTAGTTCTTCTATTTCTCCTATTAGTGAGTTTCCTGGTTGTGCTGACTCATCTCCTTTGAGCCCTATTATTCAGGATGCAGGCTCCTCTTCAGTTAAATCAACTATGGCTGAGGCGCCTGCTGAGATTGATGATCAATCAGTTTTACATTCCTTTGAAGGGCGTATGGGGCGTGTGGGCAATGTTAACTTTGTCAATATTCCTATTTCGATTATGTCTAATAGTGAGTTGAAAAAGCATGTGGCTAACTCTATGAACAACTCTGTTTTGGTTCAGAATGATTTGTTGATTTTAGAGGACTCACTCTCTTCCCCTTCTAGTGAGGATGATACTGATGTTCATGATGTGGAGCAGGACCATCCTGTTATTCGTGATATTTTAATTTGGAATGGTAATAGGAAAAAAAGGAATGGCAAAAAGATATAGGGTATGTGATTTGGCTTGGGCGATTTCGTTGATGATTTTTGGCGATTTAATGGACGATGATGAGGAGGCCCCTACTGCCCCTTCGTGGCTAAGCTGGTTGGCAACTTAGGTGCCTCAGTGTTGGATGGATTGTGACCATTTATAGTTGTTGACCTCATTTTTGTATGAGGTCATTAGTGACCCACCCAGCCTCCAGATTAATCCTGACCCCAGATCAATTTAATCTCAAAAACAATCCAGACCCTAGAATCCACTCTAGACCCTAGGATTTTTCTAGATCAACCTAAACTCTAGGATTCTCCTAGATCCAGACCTTAGGATCTATTCTAGGTCCTAGGATCCTTCTAGACTCCAGGATCTAATTCAAATCTCAAGTCAATTCAAATTTTCAAATCAAATCCAAACTTATAACTTATCCAGACTTTAAACCTATCCAGATCTCAATATCAAGTTCTAACCTAGATCTACCTTTGATCTAGCCTGACCATATCCTATCACTTATGAGCATCTAAATGATCATAAATTATACGGATAATTCAAATTCAATCATCCAAACTCAAAGTTCAATTCAAATCTAAAAATCCAGACTTAAATCTTAAGTCCAAAGACCTTGTCCTAAAGGCATTTTCTAGAGATTTTTCAAACATTTCAAAACCTAGTCAAATGACCTCTGATTCAGAGTCTATCACTTGTAAAGTGATAAAACATGTCTCTGGAGGTAACCCTCCAAATTTGAACCCATTTTGAAGTCTCTAACCTCATAAACTAAATCAAAATCCAAAGGCTGTAAAACCTTCAAATATTTACGGCCTATGCCACTGGACCTGTCACCCAGTAGATCCTAACCTTAGAATCTTCTCCAAAGCCTCTAATCACTTCCAAACACTTAATCCTGACTCGTTAAACATTAAAATACACTTTGGTAGACCCATCTTGACCCCTAGTTGACCAGGGGTCAAAATGACCAAAATGTCCTTTAAGGGCAATTTTGAAGTTTTTCAAAGTCTTCAACATACCCTTTTCAAATCAAACCCCAGAACCTCTTCCAATGCATCCTAATCACCCTTAGGAGTGCATTGGAATCAAGCTCTGACCCTGGTCAAGCCTTTTGACCAGATCGACCTTTTTGACCAAAATGCCCCTAAGGGATTCAAATATTGATTTCAAACCAAACGACCTCCAAATTGAATGCAATAACTTCCAACAAGTTTCAAATGTCAAACCAAACCTGTTGGACCCAAACCATACCTTGGGTCAACTTGGTTGATCAAGTCAACCTAGGTTGACCAAAGAGGTCCTTAAAGGTCAAAATAGGTATTTTGATTAAATTGACCTCCCTAGACCTTGGGACCACCTCCAATGATCTCCAAATACCATTTCAAACCTGTCCAGCCTAGACCCATACTTTGGGTCAACCTGGTTGACCCAGTCAACCTAGGTTGACCAAATCAACTCTTAAGCTCTTTCACTTTGAATTAAACTTCAAATACATTCAAATCTCTATCAAACCTCTTCAAGCTATTTTAATCAACTCCTCAACTGTCCTTGGCTGCCACCTCAGCATTGTTGACCATGTTGACTAGTCAAACCAGTCAACACAAGCATTGAAGGTGTGGGGAATGGTCAAAGGTGGTCAAATGGATCCTTAAATGTAATCCCCTCTAATTTAAACCTATCCAGCTGTTTAGAGGAACTTTAGAATATTCCTAGAGCTTATTTCAGCCCTTGGATCTAAATCAAACAGCCCCCATTGCTTCCATGCCCAAATGGGGATCAAAGCCCACTTTCCATGTGGCTTGTCCTTTTGTCCTTTGATCCACCTACTCCCATCAATGCCTTGGACAAATGGCTTGATCATATACACTCCCTCAGTTGATCATAACCATCCATTTAACATAGGGATAAGTGAATAGAGCAAAATATCTCAATTAAGCCATTCATAGCCTAAGCCCTCTCTCACTGAATTCCTCTGATCCAGAGCTATTCTAGCCCTCAAAAACCTCCAAAAATCTTCTCCAGATATTCCTCTAGCACTTACAAGCTTTCCCCCACCGAATCCAAGCCTCCAAAGCCTTATTGGTGAAGAGAGAGGAGCCTAGAGAGAGAAAGAGGGGTTTCAAATATAACTTTCGATCCCATAAGATCCAGCTCTTGGTGTCTTCATAAGAGTTGTAGAGGATCACTGCAGCTTTCCAACGAGCCCAAGAACACAAAAATTCGATGGTTGGATTGTAAGTTATTTAAGTTTTTAGTTTAAATTTTAAATTGAAACTGAAGCAAATCTATAATGCATGGAGCCTCCAAACTTCAGGAATTGTTAGATCATATTGCCCTCTAGCTACAGTTCAAATTTCATGCAATTTCATTGAGTATTTTGAAAGTTATGGGCATTTAAAGTTCTCTAGCTCTGGTTCAACCAGAGCCGTCCGATCGCGCCTTCAGCGCGATCGGACAACCCAGAAATGGCCATATCTCGCAGCTGGATTAGCTGACGTGGTTAAGTGGCGGGCTGCAGCTCGCCACGTGGCGCGTTCCCATTGGGCGCCGCCATTCTGGTCAGTTTGACCAAAAATGGTCAAAAAAAATCAAAAAATGCCCAAAACTTTAAAAATTCACCAAAAATTCATTTTAAGTTCAAATTTGATGTTCTTAGGCTCGTTGGAATTGTACTGAGCCCAATACTATTTTAAAATTTATTTTGACTAAATTTGATCACTATATACAGTTTATTAAGGTTTTAATGAAAATTGAATTTCTTTGATAACTCTTAATACAGTGATTTGATTGTTCTCAAATTTGGACAGAACACACTATGGTGTGTTACCCATATGCCATAAAATTCTTAATTCAATTTAATGGCTGGATTTTGGTGAATTAAATTTTCAAAGTTTTTGGCCATACTTTGAAAATTTATAACTCACACACTACTAAGTACTAGGGTTGCATTTCTCTGTGGTATGTGTAATATAGTGTCAGGGTTAGATGACCAAAGCTTTAAGCCCAATTGAACACTAGTGTCACCTAGGAAAAATAATTAAGGATAATATCTAGTCAACTTAGAAAAATCCTAGGAAATTCTACACATACCCAATAGGGGTAAAACTTGAGAACATTAAACTTAGTGACATTATAAATCTTAGGTTCAAATTTCACCCAATTTGGAGCTCATTAGATCAAAAAATTAAACAAGTCAAAATTAACCCCTTAATTAAGCATTAAAACTTCTAAAAATTACAACAAATCAAGTTTAAATCCAAAAAATACAAACAACCCCTCTAACTGACCAGAATCAAACCCTCAATCAAGAAAAATAAAACCAATTTGAGTTGATAGAAAATATGGACTTAATTTAATTTCAAATGAATTTGAATATTTAATTAATTTAATTAATTAAAAATAGATAAAAATTCCAAAAAATTTCCAAACACTTGAGAATCTCTCCTTAGGTCATTCCTTACCTTTGGAGTTGGTTTCAAAGAGTTGGGAGTTCATTTGGACTCAAATCAAGAAAACTCTTCTAATTAAACAATTTTAAAAATTCAATAAATACATCAAACTTTGAAAAATCATAACTAAGTCAAGAAAATTCTAAATTGACCGAACTTAATGGCATTCAACTCAAAATTAACTCTAGTATTTATTAAAATTTTTAAACCTTCCAAAATCAGTCAAAGTAAAAAAGTCAACTTTTTTGTCAAGCCTAAGTCAAAATTTGTTCAAAACTTCAAACCTTCATAATAAAATCCAGAAAAATCCAATTTCAACGTACTTATAGTCTAACTGATCGTATTAAGGTTTAGTATTTTAATAAAATATTAATTTCTCAGAAAATATTCTTAATAAAAAAAAGTCAACTTTTGACCCCTAATTAAATGATTAAAATAATCCAGAAGATTCCTAAAATTTAAAAATTGTCTTAAAACTCCAGAAATCATTAATCAACCTTAAAATCAATTTCAACTCATTAATACTTAAATTCAAATTTAAATCTTCCCTTAAGCCTTTCAACCAATCAAAATTTCAAACAACTTTAATAATATGACCTACATAGGACATATCCAAACCACACGGCCTACCTCACACTCTTTAGATGGTTTGCTAGAACAACCAAGTCTAGTTTTAGGCTAGGCCGGTGTTTACTTTTCTTCCGTATGCCGGGTTTTCAAGCTTTCACTGCATGCTGGTTGTTAGCTTAGAATTGATTGACTATTTGTTTATTTATTTACCGCACTCTGTTGAGCATTTAAATTTCAAATATATCAACTGCTTGAGATCAATTATAACTGCTTGTGATTATTTATATAACTACTAATTATTAGGATAACCCTGCAGGATCGAGTCTAAAATTCTATTTTTTTAATGTAATTTGATTATATCATGATTGTAATGTTTAAAGTGCTTTGAGAATGGGATTAGATATTCAATTTGGAATCCAAAGAGGAAGGGACATCCCTTAGGAGAGAGTCCCTCTCCATTTGGAGATCCAAATTAGGATAACTTTAAAATATTCAAAGAGGAAAGATAACACCCCGTTCAAGGGGAGTTACTTTTCATTTGTATATCTGGACCCGGCGATCCAAAAAGCAGCAGAGGGACGAAGAAGTGGATAATGAGAAGACCCATTCTCAAAGTCACTTAAGTCTTAGGAGTAGAATCCGGGTTGTCGTCAGTGGTGTCCGGCCACTTTACTTTTCTACAAATTCTGATTTGTAATAATAAGTGACACTTGCCACATGGACATTCAATTTGAGCTATTAATTTAATTGATTTATTTATTAATTGATGTGTTGATTACGATTAGGATCTGCCTATTTTTTCTAATTTTTTGGCACTCTTGCATGTCGCATTTTGATTTAGCTTGGAACCTGATTGTATGCTCTTAAGGACTCATTAAAACTTTTCTACTTAAATCATATAAAAAATTTTAAGTCAACATATAAATTCTAACGTTTTAAGAAGTAAGCTCGGGACCGCCGGGAGTTCTCATTTCAAAATCCTTCATTCAAATTCAAGCATTCAATCGAGTCAATCAGCATGCATTACATTAGTATCAAATTAAATGAGTATAAATCTTTAATCGCATTGTTAGCTTAAGCATCAAACACCTAACATAAGTCAAAGGGCCAATTAGGATCTGCTCTAGATGTCGGCCCTATTCTAAAAAAATACTTTTCTTAAATAACGTCCCTACCACTCTACATTAATTGACCGGATACATGTTTTTAAAAGCACCTAGGTGGTTTAGCTGGCTCCCCAATCCAGGCCGGGGTAAGTCCAGATTTGCAATGCACTTGCTAGGTCCGAGTCACTTTTCAGTACCCAATTTAAACTTAGGTTCCGAGGCTGGCTTGGGCCATAAGACCTTACCCTTCGGGAATTGAATCCCAATTTTCTAATAAAATTGACCATTTAAACTTAAATCACTCTCAATCAAATTTAAGCCCAACACTTAGGATAGGCTGAGGCATTTCTGAAGTAATTCAGAATCTCAAAACACCTCTTACCCTTCTTCCTTTGACTATAGAAATAAGTGTTCAAATTTGATCCATTCCCGATTGAAAATTCAAACCCTTACCTCCTTTGACATCCAGCTTTGAATTCTTAAATAAAATTCATACCGCTATTTTAATCGAGAGTGTTCGTAGGAAAATTCCAATTTTCCTACGATGTAATTAACTACGAGGGCTTGCGCTTGTAGGAGATTTAGAAATCCATACCTGATTTTCAAAAATCAAACTATTTTAAAACTTCAATTAATTACTTTTGAGAATTCAAAACAAAAATGGCGACCGTTATCGTCATATTCAAATAATCAATAATAGGTAATATCATCTTTTTTCGAGAAGATATATTATTTTATTATCATTATTTTGATTATGAAATTAACGATCTCTTATCCGAATTATTATAGTTAAAAAATTGATTGAACATCATTTTGATCTTTTGAGATCATATGCTGTTTCCCCTTGCGTTTGACTATGATAATCCGGATAAAATTATAATTCTGAAATTTGAACCCATTAGGGAAAAATATGATCACCTCCCGATGCGATATATTGTTCATAACGACGTGTTCAATTTTAAAATTCTAAATTAAATATTTTCCAAAGAAAATTAATACTTTTTCAAAATTAAACATATATTTTTCAATCAAACAATAGTCACCTATGGATGGTCTGTGCTTGACTGCTTGGCTGGTGTTTGGGGCCTCCATTCCTGAGTCCCCTATTGTTGATTATTTTGCTTTGATTGTTTATTTTGAGTCTCTATTGTTTGTTTCCTAGGATGTTCGTCTGTTGACTTTGCACTCCTTTCTTTTTTTCTTAATAAAATTTTCTGTTTTAAAAAACAAAGATTAAAGTTTGTAGAGAACAAACATTTAAATTCTCTAAAAATCTCTAATTAGGGCTATTTGATTGGATTCAAGTTCAAATTTGATTTGAATTTATGAACCCAAGAATTGGTGCCAATATATTTAAAGTACTTTTCAATAAACCAAATTTAATAATATTACAAGACATTAAGGATAATTTTATACAAAATTTGTTTGTCCAATTTTTAAACTTAGTAGTTTTCAAAATGTTTACCATCAATGTGATCTTTAAGAAGATAATTTTATCTTCTTAGAAGGAAACCAAATTTAATAAATAAATTTTCTTTCAAGAGGTCTATGCGAAGCTAATTCCATCATCTTAAAAAGATTTGATCTTGAAACCATGATCAATATCTCAGTGAAAAGTTCCAAAACATTAATCTCTAGGTTCACTATTCTTCAAGGCCATGTTAGTACAAGTAAAACTTTTGAATCCAAATTATTATTGGTCATATCCAAATTTATCAAATTCATTATAGTCTTTGTATTTGAATTTAAATAGCACTTCAAAAGGTTCTCAATTGCTAAAAATATTTGAAGCTTGAACTATCTTTAAGAGTTGCTAATTGATCTTAATGCATCTTTAAATAGTTGTGCCATTTGATCGACATGCCTATCATTAAACTTAATATTCCTTAGCTTTGTAGATCTCTTGTAAATAAAATTGAGAAATTTTAATTGAGTTGTAAGAATGTTAGGTAGAGAGTCGACTTAAACTTTACACATACTTTTTAATCATAGTCTTTAAACTCAATCCCCATGGTGAGCTGCCTTACTAAGTTAAAGATTCTTAATTTTACTTTAGCCAAATTTTCATTTAGATTTGATATTATTGGAACAAATGAGGAATGGTTTTAACAATGCCAAATTAGAAGATTATCTCTAATTTTCTTAAACCTTGCCAGTGTTATGCATCATACCCAAACCAGAAAGATTCAGGAAACTTACCCTTTTAGTAAATGAAAGTAAATTGCTCATTTAAAAGTATCATTTTAGATATGTGATCTCAGGTTGATGGAAAGCTTAATTTTCTTAACTAATTGAGGTTTTCTTATGTGAAGAATCTCATTTTCAATCAATGATAAATTTTTAGGTTCGTTTGCATTGGAAATGAAAGAGTTGAATAGATGGAGGTCAAAGGCAAGAAATTATAGGTATGTTTTCTAATTTTTTTTAGTCATGAGATGTATTGATGATGATAGTGATTGGAACCATGATTATTATAAATGAATATTTTTTTTTATTATATGACCATGTGATTTAAAGTAAAAAGAATTTAATGATTTTATTTTCGCTATTTTAAAGTTGCTAGCTTCTATTTGTTATTATTTTAGTTGTAATATGGGAGTCTGATCATATATTTTGATGATTACAAATATTATTGGATGCTTTATTTACTTATTATTACATCACATTTTGAATATTTATGTTTGTATACTACTAATATTTTAGGTACATCATACATTAAACAAAGATTAAAAATTGACACAAGACAGTGTAGTGTGAGGGTAAAAGTAAGTTTATATGTTACAGAGTATGTATTTTTAATTTTTCTGGAGTTTATTTTTGTATTAGGTATATGTTGACTTAGCAGCTGTTCACACACATACAAGGGGGATAAAATTGAATTCTTGAATTTTTCTATTAATTGTATTGTATGATCCAAATCCTATTGTATGATATGTTTAATAAAAAAATTAATTAAATTATATAATTAAATGAGATTAATTAAAATTGACATATAATTAATCATACTATATGATCTATACATCATACTGGCTGGTCATTATATTAAGAAATTCCATTGTTGAATCATGGTTACCTTAAATAGGTAAATTTGACAATTGAAAATTAAAATGATTATACTTTATAAAAATAATTTGTATTGTTAGATATTTAATTATACTTACATAATTTAAGTCTAATAATTAAAGAATATAATTATATCTATTACAGATCATATTGTATGATACATATATGATACAATATGATCCATCCATGAGCTCTCTGGATGAACTTTTATTCGTCATGTACGATCTGATTTTCAATTTAAACTAATCGTGCTAGATAATTCTAATCGTGAAGGACAATCTTTGAATGCAATGAAGTAATCATATTATACGATCTAACAATTGTAATGTACGATCAGAGGCAATTTAATAAAAAATTAGAATTTTGCGAGCCCACTTTATAAATTTGTTTGTGACTTGAGATAACATGTTTTTTGGTGTCTAGGAAGTCTTCCTTCTGTGAGTGTGCTTGGAGAGAATCAAGAAAGTAAAGAGAGAGAGAGAGAGAGAGAGAGAGAGAGAGAGAGAGATAGAGAGAGAAAGAGAGAGAGAGAGAGAGAGAGAGAGAGAGAGAGAGAGAGGAAATGAGGTTTAGAGAGGGAGAATAGCTTTGAGGGTGTCAAGGGAGTGTGAGAAGTTTACACGGTTTCTCTAGCTAACCTACACCTTGGGTCCTCTAGTTTTTATTTGTGTGGAACTCTTGGAGGAGAGCTCTTAGAGGGAGAGTTTTTAGAGCAAAATACTCTCGCTAACTGAGGAAGCTAGGAGAGGCATCTTTGTCGGCTATGGAAGTGAAAGGAGGTTAGGCATCTTTGTCGGCTATGGAAGTGAAAGGAGTTTTTGGCATCTTTGATGGACTTGAGGGTGAAAGAAGTTTCGGTATCTCCATCGAGCCAAGAAAGTGAGAGGAGAGATTGACATCTCTTTTGGGCTTGCAGGTGAAAGGAGGGACGATAGCTCTATCGGGCTGAGGAGGAAAGAGGAGGAGATTCTTAGGGTGTGAAGAGTCTGTAAGGGTGATTCTCTGCCTGGTCAAGGGAGAAAGGCTTCTTTGCCTTGCTATGTTTTAAATGAGCGATATGTATAATGCAAATCCCAAAGAGGACTTTTGGGGAGCTGGAGAATGTCAATTTGACCAAATCATTATAAACCTCCATTTGCATTGTCTTACTTTTTCACACTTTGTTTTTCATATAATTTATTTTTATTGTACACGAGTGTTGATTTGGTTATATTAGAAAAAGAGGCATTTTGGTAAATAATCATTGATTGAATCTTATTTTGAAAATTCATAAAAAAAAAACAAAAAATATATTATTTGCATTCAATAAAATTGTTTTGCAAAATTATTTTTAACAAAATCAAAATAAAATAAAAATATTTTTTGTTGTTTTAGTCTTTGTTTTAAAATTATTTTATTTTTAAGATGAATGCTCAAAAAAGTTTTTAAAAGAACCAAGTTACCCCCCTCTCTTAGTGTAACAACTCATATTTTAACCAAATATTTTGTTAAGGAGTTATTATAAGTTTAAATCATAAATCATCTTAGCCATAATATATATATTATAGTTCTTTAATTGTACTATTCTTTTTGTAATTTTTTGTCATTGGTGTAAATTCTTAAGAAATTGACACATATCTGTACAAGTGAGGGTTTTGGCACTATTTGCTAGTCATTTTGCAAAATCAATTTCACCAAAATGTTTTAAAAATGATAGACTATTTTATGAATATTTGTTTATAAATTTTATAGCCCAAAAAAAATTATATGAATTTTATGCTAAAAATTGAATGAATTATATAAATATATTAATATTATATTATTATTTTATAATAAAAATACCATAAGGCACTATAGATCTTTACAAAAGCTTTTTCCTTTTTTTTTTTTTTCATTTTCCTCATTTCTCAAGCCATTTTTTATTTCATTTTTCTCATTTCTCAAGCTAGAGAACATAAATGAATTTGAGAGAAAAGGAGAGTGAGAGAAGAGGAGAAGTTCGGATTCGAAGGCTTTAGAGCCAATTTTACCAGTCTGTCCTATTGCAAAAGTTACTTGTTGTTTGCTAAAGAAAAATGGTGCCTCAGGGTTACATTTTTCTTAAGGAAGATTGTAGTTAACAAGATTTTCCTTTATGATAGTATCAGGGTTCAATTAAATCTTGGTCCTTACTTCCTCTGAGCATAAGCCTTCATAGTTAAATACTCATCTCACTGTGTAAGAGAGAAGTTTTCCTAACATGTTGCTTAAATGTGAGTCTTACTGCTTCACTTGGAAGTAGCCCAATTTGCTTAAAAAGTGAGTCTAACTTCTTCTATTAGAAGTAGCCCATTTGGTTTTAGACAGTGGTGAGTTTAGTTTACACTTTTCTAGTAGCTCGTCACTATTATTTCTTATTGCAACAGTTTCTTTTTCCTACATCAATAGTGTTTTTAGTTTCAATTTAGCTTTAGCACTGTAATTTTGTTGAAAAGATTTTTGTTTGCAGGAGTTCATGATACTTTGGAGTTTGCAAAGGAGGACTTTTGGAGCTTTGGAGTTTGTTTGGAGAACTTACACAAGAGCTTTGGTGCCTCTATAGGAGCCTTGGTTTGGAGAGTTTTTTTTTTGAGAGCATGAGAATTTTGTGAAGGATTTGTTTAATTTGCAGACGTGATTTGGATGTTGAGGATCCTCGAAACCCTATGGTTGACGCATGTAGATGTCATCTGGTAAGTCACCGTGAAGAAACGCGTTTGTGACGTCTAGTTGAAGTATGTTCCATTTCCGGTTGACTGCTAGTGTAAGTAATATGCGGATCGTTGTCATCTTGGCAACCGGCCTAAAGGTTTCGGTATAATTTTCCCCAAACCGTTGATCATAGCCTAGAGCTACTAGGCGAGCTTTGTGTCGATCAATTTTCCCGGTTGGTAGAAGTTTGATCTTGTACGTCCACTTGCACCCAAGTATGCGCTTGTTCGGTCCAAGTATTCTGATTTATGAGAGCAGTGAACTCGGTCCGCATGGCATCCTTCCAGTGGTCATGCTTGGATGCCTTTTTGTAGGTAGTCGGAGTAACGTGATCGTTGGCATGGCTAAGCAGAGTGAAAATTTGTTTCGGTTTATGGATCCCGAATTTAGACCGGGTTTGCATTTGATGTGTAGGAGGTTGGGCAGGACCGAGTTGTGTAGTGGGAGGAGACATTGTAGGAGGCAGATCAGGTGTTTGTTTGAAAGTGTGTGTGTTAGGAGGAGCCGTGTGTATGGAGGTGTTATCAGGGTTGATAGCAGGAGTATTATTTATGGTTGGCGTGCGTATGAGGATTAAGGGATGAGGGCGTAGAGAGGTGTGGTTGGGTGGAGGGTCGGTTGAAGGAAAAGATTTTGAGTAAGGAAAGATTGATTCTTGAAAGACCACATGCCGAGAGACATGCAGTTTGTTTGTGTGGAGGTTATAACATTTATAACCTTTGTGATAAGACGAGTAGCCTATGAAGGCACAGGGTTGGGATGTCACGACC
Organism: Dendrobium nobile; assembly: GCA_022539455.1. Classification (NCBI taxonomy): domain Eukaryota; kingdom Viridiplantae; phylum Streptophyta; class Magnoliopsida; order Asparagales; family Orchidaceae; genus Dendrobium; species Dendrobium nobile. Next base: position 25,713,450 of record CM039732.1, on the reverse strand, counting down.
CAACCCGACCGGGACGGATCCCGCTCGCATCGGGTCGTGCCCAAACTCAAATTGATTGAACTGATTCCAGGATCTGGCTTTGGAATTTGTTTCAGAACTTTCTTCCAAACATTTACACACAGAAACAGACACATAGAGCTACTATAAACATCAAAATGCAGCGGAACAGATCATCTATCTTTTTTTTCCTAAAAAAAGAATCATATACAAATACAGCTCATGGATTTCAGACAGAAAGAAAAAACAGAACAGAAAAGTCATGACTGTACAAAAATTAAAAGTACAAAATACCTATAACAGATCAGACTCTGAACTCCTACTCCAAGACTTCCTTCCCTTTCCCAGAACCTGAAAACCACGCAGAAAATAAGGATGAGCTACAACAGCTCAGTAAGACATCAAACCTCCAATCAAAATCCTCAGAATCCACATCAAACACATCAGACAAAAATCCGTACAAAAATCAGATCAACAGAATCGTATATCGAATCAGAACAGAACAAAAATCACAGAAATCATAATTCCAGAAATTGAATCAGAACAGAATCATACAGATCTGATCAAATCAGAACAGAACAGAATCGTATCAGAATCATAAATCATATCAAAATCGTACGAAAATCAGAAATCATATCAATTCAGAACATATCAAAAGTCAGAACAGATTCCCTGACTCTGACAGAATCTCAACGGATTCTGGCCCCTTATACCTCCCTTCCCAGACACTGACGGAATCTCTCAAATTCTGGCCCCTTATGCCTCCCTTTGTGCTCATGGCACCAGAACAGAAGTGCTTATAACACCAGAACATAACTTATCATCGGATCCAGAACAAAACTTGTTTTCAGATTTCAGAGCTCATTTCAGATTTCTCTGACACAGACAGGATCTCACAGGATCCTGACCCCTTATAACTCCCTTTTCATAGCACACAATCATATCATGTCATTTTAGAACAAATCCGGACAATTTCAGAAATCGTACAAAAATCCTGCGGCATAACGGCAGTATACGGAATTTACACAAAAATTCCTAAATTCACAAATTACCAAATTAGCATAGAATATTCACAACAACATTGCAAGACTTTTATTCTACTGCCCAGACAATTTCAGACATTATCAAAAATTACAGTCAAAATAAAACACCGTCGAATCAAAACTATCCGGTCAAAATTCTCTAGAAAATAATTAAAATGTGCGCACTCGGCACCTCAGAAACATACCAAAAGTTACGTGGTAAAAACTGAACCAATCAGAAAATACGGACGAAATTCGCTAACGAAAATGAAATCCGGACAGAAAAATCGTTCAAACTTCACCGTTCTGAAAATTGAAAAAGGAGGAATGTGCCTTACCTTGCGTACACCAATTTCTTGAACTGTCTCGACGGACGAAAATGGACCGGCGTTGCCCCGAAATCAACTTTTTCTCTTTTCCTTTCTCTCTCCTCAGAATTTTTGATATTTTTATTTGATTTTTTACTCTCTTCAAAACGACTGATTTTCTTTAAATAAACTTGAGATCGGCCCGGCCGATCGCACGATCGTCCAGGACGATCTGAACAAATCACTTCATCCTGGGACGATTTCTCGGGACGATAATTAATTTTTTCGGACGATGAAAACCCCTACTCTCTGTTTTTTGCATTGCTCTGATCGTCCCGGGACGATCCCCGATCGGCCCGGACGATACTGGGAGGAAAACTTTCCTGTAACTTCTGTACACATTCTGTAACAAAACTTCAACTGATCGTCCCGGGACGATCCACGATCGGCCCGGACGATACTGGAGCAAAACTGATGTTACAACCTCCCCAACTTCAAAAAAAATATCGTCCTCGACATTGTTCAATCAAAACTCAGTCAAAACAAATACGGATACGACTTCCTCATGTCCGACTCCTTCTCCCAAGTCGCTTCTCGTGCAGTTCGGTGCTTCCACTGCACCTTAACCATCGGAATCTGTTTACTTCTCAACTTACAAACATCATAAGCTAGAATCAACTCGGGTTCTTCTTTATATCTCAGATTCTCCTGAATCTCAACCTCATCAGCAGACACTTTCTTTCCAGAGTCAGATATCCGCTTTCTCAAAGTAGATACGTGGAACACATTATGAACATCGGTCATCTGATCAGATACCAACAGCCGATAAGCCGATTTACCAATCCTTTCAAGGATTTCAAAAGGTCCAACATACCTTGGACTGAGCTTACTCACTCTGCCAAATCTACTCACACCCTTCATCAGACTGACTTTGACATACATAAAGTCACCAACTTGAAATTCAACGAACCTGTGCTTCTGATTGTAATATTTCTGCTGTCGATCTTGTGCAGCTTTCAACCTTTCTTTAATCAAATTGACTTTCTTAACAGTTTCATCTACAAAAGTAGCATCAATCTCCTGTCTATCTCCAACCTCAGTCAGAGTCAAAGGAGTTCTACACTTCCGGCCATACAGAGTTTCATAAGGTGCCATACCAATACTAGAATGAAAATTGTTATTGTAAGCAAACTCTATAAGAGGAATATGATCTTTCCAGCTTCCTCCAAAATCTAAAACACATAGCCTCAGCAGATCTTCCAGTACCTGAATAGTTTTTTCAGACTATCCGTCAGTCTGCGGATGAAAAGCTGTACTGAAATGTAACTTCGTACCCAAACCTTGCTGAACACCCTTCCAAAGTCTGGAAGTAAATCGTCCATCTCGATCAGAAACAATCACCTTAGGCACACCGTGTAATCTGACAATCTCTTTCACATATACCTGTGCCAATCGATCCACCGGATCAGTCTGCCTGATCGGAAGAAAATGAGCAGACTTCGTCAATCAATCCACAATCACCCAAATGGCATCGTGCCCTTGCCTTGATCGAGGAAAACCCATAGAAAAATCCATCGTTACCTCCTCCCACTTCCACTCAGGGATAGGCAACAACTACAAAAGTCCTCCTGGTCGCTGATGCTCTGCCTTCACCAACTGACAGGCCTCGCATCTAGCAACAAAATCTGCTACATCCTTTTTCATTCCCGGTCACCAGAACAAACTCTTCATATCTCCGTACATCTTGCCACTTCCCGGATGAACAGTGTAGCTTGAATGATGAGATTCATACAGAATCTCTTTCCTCAGATCTCCAAACACAGGAATCTACAACCTGTTCTTGCAGAAAATAGTACCAGAATCAGAAACTCGGATTTCAGGCTTCTTACCAGATTCAATCTGAGCAATCAACGTCGAATAATCAGAATCTAACTTCTGGGCTTCCTGAATCCTGTCTTCCAAAGAAGACTGAATGCTCAACTGAGTCAAAACTCCAGAATCCAAACTACTGGAGGAAATCACCTTCAACTGTAAACGTCCTATATCACGAATCAGAAAATCATCAGAAGTGAGCTAAATACCTGATAATCCAGAAGATTTCCTGCTCAGAGCATCTGCTACCACATTAGCCTTACCAGGCTGATACTGAATCGTCAGATCGTAGTCCTTGATCAACTCAAGCCACCTTCTTTGCCTCAAATTCAGATTCTTCTGAGTGAAAATGTACTTCAAACTCTTGTGATCTGTGAAGATCTCACATATGATGCCATACAAATAGTGACGCCAAATCTTCAAAGCAAAAACAACTGCAGCTAATTCCAAATCATGTGTCGGGTAATTCTTCTCATGTGGTTTTAACTGTCTCGAGGCATAAGCAATTACCTGACCATGCTGATGCAGCACACATCCCAAACCTTTCAGTGAAGCATCACTGAACACTTGAAATCCTTTCGTACCTGACGGTAGTGCTAACACTGGAGCTGAAGTTAGACAATCCTTCAATCTCTGAAAACTAGCCTCACACTCCGGTGTCCAAACAAAAGCTACTGACTTCTGAGTCAGTCTCGTCAGAGGCGTACCAATCTGAGAAAATCCTTTCACAAACTTCTTGTAATATCCAGCCATGCCTAAGAAATTACGTACCTCAAATATCGTAGTAAGCCTTGGCCAATCCGCAACAGCCTGAATCTTCTGGGGATCAACAAAAATACCTTCACCGCTAACCACATGCCCCAGAAATGAAATGCTCTTCAGCCAGAATTCACACTTGGAGAACTTAGCATACAACTGATGTCGTCTCAGAGTCTCTAACACAATACTCAAATGTCTAGCATGATCATCCTCATAAGCAGAATACACCAGAATATCGTCGATGAAGACAATCACAAACTGATCTAGATATTCTCTGAACACTCTGGTCATCAGATCCATAAAAATAGCAGGTGCATTGGTTACCCCAAAAGGCATAACCAAGAACTCGTAGTGTCCGTACCGAGTACTGAAAGCTGTCTTTAACACATCAGCTTTCTTCACCTTCACCTGATAATATCCAGATTTCAAATCAATCTTCGAAAACACAGAAGAACCAGAAAGCTGGTCAAACAAGTCATCAATTCGTGATAAGGGATACTTGTTCTTGATCGTGACTTTATTCAAATCTCTGTAGTCAACACACATACGGAGTGTTCCGTCCTTCTTCTTCACAAACAAAACAGGTGCTCCCCAAGGAGAAATACTAGGACGAACGAATCCTCTATCCACCAACTCCTGAAGCTGAACTTTCAACTCAGAAAGTTCTTTCGGTGCCATCCTGTACGGAACTTTTGATATCGGAGCTGTACCCGAAAAAATATCAATAGAGAACTCCACATCTCTATCCGGAGGTAAACCAACCAACTCCTCAGGAAATACATCTGCAAACTCTCATACCACTGGGATATCAGAAATAGAACCCACATCCAGGTTCATATCCCGTTCTGAAGCCAAAAATACCGGACAACCCTTCTTCCACATTCTTCTTACTTCTAATACAGAAATCAGACAAGAGAGAACACCTCATAAGCCTTGGAATACACATCTCTCTCCTGACATAAGCAAGCTCACTTGCTTCTTCAAACAGTCAATCTGAGTCTCATACAGACTCAGCCAATCCATACCCAAAATCACATCGTACGAAGAAATCGGCAACAAAATCAAACTTGATTTCCACTTCTTGCCAGCAATATCAATCTCACAAAAATAAAATTTTCGAGCAATCAAATTACTTCCAGTCAGCAAAATCACAGAAAGAGAAACCAGTAGCAAAATCGAATCCAGATGCAAAGCATCAAAACAACGCTCGGAAAGAAACGAGTGACTGGCTCCAGAATCAAACAAAACACGACAGGGCTGATCAGAAATATAAATCGTACCTGTCACCACATCCGGAGCATCTCGAGCCTCCTGCTGACTCAGGCTGTACACTCGTGGCTGAGCTGGAGCTGAAGCTACAGACTAGGCTCCCTCTGACTAACAGTATGTGGTCTCCATGGCACAGAACTCGAACCACCACCTCTACCAGAAAATCCCTCAGTCACAGGGCATGGAGGAACAGTCCTCGGTCTTCCTGCTGAACCGGCAGGTCTAATAAAGCTCTCGGATCGGAACTCAAATCGTCGATCAAATCCAGCCTGTGGACACTCTGCAATCCGATGTCCTGGCTGACCACATCTGAAGCACTGACCAGTCATCCTATAGCACTGGCCAAAATATCGTCGTCCACAACTCTGGCACACAGGTGCCCCACTAACAGATCCAGAGCTGGTCATATTGGTCGTAGCAGTACCAGCAAATCCTGACTATCCACTCCTCCTGGAGTCTCCAGAACCAGAAACAAATCTCCTCTTGCTAGAGGAACTACTGCTCGAATCACCCCCAAACCTCTTCCTACTCGCAGTCCACCGCTGCTGAGTAGCCATCAGATCGTTCTCTATCAGACGAGCTCTCTCCACAAGCTTAGAAAAATTAGAAATATGAAATGGTACCAGGGGCTGCCTCAGACTATCTCATAGTCCCCTCAGAAATCGATAGCACTTCTCAGCAGAAGTACTCACCAGTTGCGGAGCATATCGGGCTAAGGCAGTAAACTCTGCCTCGTACTGCATCACCGTCCTGCTCCCTTGAACCAGCCTCAGAAAACTCTCCTGCATCTGCTGTCGTGCAGAAGGGGGAACAAACCAAGATCGAAATACCTCAGAAAATTCTTCCCAAAAAATCAGAGAGTTCAATCTGCCCTGAAACTTTGCTTCCTGCTGGCCTACCCACCAGTGCTCTGCTTCCCCATCTAACAGAAAAACTGCCAAAGATACTTTCCTGTCTAACGGACACTGCATGCCGTCAAAAGTCTTCTCTAACATCCTCAGTCACTCCTCAGCTGCTCTGGGCTCAACAGCGCCCTCAAACCTCGGTGGTTTCAATCTCAAAAACATCTGAAGATGTCTATCAATATCCTCAGATCGAACAGTAGAGGCTCTACTGTGAGTCTCGCTCATCATCTGAGCAACCAATGTTGCAAACTGGGAAAGTGTATCTACACCAACCACTGGGGCTGTACTACCAACTAGTGCTGCCTGACTGGCACTCTGACCGTCTGTCATATCGGGGCCTGGCAGATCCATACAGAAAATCCAGAAAATCCAGAAAACTAATCATAAAAACAACACAATAAAAATCCGGACAAACCAAAACTTTCCCAAACAGACTCAGATCACTTCCTATAGCTCTGTCTTACAATCCTACAATCTAAATTCCAAAACCATTGCTCTGATACCACTAAAATTTGTCACGACCCAACCCGACCGGGACAGATCCCGCTCGCATCGGGTCGTGCCCAAACTCAAACTGATTAAACTGATTCCAGGATCTTGCTTTGGAATTTGTTTCAGAACTTTCTTCCAAACATTTACACACAGAAACAGACACACAGAGCAACTATAAATATCAAAATGCAGCGGAACAGATCATCTATCTTTTTCTTCCTCAAAAAAAGAATCATATACAAATACAGTTTATGGCTTTCAGACAAAAAGAAAAACAGAACAGAAAAGCCATGACTATACAAAAATCAAAAGTACAAAATACCTATAACAGATCAGACTCTGAACTCCTACTCCAAGACTTCCTTCCCTTTCCCAGAACCTGAAAACCACGCAGAAAACAAGGATGAGCTACAACAGCTCAGCAAGACATCAAATCTCCAATCAAAATCCTCTGAATCCACATCAAACACATCAAACAAAAATCTGTACAGAAATCAGATCAACAGAATCATATATCGAATCAGAACAGAACAAAAATCATAATTCCAGATATTGAATCAGAACAGAATCATACAGATCTGATCAAATCAGAACAGAACAGAATCGTATCAGAATCATAAATTATATCAAAATCGTACGTAAATCAGAAATCATATCAATTCAGAACATATCAAAAGTCAGAACAGATTCCCTGACTCTGACAGAATCTCAACGGATTCTGGCCCCTTATACCTCCCTTCCTAGACACTTACAGAATCTCTCGGATTCTGGCCCCTTATGCCTCCCTTTGTACTCATGGCACCAGAACAGATGTGCTTATAGCACTAGAACAGAACTTATCATCAGATCCGGAATAGAACTTGTTTTCAGATTTCAGAGCTCATTTCAGATTTTCCTGACACAGACAGGATCTCACAGGATCCTGACTCCTTATAACTCCCTTTTCATAGCACACAATCATATCATGTCATTTCAGAATAAATCCGGACAATTTCAGAAATCGTACAAAAATCCAGCGACATAACGGCAGTATATGGAATTTACACAAAAATTCCTAAATTCATAAATTAGCATAGAATATTCACAACAACATTGCAAGACTTTTATTCTACTGCCCAGACAATTTCAGACATCATCAGAAATTACAGTCAAAATGAAATACCGCCGAATCAAAACAATCCGGTCAAAATTCTCAAGAAAATAATTAAAACGTGTGCACTCGGCACCTCAGAAACATACCAAAAGTTACGCGGTAAAAACTGAACCAATCGAAAAATACGGACAAAATTCGCTAACGAAAATGAAATCCGGACAGAAAAATCGTTCAAACTTCACCGTTCTGAAAATTGAGAAAGGCGGAATGTGCCATACCTTGCGTACACCAATTTCTTGAACTATCTCGACGGACAAAAATGGACCGGCGTTGCCCCGAAATCAACTTTTTCTCTTTTCCTCTTTTCCTTTCTCTCTCCTTAGAATTTCTGATATTTTTATTTGATTTTTCTCTCTCTTCAAAATGACTGATTTTCTTTAAATAAACTTGAGATCGGCCTGGCCGATCGCACGATCGTCCAGGACGATCTGAACAAATCACTTCATCCTAGGACAATTTCTCAAGACGATAATTAATTCTCTCGGACGATAAAAACCCCTACTCTCTGTCTTTTGCATTGCTCTGATCGTCCCGGGACGATCCCCGATTGGCCCGGACGATACTGGGAGGAAAACTTTTCTGTAACTTCTGTACACATTCTGTAACAAAACTTCAACTGATCTTCCCGGGACGATCCACGATCGACCCGGACGATACTGGAGCAAAACTGATGTTACATGGGATCTGGGTGAAAGTTTGTTGGCAGTATATGGTTGGAGCCACGGGTAACACAGACACCCAAAGGTGCAGAAATGTACGAAGGATGGAGTTTTATTGTAAAGAATCTGGTAAGGTGAATTGAGATTGAGAGATTTTGAAGGCAGCCAGTTGATTAAGTAGTTTGCAGTGTCAACGATGTTACCCCAGAAGTGATCGGGGCGGCTAGAGGCGTGGAGAAGAGTTCTTGTGAGGTTCAGGAGATGTCGGTGTTTATGCTCGGCGAGTCCGTTTTGCTCCGGAGTGTGTGGGCAAGATAGTTGGTGAAGGATACCATGCGTGTGTAGGTAGTTAGTGAACTCAGAACTATTGTATTCACCTCCTCTATCAGACCGGAAGAATTTCGGGGTAGCGTTGAATTGATATCGGGTCATGCTGCAAAACATTTTAAATTTGGTGAATATTTCAGTTTTTGAAGTCATAAAATAGATCCAAGAAAATCTCGTAAAATCGTCGATAAAGACTATAAAATAATGAAAACCAAATAGAGAAATCGTAGGGGACAGTCCCCAGACATCCGAGTGAATAAGTTCAAGAGGATGTGTGGTGATCGAAATACTTCTACTAAAAGGATGTTTATGGCTCTTGGCCATTTTACAAGAATTACAATGAAAAGAAAGAGAAATGTTCTTGACATCATGAGAATTTTTAGCTAAATGTTGAAGCGTCTGGTTATTCGGATGGCCGAGACGAGCGTGCCAGGTGAACGATTCATTCGTTGTGGTTTGTAAGGCTTTCGGGCTGTTGTCCAACAAGATGTTGAGTTGGTATAGCCTGTTAAGGAGACGACCACATAGAAGAAGGCGGCTGTCCTGTATGCCCTTTATAGCAAAGCCATTAGAATCGAAGGTAATTGAGATAGCATTATCTTGAGTTAGCTTAGAAACAGATAGGAGATTATGTGTTAGATTTGGAATGTGAAGAAGACGACAAAGATGAAGATTATGAGGGGTGTCGGGTAGTGGTAGCAAACCTTGACCATAGTTGTGAATGGGTAGAGACGAACCATTAGTGATCGTGACAGAGTTGGACCCGGTGTAGGACGTGGGTTGATGTATGATGTTGCTGTCATGCGTTAAATGATTTGTCGCACCGGAGTCAAGAATCCAGCTTTGCGGTGGTGTTGGCTGAGCAAGAAGAGCGCGTGGTCCATTCTGAATAGTTGGAGCGTATTTGTAATTGCTTCGGTGCCAACAATTTAACGCAATGTGGCCAATCTTGCCACAAAATTTGGCAAGTTGGTCGATTAGTCGGAGTGAGAATTGTGGAGTCCGTCGTCTTGGATTGACGAGGCGTAGAGGATTTGTTCTTGAAGAACCGTTTTGGTGAGCGGTTCTTTTGCTGATTTACGGAAGAAGCGTAGAGAGCTGATGTAGAGTTGTTGAGCGATTGTTCCTTCTTGATTTTGTGGTTGATGTGGATCTCTTCACTGCATAGCTGAGGGTAAAGCTTGTCAAGATCCGCGGGTAAGGAAGAGGTTCGGATGGCTTTTTTGAAAGCGTTGTAGGATGCCGGAAGACCGTTCAAGATGTAGAGAACGATGTCTTCTTGATCGATTTTGGTTCCTGCCGCGGCGATGCTGTCCACGATGTTCCGGTGGGGAGGTATTGTTGCATAGTGAGATTATTCATCTGGACATGGTGTAGTTCATTCTTGAATTGAATTACTCGAGAATGACATGTCGACTGAAGTTGGCGTTCGAGAGTTTCCCAGACTTCTTGAGCAGAAGATGAAGTGATGACATAGGGAAGGAGGGCCGGAGAAATGGTAGAAAAGAAAGCAGAGATCAGATTACTATCGATAAGTCGCCAACGAGCGTAGTCTTGCGAAGATTGATCGGTGGGCGGAGCGATCTTGCCGGTGAGGTAGTCAGCGTATCCGTTTGCTAAGAGATTTTGATAGTTCTGGATCCGCCAGATTGCATAGTTGTTAGCGGTTAGATGATGCGGGATGAGGTTTTTGAAGTTCGAGATGATGAACTTGAGGGAGGCCGGCAGGATGAGCTTTGTGGTTGCGTCGGCGAACGTGGAGGTTGAAGTGGGAGGGATGGAGGAAGCAGATTCTTGATCTCCCATTTTCCAGCTCTTGATACCATGTAAGAGTTTGAGAGAACAGGAGAGAACCGGAGCAGAGAAATAGAAAAGAAAAATGTAATTCTATTATTATCATCAAAAGAACCTGTTTACAGAGTATATATAGAAGCAAGAGGGATACAAGAGTAAATATATGCTGGTATAATATAAGCTAAATGATAACAGCTGCTCACAGAACATGTACAGGCTAGCAGAGACAGGAATCACTACTCATGCAAAAGGCAGAATCAGCATAGAGTGTTTCTTGGTGTTCAATCGACGATGAAGCGTGCTTCATCCGAACGGAGTTCACAAACAGGAAATTATTGGGTTCGGACATCAGACGTCTTTTAGAGCCCAATGAAAATGTGCCACATCACTCCCTATTCGGTACCGAGCTCGATATTACTCAGTAATGAGCTCGGTACTGTTCGGTACTTGATAATGTGACTGCACCTGATTCGTCTTTGGGCGGTAAGCTGTATCCGATTTTTTAACCCAATAATTTCCCCACAGACAGGGCCAATAAGGTGGTTGATCATATTGGACTACCCTGAGGGATTTGCACACATGAAGAGCTTGGATGGCTGGGTTATATGCGTGGGACGAAGGAATATTGCGAGTAAACAAAAGTGACATGAGTTCAAAAATTTTTTTTGGGTTTCATCGTCTTTTTATTGATTGGATTGCCAAAATGCAGTTATGGTAGCAAAGAGCTGCGTTATTTGAGCATAAAGTTTTATGAAGTGGGGTCAGATTAGAGGAGGCTTCATGAAGAGATACATCTCTTCAATTTTCTATTTCTTCTATTTTTATTCCATTATGCCACTCTTTTTCTTTTTCTTTTAAATTAGTCAACACTTGTCTTGTTGTAAGGAACAATTATCCTATATATGATTTTAATGATTTTGTATTTTATGCATTTTGATTTGATCAAAACTTACAAAAGTTATGATATCTTAATTTTTAACTAACTTTAACTATATAACTTTTGATATGTGATAGATGTCAACGATATGAGTATTTTGACAGAAATATTTTTAAATTTCATCGGGAAAAATGATAATTATGAATTTTTGAAGATATTATATATAATTTAATTTTTTTTTATATTTCATATATCATTGCATTCCTAGGTTAAAATGATATTATTGCTATATAATACATGTGACATTTGCATATAAGCTAGGGAGATTGGATGGATGGCTGGTTGTTAACATGGAAGATAAATAACAATATCTATTAGTTAACAGTTGTGCCTAACTAAGACTGATACCCAACTAGGCGAGAATTGAGATTGGCTGATACTAATTTAGTGACAATTAGGATTAGATTAAGATTAATACCAAACTGTGTAATAATTAGGATGAAATGATAAAAATGCCAAATTAAAATTGTTGTATTTATGATTGTATTTAGATGATAGTACAATGAATTGATTGATAATTTAACTGAATAGTAATGACATTAATATTGATATAACATAGCATAGTATATTAACATAGCTTATTGGGTGATACATCTTTATTTTATTTTATTATAGTTTGATAGTTCTATTTTGACTTTATTGATCATATTAATTTTTTTATTATTTTTTGAGAAATTTATTACTCATATTAAATGATGATTGATATTGACTATAACTAAAATATACATATTGATTCTTTTGCCTTGCAATAAAAAGTAGTGATAGAATTTTAATTACTTCCTAAGCTTTTATGCTCATTATGTGATTTTTATATGATTTCAGGTAAAGGTAAGGAGTCTGTAGCATGAGGTTAAATAGGGATGATCTTTTGGCTTTATTTAAGTTTTCTAGTTTTTATGTATTCTTTTGTAGCTAGTGGTGGCTATTGTACATAGGTTTTTGAGTTTGTAGTATAGAATGAAAATATTGACAGTAGTGTAGTAATATAATATTTTCATGTTGTTTATTTATTTTCTTTAATATAATTAATCAGGTCACGATGTCAAAATGATCTGATTGTTAATGAATGAATATTGATTGTACCTAAAAAAAGAAAAAAAAAGAAAAAAAAATTCCACTTTAGATCCCGGGGCGTGACACTTGGCGTGCTATAAGCACTTTCAATTACGTTTATATAGAATAATTTCCACCATTGAAAACCTTGGGTATTACTTGTCATGCATCAAACACGATATGACATATCCAATATAATGATTATGTCGTGTTGGGTCGTGACATCACCCACATGCAATGGTACCTCCTCAATTGATGGAATATACATTAATATCTCAAAAAGACTGGGAAGCCAACATTAAGGAATTCTAAGATACTGACACGTTATAATACAGTTCTTTACTAATTAGATAACTTGGTGTAGCATAGGATGGTGGAACTATAGACTCTAATGTTGGAAAATCAACATCTCAAGGGAGTCTTTAACCATGACCTTAACCTTCTGGGTAGCCACAACCTCAACCCCTTTTGACCTCCTTTAAGCATCACTAAGTGGAAAGAGAATAAGCCAATTGATCATCCTTGTGAGAGTGCACCTAACTTGATGGTTCAACATACTTAGCATACAACTTCCTCATCATCTTTATCCATATGAGCTTAATAGAGAAAAATTGCCATTGACGACTTTAATGGGGGAGGACTTGCCAAGAAGATTGTCGGTGGGGACCTACACAAAAGTTTTGTTCTTCCTACACTCATCAAATTCCACCATTATCCTTTTCAAAAGAGGAATAACAAAGTATTTTTCTTGTCCCTCCTAACCATAGTATCCTTATTTCTTTGCATTAGCATCATTGCACCTTTTTTGATGGAAAACCTCTTAGCATGGTCCATTGCTCTAGAAGAAAGGAAGCAAATATTTCAAAAAATGGATGACACTTCTAAAGGCTAGGGAAGTTATTTATAGTTAGAACTGTCAAAATCGGGCCACGGGTCAGGTTCGGATCTAACCCATAATAGACACTACACTATTTGACTCGACCCGAACCAGACCCGATTTTACAAATGCGTCGGTTTTTTGGACTTGAACCCAACCCGTTTCCGATTCGGGTCAACCCGAACCTGACCGACAACATTTTGATCGAAAGAACGATGGGAGTTTGCTCGCTACACTGGTTCCTTCGCTACTGTTCTACTTTACTCATTGGACAACGCTCCCTTCCTGTTGGATTAGAAGTTGCAACATTTTGATCATAAGCAATGACAGGAGTTTGCTGCTCTTCGACACTTCGACTTCGCTCCTTGGACAACATTCCCTTCTAGTCAGATAGGAGTTCGCTCGCTGGCTTCTTTGTTGTTGTTCAACTTCGCTCCTTGGACGACATTCCCATATGTTGGATCGGAAGTTGCAACATTTTGATCAGAAGCAACGAGGGGAGTTCGCTACTGTTCAACTTTACTCCTTGGATGATGCTTCCTTCCGGTTGGATCGAAAGTTGTAACACTTTGATCGGAAGCAACGACAAGAGTTTGCTGCTGTTCGACTTCACTCTTTGGACGACGTTCCTTTCCGGTCGGATGGGAGTTCGCTCGTGTTGCTATTCGAGTTCGCTAGCTGTGAAGTATTACAGGTCAAAATCGGATCAATTTCGAGTTTTTGGGTCAACCCGAACACGACACGAAATTTAAAACGGGTCAAAAATCAGGTATCGAATTCGACCCATTTCAAGTTCGGGTTGGAAAGTTTAAAAATTTTTGTGTCGGGTTCGAGTCGGATTTTCGGGTCATGCCAAATATTGACACCCCTATTTATAGTTTTTCAAAACATGATACAAATTGAATATTGAGTTGAGGATGAGCTATTGATCACCTAGAAGAATCATATACTATTTGATTCTTCTACTCATAAATAATCTCATTGTGGAAGGACGAACAATTTATTAACAATGAAAAAAAAAATAAAAGAAAGTCACAATGAGATCTTGATAGTGAAGGCCATTGCCGAGACTCCCAATATGTGCTGCAGTCTTGAAATTCTCATTAGTTTAGGCCATCATTGTTATTGAAGAAGTATGAAATAATCTTGAAACCCGATGATGGACAATAATTTGATCGCACAAAGAGAAAATTAAAAATAAGTTAAAAAAGATATTATTTGCACATATTTGATATTATTTAAAATAATTAAATGTAAATGATATGAATTAGATGTTTAATACAAATACAAATCCAAATGTTGAATGTGTAATGAGGTAGTCCTAATATTACGTAGGTAAATTTTTTTTCCAAGTACAGTAGAACCATGATGTCTCGAATTGCAGCTAAAGAGTTCATCGCAGCGAACAGCACCTGCACATGCCCCATTTTTTCGTGACACGTGGCTTTATGCAGCCCCTCGCGCTTCGGCCCCTTCTCAATTACCGCAGGTGACGATCGTACGGACCAGTAAAAGCCACCTGCCTCCAATATCGTCCCGCCGCGTGTTCACGTTAAACTTACAAAGTCAATAAGACCGGTAGCAACTAAAAATATAAGAGAAAAGTGGTAAAATTTCAGATTCTTCCTGAAAGGAAAAAAGAAATGACACGGGAGTTTTTTTTTAAAGCAGAAAAATAATTTATAGCACCGAAAAAAAAAGGAGGCCTGGAGCATCCACTGCGCTCTCTTCTCCAGCTCCCGCAGCTTCTCTCTCTCTCTCTCTCTCTCTCTTCGTTTTCAAGGAGGACAGTCGGTGGATTCCGTCGCAAGGCGGCTTCTGGCAATCTCTCTTTTACTCTCTCTTCGTCTTCTTACCGTCGCTATCTTCCGCGTTATTTGGCTCTGTTTTGAGACGAGGATTTCAGATTGATGTACTGCAGGATTCCACTTTCCTAGCTTCTAGGAAGTATTGTACGGTGATTCCCTTGCTGAGGATGTTTTTGGTAGCTCACCCGCTACCGATTATATGCTAATCTATTTTAGAAATGATCGACAGGGTTTCGGGTTGACTGAGCTGCCCCAGAGCAGCTGCGGCGGCTCAAATCACGGATCTTATGCTGTCTATATATTCTGGTGCTTTTATTTTGGTTTTTTTGTGGGCAGCTAAGAAATCACGCTTTCGTTGCGGTTTTTGTTTGTTTGTTTGTTTGTTTGTTTCTGGGTGTGGAATTGGCCCTGATTTGAGGGTGATTGGTTGTGCTGTGGTATTTTCTTTTTTTCTTCTATGTTTCCGGCGGCGTTTTCTTATTTTGATTGGTTTTTATCGGATTCCCTTTTATGCTTAAGGTTGGAAGTAAACTTTATTCAATTTAAAGCAGAACTTTCAATTCTTTAATGATCATCATTTTCATGTTTTGTTTGATCCATTTCTTGTTTTTGTGTTGCTTTCTTCTTGTTGTCACATTTTTTTGCTACTTAGAGCTGCCTGAGAAGCTTTATTTTTGTTGCAGAATGCTGTGGCACTTCCCAACTGTTTAATAAGTAGTGTATTGGAGTTGCTGATCCTGGAGATCCTGTCATCGGGGTTGGAACGTGATGGAGCTGTATTGTATTTTATTGAACCAGTCGCTTTTTGGTGCATAACTTTACTGGTTTGCGGCACTTTCCTTGGAACTGGATTCAGATCTTCCTTATTAAACTTCATACCATAATGTGTGGGATGTTTCATAGCATGGAAATCAGGATTGGTTAAGGGCTTCTAACACCTAATTACCGTATCTTTTGTGTTCATGTCATTTGGATTAGCTTATTCAGACTTCGATGGTAGAAACTTTTTGCAATGGGACCATTATCCTGAGCACCTTCATGTGAGTTATTAATTTCAGTGGAAAGGAAGAGGCTTTCGGTGTTCAGAGTGATCTGCAATGTATCCCAGTGGTGAATTAGTGTTTAGTTCGCCGTTTTAACTGCTATTATTAGAGTTGCAAGCGGAGATACAGAAATGCCAGAAATTTTTTCAGGTTGATTCTGAAATAAGTTCCGTTGAACAGCAGTGCTGTGACTATCTTCTGCCTGTTTATTGCTAAATAATAAATTGATTCCAGAATCAGCCATGGCTATTGGAGGTTTTGGAGGTGCGACAACTCATATTTTTCCATCTCTTGGACCTGCAATCTTAGTATCTATGACATACATTGATCTTGGAAAATGGTTGGTTGCTGTTGAGGGAGGGGCCCGTTTTGGGTTTGAAATTGTGTTGACGGTGCTTATTTTCAATTGCATTGCTATTCTATGTCAGTTCCTTTCAACTGGTATTGTCATGGTTACACGTAAGAATCTTGCGGAGGTATTTTCTTTAACCATCTTTTGCTCATGAGGATGTTATATTGCATTTATTAGTGCGTCATCTCTTCATAAACCTGAAGGGTCTTCCATGTGCTTCTTTGCTAATATAAATAGTAAAGGTAAAACCCAATGAGAAATGCACACTTAAAAGCACCTAGAACCTTTTTATTTTATTTTATTACAGCTTATGTGGACCAATGAATGCTGAAGTGGATATGATACCCACCCTTTTTGTTTGATTCATATTTGTTATTTCAAATATGCACATTGCACACACTACATTTTATTTTAGGAAAATAAAAATCTATGTATTTATCAGGATCACATCTATCAATGTCTTCATTAATGATCACATTTCTCCAAGAATTTTAGGGCCTATTGCTTTGAGCAAAGGGACATTAGCATGTGAGAGTATTGTGCTTAGCCACATTGAATAATTAAAAATGTGGTTATTGATATTAAATGAATCAATGGTTTTTCTTCATCCATTGGCTTAAGCCGTTGGTTGAATATGTGGCAACTAATATATTGGTAACCTTGGTCCTTAAATGGTTCTTATTGACATAAAAAAGTAGTATCAAAGTACATTTAGATGGCTTGAACTAATCAAGTTTAGCTTTGGTTTCAGAAAACCTTCCTTCTCCTAGTTTGTATCCTAGAGCTTTTTTTTTCCAATGTCAAGCAAGTTGAGTGACTCCATTTTCCAATATTTCATTGTATGTTGGAGTGATTTCTTTTGTACATTTCTAATTACGATATTCAATATTTATGTCCAACATTGTTAGGGAGTGTGAAACAATGGGGGTTTAAAGTTGGACATGATAATTTGGTGGGCAAATGAATTTTCCAATCCAAACCTTAAGCCTTTAGTGATGGCCAACTATTTAGTATTTCTATCCTTTTTTTTTTCAGTATCTAGTGTTGAATTGAACCAAGTACTCTAATATTCCTTAACATATCTCCTACTAACATGATAGCTCTATACACTGATTTCATTGAATGGAGGTTTTTAACACCAGCAAGTGCTATGGAACAAGCGGCCAGTAATTAATATGGAGCCAGCATGGAATCACTTGCTCTTGAGCCTTATTCAATTATGGTTGAAGGCCACAAAGGTCTAAGATCCATAAATTGAATGAACCTCTTGATCTCGACCATCAATTATGATATCGCTTTATTAAGGAAATATCTCTTTCAATCAGTGCAGAGTCCTCACCATAAATAGGTGAAAAATCAATCTCTTCTGATCTGTATTGCTATATTATTATTACACCACATTAACACTTGCCGTTCTTGGCCTTATAATCTTTTTCATGCATGCTATGTAAAGCGGCATATGATTTTGATTCTCTCAATGAAAGATGATGTACTCAAGACATTTGTTATGGTATTGAAGCCCTATAGAATGCAACGAACAGATCCTCCTCTATGACTTTTTTATACACCATAGTTGAAAAAGTTGTTAATCTGATTGCTTTCCTTTAATCCTCAGAACAATCGCAACTTGTGTTCATTAACCCTGCCTAGTTACCATTGAAACTCACTCCAAACAATTGACCCTCTTGGAAAATCCAGGTCCCCCATTATCACTCAAGATGGAGCTGAAATCCATAGTCCAAAACACATCCATTGGGTTCAACAAAACTAGCTTTTGCTTCACTCCATGCTCACCTATTTATTTGAACTGCCATCAGCCTACTTAGCCTCATCTACATCATCTCGTGATGTGTGTTAAATGATGTGATATACGGATAGCTATTTGACATGTACTTCCTAAAGATGACTTCTATAACTATATACGTATGCAACTCCATTGTATTTTAGAAATTCCACTACCAAGCAAAAAAAAAAAAAAAGATTTGCGAATTTCTTTTTGAGCATTCAATTGTGTGTACTAAAAAAGAGAAACTCCATGCTGTTTTCTTCTGTTATATGGGGCAAACTCATTAGGTTATACGAGAATTGCCCATGGTTTTGTGTTTTTTTTTAAAGAGAACTTATCTTTAACAACTCGTGAGGAAAATTGCTTCACTAAATTCCTTCAAACACTTAGAATTATTCCTAATAGAAAGGCTCTTGTTGGGGTTGTTCTGCAAGAAATGATCTCATTGTCCACTATCTAAATGACATAAGGCCAAAATTTATAAAAAATAATTGAGTCATTCGTGCAAGTGGGTAGCCGATATCGTTCAAAGCTCTCCATGAAAAGTTGTTTAAATATGTTTCTTAAAAGACGTGCTCGCTAAGGTGAACTCGTTTCGATTAGAATTAATTTCATACAAAAGAAAAGACCAAATTACAACAAATCTAGAAGTTTTAAATCCAACACATCATCATCAACTTGACACATCAAACTGATAGGAAACACTTGAAGATCTCAAGTATTTTCTATCAATCTTTGAAAAACAGCGAGCTTTCTCCACATAATCCACACAAAATCACAAGAAACAGTAGATATTTTGTATTACTTGATGAAAGCGAAACATAAAATAGAAAGATACACTTGATCCTCTATTCGAGAGGAGGATCAATCTCTCCCAAATCTCTAGACGTAGCTAGAGCCAAAGGAAACCTAAAATCTAAGAGATCTCAAATTTTAGCCAAATTCAAGATGCCCTAACCCTAGCAAAACCAACTATTTAATGCATATAAATCAAAAGGAAATCCCTAATCAGTCCCTACATTCAAATTTCCCTCTCAAAACCCTCAAAAAAACTTCCTAAAAAGCTCCGCTTGGGCGGTCAGGCCGCCTGATCTCCACAGGAGGCGGAGATCCCGCGTCTATTTGCAAAATGTCGGTCCCGTGCGAACTGACTGGACCGGTCCAGTGGACTAGTCTAACAATACTCACCTCTCAAAGATCCACCTTGTACGCAAGGTGGAAAGACGATACCCTCCATTCCTTTTTCATCACAAATGGTAAGAACCTGTAAAGTTCGGTCCTTACACCTATGCCCCGGCGTATACCTCTCATCACATCTGAAACAAAGCCCCTTCGCCCTCTTCTCATGTAATTCTGTCTCTGTGAGCTTCTTGAAGTTGCCCCCAGTTCTTCCTCCTGCAGTCTTTTCCTTCGAAGTCCCTCAAAGAGTATTCGGTGTTGGCTCCTTGGATTTCAATAAAGTGTTGGTCATCCTGTATCAGTCTCCTGAGATGTCGCCTCCCATATCTCCCTCCAGGTGCTTCTGATCTTCTACCAATTGAGCTAGCTTCATAGCCTCTTCCAAGCCATGAGGCCTCAGTACTCTAACCGCTGCTCAGATCTCTGGTGTCAATCCCTTTATGAAGTTTCACTCAAGCACTATTTCGAAAAGACAGTCCAATCGGCTAGCAAGGCACTTGAATCTGTCCCAGTACTCCGTCACTTATCCCTCCTGTGTCAAGGCAAAGAACTGCTCGTAGAAGTCTCCTCCCCTGCCTATTCGGAAACATTCTACCAATCAATCCTTGGACTTTCTCCAACTTCGTATTGGTCATCGCATGTCCCTCCATTGATACCAAGACAAAGCCTTCCCTTTTAAACATAGGCTCGCCGCCGTCAATCTCTCCTCCTCTGTCAGCCCATTGATGGAGAAATATCTTTCTACCTTGTAGATCCACCTGTGTGCATCATCCCCCTCAAAGATTGGCATTTTCAGTTTCCTCACCCTCGGGTCACATCCGTTTCCCCTAAATCCTCCATAACCTTCCATTTCTCGAAGCGGAGGTGCTCCCCAATTGTCATGATCTTCCCTCCGGCGATCATACCCAAACCATTCATCAAAATCCCTTATTCTTCTTTCAAAATCAGCACCCCTTCAATCGAAATCATCTCCTCGCCTTACAAATTCAGCACCCCTTCTTGCGTAGCCAATGCTCATCTCCTCCCTAGAAAGTGGTTCTAGAGGAGGCATTCCGTCTTCTCCCTCCATGATCTCCACTTCTAGCTTTTCCCTTCTCCTAGACGTGTTAGGGTTCCCATCTCTTCCATGGCCACCGGTAGTTTCCTTTGTTTCTGATGTCACCGGTTTGGTTTTGGCTTCAATCAATTTCTTCAACAAGCCTTCCACCATTGCGAACTTTTCCTCCATCTTTTCATTGACGGATGTAATCTGACTTTGAAAATAAGTTATCTTTTCCTCAAAATCTGCTTTGAGTTGCCCAAGTTCTCCCTTCAAAATTTTCACTTTCCTTCCAGCCATTGATTCCCCTTCGATCGACGTGCTCTGATACCAATTTGATAGGAAACACTTGAAGATCTCAAGTATTTTCTATCAATCTTCGAAAAGCAGTGAGCTTTCTCCACAAAATCCACACAAAATTACAAAAAAACAGTAGATAATTTGTATTACTTGATGAAAGCGAAACGGAAAATAGCAAGATACACTTGATCCTCTATTCGAGAGGAGGATCGATCTCTCCCAAATCTCTAGACGTAGCTAGAGCCCAAAGGAAACCTAAAATCTAAGATATCTCAAATTTCAGCCAAATTCAAGATGCCCTAACCCTAGTAAAACTAACTATTTAATGTAGAGAAATCAAAAGGAAATCCCTAAACAGTCCCTACATTAAAATTTCCCTCTCAAAACCCTCAAAAAAACTTCCTAAAAAGCTCAGCTTGGACGGTTGGGCCGCCCTATCTCCGCAGGAGGCGGAGATCCCGAGTCTGTTTGCGAAATGCCGGTCCCGTGCGGACCGGTCTAACACAAACTTATTACAAGAGTGTCAAAATAAGAATCCCAATTTTGTGACAAGCATGGATATAATGCAAGTGAATGCTACATGAAAAAGAGCTTAATGAAACTTCTGATTCCTCCTAAAGTCAATCACACTACCACCAACAATAATGACACGCAACCGAACTAGATCTTTGATTGCAAAGCTTCTCATCATATCACATTTGACTTGAATGGGCTCTTTCTTCATGAGCCTTACACAGGTCATAATGACATTGCGATTGGTGTTGGTACCATGCGTTCAAATTACACAATGACAAATCTTAACTCTTTACTTCTTTGAAGTCCTTTTTACTTGTGAATATCGTATGTGCCCGTATCA
Organism: Dendrobium nobile; assembly: GCA_022539455.1. Taxonomy (NCBI): domain Eukaryota; kingdom Viridiplantae; phylum Streptophyta; class Magnoliopsida; order Asparagales; family Orchidaceae; genus Dendrobium; species Dendrobium nobile. The sequence continues at coordinate 25,691,663 of CM039732.1, read as the reverse complement.
TGGAACAAAATTTGATCTATGTATGTTAATTTTGTGAATCATATTATATGATAATTGAGTTTGAATATTCTTCTTTTTGTATTAGGGATATAACCTCATGGGCACCTCTCACTTGAGAGTGGAGCAAGAATAACATATATAGGTGGTCAACCATTAGGGAGACCTAATAGGCAACCTTGTGTCAGTGTCAAAAGAACTCTCAATCACTGGCTGGATTGTCTTGGTCAACCTTCATCAAAATTCTTAAATTGTGTCATGTCTTATAATAAACTCCATGAAAATTAACTCAATCTCCAGTTTGATTCATGTCAATATATTAAAAGTCAAATGTTACCTTTTGGTGTCTCTAGACTATTAAGTCGCTATCCATTATATTTGGCATATTCCAATTTATGTCGTCTGTGTCTAATTCATTTTATAAATGGAATATATTATTTTATCCTCTTAGTCTATCATTTTAGAAAATGTTCTTGGTTGTTTTTCACGACATACAAATCTATTGTTTATTCCAAATTTCTCAAATTCAAATATATGGTTGATGAATTATGTAATCTCTCACTGACTAATTTACAAAGATGGTAGCACGAAATATCAAGATTTGAAAAATATATGTGAATGTCTTGGTATAACTCCCTTCACTCTAGACACGCCTCAACACATTGCCTTTTCTAAGCACCATCATCGACACATTGAAACAGGGTTCACCTTCATGGTGCTTCTTCACCCATCTCCATTTGGTTTTATGCAATGTTTAAAATTACGTAATTTGATGTGCGCCTTGAGGTACATCTTAGGGTGGGGCACTTGCATGGCGCTCAGGGGTGCATCCAGCTTCTTTTTTCAGGATGGACAAAATTTTTTTTTTGTGGGGGATGGGCAAAGATGCTTATGATTGATAAAATGAGGGCAAAAATTTCTTTTGAGAGGGGGAAAAATACCCAAAATACCCAAAATATTCCAAACTATTCCCTCTAAAATTAAAAAAAAAAAATTTGAGGGGGAGCATTGCTCCCCCTCAAGACAATGGGGATCCGCCCATGATGGCGCTTTGTGTCTACACCTCATAATGAGAGAAAGAAGGGTACACCCAAGGTTTAAAATTGCGTAACTGCGCCTCGAGGTGGTTTTCGTCCGTGAGGCGAGGCGTAAGCCTCGAGGCGGTCTGAGGCGTAAGCCTCACGAACATAGAATTGCGTAAATGAAAAATTAAGGGTTTTAGTAGGAAAATAATAGCAATAGTGGAAAATAAGAAAGTAGATGCAATAAAATCATGTCCCAAAGTACAAAAATACAAAATATTAGTTTAACAAAACTCCCAAAATACAAAAAACATATAAAATGAAATCATATCCCATCACTAAATGGGTCTTCAAGTGAATCTTCTTCTCCAATTGTATCTATGAATGCCATGTCATCATCATCTTCAACATGACTCACTTTTCTCTTCCCTGTTCATTAAGAGAAAAGAACATTATCATGTATTCATGTTCATAGCTCACTTGACATAAATGTAATGTAATAGCATATAAGAAGTTGTGGAATACCTTTACTTGATTGTTGTCCTGCAGAGCTAGTGGATGTGTGTGGTGCAGTACTAGTGGATGTGCCAACTTGATCTGCTTCGCCCCTCAAGACATCCACACTTAGATCTTCTAACTGTAAGTCTGATAATGGCAAATCTGTCTCATCATCTATGAACCACTCATTATCAGACGACACATCATCACATACTAATGGGTCCTCATCATCCTTCAACCCCTTATTCCTCAACGTCCTCTCTTTCAACCTCTTGTTGTGCATAATATATACGAGAGAGTTCATTCTGAGTGTTGATAGCCGATTTCTTCTCTTTGTTTGCACTTGGCTATATGTATTCCAGTTTCGCTCTCACCCAGAAGAAGAACAAGTGAGGCCCAACACTCTTACAGTAAAACTCTGTAACTCAGGGGTGGAATCACCAAATTGGATCCACCATTCAACTGTTTTCAAGAAAAAATATAATTAGAACTGAATAAAGTGTCTTGCATTTACCAAAATAACTATATTTGGAGACCGTTTGGAAATGGTTGCTTTTGCTGCATTTAAACCAAAAAAACCCTCTTTTTTTCGGAATAGAACAAGTTGTAAATCTGCAAGCTCCCTATCTGCCTGCTCCGGTATTAATCTTTCCATACAATGATATAGACCAAGCTTCACCTCCGGATTTGAAGATTTCTTCTCTGAATATTGAAATTGAGGATTGAGATAATATGCCGCTGCATGTAGATGACGGTGTAACTGCACCTCCCACCGAGCATCAATGATATCCCAAATCTCCCTATAACTTGCCTCATCTTCTCCTAAGTTGTGTGCAATCAACTCCTTGGCCTCATCCATAGCATTATAAATAAAATCCATAGCTGGTTTCTTCTCTGCATCCACTAAGCGTAGTACTTGCACTAAGGGTCTCGTGCTCAAAATGGCATAGGTCACAGTAGGCCAAAATTTATCATTCAGAATTATCTTTCTTATTTCCTTCCCCTCACTTTTCTTCCCCCAAGCAGAGTTAAGCCATTCAGTTGATGTAAACATTGCTTCCAAAGGTTGCCTCACCTCCATCAAGCTCTGTAGTGTCAAATAGGATGTAGCAAACCTATAGATTCACAGTGCATAAATGTAAGAACTAAGAACATACAGTATGAATGATTTGCAATATACAAAATTAAGAACATACCTAGTGGTTGCAGGGCAAATGATTTCTTTCTTTGAAAACTTTCTCATCAAGCTTAAGACCCAAGAGTGATTATAGATGACCTTTGTAATCTTCTTCGCTCTAGAAAGAGCACTCTTGTGCTGAGGTAAGCCACCAAGATCCTCCAAAATGAGATCGATACAATGTGCTGCGCAAGGTGTCCAATATAGGTGTGTCCTCTTCTCCATCAACATCTGACCAGCTGCTTTGTATGCACTGGCATTATCAGTCACTACCTGGACAACCAATTGCTCCCCAATCTCCTCAATAACCCCATCAAGTAAATTGAAAATGAATATAGCATTTTTCACCTCATCTGAAGCTTCAACCGATCGTAAAAACACCGTGCCGTAGGGATTGTTCACAAGAATGTTAATCAAGCTCCTGCTCTTCATGTCAGACCATCCATCTGACATAATGGTTACACCAGTCTCAATACATGTTCTTTTAATCTCATCAATGCTGCGCTCTGTGTTCAGCAACTCCTCCTTTAAAATCCATGTTCGCAACTCATACATAGAAGGTACCTTCAACCCTCTCCCATACAACCTTACAGACCGCAGTATATTGAAGTAGGCAGGCGACGTAGCAACATTAAAAGGTATGGCATTTAAAAAAAAAAACCTCCCAATATTCATGCAAACCTGGTGTCGACCCTCTCTAGTACTGGCCGCAGCATCATTTGTGCTTGTCCTCTATCCTCTTCTGGATTAGTCATATACTGATCCATAGGACCTCGTGCACCTCTATTATGTATAGTGGAGGAAGAGCCCTTTCCACTCTCGCTCCCAAAATAAGCGTCATGTTCGACCCTATCATCAAATTGCTCTTGTTGCAAGTGTTTTGCCATGGTTCTTTTCTTCATATAAGCAATAATTTCCTCCTTCACCTTTTCCGGCACATTTACACACGGTGCTACGTTTTTATGCGAGCATGATAAGTGTTCCTTCATGCGGGTAACACCTCACTTAACCACTTTTTCACAAAAATTGCATTTCAAATAAACATAGCTCTTCTCTCCGCCGCCTATGTCAACTTGTACACTATATTTCCAAGAAGGGTCCCTCCGCAATGACGCAGACGTCTTTTCCTTGCCTCTAACCATGATCTCTAATGAAAGAATCCAATAATAAAAAAACACGAATACAAAAATATACCAGTCTGCCGGGGGTCCAAGGGGGCGCTGCCCCCTGGCGGGGTTCGACTTGCGTCATCTCCTTCCGACTTCGTCTGGTTCGGTACCGAGCATGTACGGAGCGGACGAATGAAAGAAAGCCAAATCAGGAGTTATTCAAGCTTTCGTTACTGCACGTCAAAGTCAAGGCCACAACAATGCGTACCTGCTCTTCCGACCTAACCTATGCCTGAACGTTTTCTGCACTCACAACTTCGGCTTCGTTTCTTTCCCTACGTCGTCTCCTTCCGACTTCGTCTCCTACACTCACGGCTTCGTCTCCTTCCCTCAAAGCTTCGTCTCTTTCCCTCACGGCTTCGCCTCTAGTTCGCCTTTCAATTCTCACAGGAAGCCCTAATCCTATACGTGAATACACGAACACGAATCAGCTGCGTCGTATTTACATATATACCGAAGAAAAAATTTCGAGTTCTAATGCGTACGCCTCACCCATAATTGCGCAATTGCGCAATTGAGGCGCGCCTCACACAGGGTGAGGCGTACACCTCAATCAGTGTCCAAATTGCGTGCGCCTCGAGGCGCTTTTGGACAGAATTGCGCAAAGGCGCGCCTCTTATTGCGCAATTTTAAACAGAGGGCACACCTCAAATATTTAAGGGTTTAGAAGGTGTTGATTTTTTACTTTTGATTTTTTTAAAATTTAACAGCCAAAGCGGAAGTAGCATTTTAAATTACAATAAGAATATTTTAATGTTGGCTTTTTTGATGGAGAAAGGAATAAAAAAACCAAAATTCGACATGCAATAAAAAAGAAAGTCTAAAATTTCATGTAATAGAAATTATATAAAATAAATATTGTCATTGTTTTTAATAATATTCTTATTGATTTCATTGAATATTGAAGAGAAAAATGATTGAGATTTAGAATGATGAGGAAGATTGAGAGGATATTGAATTATTGATATATGTGATGATGAGGGGGGTGATTGGCAAGAAAACAATCAACTACAATGATGATTCTAATAATGATCATTTAAGTCATGGGAGTGAGAGAGACTTTTAAATTATGAGTCCTAAGTCATAACTAGTTTATTTTAAAACATGTTTACTTGTTTAGCTTAAACTTTTTGTCATTATTTATGATATTACTCAGGCATTTTTAGATTACTCTTTATTGTTTTATTAGGAGCAAGTCAAGCTCAATTTTTTATGATGTTACTTATTAGAGTCATTAGGAGGATTACTCCCAATTGCCTTTTAATGGTTTAATTTTGAGGCTTGCACCTCAAAATTATTGAGTCATACGCCTCGTCTCACGATAAAGATGCCTCAATACTTGAATTTGCAATTTCAAACCTTTTTTATTTTTGTTTGTTGTGGTCTACTTCATTAATCATTTACCTAGATCCATTCTTGACATCGAATCTCCGATTGAGTACCTTTTTCATAAAATAATCAACTATTTAAAACTAAAAAGCTTAGGGTGTCTATTTATCCATTGTTAAATCTACACACCTAATACAAACTCAATTGACAGTCAAAGCTATGCATTTTTCTTTGTTACTCTTCACAATGCTTAGATTTGTTTCAATTCTACAAATAAGCAAACCCTTTTCTTTTGGCATGCCAACTTTGCGGAACCACATTCTCCCTCTGTGTCCACTTTCCATGATAATGAAAAAATAAATAATTTCATTCTTTCTAAATGGGCTGCCATTACCCCATTATTACAGTCATTTTTTATATCCCACCAAATCTACAATATTCTCATGCCCCAAATACCACTTTAAATCCCACTAATCCTGCCACATTGAATTCTTTTTTATAACATGCTGTCCAACGATTCATGAATAAAATGCAACCATTTCTGAATCTGTACCAATGAACTTGCCATTCACTTCACATCCATATCAAGTTAATCTACCCCCATGTCTCATAACTCTCCACTCGACATTTTGCATGCCATAAATTCTTCACCACTTGACGATACCCTTGACTATTTTGGCTTCAGATTCTCATGAGCTATGATGCACCGACACTTCTCCTCAAAGAGGCGTGCAGTGTCCGACATGACACTCGTTCGACACTCCTCCAACACGTGTCAGACACGCCGAAAATGTGTCTGATTAAGAAAATATTAAATAAAAATTAGACACGCATGTTCGACACAACAACATCAAGCTTTTATCCCACTACGTGGGGTCGGCACATATATCTTAAATATTTTATGAATTTTTTCAAAAAATAATTTCTTGTATTAGGCGGGATGCCGGGATTTAAACAAAATTTCTTTTTTCCTATCCACAATACCAAATCAACGTCTCCACTTAATACCCATTCATCGAATATTCTCATTTTCATTTCTCTTTGGCAATGAAGGTATTTTCATCTCCTCTCTCAATGATTGATAAACTGCATCGACGTCTGACTCTCGACATCCTAATACTAATCATTTTAAGCTCAAACTAGTTAAATAACGTATTATTTTCAAATTATTTTTAAAATTATACTTATTTAATTTTTATACATTATTTTTAGAATATAAAAAATTATAATATCGTGTCCAAACCGTGTCCTGTCCTATATTTTCAATAATTGACTTGTCCCGTGTCCGTGTCTTGTTGTATCCGTGTTGCAGTGTCTGTGTTTGTGCATCATAGCTGATGAGACATTGCCATGGTATGATTCCTTCTCTCATTATACCATAAATACTCAACTCATGATATGAAGGTTTATAACATCTTGCAAAATTCTCATACACTACCACAAAATATCCTCTACCAATCGCTTTTGTCTCTCACCCTAAAAAAAAACCTTCAAATGGAGAGATGCCATGTATGATGATATGTAATCCCACATTCAAAATAATTGGAATCTTGTTCTATGCAAACTTCATCATAGTATTATTGGATGCAAATGGTGGTTTCACATAATACATATTCATGATGGTAATATTGATTGCTATCTCTTAGTAGTCAAAGGCTTTCATCAATTTTCTAGGATGATTATACTGAAACCTATGAAGCACCGACACAGACACTGCGATACGGACACAGACACAACACGGACACGGGACACGACATTTTTTAAAAATATAGGACATGGGTGCGGCGTGGACACGACATAATAATTTTTTAATATAATATATAGAAATTAAGGTGACATTATATTAAAAATGATAAGCAATAATAAATCAATTTCATGATAACTTGTTTAGCTTATAATATAAAAATGTTTAGTACAACCACACAAATATAAGTAAAAAATTATTTAATACAACATGAAGGTCCAACTACTCAATAGAGGGAATGATAAAATTAGATTTAGAGGTTGGTCTTTGACCTTCTATATCATCATCATTGAATATCATTGCTTCCAACTCTGGTTCATCTAGAGAAAGATTTGCAACCTCCAATAATCCCATATCATCAAGGCACTCAAACCTATCTCTAGCAACACCCCACATCTTATTATCACCTATCATATAAAGTGAGATTTTCCTTGATAGAAAACGAAGATTTGTATGCACATAAATTAAATATTTAGCACGTTGTGGAGTTATTTTATTCCTCTTCATTAATTGAATAAATGAGTATGTACTCCAATTTCTCTCACAACAGGAAGAGGATGATACTTGACAAAGAAGTTTTATTCTTATTGTTTGAAGAAGTGGTGCTGAAGCTCCATGAATCAACCACCACATTTTTGGATCTATCAACGAAAGATTCTTGATCACCAAAATTCTCTAAATACAAAGAACTTTGCAAGTTCTATATTAATTTTTCTTCTCTCCTCATTTGGGAAATATCTTTTCAGTCATATCTTTCTCATATTTGAAACTTTTAAATCTTTTTGTGGTGAGACATGTTGAGGGTCTTCTTGAAGCCATTCTTTACTTGAATACCTTCAAATCATACAAATCATATAAAATTATATGTTCATTTACCAAAAAATTTAAATTAATTTAAAAGATAAATACAAATGTACCTTGGATTTAATGAATGATTCAAACAATGCAAATGTGTGTTTCTTTTGCTCCACCTATCTTCAAGAATTGTATAGACAACGCTCCAAAATTTTGAGTCTTCTTCATGTGACTTTTTTCATGTCTGTATATAATTTCTTTCACTTTTGCTAACATAGAGTCCGACATCTCATAAATCAAATGTAGGCATGATTTATCTGTGTCAGCCTCTCTCAACATATCATAAATTGGATCAGTAAAAATTAAAATGTAGTTTACATTATCCCACCACAAATCATCTAAGAACTTTTCTTTAACATACATTACCTTCCCAACATCATCTTCTCGATGCAAGACCACTCCTCACTAATCACCATAGATTGAAGAGCATTTTTAATTTGTTTGAATCTTCTCAACATGATTATTACAGAGACAAAACGAGTTTCAGCAACAGCTAAGATTCTCAAGTGGGAGAAATCATTAAACATTGAAATTCTCATCGAATAGTTCATAATAAAATTTTTGATCAAAACAACGTCATCTGCAATCACTGTTATCCAATGATATTCAACATAGATGATTTCATTAGCCTCTGTATTTTTTGCTGCACAAATATTTTTTAGAGCAAGATTTAAAGTGTAACACAGGGTGTCCAAAATATATATGAATAAGTTTGCTCCACCAATAATCCTGCAGCTCTACACACCGGTGCATTATTTGTAATAACCTGTACAATATTTGAAGGTCCAATCATGACTATCACCTCTTTAATCAAATTGGCAATGAAATGTTTATCCTTGTATTCTCTTTCACAATTAATAGCTTTAATGAACATTGGGTAATTCTCTGTAACAGCCATGAAATAATAAAGGGTCTTCTTTGAGGATTTGTCCAACCATCACACACCAAACTAATACCTTTTTCTTTCCACACTCCTTTTGTTGGTTCAAGCAATGTCTCAATATGTGCTTTTTCCCTTTTCAATAATTTTGATCAATGCATTATAGCCAGGTGGAACATATCCTGCAAGGTTATTGTTACATGCAAAAATGAATGCATTTTTATAAGGAGGATTCCTTGCAAGGTTGAAAGGAAGTCCTGCTGAAAAAAAAAACATAATTGCTATTTCACCCTCCAATTCCTCTCGCTGCTATAAATTAAAAGCATTCTCTAGAGGACTACTGACAACTTCTTTTTTTTTTGGTTTTATATCCTTCACTTCTAAATGATAAAGCTTGATCAACTCACAGATGAGGAAGAAGTGTGGGATGAGCAATGAGTAGATGGAAAAGGTATCTCTTTAGAGAGTGTTCTTTTGATCCTAAATTCAACTTCATCAACTTGTCTGTTCAATTCAATCAACTGCGACGTAGTAATCTTAGAACACATTTTAATTCCATGGCTAGAAATCTTAAGTAGATGTGCCTTCACCCTAGAATAAGATCATTTGTAGGTGCCATCGCAATAATTGCATTTGAATGACACATTTCCTCCTCCTTCAAATGTTTTTCCTAACTTTGTAACATGAATCCATAACGGCTTATCAATTTCTACAGATGGCTCTTTTGAACCTTCACCTAATCCACTCTTGCCAGCAGCAGAGTTCATTTTGCTTAAAAATACATTGGTGTAACAAACCAATCATACATAGGAATACATCAAATTAAATTGATATGAAGTAAAATCAAAATATCTCATTAATAAGACAACATGAATACAATAATATACCGGTATGCCGGGGGTCCAAGGGGGCGCTGCCCCCTGGCGGGGTTCGACCTGCTTGGTCAGGTCGAGGGGTCAAGGGGCAGCACCCCTGCGGGAGTTTCCCGGGGCGCTGCCCCCGAAACATGTTCTGTTTGTTTTTAAAGTTCGTAAGTTGTTTGTATGGAAAGACACCGAGCAGTACTGAACATGTTTCGAGCGATACCGAGCATGTACCTAGCGGTACCGAGCGATACCGAGCATGTACCGAGCAGTACCGAGCATGTACTGAGCGGTACCGAGCATGTACTGAGCGGTACCGAGCATGTACTGAGCGGTACCGAGCATGTACTGAGCGGTACCGAACATGTACTTAGCGGTACCGAGCATGTACCTAACGGTACCGAGCATGTACATTAGCTTTTTCAATAATGAAGAAAAGAAATGGCGAAATCCACTTACATGTCTTGGCTCTCTTGCATGCAGCAGGTGCTCTGTTTGGCGTTGATTGCGAACTTTTTCTCGGCTGACCGCAGAAATTGGCTTGGCAGAAGAATGGGAAAGACGAGCTTGGCTTGGTCTCGGCTCGAGCAGAAATGACAAAGGAACGGGAGGCGAAGGCAGTAGACTCCGTTTGGCATCAGCTATGAGCTCACTCGGTCCGCCCTAGAAGATTTCTTTCGTGGATTGGAAAATAGGGCTTTTTGTTCGTGGAAAAGGCTAAATAGAATGAATTAGACGATTTTATTATTTAATAACCGGACACTTGTCGGACATGCATGTCCGATTTTAATTTTAATTTTTTAAATTGCGACACTCCAATACCGTGTCGGACACGTGTCCATGCAGTTTCGGACACGTGTCAGTGTCCGACACGTGTCCGACCATACCTGTTAACGGCGAATGGCGCACCATGGCGCAAAAGGTCCATTTGGAGCCATGGCGCATAGCGCACGGCGCGGCGCGCGCTATTTTGAACATGGCGCAAGGTATATAAAAATTATAAAATAATAAGCATGAATATAAAATATTATTAAAAATGAAAGACAAGCTATCATAATAATAAAAGACAACCATAACATATATAAGTTCGACTAAGTAACATCCAAATATCTCATAATTAAAATATTACAATCTTTTTTTAAAAGATCAAACAAGAATTTAATCTACTCTTCTTGTGAATCATCATCATCAGCAAATGTTAAAAAAGCTTCATTATCTTCTTCAACATTGTCTCCTACTTCATAATCCTCTTCATCACCCTCCTCATCATCATTCTCAAAAGCAACATCATGCCTAATTGAAGATTCTTTCTCTTTCCCTTTAGATCTTTCCCGAATATTATAGCTTTTATCATAAACACCAGTAGCTTTAGCAACACTTGTCCAAGTTAATTCTTCCTCTCCAACAATAAAGTCATTTTCTTCATCAGACTCATCATCTAATTTTCCTGTTAGCCATTCATTTGCATCATCTATCTCTGTCAAAGAAATAGGATCAATGACATCACGATGATTGAATCTCCGAATCAGTGCTCTATTATATTTCACATAAATTAAATCCTTTAAGCGACCATGATCCAATTTGCTTCTTCGTTTGCTATGAAGCTGCAATTAAAATATTATTACATTACTATATTATGAACATATATAAAAAATCAACACATACATTATAAAATACTTACATGTTCAAAAATACTCCAATTGCGTTCGCATCTAGATGAACTATATGTTAAACTTAGGACTTTGATAGCAAAGCTTTGTAAATTGGGAGCTCCTTGTCCATATGCCAACCACCAATCAGCTAGAAGAAATGATTTTTTTTTTTCAATATTATATAACAAATCAGCCTTAATTTTTTGTAAATAATGATACCTGGAGATCGGGTAGTTCTTTGTGTTACAGCTGGAGGAATACCAAAAAGTCCTTCACCCCTTATGTATAAACTTAATTCATTACTGATTTTATTTTCTTCAGCTACATCTTGAGATAATTTTCCAATACATTGGTAAAGACCATCAGCTATTTCCTTATCCTTGGCAATATCAGGGTTATTGAAGAAATATTCAGGATAGCAGGGAAACTATCATAGTTCACAGTATTAAATGGAATCCCAGCATCGTACATCCATCTACTGAACACTTGAACAGCCCTTCCCCTCATTTCTTTTTTAGCTGCATCCATTTCTTTATTAAACTAACCTTTTCTATGCTTTACTACATCTTCAGGATTTGATGTAAGGAAAGTATCTAATGGATCTTTAGGTCGTGATGTTTTGAAGATAGATGTAGATGTCGATCCTTGACTAGATGTATTAGATTTATTTGTCCGCAACATTTTGGATGGTTTAGCAACTAAAATATCATCTGTCATCACATCAAAGTCTTCTCCTTCTTCTTCAGCAAGGTTGACATTTGATATGTCATTAAACTGTTCCTTTAAATCTTTTTTTTTTCAACATGGATGCCTTAATTTCATACTTCACGTGCTCGGGACAGTTAGAGCAAGGCCTTGCTTTCCTAAAACCCCCAACGAGGTGTTGTTTGTGGCGTGTAATTCCTCCTTTTGTTATTTTACCACAAAAAATGCATGTCACACTGTTGTTATCGGATTCATTTGTTAGTATAGCATATTTCTATGCTGGATCTTTTTTTAAAGATTGAACTGAATCTGACATTTTATGATCACCTAAAAGCAAACAAATTTAGATAAAAGAAACATAATATTGTCCAAGAAACATAATATGGGAACTGCCGGGGGTCCAAGGGGGCGCTGCCCCCTGGCGGGGTTCGACCTGCCACAAAATTTATTTGTTAGAGGAATTTTGAAGTTCGTTTGTATGGAAATTAGGGAGCGGTACCAAGCGTGTACCTAGTTGTACCGAGCGGTACAGAGCATGTAACTAGCGGTACCGAGCATGTACCGAGTGGTACCGAGCATTTACATAACAATACCGAGCGGTATCATGCATGAACTTAGCAATACCGAGCGTGTACCTAGTTGTACCGAGCTGTACCGAGCCGGTACCGAGCTGTACCGAGCTGGTACCGAGCTGTACCGAGCTGTACCGAGCTGGTACCGAGCTGTACCGAGCTGTACCGAGTTGGTACCTAGTTGTACCGAGCTGTACCAAGCGGTATCCAGCATATACATAGCGGTACCGAGCATTTACTTAGCGGTATCGAGCATGTACCTAACGGTACCGAGCATACCTGTTAAGTTGTAAATTCTTGTAAGAAATAGCCGTGCAAAACAACAGAGCTGTGCGGAACAGACGGAGGTTGCAAATCAGAGTCAGCTGGTAAGATTTTTTATTGGAACTGACGAAGGAGGGGGCGGATTTGGTAGAAGCACTGCTCTGCGGGACGATTCGGCGGAAACAACGACTTCAACTTCGGGACAGATTCGGCGGAAGCAGCGAATGTAGCAAACATAAAGCAGAAAACCTTCGACTTCGGGATACATTCAACGACCTCGACTTAGGAACTGCGGGATGTGTTCGGCGGATGAAGCAAAAAGAAAATCTTTCGTGAAATTAGGGCAATGAATAGTCATTTATCTTAAAATATAGATATATTTTCAAATATAAAAAATATTCATAAGTATACCGAAATTTAAAAACAATTGGCGCGCTATTTTGCGCCGTGCGCAATGCGCCATGGCTCACATGTGGCGCAAATAGCGCGCGCTATTTTAAACACATGCGCCTCGCCATGAACATGGCGCCGTAGGTGCGCCGCGCCGCGCCATGCGCCATGGCGCGCGCTATTTTGCGCCATTGACAACTATGTGTCCGACACTGCATACCCTCTTTAAGCAGAGTGTCTGTTCATTATAGACTGAAACATTAACCCAATTATTAATCCTGTGACCATACAAGAGGCCTTAAGCATTGCTATCTTTTAATAATGATCGATTCTTGAATTAGTAGTTGATAATGTGTTCCTTCATGGCCTTCTCTACGATGAAGTTTTATGTCTTGATTGCTGAGTTTTGTTGATGCATTTGAGCCTCAATATGCGTTGATTTTGTCGCTCTCTTTATGACCTTAAAAATTATCCTGTGCTTGATCAAATCACGTAAGGCATTCATGTTATGCCTTGGATTCATCAAGTCCTTAATCCTTATATGATCCATCATTAGTCATCTAAGCTAACAAATCGTTTATTATTTATGTTTTGGTCTATGCCAGTGATTTATTGATAACATCAACTTCTCAATCCATTGCCAAACAAGTGATTGATGTTATGGCCATTGTTTTTCCATCAAGGATCTTAGAGCTCTTCACTTCTTTGGTGTTGAAGCCATTATAACTGCTCGGCCTCTTTACTTGAGTGCTTTTAAGTGGAAGGTCACAAAAGAAGCTATTACACCAATCAGCACATCTTTTATATTGTTGTAGTGATATTTTTATTAAATCCAACAGGCATGCAATGTTTGTTACTCACACAACCAAACATTGCTTGTAAAGTAAACAAACTCACCTAATTCATGCTAGTTTCCACTCAGTTGCGTTAGACAACAATAAAGTAATTAGTATGGTAACTCAAAAATACCATATTTTGTGGTTTGATTTCATCAACCATCATCTTTTCATCTCACGACTTAAATGCAGAAAAAACTAATAATTTGGATGATTATAATTTACTATTTGCATACATAATTTATCTTGGATCCATTCTAATTATTTGGCTTCAAGGTAGAAATGCTCCATTGCTTAATCATTGGCGAAGGCAGAAGATTGTGTGGTGGCATTTGGTACTGTTGAAGCTTGTTGGATGGTCAATCTCCTTATTGAACTACATATCACACTACGGAAACCTCCACATCTTCTATGAGACAACTTTAGGTCCACTTATCTATGTGATAAAATTTTTTCCACTCTAAAATGAAGCACATATGACTTAATTATCACTTTGTGTCTGAGATGGTTGTTGATGGCCTGCTATATGTTTCATATTTCTCCAATTACCATCGACTTTTTGACATCTTTACAAAAGCCTTCCTAAAGTCACAGTTTCACTTGCTTCGGTCCAAGATTTTTGGTGTTTTCAATGTAAACCACCTTATGGGGCATGTTAAGGAAATATCTCTTTCAAATAATGCAGACACCCAATATAACCATATGGAAAAACAGTATCTACTAATTCATTTTGCTATCTTATAATAACAACATATTATCTCTTGCCATTTTTGGCCTTGTAATCTTCTATATACATGCCATGCAGATCAACATATGATTTTTACTCTCTCAATTCATGGGAAATTGCATTGTCGATCCCTTTGTTATGCATATTGTGAGCGTAGACTAAAAGGAGACTTAAGTTGGATATGATTTACCAGTGGTTGACTTATTTTTATGCTAAAACCTATGCTGTAAGTCAACCACCTGATCTTTTTTTATACTAACATATCTTTTAACTATCTGATGTGGGCTGAATTCAATTATTTCATGTTCCTTAACAAATGTGGAAAACCCTTTCAAGGCATGCGGCAGAACGATTTTTACTCCTATATTAGATAGTTCATGTATGGCTCTTCTCCATTGGATAAAGTGTTATTATAAAATAGGTCAGTCATTGCTGATATAATAGTTAAACTATTTTCCCTTGGCGATCCACATTTCATGGTAAATGAAATTAGGTCATGTCAAAATATAGCATGCAACATCAAAAAATTCTCTTTTCTGTTTGAGCTTTGAGTCATAATTAAGCCGCCAAGGTATAAAAGGACAATTTCAACGTCCAAAAGTTTCAGTTAGTGCCAGGGATCCGTCTTGAGAGTATGCTGCCTTGCAAATTTTGCTGTTAACTAAATTTTTTGTGTTGTAATTTATTTTTTTATATATTTTTTCTAGTGATCTGCATTCCTTTGTAATATGTTGGGAATGAAATTAGGTATTGGATTTTTTTTTAATTACATGCAATATCAGAAGGTTCTCTACTTGCATTCAAATGTGCGAGTTAGTCATAATTCAGTCATCAAGGTATTGTAGGGCAACTGCAACATCCAACAATCGCAATGCGTGCCATGGAACCTTCTTATTATGATGCTGCCCAAGCAAGTTTTCTTGTGAAACTTATGTTTCCTCTAGTAATTTGTTACTCTTACTGCTTTTCAAGGTCCTTCATACCATTTTTTATTTATTTATTTTTAAATTAAGGTCCTTCATACCATTGAATCTGATTTATGTGGGAAATGCAAAATTGAAAGCCCTAACCTTTGGTTACCCCTAGAGTTTGAATCATGGAAACACACTTGTAGAGCAACTTGCTTGAGCGTTAAGAAACAAACCATTGGTGTTTGAAATTTTCTTTTATCCTCGTGTCTAGCCAATGTCATTTAAGACATGAACGTACTGTAGAGGGACTTGTATCATGGCTTTCCATCAAGTATTTTCATGCTCTATTTCTAGTTTTTTCTTCCTGTCTGAACTTCGAAGCATCATCAGAGCTTAACAACTTGGTTCTAACTGATGCTATTTCACCCTCCATTGGTCTTACTGTCTTTCGTTGGTTGAAATTTTCATTTTTTAAATTCTATTTTAAAGCTCTTTTAGACGCTTTTAGCATTTGCTTATTCTCCTGTGTTGTGATCATTTTTTTTATATCCCCTTAAATTCTTCGAGCGTCATTTTTTTATATATTCATCATCATCATTAACCTTATCCCAAGCAGACAAGTTTAGTTTTATAAATACTCATTTCATTACTTTCATATGTTACAATCGGCACAAATTTTTTTGCACAGCTTGAACTAATATTTATCCTGCATTTTTTTTTTTGGTGAAAAAGATATGCAATGAGGAGTACACCACACTGCCATGCTTGCTTTTGGGAGTTCAAGCAGAACTATCCATGATAATTTCGGACCTTACTATGGTATGCTATGCTGATTATAATTGTAATGCGATTCTTTTATTCTACATTTTTTTACATTTCTGCGGACTCAACTCTGTAATTAATAACCCAACAGCATATTAGACTGCATGTAATAATATTTCTATTCAAAATGATAGGTATTGGGTATTGCACAAGGTGTCAATCTTTTATTTGGGATGGATTTACTCTCGTGCATTCTTTTTGCTATACTTGGTGCCATTCTACTTCCATTTTTAATCAATCTCTCAGTAAGTTGTGTATTTCCGTTGTTTTCACATGGATAAGTTATAAATTAAATTAAATTCATTTTAATTGTTGGCTTGAATGTCAGGACAACAATGGAAAGGCAGCAGAATTTTTCGTATACATAGCTGGTTTTGCTTTGCTTTTCTATGTGTTCGGAGTATTAATTAGTCAACCAGAAGTTCCAGTTATAGATGAGTTTTTGCCGAAATTGACTGGGGAGAATGCGTACGCTGTCATGGCTCTTCTTGGAGCAAATATAATGTCTCATAATTTTTATATCCACTCTGCCATTATACAGGTCAGTTTATTTACTTTTTGGAGCTTTTATCTCTGAGCCGGTAACGTTTTGATTTTTTTTCCTTCCTTTACTAACCAAATGTTTTATTTTATATTTTTCCTGAACATCATTAATTGTGTTGTCAAACACTTTTCGATGGTATATTTGGACACTAATCATTTTCTTATTTAGTTAGAAGAAGAACAAGGGAAGGGTTTGATATTTAGTTCATGAATGGGAGGAATGAAGTTCTTGATGAAATGACAGCTAGTTCCTCGGATTCCCCTTGAAACCTTTGCTCTTTGATAAATTGATGTCTTCATTGCAAAAGTAGATGTTAGGTTTCCTTGGAAAGGTAGAATAGTGAGGAGGAAAAGAAAGTTTCAACTATAGGAGGATTTGGATTGGAGAAATGAGCTTGGGAGGTGAAAATGTTAAGATGGTTGCTTGGGAAAGAGAGAGGGCTGATGCGGTTTGCTTGAGAAGGAAAGTATTTGGCTTGGGAAAGGAAAAGTTTAAGTGGTTGCTTTGGAAAGAGAGAATTTAATGTAGCTTGATTGGGAAGGGAACTAGTTGGCTTGGGAAAAGGAAAAGTTAAAGTGGTTGCTTTGGGAAGAGAGAAAAGTTAAAGCTTTTGTGGGTTCCCAAAGGTCACAATTAATTGAGACAAATGCTCAATTAATGTGAATTAATTGCAAGATTGAGAAGCCCAAGGGTCTAGGGTGTTGGGGAGGTGGAGGCGGGCAGAATGGAATAAAGAGAGGAGGTGATGGGTTGAGGGTAGCAGGTTGCTGCAGCGGTGGGGATTATTGGATGGCTAGGGAAGGAGAAGAGAGAGAGAGGGAGATGATATCAACCAAGCCGTAGAAGGATCGAATTGTATCCGAGGAACAAGAGCTCCCAAGCTGTTGGGTATTTCTTTGCCTTTCTCCAAAGGACTTCATGCACAAACTCAACTACCTAGAGAAGAGGAAACATATAAGCAGAAATTTTATATCAAATATTCATCATCTTTACAAGAGAACAATGTGTCATATATAGGCACCAAAACATGAAAGGAATAAAAGACAAGATGGCCCTTGACCAAACAACACAAAAGCTCCCTCAAGAGAGGGTAAAACTATAATAAAAATAAATAACACCCCATAAATCTCCTACAACATATGAAAACTAAAAATATAAAGACTCAATCAAGGTCGTAGATCTCCGGCCTCTACGGTGATAAACCTTCCAAGCTCTGATGTCCCCATCACATTCTCCTAATATGAGAGGAGATTGATTGATCAAGAAGAAGTGCATTGGATAAAATTTATTGGTTTGCTTTATATGACAATTACTAATGAACATCAAATGTTAGTCAATGGCTAGCTTCAGATGATGGTAGATTTAGAATGTTAGAAGTTTACTGATGCTCAATGGTATGCTCTATCGTTCTCCTAATAAGAGGGGGATACCAAGCAATAGGGAAGATGGGTGCCAAACATAGGTGGTTGATGGATGTCAGACATCGGTCAATGTACAAGCATTTGATAAAGATTGACTTGTAATGTCGAAAATTAGGCAATGATCAATTATTTTCTTGATCATTCTCCTAAAATGCTGGAATATTAAGTGAAATGAAAGGCGAACATCCCACTTTGATGGTTGAATGATGCCAGGAATCAAGCATTGGTTGGTGTTGGGTGAGGATTGGCAAAGAACATCGGAAGTTGGGCGACTATTAGTAGTTGACTCTTTCATTCTCTTGACAGGATGCTAGGTGATAGGGAAGATGGCATTGGATGAACATTAAAGGTCTTGTCTACAAGAAATGTTGGAGTTTAGGTGAGGATGGATGGTTGGCTTAGTCATTTTTTTAATGGGAGGGCAACTCAAATGATCAGGAAAATGGATGTTAGACATCGATGGTTGAAAGGCTTCAAATACCTATCATTATTAGGTATAGGGAGATGTTTGATGAGAAATGTAAGAGGTCGAGTAATGGTGGGCAATTGGATTGGTAGTTCTTCTGATGGGATGGGAGACAATGTGACCAATAAGACGAGTGCTAAAAGTTGGTATCTAATGTCAGCCATTAGTATGTGTTGGAATGTTGGAAATTGCGCAACTATCTACATTGATGTTTGATCCATTTATGCCTTATCTTCTTCACTCATTATCATAGGTTAATATTTGAGGGCCCCATGAGTGCCTTTAGAAGTTTATACTGAATAAGAAGATCAAGTACATTTGTTCTCCGAAGCCCAAAATTTTTTGAACCATCAAACCTCTCGATCTCAAACTTTGTGGTCATCATGCTCTATAATAGGCCATTAAACTGTTTTTTAGAATGAAACATCTAACTCATTGCAAAAGCACTTTCTGGATTGAAACACGTATGCCACAAAATAGCATACATAACACAAAGATTTATATGGCTTGACTTAAATAAAACCTATGCCTGTAGAAAATGGGAGAGGATCCGCTCCACTAAATAAGAAGCTGTAAATGATGTACAAAAATAAGGACACTCGCTAATTCTTCCCAAAGCTTGAGTACACTCAACTCTTAGTAAGAAGAAGCCCAGGTTGTCACAATTAGGATTACCTTCAGGATGATACCAGTCACCCAGATGATGCTAGCTGTAGCCCCAACTATCATCATTCATTTATAATAAAATACTCTAAGCATCGAATATCGGTTAGGCTGATAATTCCTAATTAAGAAGCATCTTCTTGCATGTAATTATCTGAGTCTTCCAACGGAGAGAATGACTCTGTTTTTCAATTAAAGCCTAGAAATTGTCTCCTTATATTTTGATCTCAACTACACTGCCTCATAAAATAATGGAAATTGAAAAGCCTATTAATTTGTATGCCTGTGATCTGGTGATTTTCAGGCACTGGTATTGAAGTGGGTCATCAATCCAAAGGAGCTTAATTGCACAAACTAAACCAAGATTTATGTGGCTTGACTTAAACAAAGCCTATTCCCACAAAAAATGGGCAAATTATTGCATCCGGTCACCGGACGCGCAGAATAGGTTCGGACATCCAATAAAAACATGCCACGTCACCTGCACTTTTGACTGCTTTATGTGCGTTTTAGGTACGCTTTACCTGCGCTTTTGACTCCGCTTTACCTGCGCTTTACTTACGCTTTACCTGCGCTATACCTGTGCTTTTGACACGCTTAATTTAAAATAATATTTTATTAATATCCAGACCTATCTCCGTGTCTGGTGACCGGATGCAATAATTTGCCCAAAAAATGAGAGGATCTGCTGCACTGAATAAGAAGACATAAACTATGTACAGAAATTATGATACTGGTCAATCCTTCCCAAAACTTAAGCACACTCAACTCCTAAATAGGAAAAGTCCAAGAAATCATCACAATTTGGATTGCCTTCAACTTGATACTAGCCACCAAGATGATGCCAACTATAGCCTTAGCTATTGTCATTCGTTTATAATGAGATACATTAACCATCAAATATCTGTCAAGCTGATAATCCTTAATCGAGATAGATCTTCTTTTTGCATGCAATCATCCAAGTCTCCCAACTGAGGGAATGACCCTGTTTTCAAGATAAAGTTTAGAAAATTGTCTCCTTATATTTTGAAGTCGTCAACACTACCTCACTAAATTATTAGGCCTTCTAATCGCAGATGCTACCTCACAAAATTATAAGGCATTCTCGTCACAGCCCGAGACATATTTCCAAAGAAAGGATCAGGATCCTTGATGTATTATGGAAATTGAAAGCCTATTACTTCATTTGCATGTGATTTGAGGGATTTCTGAGCACTGGTATTGTAGCGGGTCGCCAATCCTGTGAAGCTTGATTGTGTTAATCCTTGGGAGATAAATACAGGGAATATTTTAAGCACATCTAGATCCTATTCAATGACTCGTCAGATCTAGTGCAATGAATATTGCAACCAAACATGAAGAATTGAGTCGATTTTAAAACAAGTGAATTTGTTAGTGTATTTATCAGAATGTTATTGATACTATTATGTACCTTTTAAATGCCCTTTTAGATTTTTGTTTAATTTTAATTCTTTTGTCCTATACTCGTAGTGCAAAACAAGTAGAAAGATATTTAAAAAATTCTCTTCTCTGTTGGGATAATTAATTATTTTCTCAAATTTCCAATAGCCAGTAAACACCATTTTCATGAACTTCTTTACGAGGAAATAACTTGCTGATGATTGAGTTTAAATATCCTCTTTGCTCAAGTTGTTGGGTGAAATGTCAAAAGAGTAAAATCAAGGATAGAAAAAGTAATGCAAAAAACTCAACACTTCATAAATTATTTTGTTCGATGAAAATTTCTTACCTTTGTTCACGGCCACACTTAAAAAATAATTCACTGTAGTTTGAAATGAGCACATCATAACTTCTACAGTTCCTTACATTGGAAGAAGGATGATTATATGCCAATATATGTGACTTGGGCGAGCTGACATCAAAATAATTAGTGCACATTCTAGACTTCTAGATCAGATTATACTTTTTCTTTAAACGGATGTTTCCATGTAACTTGGTTGAAAGTAAACTTGATTTATGGAGGTCAACATTAGAGACTAAAAGTTTTCGCTTGAGTAGATCTAAAACGGAATATATGGAGTGTAATTTTAGTAGTAATAGACCTAGTGAGGGGATTGTGACTTTGGACGATCAAGTCATTAATAAGAGTACACGTTTTAGATATATTGGATCCATTGTTCAGAATGATGGTAAAATAGATGGGGATATTATCAGCAGAATTCAAGTTGGATGGTTGAAGTGGAGGAATGCATCGGGCTTGTTGTGTGATAGAAAAGTACCCCTCAAACTTAAGGGAAAATTCTATAAGATGGTAGTGAGGCCTGCAATGCTTTATGGTGCTGAATGTTGGCCATTAAAAGAGAAGCATAATACTAAGTTAAGTGTGGCAGAGATGAGGATGCTCGGTGGATGAGTGGCTTTACCCTTAGAGATAGGATACGAAATGAGCATGCATGTGAAAAGGTTGGAGTAGCTCCAGTAGAAGATAAGATTAGAGAGAGTTGCCTTAGATGGTTTGGTCACATAAAACGGCGGCCTTCCAATGACCCGGTTAGGAGAGTAGAGGTATTAGATTTGACTTATGTTAAGAAAGGTAGAGGCAGACCTAAAAAGACTTGGTTAGAAAATATTAGGAATGACCTTTCTTTATTAGATTTAAACGAGAATTTGACCTTTAATAGGACACAATGGAGAAGAAATGATTCATGTAGCCGACCCCACGTAGTGGGATAAAAGCTTGATGTTGTTGTTGTTGGATGTTTCCACGTAACTATCAGAATTTTTATTTCGTTGTTCTTTTGTTTGAGCATCCCCTGAATTTTGCCAAAAATCGTGTTTGCTAATATCCTAATAACTGAATCTCTTTTTTCATGCAGCAGCAGGGTAGGCAGTCAAATGTTGCCCTGGGAGCCTTATTTTATGATCATTTTTTTGCCATTCTCTTCATTTTCACTGGAATTTTTCTGGTTAACTACGTATTGATAACCTCAGCAGCAGCAGTATTTGGCAATACAGATGTGGTAGCACTAAACTTTCAAGATATATCTTTAGTGATGGAACAGGTTATTGCTCTATCATTCTTGAATAAAGCTCTGCTTGGTCTTCTTTTCCTGAATGTATTAAAAAAACATCCTATGCCCGTATAGAAAAATGCATCTGCAATTATTGAGCTCAAAACCTCACAATCAGCTAGTTATTGGTTGTGCTACTATTCTTAGCAATATTGCTCCTTATTTCACTTGTTATTACCGACTAACCATTTTAGCTTGAGCTGTACCAAGCTATGTTGCACATATACACCTATTTACGAAGGCTTGTTGCATTCGATACACCGATACGCGGATGCGCCTCCGATACGGCACTGATACGTGTCGGATACGAATTTACCGTATCCAATTAAAATAGTATTTAATTCAAAATGGATACACGTGTCCGTTGAAAAAAAAACGAAAAAAAGACCTACGTATTTACTTCCACGGTTGGGAGCGAGGTTCTCTCATTTTCGAGATGGATTTGAGTCTCTTGATGATATGGGAATATTAGAAATTGCTAATCTTTCACTTGATGAGCCTAAATTAGAAGCTATGATATTTATTGAAGATGATATAGAAGTTCAAAGACAAACCACTTAAGAAGCTAATAATATTATTCCTTCTATTGAATAGTTGAAATTTCATGTGCTAGACAATTTATGTTTATGCTTTTGTTGTTGTACTTGACATTTAATGCTTACTTTTATTTTAATATTATAAACTACAAGGCTACAAATGATGTTACCTTCATTTTTTTTTATAATTTCAAATATTATGCTTTGATTGCTTTCTTAATTTTTATGTATGATTTATAAATTATAATGTCGTGTCCGCGCTGTACCCGTATTCTGTATTTTTAAGAATTGACGTGTCCCATATCCGTATCATGTCGTATCCGTATCGTGCAACATAGGTACCAAGCTATATATTTGCTGCTCCAAATATTTCTTAGAGAAACATTTTGAATCCATGTTTGAATATAAGGTTAAAACATTACATTTACATTGGCTGCTATCTTGGTCCTGTGGAACTTTGTCTTTGTTATGCTAAGCTTTTAGTTTATGTAAAATAATGAAAGCATCTTGACGATCAAGTTTGAGTTCTAAACTGGTAAATCGAACATATTAAATGTGCACAGGTAGTGAGAGTGACACTTGATGTGTATCATTTCTCCCAACTCGGGAATTTAAGAAAGTATAGATTAGTGCAAGGATTAGATTTATTTATACTGAAAGTCATATTTGTATGATAATCGAAGTATTGGTGTCACAATCTGACCCAAAAGATTGAACTACTGAGAGGGGAGCATAAGTCGGATAGAGATTTAAATATTATTCATACAAATTAATTGATAACAATATATTTCCAAAATGTCGAAAAAGCTACTATTACCATAAAATCCATTTTAAACTAAAAGTATAAACATCCCAAAGCAAATATCCTCTCTTAGAGCCATGTTTGCTGTACAAATTTTCTCTTCTTCCACTCATTTAATTCTTAAACTTTTACCCATACACATTTGTTAAATAATAGGAGTGAGTTATAGTGCATCTCAGTAGATACATCATGTTTCTAAATTACAATAACATAAAAGAACATTGAAATAGTATATATGTTTGTCTTAAGGCATAATTATTTGACAAATTATAATATTTAAAGATGGCATTCTAAGAAGCTTTGAAACATTTAATCATACAACAGTAATATGAGTAATTAGAAATCATATTGCATATCTTATCTTAGCTATTTTGTAAATAATACAACCATCATGGGAGATTTTGTTTAAATTGTGCCATTGAGTTTTTTTTTTTTTTTTTTTCATTTTCATTTTTAAAATCTTTTCCAATTTATACATGTTGGTACATTGTGTTCGTAACTAGTATCATAAGAGGGTGAACTCTATCAGTCAAACATGCACATGCAAGTACTCATATTTAAATTAATTCATTTGTGTTTTCATATCATTACATATTATTTATAGTAATATTAAATGGCATATGATAAACAATTAAATGTGAGTAGAAACTATCATTAATTTCAAGATGATCAATTTTTTCGTTAACATATATAAACATAACTGAGTTGCAATAACAATTAATAAAATGAATATCAATAACAATCGATGAGTTTGATTTAGAAGTATAATGCCAAATTAGAAATAGAAGTTACAACGCCAAATTCATATGACTTGTTTTTGTCTTGAAGCCCTTAACTTCACCTCCTTTAGTTGAATACCTATATTTGCATATATGAGATATTCTTGTTAATTAATCTTATTTAAACCCTGTATATGTTTTTCTTCCACATATACATATATATCCTTTTTAATTAATATTTGATACGTATCATGAAATTATCTTGATTGGGCACGAACCTCGATGCAAAACCCAAACCGGAAACTTCAAAAATTAAATTCAGGAGCATCTGAACTCCGATTTCAGCGAGCTTATAGTCAAACTGAGCGTCTCTGAAACACGAACCCAATGACACCGAATTCAACCCAATCCGAGCCCAAATGGGTCCGAATCAAGGACCCGAAGCGCTGTTGGGAGGCTTGAATCACAATTTGAGTTACCAAACGGTCTCCGATTTTAACATGCTTATACTCGAATCGAACGGCTCGACGAGACGAATCCAACGAGCCCAAGATCGCCGAATTTCGAAATCACTAAGGCCTTCAAATGTCCAACGAACGGTGCACGATCGAAGGGTTCAACATCAACCGTCCATTCGACCACTCCCTATTCGCCCCTGATCTCACACCTATTTACAAGCCATGCCACTCCAGAAAAACTATAAATAGAGCCCTCATTCTACACAAAGGGGACTCAAGTGAGGAGAGAGAAGAAGAAGGGAAGAAGAAGAGAAAGGGGAAAAGGAGAATCCTCTCCTCCTCGACCACCGCCGTAGCTATTCCCGCCGCCTGAATACGCCGGAACTCTGCCGGATATTCGGGAGAACGCCAGAATTCTGCCCAACTTTCATGGGATGCGGAAATTCTTCTCAATTAACGACAGAGTTCCCTCCTGACGCCGAAACTTCTTCCAAGTGATGCCGGAGTTTTCCTCGTCAATCAACAGACGTCGGACTTCTACCCGACACCTGACCTTCACTCTTCGCCAAGTTTCTACCCGACGCCGGACTTCTACCGATTACCGGACTTTCGCTGGACGTATATTATAAGATGGATTTCTTTCCATTATTGGACTTCTACCTGACGCCGTCCTTCTAACCTTCATCGTCAGACACAGTCCTTCCAGCCTCCGTCGCAAGGCAACTATCCTTCTGACCTCCGTCGCCAACTGACTACGGTCCTCCTGACTTATGTCGCCTGCCGACTACGGTCCTTCTGACTTACGTCGCCCACCGACTACAGTCTTTCCGACCTCCGTCGCCCCCGACTACGGTCCTCCCGACCAAACGAACATGTCAATAGTGATTCTTTGTATTCACATCATGTAATGTACTCTATAAAATGTACATCAAGCTAAGGCCTTCTCCCAAGGAAGGGCCTCATTTGTAATCGACTGCAATACTAGTGGATTCATTCAAACTGGGCTAGGCCCCCTGATTTTTCCCCCTTTTCAGGGGATTTCCACGTAAAAATCTTCGTGTCTCATAAATTCTAGACCCTTTCTCTTATCTGATTGCGTGCCGGATTTTCGTACAACGCTAAGACGATAAACTTTATATTTCTCTACCGCCGCGAACACTCCTGGATGCAACAATATTTATTTATTTTATTGAATATATAGGTTATCATTAATATTTGAAATATTTCACTGTTTACCATATCATTAAAATTTAAATATTATCATTAAATTAAAACTTAACATTTATTTCAAATTAAATTATAATTTTCTTAACTAATTTTAATCAGAGAAATATATTCTTAGTTGAACATATCAACCTCCTTATTTAAACAAGATAAAATTTCTATTAATATTTCAAATCGTAGTAAACATTTTTATCTATGTATTGTCTGCATTTCTATTATTTACCTTTCAGAAACCATAACTAAATCTATATGCTATTTTGAAATTTATAATTTAAAATCAAATATTTACTATTTATCATAAAACTTAGTCTTGTTTGTTTTTAGCCACTTGAGTACTTGATCATTGCTCTCTCCCTTTTGTGGTCACTTGCTCACTCTCTTCTCCATACTCGCTAGCTCCATCACATCATAGCTTTCTTCCTCTCTTGGTTGCTCATTTTTGTCTCCTTGTTCGCTAGTTTTTTTGTGGTCTCTGATGGACCCTAGACCCTTGCGGGTCTCAGGAGGCCGGTCCATCCTAGACCCTTGCGGGTCTACAGGTGGGGAGGGGGGGGGGGGGGGGGGGGCGAACCTGGGGAGCAAGGGAGAGAGGGTCACGGTGGGCCCCTTGGCCCATTACTTGAATCCTTGGGCATCAAGGGGGGCGGCCAGGTTTTGGGGGGAAATTGGAGGGTGGATGATGGGAGGCAATTTAGGGATGAGGGGGAAGTTGTGAGATTGTATGAAAGGAGCCATTAGGGTTTATTTTGGGGCATCATGTGAAGAAAGCTCTTTCTTTTTTCCTTCTTGTTTTCTCTAGGGTTTCTTTTGGGAGATTTGGTCCTTCTCGAAGTGGACTAGCTTTGTCTTTTGTTTTGTCTTGAAGATTAATGCAAAGCTCTTTTGTTCTTCCTCTCATCCTTCTTGTTTTGTGTTAACTTTGATTTGGTGGAGAAATTTCATCCTTGAAGGAAAATTAGGGCAAACCCTAATTTGTGAAACCAAGGCGTATCAGTCTCCTTCTCCTCTTGTCAACTCAAGCCCATGGGCCCACTCACCTACTCCACTCAAGCTCGCCTACTCCACTGAAGCCCATTTATGGTCTCCCTCTCTGTATCTTTCTCTCTGTAGCTTGCTCTTGCTACCCCTTATCGTTCAGCTCCCTTTATTTCTTGTCTCATTCCCTTTTCTTGTGTTTGAGACACATTGTCTTGTTTTAAAGAAAAAAATGACTAATTTGAATGAACAGGCATTGGTTGGTTTGTTTCTCTCTTAATCAATATATCATAATTAGTATCACGTGTCATTATGTATGGAAAGAACAGCTCATGTGAAGCAATTTAGAATGGATATTTTGTCACATCTCAGGTCCTAAAGACAACACACTCTGGCAAAACGAGACAAGAGAGAAGGGATATGAAGACCTGTTTTGTATTCACAAAGCGAGAATGCTTGTACAAGCAATCTAACACAATATATTATCAGAATAAATAATGAAAAAAAACTAACTTTTATTCCATTATCATAAGTTCAAATAACATTACATCAGTAATATAAAACTACTTCAAGCAATAACAGAAATTAAATTATCTAACCCTTAAAAGAAAGCATAAATGACTTACTACGCAAAATAAAAATACCAAATATAAGTTATGGCTGGTAGAATTGCTTCCGTTGTGATGGTCAACCTAATACTCCTATAGGATCTACTATGAACAAAAATAACAATGAGTACAACAACAAAATCAAGCCTTTATCATACTACATGGGGTCGGCTACATGAATCCTTTTTCTCTATTGTGTCATATTAAAAGTCAAATTCTCGTTTAAATCTAATAAAGAAAGGTCATTCCTTATATTTTCTAACCCAGTCTTTTTATGTCCGCCTCTACCTTTCTTAACATAAATCAAATCTAATACCTCTACTCTCCTAACCGGGTCCTCGAAAGGCCGTTGTGTTATGTGACTAAACCATCTAGGGCGACTCTTTCTAATCTTATATTCTACTGGAGCTACTCCAACCTTTTCACGTATATGCTCATTTCGTATCCTATCTCTAAGGGTAAAGCCACTCATCCACCTGAGCATCCTCATCTCTGCCACACTTAACTTAGTATTATGCTTCTCTTTTAATGGCCTACATTTCGCACCATAAAGCAATGCAGCCCTCACCACCATCTTATAGATTTTTCCCTTAAGTGTGAGGGGTACTTTTCTATCACACAACAAGCCCGATGCATTCCTGCACTTCAACCATCCAACTTGAATTCTATTGATAATATCCCATCTATATCACCATCGCTCTGAAATAACAATAAGTTCAATAAATCAAATTAAGTAACTATTATCTATTAAAACATTAATGACAAATGAATGAGATATGTTGTGTGACCAATAAAATAGGTAGGAGTGACAATCGACAATCAACATATCAATGCAACAATATCATATGCATGGTTCCTAAAATGGTTCAAATATTCTACTATGGAAAATGTTCATGTCAACTTGTAACTAATGTAATGCCAATCAAATTTATGCACATACAATCATGCTAGGTATCATTATACCTCTATATGATCAATCATTATGAATCATTGATTATATATGTATATATATATATATAGAGTTGATTTGTTAAACACCCTGCATCGTGAAGGTAAACACCAATTCAAGGAAATCCAATAATTTTCTATTGAGTTGTCACTTTGAGGGCCCATCGGCCCATCTAGCCAATATCCAAAAAAGTTCTACCAACCTACATATCATTGTGCACATGTATACAATTCTTATCGCCATCACAAATAAGTTTAAATAAGTATTATATATGTCAACATGATAATTATAAGTTTTATAACCAATATGTTTTGCAGAATTTTTATTCTTTACATTAATATAACTAATGTGCATGAATTAAATCCTCTAACACATGAATCAATTTAAATGAATAAGAGCTTGTGTAATAATAAATCAAGGTAAAATTAAATCTATCGCATGCTAATTTCATTATGAAGATTAAAAAATGTATATTGTGTGTATATAACCGTAATTGAGAATTTAATATATGATTGACAACTTATAACATCAAGGAATTTCGTACGAATAATATGGATAATGCTCTAACAAAGAAGGGTACACCTATCCAATAACAAATAACAGTTACTTGCAGTGCTTGACATGAATTCCGACTTCAATAGTTTGCTTGGATCCATAAAGCAGAGGTCCTATAAAAAACAAACCAGACAATTATAAACACACCCTTTGAGACATCTGAGTTAATTGATCTTAGCTATACCACTAATGTTAACATTAAGCATCACAAGAATACGATCAATCTTACAGTCCTCCTAGCCACATCAAGTGGATCATAAATTAAATGTCCCTCACAAAGAATTTTGATAAAAATGTATGTATGTATGTGATATATATATATATATATATATATATATATATGATGAGGACATCAGATTTCGTCACATGTACCATCGTCGGAGATGCGGATTCGACGGATACGATCCAGAGCCTTTATTTCTGATTTATTTTGTATTTTATTTATTCTCACATTTTATTTTTCTAGTTTTCCCTTGTGGGTATTGAGTTGCTTGTGTAGCCTTGAGGGAATTTGTGTCTTTCTAGCTTTGTATTATCTTGGCCTATTTAAAGGAGGCCTCATGCATTGTAATGGGATGATGAACATTGAAATGAAATCTTATTTTGTTTGCTTGATCTCTAAGTGAGTTCATGAAAGGAGAGACCCTAGGTAGGTGAAAGCAATACCCGTCAATCTTTGGAGGAGTCCTAGGTTCGCGGTTTACGATTTCTTTGTGAGTTTGTTAGTTTACTTTTATCTAATTTGCATTTTTCTTTCATCTCCTTTCTCCTCCACTCCATCCGCCACCCCTTCCTACCTCCCCACCACCGGTGGCTCAACTTCCCCCACCCAATTCATCTTCTAGATCCACCACCTAAATCCCACCCACCAACCTAGCCACAACCCGCCACCTAGCCGCCCCCTTCCCCCTTTGCCGCCAGCCTCCCCAAGCCCTACAAGCCTCCGACCATCAATCCACCACCCAATGATTTTGAATTTCAAATTTCAAAATCATCCTTAATTACTTTTCTAATTTGGGCCCTCATTAATTTGAAAAGTTATTCACTTAGATTCAAATTCAAATTTGAATTCTAAAACATTCCCTATTAATAACTTACGTTAGGAAACCTCATAATCGCATTAAAATCTGAAATCAATTTCAGGTTTAATGACAAGCCCGAATTAACTCCTTTCCGGGCCCACCTATTAATTGCAAACACCTCAAATTTCCCATCTTTTGGCCGGCCCCTCCCTAGTCCCTTTTCTCTCTCCAATTTGCCACCTAGACCCTCATTAAATCATCCATTAAACCCTCCCCGACTGCTGCCCAATCAAGCCACCTTATGGGAATTAATTTGAATTTCAAATTGAAGATTCCCTCCCTCTAAATCTAAAAACTAATATCAGATTTTAACATAAACCCAATTAATTTAATTAGTTCCCATAAATTAGGGATCTAATTAATACAATTCATTTTTCCAAATTAATCCTCCAATCAATTCCCTAATCCACCTCAGCCCTAGCCGCCCTCTCCAAACCCCTCTTCTCTCTGATTTCTCTCTTTATTAGAGTTTCCAAATGCTATCCAGATTTCCAGACGTCACCTAACTTGATTCCAGGTGATTCCAGAAGATCATTTAGGATTGACCAAGGTATCATGGAGTGCATAGTTGCTGCTCGACCTTCCCAGGTCCCCGTTAAACTGCTACCCAGCAGATTCCTGTAGATCTACACCTGCTTTCCATTCCTGGAACTCACCCTATTGCTGTCTAGACTTTTCCTGGTTGCTGTTTGGAGTTTCTGGCACCTGAAACTGGCTGCCCAGATTTTCGGGAAGATGTTTGGGCTGCTGTCCAGAAGTATTTCAAGTGCCGAATTGCTGTCCCAACCCTCATTGCTGCTGTCTCAACGTCCCTAGCTGCTGTCCAGTCATTTTGGTGACCTCCTATGGCTGTCTCGCTGTCCAGAATGTTCCTCATCACCATCTTGAAGGCTCCGAAACCCGATGTTGCTATCCACTCTTCCTCAAACGCATAAGTGATTACGCCGAAGCACCGCATTTGTCGTTCCCTTGGTAACTTTTCTTCTTACTCTCATGTCTTCTTAATTCACCTTCCTATTGTGGTTATAGTTTAATTCACAAAGAGTTTTGTTGATCCCTCCGCTAAAGCCTTAGAAATTAGAGAGTTGATTGAGCAGACTCTAACTTAGTGACTAGTCTTGTTGTTAAGAAAGGGATTTTTGTTGGAACCAATCATGTATGCAACGTCACATTAATTGACTAGTTTACAGTCTTAACTTCTATGCATGTAATTTAGCCTAAGCTTGTCTTACCATCCTTGTGTTTTTTGTTGTTTATATTCAATATAAAGTTATAATTGTTGTGGTTTTTACAATTAAGTGTGCAACTTCCTTAAGCAATTCATCCATGCCATTGTGTTTTACATCAATTTTGATATCAGAGCATGGTAGGCATGCATGTCATGTGCTAGAAAAACATCCTAGGGTCTAGCCAAGCATTACACCTTAAACATTGCATTCATATCATAGCATAGATAATTTTTATTCACTGTTTTCAGGTTGTCCCTGCATTTCCTGCATGCATTTAGTAGAGTTTAAGTCATTCTCGCTAGTGTCTTAGTGTAAAACCCCTCAGAAGTTCATTTTTGTGAGTGCTGTTAGTCCGGACAAACTGGCCTTAGTACGGGACGAACTGAAGAAAATTGTGAAGAATCTGTATGGTTCGTCTGGATGAACCTGTACGAGCCGGGACGAACCGTCGGGACGAAAATTGTGAAGAATCTGTATGGTTCGTCTGGATGATTTCGTGTTTTGGTATTTTTCTGCTCAGTTTTGTGTTTCCGTTATCGAAAAACGTGCATATCTTTGTATTGACAAAACTTTTACTGCGTAACTTTTGGTATGTTTTTGAACTGATGTTTTTGTACGATT
Source organism: Dendrobium nobile (assembly GCA_022539455.1). NCBI lineage: Eukaryota > Viridiplantae > Streptophyta > Magnoliopsida > Asparagales > Orchidaceae > Dendrobium > Dendrobium nobile. The sequence goes on along the minus strand of CM039732.1, from coordinate 25,659,366 downwards.
TAAGTATTTTTCTGGAAAGTTTTTACCTGATATTTTAAGTTCTGAGCGATTTTTATCGAATAGAATTATCTGGCTGTTGGAAAATATTGCTTTAGTACAAGTAAAGCTTTGTAACGTTGTTTTACACGATTTCTGTAATTTGGTGATTTTCTGAAACTGTGTATTTTGTCTCTGTTTGGGATTTTTGTCGACTGTACGATATTTTAAGGGTTCTCCTTAATTGAGCTATTTGTATTTATTGTTCTATATGAATGTGCATATGATTGAATCTATTACTGTTTTCTACTGAAAGACCAGTAAAGAAGGTTGAACGTTGGTTGGAGATTGATAGACCTGACGGGATGGTGGGCCGACGGGCTTTCCTTTAAAAAGGGTTTGGCGATATCCTCACTGATCACGTGATTACTGAAGGGAGTTATAAGGAGATTTTCTGCCGACGGGTAAGAGTGACGACTCTTATTGAGCCAACGGATACAACGGTACATCGATATTCCAAGATTGAAAAACGCCGTAATAGCCATATCTTTTACTTGTTGTAAAGGCTGGTTGAACCGTTGGTTGAAGATTGACCTGTCAGGATGGTGGGCCGACGGGCTTTCCTTTAAAAAGGGTTTGACGATATCCTCTATTGATCATTGATACAACGATTGAGAGTCATAAGAAGTTTATGCCGACGGGTAAGGGTGACGACTCTATTATAGCCAACGGATTACTAACATACTAACATTGAAAAACGCCTTAATAGCCAGTGATTGTACTTGAATGCATGTGTAAAGTACTGTTCTTATGATTTCTTTATGGATTTACTGATTTATCGATATTGACTGATTTATTGATATGGAATTGATTTATTGCTATTGAATGGATTTATTGATGGATTTATGAGTTTACTGTCACTGTACGATTTCATTGATATTGCATACAGTACATGTTACCGAATACAGATACCGATATGGATATTGATATTGCATTGATCATTGTACCGATACGATTTCGACAGATACCGATACCGATACTGATACTGATACCGATATCGATACTGATACGGATACCGATACCGATACTGTATTGATACCGATATCGATACCGATACTACTGATTCACTGATACTACTGATTCATTGCATTGATCTTATAGCACGTGATACATCGATTACTGACTAATACATGTGATACATTGATCATCATAAGATAATATTTATTCTATTATGTTGATTTTTATTGTTTATTTTGATTTATTGAATTGATTGTTTTAAGTGATTTCATACCGTTTGATATTATTGATCGAAATTGATTTCTTTAATGATCTGATTGATTTTATTACTGTGATTGATGTGATATTGATTTGATGGATATTTTAGATACGATGTTTTCTTTACTAAATTGTGATTTATCGTTGCTGTACAGATTTACTGTTACTACACGATTTCAAGTTATAGCATAATCGTTCTTGTCGTCACTGGATTGTTACTGATATTGATACATACGCTGCTACTAATGATTCCCTGTACTGACTTAGGCACGTGACATACTGAGCAAGTGATATGTGATTCATTGAACACGTGATACCGATTACTGGATTGCGTATGATTTATTGAGCAAGTGATATTGAATAACTGAATTGGGAAGTGTAAGTTTTGATACGATCGACTATATTGATTTGACTGATGTTATAGACTGATGTTATAGATAAGACGACTACTGTAGAGATTTGATGCACATACTGATTTATTAAACATTATAGATTTTCTATTGTTCGTTGATTCTATCACTGATGATTTTGGATTCTATTGTTTATGCATTGATTTCTGTTTCTGTACTAATTTCCGTATCTGCATCGATTCAATGATCATGTGCAAGTGACTGTTATCGATTGACTGATTTACATGCATATTATTTCAGTACCGTGCTTTGATTTCAGTTGTAGGTTTTTGGTGACCTGCTGGGCGTTTTGAAGCTCATTATATGTGGTTAACAATTTCAGGTCAGAACAAGGGAGCAGGAAGTGATGGTTGATCAAGACTGTCGACGAATCCTTTCACTATGGATGCCTGGGGCGTCACACTTAGTGCTGCCATTAAACCCATAACTCTTCTAAGTGCTTAGGATATCTACACCCTTAGTGTAAGTTGTTGTCTCCACTGTTCCTGCAACTTTTATACACCATTTAGTGAGCTTAAAGTCGTGTCTAGGTGCTGTCCTCACCCTAGTGGTATCCCTATAACATTTAGATGACCTAGACCATTGTTTAGTTTGCTGTCCAAGTTTTTCCTGCACCAATTAGTGGCCTTTAGATTAGTCTAAGCTAGTGTTTAGGTGCTGTCCACACTATAAAACCTTCCTAAACACTTAGACAACTTTTTGCCATGCTGTAGTTTGCTGTCCACATCATTCCTGCACACATCTAGTGAACTGTAGGCTAGTTTCTTAAGTGTTTAGGTGCTGTCCTCAACCTAACAACCTTCCTAAATGCCTAGGTTACTTAACCCACTAGTGTGGCTTGCTGTCCAAACAATTTATGCACCCTTTAGTGAGTTTAAGTGAGCCTAACTTAGTGTCTCAATGACGTCCCTTACACCCAATCATCTTTGAGTGTCACTTGATGCTTCCCAATGGACTCGATAAGACTCCAAAAGATGTTAGATGACATTGTTAACCTAGTGGGCTCTATGACTAAAATTATGACGGAGTAACACGTTGACTCTCCCCACTCTAATTATGTGTCCCATTCGGTCAATCATGCTAATCGGAAGATGCCCCACTCTTCCTATCAACTTAGACCTGAGCCTAAGCCTCAATGACCTCACTTAGAATTACATTACAGTCTACCCACCTTTGATAGTTCCTTAGACCCTTACTACTTTAGGGAATGGGTTAGATAACTAGAGGACTATTTTGAATCACTTCATATCCCTGAGTCCCACCAAGTTAGCATTGCTAAGTCTCACCTAAAAGGTCGGGCTCTTCCATTTTGGATGAGGTTGGAAGATCATAAAGAGTTTCGTGGTGAGTACACTACTTGGAAAGACATGAGGCGAGAGCTTAATCTAAAATTCTGACCCTTTACCAGTGACCAACCATCTGGTTTTAAGTTTAAGTCATCCCCTGTTCATCAAACCTTTTGGTGTTGCACTTTCAAGACCCCTACCCCAAGTGACCGTCCTCTAGAGCACCACCCTACCTCTTTTGTTGGATCAACCCATGGACATCACTGTGGTCGAGACCACCCATCCTTTAGTAACATCAGGGTTGCTGCCCCACCCTATAGGTCTTCACCTAGCCTTAATGGCCGACCCTCTATTAGGTCTTATGTTGGATCTATCCCATATGACTCCCCACTTGGACTGACTTCTAGCCATCCCAGTCAACCTTTAGCCTCCCTAGTCCTTGACCCTGCAAGTGTGATTTTAATAAAGAATTGCATTAAAAAGAAGAAGTTTACTGAAACTGAGACTGAATACATCTATTTCGTGGATACTAATGATAACGAGGACTTCTTTGAGGATGAAACTGAAGTGATTGAGTTAGACTCCTGGCATACTTAAACCCTGAGCTAGGAAAGTTGGAACCTTTAAACGTTGACACCTTAACCTACCATGATCCTAGTCTCCTCGAGGATAACCCTTTGGATAAGGTCTGCCTAGATGATATTAAGTTGATCTCGAAAGAAATTGATCTGACCTTGAACACATTTAAATTAAATTTGAAAGATTTTGACTTAATCATATCTCCTACTGAGATGATTCTGAATAATTCTGATTCAATTTTGGATAATTCTGATGGCGACGTGGATAATCTCGAGTTGGAAGTGAGTTAATTGAATTTATCACCTGATTTAACCATTGATCCTAAGGTTATGACCATACCTTATCCTATTGAGAATATTAGTATGAATTTGGAAGATAGTGATTTGACTCTGAGTGGTTCTGAACCTAATTGGAGAATTGAGCATTCTCGTGTTTTATTGGAGTCTATTTTAGGAGTTGCCCCTTTATAATTACATTTGAAAGAGTGTGACTTTCTTGATTGGACTTATCTCACTACTCCTCATACCGACTTTAATGTTAGAGAGAGTCTTAGCCCATACTTTCATATCACCACTCTAACTGTTGTGCCCACTTCTGTTATGGATACCCTACCCAATTTTTTGAGTCTCATACCTGATGGTGACTCTTTGGGTTATCCCCTTATGGCTGTGAGTCAGGACCCATCATCTTATCTTGTTCCTAATTCATTCATTTTGCCCGCTATGTTCTTGTCCTTCCCTGTTAAGGACCATCTCTCTCCTAGTTGAATGAATTTGCTAGATGACCCTGTTGCCCCTAGAAGACTACCTACCACCCTAACTGGAACTTCCAATAGAAATGCCCTGGTAGCTAAGGATGTCTTTATTGCCCCCACTACACTTTAGATCCCCTCATTTAGTGACTCTTCCTCCTTTATTCTAGCTATGTGTTCTTGTGAGTTAGTATGTTGTGTGTGTGTATTTTTGTATTCTGTTGTCTTCCAAAATTTTCTCTGTTTATAATTTGTGTGAATCCACATTTCATTCATCTTGCATATCAGGTCTCTTGCACCACTTCATTCCATACTATTATCTAATTGAGTCTTGAATTTTAGACATGAATTCACATAGCTCATGTCGCATTCACATCGCATCTGCATGACCTACTTAAGAAAATTGCACGCCTAATTGAATAGAATGATAATAATTATAGAATTCATGCTAAATTTAAACGACAAGTTAAAACTTTTGAGGTTGGTAATTCAGTGATGGTACGGATTTGTCCGGCGAGGTTCCCACAATGAACTGTAAAAGAATTACATGCTAGAAGTGCGGGATTAGTTAAAATAGTCAATAAAATCAATGACAACGCTTATGTGGTGGATCTGCTTGTAGAGTTCCAATCAATAAATTCCAATGCTAACAATAAGATTAGTTCTATGAAAGATCCCTTACACAACTCTTCCAATTACTAGATTTTAGCGGGAAAAGCATTAACATTATCTTCATGAATATAATAAAATCACAATCAAGAAGTAAGCTAAGAAGATAAGAGAATTGGAGGGAGAGTTTACCCAAAGAAAGAAGTTATCCACCAAAATTGATGTAAAACACAATGGCATGGATGAATTGCTTAAGGAAGTTGCATGCTTAATTGTAAAAACCACAACAATTATAACTTTATATTGAATATAAGCAACAAAATAACACACAAGGGTGGTAAGACAAGCTTATGCGAAATTACATGTATAGAAGTTAAGACTGTAAACTAGTCAATTAATGTGACGTTGCATATATGATTGGTTCCAACAAAAATCCTTTCTTAACAACAAGACTAGTCACTAAGTTAGAGTTTGCTCAATCAACTATCTAATTTCTAAGGCTTTAGCGGAGGGATCAACAAGACTCGTGAATTAAACTATAATCATAATAGGAAGGTGAATTAAGAAGATATGAGAGTAGGAAGAAAAGTTACCGAGGGAATGACAACTACAGCGCTCCGGCGTAGTCGCTTATGCGTTTGAGGAAGAGTGGATAGCAACTTCAGGTTTCAGAGCCTTCAAGATGGCAATGGGGAACATTCTGGACAGCGAGACAGCCATAGGAGGTCACCAAAATGACTGTATAGCAGCTAGGGACGCCGAGACAGCAGCAATGAGGGTTGGGACAGCAATTTGACACTTGAAATACTTCTGGATAGCAGCCCAAACAGCTTCCCAAAAATTTGGGCAGCCAGTTTCAGGTGCCGGAAACTCCAAACAGCAACCAAGAAAAGTCTAGACAGCAATAGAGTGAGTTCCAGGACTGGACAGCAGGTGTAGATGGACAGAGTTCAACATTCATTCCTTTTCTAACATAGAAGATTTAGTAGCCTATGAAGGTCCAGAGTTTAAACCCCAAATCTACCTCAAATTAAGCCTTGTGTGACCCCACCTTGTGAGAACCCCAAAGCCTACTTCCACTCCCAAAATTATTCCCAACATTCCTATAGCAGAGAAGGTTTACATGATTCTGAGTGATGATATTATTTCCATAAAAGAGGGTGGACGAAGAAGATATTTGACTAGGTGAAGAGGTAAACCAAAGTCAAAGGATACGTGCTCAGAGCGCGATGAGCTACAACAGATAAATCCGGATGCACGAGTTCTCGAGACACCAACTCGACGGAGTCGAGTTTTCTCCCACCTGGGGAGAATGATGAGGACATCAGATTTTGCCACGTGCACCATCGTCGGAGACGCGGATCGATGGCTACGATTCAGAGCCTTTATTTCTAATTTATTTGTATTTTATATATTCTCACATTTTATTTTCCGGGCCCACCTATTAATTACAAACACCTCAAATTTCTTCTCTTGTGGCCGCCCCCTCCCTAGTCCCTTTTCTCTCTCCAATTTGCCACCTCGACCCTCATTAAATCATCCATTAAACCCTCCTTGACTGTGACTGCTGCCCAATCAAGCCACCTTACGGGAATTAATTTGAATTTCAAATTGAAGATTCCCTCCCTCTGAATCTGAAAACTAATTTCAGATTTTAACATAACCCCAATTAATTTTATTAGATTAGATCCCATAAATTAGGGATCTAATTAATACAATTCCTTCCTCAAATTAATCCTCCAATCAATTTTCTAATCTACCTCAGCCCTAGCCACCCTTTTCTCTCTGATTTCTCTCTTTACTGGAGTTTCCAAATGCTGTCCAGATTTCTGGACATCACCTAACTTGATTCCAGGTGATTCCAGAAGACCGTTTAGGATTGACCAAGGTATCCTGGAGTGCATAGCTGCTGCCCGACCTTCCCAGGACCCGTTAGACTACTGCCCTGCAGATTCTTGTACAGCTACACTTGCTGTCCAGTCTTGTAACTCACCCATGCCATTGTGTTTTACATCATATATATATATATATATATATATATAATAATATATATATATATTATATATATATATATATATATATATATATATATATATATATATTAATGCACTATAAGGATTAAGAAAACATAAGATTTGATCTATTTAAATATTGATCGTAGATAAGGCTTTCGGCCAATGCAAGTTAAAACCCATCATAATAGTTTACCATTAGAGTCTATCTTAAATATTATAAGAGATAGAACACCTATTTATGTAATTGAGAATTAAGAAGAAGAGATGGAAGATAAAGGAGAGAAGAAAAGAGGAAGAAACTCATTATTATAGGAGAAGAAATTGGAGGTGATGCTTCTTGTTGTCGCCTTAAGCTAAAATGATAGCTAGGGTTTCGAGAGGTGGAAAGGGAGCAACAAGGGGGATGTTTGGAGGCTGCCTCAAGAGTGGAGGAGAATTGAGAGATAAGTGATGCCCTAGGCCCTCTTTACCTTAAATCATGCGAAGGGAAGGAAAATCATGCGAAGATTGTTGCTGTTGATAGAAGCATGAGGGTTGCATGTGAGAGAGGGACGATGGTGGTCAATTTGCATGTGAAGGGAGGCTTAGTTCGATCGCATGCAGAGCGATTTCATAATTCGCTCGGTTCGGCTCGTGTGAATAGTAGTTCGTGTTGTTGTTCATCTGTTCCTAAATATTTTTTTAATGTAAAAGGTTTATGGTGGATCCAAATTTGTCCCTGGGCAATATCTTGACCCTACTAGCAGGTCTAGTTAAGCAAATAGAGCAAGGGGAGGAGAATGAGTGGGCAAGTGTTATGACTGGCCGAAAGTTTCGAATTAACGTGGCAAGAATAGAGAGTCGGATGGATTATAAAAATTATTTCAATACTAAGTATTTAAATGTGGGCTCCGAAAAGTCGGCCTCGGCCTCCTCCGCCGCGCTTTTCTTTTTATTCGGCGAGGGAGTTTTAACTAATAAGTTCCGAGGTAAATTTTGGAAGGCAGATGGATTTGTAAATAGACACTACCCAGAGATTTCGCCCTCGTTTTGTGAGGACTTTATGATCTGAGTTCTGGTTTCCTATAGGCGCAAGCCCCTATAGTTAATTACCCCTCTCGATCACGAGAGAGAACTTTCGATTAAGGCGAGTCGTCAATCAGATACGTAGACATACGTGGTATCTGGCATATATAGTAGCAGCAATGATTGGATTTGGAAATTTGGAGAATTTGGAAGATTGAAAGATTTGGAGATTTGGAAAATTGATATTTAAAAATAGAAATTTCACCATCGTGCACTTAAAGTGGATGGTGGGGGAATGAATGATAGACCTGATCAAGATCCCATGGTTCCGTCGTCCTGGGCCATCGTGGACCCTGGTCTACTTAGTCAGAGGAGGTAGTCGACCCAACCTGACAGAAAGATCCTTGTCGGCAGCCATGGGTTGCTTCGTCCAAGGGTACCTTGTAGACCTGGGGTGAATGTTTATCTAAGGGGACAAATTTGAATCCACCTTAGCTTACAGAGGGCTTTGTGCCCTATTGATCATATCCTATTGATTCATATCTCAAAGATTTGATGCCAATAAGGAGCGTAACGGCGTTGGCCATAACCGGTATTTCGTGGTGCCATTTGGCGGCAAAACCACTCGGTTCAGAGGGCCCCTGGTCATAACCGTTTATCCTGCGGTGCCATTTGGCGGCGAACTGCCGATTAGAGGACACGTACCACGTCCTTACTAGCAGGAGATTATTTTGAGAATGAATCCTAGTGATATTTTCGACTAGGCATTTGGTTCTTTTGTGAGCTGAAGTAAAATTTAATTTGTCCGCCTCGGCAAACTGTTGCGGAGGGTGGATGAGCTTTGCTTTAAGTGTTTTGATGGATTTATTTCATTTTAAATATTTTTGGATTTTGAGAATTTGGACTTTTTTGGATTTTTGTGGGTATTTGGGATAGGATTTGAAAATATTTGTGAACCCCTCCGGTTGAGATAAACATTCAACACGACCATCATCGGGGTGTTTGGGGTCATTTCTCTTTATGGATTGAACCTTGTCAACTCTATCGGGCTGTCAACAGAGGATCGGGTTTCGTAGGCTTTATGCCCTTTGATAGTGAATTCTCATTGTTATAGGCCTTGAAGGCCTAATATGGATGTATTAAGACAAATATAACGATCGCCACAACCGTATATTTGTTTGTTGGTTCGAAACCCTGTCGGCTTCTATTGACCCGTATAGAAGGATCAGTTTTGAACCTGAATTCACTTGTCAACCCGCGCAGCATCCCTAGACGTCACGTGTGTACCAATAACACGCTCGCCGGGGCCCATGCGAGTTCTTGATTGCTTTTACCCCCTTTTAGTGTACCTACGTGTATACAAACTACGGTGCACGTGTAGGGGTATTTTGAAAGTATTCGTAGACGCCTTCTGTCTGCTTGTACGAATGTTGCAGATTCGGTGGCGTATTGTAGCAGCTTTTGAATTGAGTTATTTGCTGCTTCGTATAGGTAGACTGTCGTGCACTACTTGTTGCTTTCTGCAGAAGGATCGTAGTGCACTAACTAATCTCCTGCCTTTGTTACAAATGATGACGACCGCTGGAAGTCTTCTGTATCAATTAGGTGATGGCACATATAACAAGTATCATGTGATAGTCTATAGGTGATTGCATTTGCTGAATGTGTCCCACCTCTTCTTGTAGCGAGCCAATGTGTTAACCTCAACTGTATGGTTGTTGGTTACAAAGAGGCTTTAGCCTTTACTATTCGTTATAGATCATCACCCGTAGGAGCATTCTTGTGTATGTGGTGACTCCCTCATCATTAATAGTGATCATTCGTATCCGTTACCATCTTCTATCTCTTATTTGTAGAAGATCTCCCATACTATCGATGCATAATACACAGCGTATGTAGCTATACATGCAGAGGAGGGTGATAGATTTATTGGACGTTGAATGGTGATTGATTATAATACTATGACATCCACGTCTATTGATAATCACCCGCCTATGTGTATTACTGTGCATGAGATGCATTTTCCATCACAGATAGTAGATCATTGTATTCTCCACGATCTTTTATCTTTTTCCTATAAAGGATACACAACACTAGTGATGTATTCACTATTGTTGTTTATAGATAAGATCATTATAAGAGCGAAGAGTCCCCTCATAGTAGCTTGTAGGAATTTACACTTTATTGTGATCATCTCATATTCATAGGTATTTGAATCAATCACCTTCTGCTTGCAAGGGATATATGTGTTTGTATGGTAACTTAGTTGCATTCATTCACTTTTTCATGCATGTTGATTGTCGTTGCTTGCAGGTTTGAATTCAATTCCTTGTTTATTGATTGATTCTTCCAAGTAAATTTTGTTTGGAACTTTGTTTGGCAACAATCTCTTGCTTGTAGGAGACTTAGATATTTGCTAGCAATTTGATTTGCTGGTTGTAAAATCATCTTGGCCTCTAGTAGATTGTAGGGATGCCTCAATATTTGCTTATATATGAGTGTTGTTCATTCCCATTTAAAATTTGATTTGATTGAATGCTCGAGCCACCATATCAAATTCAAATCCAAGCTCCCTAGTAGTTCATTTGAGTTTGATCTTTTTCTTTGATGTATCGTCTTTGAATTGGATCGTTGTTAGTGATAGAGATGAAGAAGTTTCCTTCTATAAGACTCAAGTTCTATTTTTTTTTTGTATGTGTTTGAATCCAAATTTCATTCATACCTGAGTTCAAAACTCAGTATGAGTCTTCTACATTCATTCAAGTCTTTCATGCCGTAGTTTGATTTGAATTATCATGGATCATCGATTTCAAACTGAGCATAGTTCATTATCAAAACCCACTTGATATTGCATGGTTTAACTTCAATATAATTGAGTTAGGTCTATGCTCAACTCAAGTTTGAATTAGTGTAGTCCTTTGCAGCTCATTAAGTCCCTTATCATCTTTTGAGTTCAAGATCATGTTCTAACTCAATTCTTTCGTTGTAGTTCATTTGCAAGTTCAAGTGTGAGTTCCTCGTAGTCCGAGTCTTGTTCAAGTTTAATGTCCACAAGTCCTCTATTGTTTTTCTGATTTGAGTTCAAGTGATCCTTGTAGTTGTCCCAAAACTACAATCTCAAGTACAAGTTCTTTGCATCAAGTCCTCTTGCATTGTTCAAATTTACTTGAGTTCTAAGTTCATTTAGGTCCATTTGGTTCAAGTTCATTTGAGTTCCACCAAGTCCACTTGTAAGTTCATTTTTTATTCAAGTCCTTGTCTGATTTCAGACAAAATTTCAGCAGCCTCCCGGCGTCTCCCCCGTTAAGGGGAAAAAACCAAGAGGCCGCCTACCCGCCACGTCAACAAAGACGTGCACGGTTGGTGTTGGTGAGACACCGCGACGGTGATTTTTTATTATTTTTTTCTCCCACCGCGCGCAACAAAGGCGTGCATGGGGTTTTGAAAAGCATTTTTTATGAAAAAGAGCAATTTTGCTTTCCCCCCGCTCAAGGGTACTTATAAGTGACCCCGCTTCGCCGTACGTGCCGCACCGGGGTCCCATCCCACCATGCGCAACAAAGGCGTGCATGGGACAGTTCTCCGATTTGCCACGAATATTGAAGTAGGGTTTTGAGTTTAGAAAATTTTATACCTTCGCGGAGTCGTCGTGGTTGGCACATGGATCGAGGGGTCACTCGCCTACCTCGTAGTAGGTGTCGCACCGGGTTCCCTCCTACCACGGCCAACAAAGGCGTGCTTAGGTGGTTTTCCGGTCCGACACGAACGTCGAGGTAAGAGAGGGATGGGGAGAGAGGCAGGCATTTATTACTATTATTATTCATTATAATTTATATTAATTATGATAATAATTAAATAATTATTATTAATAATTAATCACTAATTAGTAATTAATTATAATTAATAAGTTAATTATAATTATAATTAATTAATAATTAATTATAATTAATCGAAATTAATTATAACTAATTAAATAATTATAACTATAATTAATTATTAATTAATTTACTATTAGATAATTCATTATTATTATAATAGGTAATTATTAAGCATAATTAATAAAAATTATAACAAATAAATAATATAAATAATATTTATATATATATTAAAAAAATTCCCTCACCCTCTCACTCTCTAGTTCGGCCGAAGAAGCGCGGGTAAGGGAGAAAGCTACCTACACAGCAAGCGAGCTACTGTTCTTGCTTTAGATCAAAATGTCGGAACTTCCGATCCACACAGGAAGGGAAGTGTCGTCGAAGGAGCGAAACCCAGCAGCCGTGAGGGGATCGGAGAGGGAGCGGGACGACAGAGCTTGGAGGCTCGGTGGAGGTAGGTTCTCTCTCTCTCTCTCTCTCTCTCTCGGTTTGTGCTGAAGGAGGTGTGGAGGTCGGCGAAGTGGAGGTAGGAGGTTGGGATCGTATAGGGGGGAGAAGTGGGGAGATCGGCAGTGGAGAAGCAGAGAGCGGAGAGAGTGTCGTGGGAGAGCGAATGCTTCTCTTGGTCGGGTATTTAACGACGGGAGCTGGAGTGAGATCGAGATCTCTGCAGACGTGCGATAGGACCATTCGGCGCCGATTGCAGGATATGGGGCACTGTAGCAACGACGGGATCTCAACTGGACTTGCGGCATGGGCAACGACAGGTAATCATTTTAGGCATTTTTTATTTTGTTTTCTTTTATCTTGATGCAGAGGTCAACATTAAATTAAAAATAAATACCTATTTTAACAAAAGAACCACTAAATAATAATTTATATTTCAAACATACATATAAAAAATTCTTACCTATTTTTAGTTAAACCTTTTTGTCTTTACACAAAACCAGTTATTTAATTAATTGGGGATTTATCTAAAATATTTGATTTAAAGAGTTGTGTTTTCAATAACAAATTCAGTTATAAATTACAATTTTGTAATATAGAATAATAATAAAACATGTGTATAAGTAGTCATATTATGCCATCAATCTTTTCATTTAGTATTGTTATACTATAAAACTAAGATGACATAATATAATCGTCAAAGAACATAGGATGCATCAAATGTTATCAAAGACAATGTCAGATATATCATGTCAGATATATTGAGCGTCGCCTAAGACAACGTCGAATGTCCCCAAATTATTAAGCCACATTTACAATTGCATTGCCTATCACATTTCATAAAACAATCAAAATTAGGTATAATTAAATTGCATTAATTACCAAAATTTATCTTCCTTTTTGTCTAAGTCAAGAATTTCATTAATTGACTTTTTTCTTGTTGAGCAATTATAATCTAATTGACTAAATCAAAATGTTGATTGTAAATTTCTTCCTTCTAATTTGAATAGAAATTGCTTACTCTTTCTCCTTCGTCGAATATGGAACCTCTCAAACTTCGCTTCTTCTCTTTCTCCTTCCTTTCACTCGAGCAAGAAATATATAGTTGAATACTTTCTTCCATTTTTTCCTCTCGGTTGAGCACGAACTCCTCCTTCATCTTCATCTTGTTCTCTTTCTCCTTTGGCAAGCACGAGTGAATTACCTTCACTCTCTCTACCTTCGACTCTTCCAAACCAAGCAAATTCGGTTTTACTAATGTGAGGAGTTACATCTGATTCCCATTTGCACTTGCTTGTTGTTGTTGCTGCTACTTTGCTCACGCTAACCTGCTCGCTGCTTGATCAATACCACTCATACTCGCTCGTCCGCTCAATCACCCGCTTGCCTGCTCGCTATGCTCTTGCCTGCGTAGGTGTTATGTTGGACCCATTCGGTTGAACCGGTCCAATCAATTATGACAACAAGGAAGAAGAAAAACCAAAATTCATTATTGTTTATGAATAGTAAAATAGTATAATCTTTCATAACATCTCAAATATACCTTTCAACTCCTTGTTTATGGGGTTGAGAGGGTTGTAGTAGAGGCTACACTTATAAATAATAAATAGTATATGGTTGGACTATCATAGATTGTTATTGTTTCTTAAACATGTGCATGTAGACTCCCATATCCGACGTCGCTATGGCTGCTTCCAGTGAGTACTTGTAACAAGTGCTCTTAGTGAGTGCCTCTTGGGCAAGTTCCCCAATCGAGCCTCTTGGGTGAGTGTTTTGAGCGAGTTTTGTTGGGAGAATATCTTAGGTGGATGCTTTTAGCGAGTTCCTTTGAGCTGGGGTCCCTAGCATGATTGATGATGTTATTATTGTAGTGTTGGTAGTTATACATCTTTTGTAGTTTGAATTGGAGGTCTTATGAGAGGCAAGTCACCTCAGCTAGGTGAGTCTTTCTTTAGGATGAGTTCTCATGAGTATAGTATCTCCTTGGATTGAGGTTATTTAGGATGAGTTTCTCCCTCAAGCAAACTTGTATGAGGTGTGTGCTTCCTTGGTTGGGCTTCTTTCGGGCGAGCTTCATTGGGATGAGTGCTTGTTTTTCTTGAATCTTTCTAGGGCGGGTCTCCCTCTGAGTGGGGCATGTCTCGGACGAGTGCATCTCTTGGTCGAGCACCTTTGAAGCGAGCTCTGCCAATCACCGTGAGTTTTTTGTAACTCTATGTTAGGGTGTATATTTAGTTCCTCTTTTTTTCTACTTAGTCAACTTGCAAAAAGGATAATAATAGAATTAGATTAGAAAAAGTATTTATTATTTCTACTGACTATATGGGTTGCAAAAAAAAATTATGAGTATCGTCAAAAAGGGAATGTTTATTGTTTTTTCAGTTCATTAAATTGACTTTCCCCAACAAAGAATCAACTAGATTAGTATAATAGAGGAGATTTTGTTAAGCACAAACTATCTATCTATCTAAGGGATTTGGCTCTCATATTAGTTGTTTATCTTGGAGTCTTGACACACCTGTAGAGGGATGTCTCATGGCTCTTTCTTGGCCTTGATTCAAGATCACTTCAATCCTTGGGCTAAAGTTAGTCCACCTTTTATACATTTTATGGTGCATCCTCTTGAGCTATTTTTTTAGCATAATTTCTATGCTCGCTAGGGCTACGAGTATGTGTCTTTCAAATTAGGCGAGTTATGCGACTTATCTTTTTGTCTTATCATGTGGGCTTATCATAAGGGGTGAGTTTTTTGAATGTTTGATATGAAAATATTTATGAGTTAAGGTTAATAGTACCTTTGAGGCAACCTCCATTTGATGATTCTTAAGGAGCTAGCTTTGTATCTAAATGTGCTGTCAATTGCTCTTGAAATGACTGGCTCTAGTTAGAGATGGTGAGTACCTACTGTTTGTCGAAACTTTAAATCTCTTTTGGAAGTGGCCTATTATATCATTGATTTTCTCTGTTGGAAACAAGTGATTTGGGACCTCCTTAGAGATACACATTTATTTATACTGATGGGGTTGTCATTTCAAATATATAGAAATATGTGATATATTATTATTGATTTAACTTTCATGTTGTAGGATGCTTTGTCTTCCTAGATCTCTCCTATAAATTCTAATTAGGGGTAACTTTCTTTATCATTATCTTACTCCTCACATTGTCTCGCTATCCTTCTCAATTGAATCATGTTATTTCCAACTTCAATGATGTGTTAAGTGGTTTTGCTTGATGGGCTGAGGAATTCTTATGTTTTGATTTTCTTTTCCCTTCGTTGATTGTGATGCATGACATCGAACAGTGTGGTGCTCGGTTTGTAGCTAAAAAATGCATGTGGAGGAGTGATGGGAGGCTTGGACAGTGGCATGAAGGAAGAGTCAAGACTGTTGCAAGGCCAACTGGTGCTTGTTTGAGGCTGAACTTTTCAATGAAGATGGCGTTGGAAGGTCCTTTTTGGGATGAGAATGCCCAATAGGAAGCCACCGAAGAGAGCGTGGATGCTGATGGCATCAATGATGAATCTAGCGGCAATGACAATAAGAGTGGCATAGATGAAGGATATTCTGATGAGCTTGATGGCAGGGGAGCATTGGGCGGTGAATGAGAGGGTGGGGCAAAGGAAATGTTTGTGTCAATGACAAAGGCAACAATTGAGAGAACCTGGAGGGTGATATTGTGATTTGAGACTGTAGAGTCACACACGAGGATGAGGGTTTCGTGACTGCTAGGTGCATGTCAAAACGGGTTGAATTCTGGTTCATAGGTTGACCTTAAGCCATCTTGTTTGTTATACATTTCAACTCAAACTCAAAGTTTTTGGGCAGAGTTGATTTGGGTCCAAGTCGTGTTTTCTAGTTGTCTGACACTCCTACTTTTGAACTCTGCAAGGGCGCCTATGGTAGGTTTGAATACTGTCGGAGAATGGGCCCTTTGATGATGGTGAAGAATATTTGACACATCAACACATCATTAATGTCTATCATTGAGGTTGCCCACTCAAGGTATGTGACGTGGTCAGCGTGATCAGATCTTGTTGCCCTGCTTCACATAGCACTCAACTTTTTGTCACATCAATTCATGCTCGCTACATTTAATTGGATTTTGGATTCAATGTCTGTTAGCAACACGTTGACCCTACTGATGAGTCTAGTACATCACATACCAAAAATAGAATTACAAAATACAATTTCCAAGTTCTTAAGTCTGTATAACCAAGTCTATCCAGTCTAAGACTAGCAAGAAGATCCCTTGAGTCTCCAAATGGGAAAGAACTTGGAATTGTTTGGAAAGGCGTCCTTTGTTAACCAGGAAATTGGAAACTCTGTTGTATCCCCTTGATATATGAGTACATTGAAGGGGGGAGTACCTTTTTAATCTTCCTTAAACCTGTGGTGGAATTTGCTAGCAGTAGAGGACCCAAAATGGAAGCAGTGTTACAAGCACGGTGACAACATTCACAGATCTTAAAACCCCTTAGAAGAGCAGCCAACATAGGAAAAAAGTGATGATTGGCTACCCAAATAATCATGAAAAGAAAAAATGGGAAAATCTAAGTGATATAATATGTTCACACAAGTGGCTTTTTGCGGTCCTTGGAGCAAACACCAAAATTAACCTCAAAGAAGCAAAAAAAATATGACTAATCCATCTAACCAATTTATGAAGAGCCTGCTTGGTGAACTTATTAGCTTTACTATCGAAATGGCGAAGCAAAAAAATATGATCTTTTTATGATGAAAGATCAAGCAAATTGGCCTCTCAAACCTGCAGAAGTAGGTTATTGACTTTTCAGGTGATGTGATGGCAATTAAACCGGATTTTTTTATGCTTAGCATCATAACACTGCAATTTTGTGAACCAAAGGTTAAAGACTCGGTTGAAATTTGCTTATAAGATAACTAGAAGATTACCATGTACCGAAGAGTATATTAATTGAATCGGTACTTGGAAGGTGAATATTGAAAAAAAAATAGCTAATAGCTTTGAAATAGTAGAGGTTCAAATGAATAAATGAGAGAAATATTCTTTAGTGGTGTAAGAAAAGTGCTAAGAAACATCGAAGAGGCTTTTATTTTCAATCTTGCATCTGCGGATATAAAATGAAGAAAAACTCTCCTACAGAAGAATGATATAGGTAGGAACACACTGCTGCAAAGGAAAAAGAGTGGCCCCCAATAACTCTTTGTCCACAATTTCCCCAGGCCAATTTAAAAGAGAATTTATCATCGAAAGGTCTATAAATGCAAACTCTTTGGAATGTAAAGGTTGTTTAAAGTTAAAATGATTGGTTGAAGAGCATATAACCATGAAGTATTCCAGCCAATAGGCCCAATATAATAAAAAAAAAATCTATTTTTAGTACAAGAGGAGTGCATGAAGGGCATTTAGCTTTAAGTTTTGAGTTTCTGAACCAAACATGCCAAAAGAATAAATTTTCATTCGGCAATCATCCTAAATTTACAATCTTTTCCGATTAGTGGAGTTTTTTAATTTGCATACGCTTTGTTTTGCTTGCAAGAACAAACCTGACTTCAAATAAAATGCATAGATTAGATCATTCGTTCTAAACCCAAGCCTCATTAAATAGAATAACAAAGATCTTGCGAACTCTTCCAATCAATTTTTCTCTGAAGGCTGAACGTTCATGCAAGACTAATAATAATTTACTGCAATAAGTATTCTTGAAAGGTTCATATCTATTTGTGAGTCTATGGTAGTTTCGACAGTACATAGAAAGGATTGATGCTTACAAATGGTACTGTTGATAGTTTAATTTTTTGACCTTGACTGGGCAGCAGATGAAGTGATGGTCAATTTTTGGTATATTTCTACTTGTATAACGCAAGGAAAGGGATTGACCTTATATTCTTACTACTTGAATTAGTACTTATGCTTTGCAACTATTTTCATCCCGATTATTTGCTCTCAAGTTGAGCACTATATTCACGATGCTGTTTCTGTGACAAATATTTATGATATTCCTCGCTGCCAACTCATCAGTTACATTCTCGAATCTACCTGCAGATATTCAAAAATCCTATAGCTCCAGTTGCATTTCTTTTGGTCCTTCTCGTCTCTTGTCAAATCACAGCCTTGAACAGGAATATTGGAAGTCAAGTGATTTTGCAGCATTTTTTTTCTACCAAGATTTCTGGTTTGGTCCTTCAGATATTTTCCAAAGCTTTCACTGCTATTTTGGCTCTGTTCTGCACAAAAATTGGAGGCGCTGAAGGGATATACCAGTCACTTATTGTGTCTCAAATAATACTTGGCATGCTTGTTCCATCTGCTACAATTCCTCTTTTCCGTGTAGCGTCATCTAGAGTTATAATGGGTACTTTCAAAATATCCTGGTATACTGAAATTTTGGCTCTCCTCGCATTTTTTGGGATGATAACAGTAAACTTTATCTTCATTGTTGAAATCCTATTTGGAAATAGCAGCTGGGCAATTAACTTGTGGGAAAGCAATGTAACTGGTACCATTATCCTGTTTACCCTTCTTATTCTTGGTTTTACATCGATTTGTTTCACAATTTACCTGGCAGTAACACCGTTAAAGTCTGCAAGCTCCATACCAGATGCACAGATATCTACCAGAGTTTCTCAGAATGATCTGCCCGAGTTTTTTGAACGTATAGAAGAATCTAATCTGGAAGATAAAGAATATAATGAAGATATGAAATCTATGGCAGAAGCCACTTTTGAGAAGTATGTGGAGAGTCAATCTGATAAGTCAACAATAGAGTACAACCCTGATGTGTCCCAGGCAACTATTGACTCTGATCATGATTCCCAGCAATCAACTTATGGCTCTAACATTAATGTTGATGTTACCTCTCCAACTTATTATTCAGAAGGTTCAGCATATGTGACAGAAGAAAGGCTTTCAGATGTTCGATACAAAGATTCTATTGAACCCTTGGATGGTGAAGAGAGCTTCCACCAGCAAACTGCATTTGCGGAACCTGTTGCTATGAATTTGAGATCAGAAATAGGCTTACACACAGTAAAGGATAATGAGGCAGAGGATTCTCTGGAGCCTGAGGAGCTTACCAAAGATTCATTTCCTCCATTAATCTCTGAAAGCCCTAAACCTGTTAATATTGCTAAGGGGACCAGTAAAGATGGGGGAAATGGAAGTGGAAGTCTTTCAAAATTGTCTGGACTTGGGCGTGCAGGTCGGCGCCAATTCGCAACCATTTTGGATGAGTTTTGGGGTAACCTTTTTGATTTCCATGGGAAGCTCACCCAAGATGCTAGCTCCAAGAGGTTGAACGTTCTTTTGGGATTAGATTTCAAAGCTGCCAATTCTTTTGGTAAGGCAGATACCACAGCTGCTGAAACCTCCAAGTTTTTGTGTACGGATGCTGAAAAGGGGCAACCTTTCTTGCCAAGCTCGGGAGAATATAGTTCCCCAAACCAAATGAAAGTTCAAGGTGCAGATTTACCTTTTTGTGTTCGAAGGGGAAATTTATCTTGGTCTAGCATGCAACGTGCGGATGCAGTTGTCCAAAGTTCTCGCAGCAATGTGTTTGATCTTGCTGAAAGAACCTATTCTAGTTTACATCTTCCACACTGTTCAGATGATAGGGACTATCAACCAGCAACATTTCATGGCTGTCAGATAGCCTCCTTTCTCGAAGGCATCAATACAAGCAGACCCCCTTATTCCATAAGCACACAAAACTTCCCACCAACAACCAAGTTTTCTACATCTTATGTGTCACCATTAAGGGATCAGATTATGCATAGCCATGGACAAAATAGGTTTGCTTCTACGGGAACCTCTAGCCTTCAAAACCCAGCTTTGTCAAGAATAAGCACGTTGCAAGCTGAAAGGCCCTATTTTGAATCCCATTTGATGGGGCCAAGTGAGCATGCTATTTCCCCTGCATACACTAAAAAATATCATAGTTCCCCAGACATTTCTGCAATCATTGCAACAGCTAAGAGTTCCTATTTGAATGAGGGTAAGCAGAGCACTCCTATTGGTCCACAGACATCTTTTGGTAGGATGGCTTCAGAAAAATCACAGTATTTGAACCCTTTAGCAAGAGCTGGTGTTCCACTGGCCTTTAATGAGCTCTCTCCCAAGATGCACAAAGAGATTTTTCCATTACAGCCAAGTTTGAACCCAGAAACCAAATCTCTTTTCTCTAGACAACCATTCGAGGAATTGTTTGGCATGATGGGTGGAGATCGTGGTGGTGGAAATGTAGGGGCAGCAGGAACCTCAAGTTCCCCCGCTGAAGAGGCCTTCCCTTATGCAGATTCAGAAGCCAAATTGCTTTATTCTCTGAGATTTTGCATTATGAAGCTACTGAAACTGGATGGATCAGATTGGTTGTTTAGACAGGGTGGTGGGGCTGATGAGGAGCTGATTGATCAAGTTGCTGTGGCAGAGAAATGCCTCCATATTGATTCAAGTGAGATGATTCAACCCTATGCGGATGAATTTCAATACTTTCCATCTGATTGGAAGTTAAATTCAGTCAAGAGAAGCGAAGAATCTGATATTCCTTTCGGTTTGACACCACCAAATTGTGGAGATGGTTGTGTTTGGCGAGCAGCACTTATTGTAAGTTTTGGTGTTTGGTGCATTCAGCGTATCCTAGAACTATTAGTCGTGGAAAGCCGACCTGAACTATGGGGCAAATATACTTATGTTCTCAATCGCCTTCAGGTAAAACATGAAATTATGCCCAAAACCTTCCTGTTATGTGCACTTGCAAAATTATAATCATTATTTATGAACAGTTCAGTAAAGAAAGAATTAAATATTTTCTTACTTCAATGTACATAAATGTTTTTCAAATTCTAATAAATAGAATATCTTGCTGCGCAGAGCATTTTCCGAGTAAACTTGCTTAAATTTTTTAGTAGTCACTTTGGAAAAGTGATTTAAATTTTGCTTCTTCTCTTTTTCTAAATAAAATTTTACTATGTGTATGCGTACCTTCAGATTATTAATAAAATATTATTATTGCTATTATTGCGAAAAGAAATGAATTGTATGATAATTATATTTGTTAAATAAAAATCAGATAATTATATTTATAAAAAGGTTAAATGAGCACCTTTGGGATTTTTATAATTCATATGACTCCAAAAAAAATCATATAATCTGCTTGAATCTCGAGGCAATCTTTGAATTGGAAACTTTTGAAATTAAAATAATGATCATCTAAATTCTAAATTTGATAAGCTTATAGTCGAATTGAGCAGTTCGATGAGACAAATCCAATGAGTTCAATATCACTCAATTCCGACATCATTACGACACTTAAATGCTGAAAAAATCCTTCATGATTAAGAGAATTGAAATAAACTGTACAATTGAGTGTTTTCAATTCTGGTTCAAATTCCTAAACTATCCATCCCAAAAAGATCTATTATCCATATGAGAGGTAGAAAGAGAAAGAACTAGAGAGTGTTTTCTTGCATTTTTCAGCCATCTCCCCTGATGTCCACCACCAGTTTTTATCGCCAACAACCACTATTGCCGTTGACGATCGCTATACCATCAGTTTCCGTCACCATCTCTAGAATTCTAATAAGATTTAATTTTGTTGTTGGATATAGTTGTCCGCCTATGGACACTTATTTTCTATAATCCCTATTAGAGAAATCAAGCTCTGTTGTTGGGAGTTAATTGTCCATCTATAGTCACTTGATTTTTGTTAAACCCTATAAGAGAAATCAAACATCTTATTCTCATATAGCCCTCCTCTTGTTCAACTGTGAGGAAGGAATGATTCTTGTATCCTTTAATATATAGTGGATTTTCCATCTGGGTCAAACCTCGTGATTTTTTACCATTATGAGTTTTCCATGTAAAAAATTTCTAATTTAATACTTTTATGTGTGCATGCTGAATTTTTCTACAACAATGGGATGTAAAACACACTCTACAACAACAACAACATCAAGCCTTTATCCCACTACGTGGGGTCGGCTACATGAATCCTTTTTCTCCATTGTGTCCTATTAAAAGTCAAATTCTCATTTAAATCTAATAAAGAAAGGTCATTCCTAATATTTTCTAACCAAATCTTTTTAGGTCTACCCCTACCTTTCTTAACATAAGTCAAATCTAATACCTCTACTCTCCTAACCGAGTCATCGGAAGGCCGCCGTTTTATGTGACCAAACCATCTAAGGCAAGTCTCTCTAATCTTATCTTCTACTGGAGCTACTCCAACCTTTTCACGTATGTGCTCATTTTGTATCCTATCTCTAAGGGTAAAGCCACTCATCCACCTGAGCATCCTCATCTCTGCCACACTTAACTTCGTATTATGCTTCTCTTTTAATGGCCAACATTCGGCACCATAAAGCATTGCAGGCCTCACTACCATCTTATAGAATTTTCCCTTAAGTTTTAGGGGTACATTTATATCACATAACAAGCCCGATGCATTCCTCCACTTCAACCATCCAACTTGATTTCTGCTGATAATATCCCCATCTATTTCACCATCACTTTGAACAATAGAACCAAGATATCTAAAACGTGTACTCTTATTAATGACTTGATCGCCCAAAGTCTCTAGCATGTAACAATTTATCGTCATATGTGAGAACATTCCCAACATGTTTCTTCGATGATTGATAATCAATCCCTTCATCAAAAACAATAAAAGATCGGTGGTAAAGGCCCCCAAGCCTCATTTTAGAGAATCATACAAGTAGGATGAAGGAACTTCAAAGCCAAATCTTACAATTTTTCGAGGAGGCTGGACAATAAATGGCACCATCACAATATGATGGTGTTCTCCCTCCATAAAACCAACAACAGTTTAGAGAAAATGTCAATCAAGGAGCACCTCCTTCCCTATCATTAAGTATTCTCTAATACAGCTTGTTCAACACATCCACCCATATTGTTCGGTCAACCCATAAACCTTCGCAAGTTATGAATTATTTAAATCAACATCATTTTATTAATGCCTGATGACGTTATAAGAGATATACTATGACGTCTTATTCAGGAGGAATTCCCTTTGAGGGAATATAATAACTAATAAGTTTACTTCTCAGCATAGTTTCTAAGAGTCATCACTCTTAACAAATAAAAATTTCAGCATTCTATTCCAATGGGATTTAAATAACTCACTATTGATCCATATGATGGATCCTTTGATCCCTATGAACATGTTGATCATTATTAGACCATCATGCATATCCAGCAAGCTTTTGATGTACTTTTTTGTTAGGTCTTTCCTGTAACTCTTAAGCATCAAGTTTGCACTTGGCTACTCGCACTCTAGAAATACTATCCACAACTTCACCCATCTTGTTAGATTTTTCATCGAACAATTCATTGACAAACAAAAAATTATCAAAGACTCTTTTCATCTTTATAGGATTTTGCCAAAATGAGGGAGAAACACTGAAAGAGTATTTTAAGAGATTTTTTTTGAAGCATGTCAAATTCTAGGAGTAGATTCAGACTAAAAAGTATTTTTCTTGGAAGTACCACGCTTGACCATTTTACTATTGTTGAGAGAGATAATTTGCTTGCACATTGATCTAATTTAATACATAGAAGTTCAAATAACTGCTGAAAGAGACTGCTAAACCTTGTTGAACTATCCTAGGCTCACCAAGATTGGGGGGAGGGGTGAATTGGTGATTTAAAATTTTCTTTTTCAAAACATTTTTCTTTTTACTAATGGTGCTAAGCAAAAACATAAGTGAAAGTAAATATCAATGAACCAAATAAAATTTATATTTTTTATATTATAAAAATGACAGAAAAATATTTTTAAATATTGCGTAAATCTTCTTAGGTTATTCTTTTGTAGGTAAAGTTTATAGGATCTTTAATGAGAGAACCTTAGTTGTAGAGGAGTCCACCCCTGATAAATCTAATAAATCTGATGATCCTAGGTTAGAAGAAGATGGAGAGGTAGAGATTACCTAAGGAAAATAGTCTATTGATCTAGGAGATAGAGAAGAATCCAGGAGTCTGATAGGAAATACTTGGGTTCGCAAGTAATCCTATCGAAAATATTTGAGTTCGCAAGCAACCCTAACAATGAATAGGTAAAACAGCAAGAAAGAACACAAGAATACTAATGAAATCAACTCAAAACAATAGATTTTATTATATAAGATAAAGCAAAGCAAATATAGAACAAGATACAATTGATCCTCTATTCGAGAGGAGGATTGTTCTCTCCCAATCTCTAGACACCAAGTCTAGAGCCCAAGTCACCCAAGAGACTCCAAGAGAACAATAATCAAGCATACCTATCTTAGCCCCTTCATCCCCTTTAAATAGCCCTCTCCACCTCCTTAAAACTCCACCTCCTTAAAAACTTCATAATATAAGATATTATTTAATTAATACAATATAAATCAAAATTTTTAATTAATTAAATCCACCTCCTTAAAAACTTCATAATATAAGATATTATTTAATTAATACAAAAGATATCAAATATTTTAATTAATTAAATCCACTTCCCTAATATAAACTAATTTCAAAATTCCTTTCCGGGCCTACAAGCTTGGCGAAAACACATCAAGGAGGCGGGCTATGCAGCTTAGCCCGCCTCTTATAGAACTTGACCGGCCCCTCCTGGGCCTATTTGGTTGGTTCCGTAACATTACCCCGCTCCCAAAGAACCACCTTGTCTTCAAGGTGACGTATGGTTCACAAGTGGCATCGTAGTCAGGAAGGTTCTTCCACTGGATCAACACTTCCTTAGTTCCATCTTCTTTCTAGCGAACCCCCATCAGCTCTAAGGGTTCCAATACCACCTTAAAATCCTCAGTAAGTGTCACCGGTAGCTTGGAATTGGCAGTATAGTCACCAATGGCTTTTCTCAACTGCGATATATGAAAGACTGGATGTATAGTCGCCGTTGATGGTAGCTTTAGTCGATATGCTACTGCTCCGATCTTCTTCAGCACTTCATAAGGCCCAAAATACCTTGGAGCAAGCTTCTCATTCCTCCTGTTGGCGACTGTCTTCTGTCTATACGATCGGAGCTTCAAGAACATCTTCTCCCCCACTTCAAACTGGATGTCCTTTCTATGCCTGTCAGCCTATTTCTTCATAATCTGTTGAGCCCTTAATAGATGACTCTTCAACTCTTCTAACACTCTATCCCTCTCCTCCAAGTACTCCTCTACTAAAGAAACTGGAGTATTGCCACTCCCAAAGTGCACCAAGTGGGGAGAATCCCTTCCGTAGAAAGAGGTGTTGTACCAGTACTCAGCCCATGATAGCCACTTAGCCCATAGCTTGGGTGTTTTCGACACAAAGCATCTCAGGTAAGTCTCCAAGCCCCTGTTGACTACCTCCGTTTGGCCATCCGTCTGTAGGTGATAAGTTGTGTTCCTATTCAGAACTGTCCCCTGTAACCTGAACAACTTCCTCTAAAAATGGATGAGGAACACCTTATCTCTATCTGATGCTATCGCCTCTGGTACTCCATATAGCCTAACCACTTCTCTGATGAAAGCTGAAGCCACTGTCATTGCAGTGTAGGGGTACCAGAGGGGAATGAAATGTGCATACTTGCTCAACCTGTCCACCACCACTAAAATCACCGTGAATCCTTCTGAACGGGGCAACCCATCAATGCAGTCCATGGATATCTCCTCCCATATTCGTCCCGGTAGCGCCAATGGTTGTAGTAGTCCTCCTTGTGACATAGCCATGTATTTGTTCCTTTGACAGATCTCACACCTGGCTATCATCTTCTCTACATCTTTATGCATCCCCTTACAATACAGTTCCAAAGCTAGCCTCTTGTATGCCTTCTGCATGCCTGAATGGCCCCCAACAACGCTTCCATGAAACTCCTGGAGTAAGTTTGGGATGTGGATCGAGGTTCGAGGCATCACAAACCTCCCCTGATATAGCAGTCTGTCCCCCTCAAATGAGTACCCTAGGTGGCTATCTCCTTCTTTCAGTAAGTTTGCGCTGATCTTCCCCAAATTCCCATCCCTAGCACTTTCTTCTCTGATAGCCTCCCAATCAAGCATCAAAGGAATAGAGAGTGACATCGTCTGCAGCTCCTCCATACATCTGGATAAGGCATCCGCCGCCTTATTCTCCACTCCTGGTCTATACTGAATCTCAAAATTGTACCCCAGCAACTTGGATAGCCACCTTTGATGCTCCTCTATCACCATCTGTTGTTCCAGTAAGTATTTCAGGCTCCGCTGATCAGTCATAACAATAAAATGCCTCCCAAGTAGGTAGGGCCGCCACTTCTGGATAGCCAAAACGATGGTCATTAACTCTCTCTCATAAACTAACTTCAGTCTGGCTCGAGCAATCAACACCTGGCTGAAATAGGCAGTGGGCCTACGACTCTACATAAGTATTGCACCCAGCCCATATCCGGATGCATCTATCTCCACTATGAATATCTGAGTGAAATCTGGCAAGTCTAGGACCGGCACCGTAGTCATAGCATTCAAGCTCTCGAATGCTGATGTGGCCACCTCCCCCCATAGGAACCCGTCATTCTTCAACTGCTCAGTGAGTGGCCATATTATGGTGCTGTATCCCTTGACAAACCTTCTGTAGTACCCTGTCAGTCCTAGAAATCCCCTAAGCTCCCTCAGATTTTTGGGTACGGGCCACTTTAACATAGCCTCGATTTTAAATTGATCTGCTGCCACTCCTTTTGATGCAACATGAACCAAGTACTCTATATTGGTCTGTGCAAAACAACACTTCTTCAAGTTGGCCCTCAATTGGTGCTTTTGCAGTACTTCTAACACCTTTTTTAGATGATCCCCGTGTTCTTCTTACGTCCTGCTGTAGACTAGAATGTCGTCAAAGAATATCAATACAAAGCGTCGTAGATAAGGTTTGAAAACCTTATTCATAAGTGCCTGGAAAGTGGCTGGAGCATTGGTGAGGCTAAAAGGCATCACCAGTAACTCAGTGTCCCTCATGAGTTCGAAAAGCAGTTTTAGCCACATCCTTCTTCATCCGGATCTAATGGTATCCTGATTTCAAATCTATCTTACTGAAGATCACCATTTCACTTAATTCAACGGGGATAGGAAACTTATCAGGTATAATTTTCTTGTTGAGTGCCCTGCAGTCCATACAGAATCGCCAGCTGCCGTCTTTTTTCTTCACCAATAGCATTGGACTAGAGAAATGACTGACGCTTGGTCTGATGATGTTTTCCTCCAGCATCTCTCTAATCAATTTTTTCAATTTCATATATCTGAAACTGAGGGTAGCGGTAAGGCCGTACGCTAATGGGTGAGACCCCCTCCCTCAGAATGATGGCGTGCTCCTGCTTCCTCTGTGGTGGCAATCCCTAAGGTGGTTGAAACACCTATTGGAACTGCTGAATTAGTGGTTGTATGGAGGGGGGTATGTCGTCTCCCTCTTCTAGCCTAGCTCCCTCCAGACTATGCAGCTCCACCAAGTATCCTCCGCCTGCCAACTGTATATCCCTCACCATAGTTTTAAGAGAAATCATGGATTTGGATAACCCCGCATCTCCCTTAATCATCATTTTCCTTCCATATACTATCAACTCCATCGTGAGTGCTCCCTAATTTACTTTGGTGTCTCCCAAATCTGCAGCCATTTCATCCCCAGAATGATATCTGTACTCGCAAGCTCTAGTGGAAGAAAATCTTCCCTCACATGAATTCCCTGGATGGTCAGTAGCACTCCTCTGCAAATTCCCTGGCCTTTTTCCACCTTCCCTGTGCCCATCATCACCCTATAACAATCGGTATCTACCAATTTCACTCCCAGTTGGTCGACAATTTGAGTGGAAATGAAATTGTGAGTGGCCCCACTATCAATCAGCACCACCACATTCCTGTCCTCTATCTCCCCCTTCACTTTCATGATATGATTTGTAGTGAATCCTACCTCTGAGTACAAGGAGACCTCAGCCAGATCCAAATGCAGATTCTCCTTCATCTCCTCCTTACCTCCCTCAGTTTCTTCATCATCACAGACGGTGAGAATCTGAAGAGTTCGATCCTTGCACCGATGCCCTGGCGTATACTTTTCATCTCACCTGAAGCACAATCGCTTGGCCCTCTTCTCCTGCATCTCTTTTTCTGTCAGCCTCTTGAAATTTTCTCCACTACCTCCTCTCACTATCTTCTCCTTCGGAGTTTCTCTAATCCCTCCTGCGATCGGCCCCTTGGGTGCTAGGTGAGTGGTCATCCACCTGTAAGTGTCTCCTAAGCTGTTGCTCTTCGCTCCTTTTTCTATTTTTTTTTTCTGATTTTCCACTAGCTGTGCAAGCTTTATGGCCTCCCTAGAGTCTAGTGGCATCAGGACCTTCATTGCCGCTCTGATCTCCGCCTTCAGACCTTTCATGAAGTTCCCTTACAATACCGTATTAGATAGGCGCTCTACTCTACTGGCCAAGTGCTCGAACCTCTCCCGGTAGTTTGCTACTGATCCCTCCTGCACCAAAGCAAATAACTGCTCATAGAAGTCTCCTCCCCGATCGGTTTGGAAGTGTTTGATCAAGCAGTCCTTAAATTCTCCCCAGTTTCGGATGGGCCTCCTCTGATCTCTCCACTAATACTAAGATAGTGCCTTCCCTTCTAGACATAATCCTGCGGCCGATAATTTCTCCTCCTCCATCAAACCGTTGACGGCGAAGTACCTCTCTACTTTGTAGATCCATCCATATGCATCCTCCCCTTCAAAAATGGGCATTTTTAGTTTCCTTACTTTTTGGTCGCTGCCGTTTCCCCGTATGCCTCCATAATTTCCCTTCTCCCAAGTGCTCCATCCCCCCCCCCCCCACGTCTCCCTATCCTCCCGTGCTCTGCCACAACCCAATCCCCCTTTGATATCCCTTCTTCTCCCTTCAAAATCAGCATCCCGACGGCCGTAAAACCCCTTATGGTGTTACCAATCAGCCTCTCTTTACTCTGCTCCCCCATAGCCATACCTTTCCCTATGTCGATCTCCTCTTTCCTCCCTATGGAAAGGCTCCACATAGGGTCTTATTCTCCCCCCTTCCACGATTTCCACCTCTTCTTCCTCCTTACGGATTTCAGAATTGATGTTCTTAGCTTCTGTGCCCTTCACTTCGGATGCCGCCATTTGTGCTTGAAGCTCCAGCATTCTTTTCATCATATCCCTGAGATCGGCCACCTGCCCCTCCATGGAAGAAATTCTTTCCTCCGCGGTTTCTTTGATGTGATTCATCTCTCCTTCGAGTCTCTCCTCCAAAGCATCAACTTTCTTGGCAGCCATTACAATCCAGAGTTTGTAGATTCATAATATCTGGATTTTGGAGTAAAAAAAACTTCTTCCTTTTCCGGGCAAAAAATTGCTGCTGGAATTTGCCAAAAGCAGCCCTCCACCGGTCCCAAGACTTGCTATGATACCAATTTGATAGGAAATACTTTGGTTCACAAGTAATCTTATCGGAAATACTTGAGTTCGCAAGCAACCCTAACAATGAATTGGTAAAACAGCAAGAAAGAACACAAGAATACTAATGAAATCAACTCAAAACAATAGATTTTATTATATAAGATAAAGCAAAGCAAACATAGAACAAGACACAATTGATCCTCTATTTGAGAGGAGGATCGTTCTCTCCCAATCTCTAGACACCAAGTTTAGAGCCCAAGACATCCAAGAGACTCCAAGAGAACAATAATCAAGCATACCTACCTTAGCCCCTTCATCCCCTTTAAATAGCCCTCTCCACCTCCTTAAAAACTTCCTAATTTAAGATATTATTTAATTAATACAAAAGATATCAAATTTTTTATTTAATTAAATCCACCTCCTTAAAAACTTCCTAATATAAGATATTGTTTAATTAATACAAAAGATATCAAATCTTTTAATTAATTAAATCCACTTCCCTAATATAAACTAATTTCAAAATTCCTTCCCCTCTCTCCTATTGCAGCCTCAAGGGGGGGCCCATAAGATGGGTGGAAACACATCAAGGAGGCGGCTTAGCCCGCCTCTTGTAGAACTGGACCGGCCCCTCCTGGGCCGGTTTGGTTGGTTTTGTAACAGAGTCATTGCCTAGAAAATGAAGATACTCATCTAGTCATACTAGAGAGCTCATCTTAAGAGATCCTTTTGTAGTAATTAATACCTGGCATAGACTTAAGGAGGTTAGTCATTCTGCTTTTATCTCTATGATAGAACTTACAAATATAAATAAGGCCTTATATGATTAATTTTAGATCCTAGTCATACAATAAGAGTTAATCCAATTTGTTAGGAATGATGTGTGAGAGTTGGTTAGTAAGCCTAAGGACCAGAATGTAGTAGGTACCAAGTAGATATTCAAGAATAAGATGAATGATTCTGGAGCAATAATTAGGAATAAGGCTAGGTTTGTGGCTAAGGGGTGCAATCAAATTGAAGGTATTAATTTTGAGGATATATTTATCCCTATAGCTAGATTAGAAGTCATTATAGTTCTATTAGCTTTTTCATGCTTGAGAGGTTTCAATTTATATCAGATGCATGTTAAAAGTGTATTTCTAAATAGGGTTATTAAGGAAAATATATATATATATATATGTAGAGCAACCCGAAAAACTCCTCTTTTCTCAACCATGTGTATAAACTAAAAAAGACTTTATATGAGTTGAAGCAAGCACCTAGAGCATGGTATTAAAAGCTTAGTGCGTTTCTCTTAGATAGATCAGTTGTTCAGGGTAGTGTAGATATCATCCTATTTCTTAAGCAGGAGATAATTTACTTATTGTTCGAATATATGTGAATGATATATTGTTTAGATCTACAAATAAAAACATTTGCAATGAATTTTTTGAAATTATGAGTAGAGAGTTTGAAATGAGTATGATGGGAGAGTTAATATATTTTTTTTAGATTTAGTGTAAAGTAAATGGAAGATTGTACTTTTCTTAGTCAGAGTAAAGTATATTAAGGAAATTCTAAAGAAATATGATATGAAAGGTCTTAAAGCAATAAAGACGTTAATAAGCTGAACCATTCAATTAGACGAGGATGTGGATGGAAAATCAGTTGATTAGAAAAAATATGGGGAGATAATAGGATTACTTTTGTATTTGATTAATTGCAGACTAGATATAATATTTAGTGTTTGTCTATGTGTTAGATTCTAAGCTGATGCCAAAGAATCACATATGACTGCAGTTAAGAGAATTCTTAGATACTTTATGGGCATCCAAAATTTAGGTCTATGTTATCCCAGACACACTCTTCATTTGAAATAATATGGTATTCAGATTCAGACTTTGCAGGATGTAGAATAGATAGAAAAAGCACTTCTGACACTTGCCAATTCATAGGGCAATCTTTAATTTCCTGATCTAATAGGAAATAAAATTCACTTGCCTTATCCATCGCTGAGGTGGAATACATAGTTGTAGGAAGTTGTGTTACTTATGTCTTATGGCTAAAGTAATAAATCCTTGATCTTGGACTTTATATAAGCTCCATACAATTCATGTGTGATAACACTAGTGTTATGTTCATTTTCAAAAACTCAATTCAACATTTTTCGCACAAAGTATATAGACATTAGATATCATTTTATTAGAGATCATGTAGCCAAGGGAGGCATAGAATTGTATCATGTAGCTACTGAAAATCAACTGACAAATATTTTTATAAAACCTCTTAGTGATGAGACTTTCAGTACACCTAGAACTAGACTAGGTGTTATTGATATCAATATTTAAAGGATAATGATGTAAAAATATAGAAGTAATTATTGTGCGTTTGTTTGCTTATGTTATTTTTTTTCTTTTTGTTAATTATTTATAGTTAATTATTTTTGTTTATGATTTGTTGTATGTGTGCTTATTTGTGAAATTTGCTTAGTGTATCTTCTTTTTGATTATCACACAAAAAATACACACATCATAATATATGGTTATAAGATCTTAACAGATTTACAAATCATCAGTATATAACACATCCAATAGCTCTAATTGAATCAATCATTGGTGGTCGTACTATACGAACCCCTATGTATGTTGGGGATGATGATGAGTAGACACCGCAATGACGAAACAAACAAGAAAGTAAAAATAGCATAAAATGAAGGATGCCAGAATTTAACATGGAAAAATCCAAAATAGGAAAAAAATCATTAAGTCATACCACACCAAGAAATCCATTATGAAACTAGGAGAAATAAATACAAATATCTCTTCTCTCTCGCTCTCTCCTTGCTTCTCTTCTTACATGCATCATTCTCAATGTCTACACACTCAAAATACAAGAGAAAGCCAACTAAAATAATCCCAAGGGATGAAATCCTTCGAAACATGAGAAAGAAAATCATCTAGTCTGTCTCGCAGCACTGTGGCGTCAGTTTAGGACACTGCGGTGCTCAAGCCTTTGTCTTGCATCACTATAGCGCCATATCTATACCGTTGCGGCGCTCTGTTATATGTCTTTCAACACTAGGGATGTAATATCCATATCTTGACACAAGTAAATATTTTTTTCTGGAGTCATTATAACTCCAAATTGTAAATTATAGTATTTTACTTACAGGAAATTTTTTCGTAATTTTTGGGTACCGTTGAAAATTCTTAAGAAATTGACACCTGTCAGTACAAGTAGTGATTTTGAGACCGTCGGGTGTCGGTTTTGCAAACTGATTTCACCAATTTTTTTTTAAATAAAATAATTTATTTTATGAATAATTTTCTAACAAATTTTAAGCCCCAAAAGAATTTATATGAATTATTATTATTATTAATGATAATAAAACGTCGCAATCGCCAAATTTAGGATTCGAAGACTAATTTCAGTGTTGATCCTTTCCTCGAAGCCCTCGATTGTCGATTTTTATCAAATCAAGTAAACCTAAAAGAGCAAGTGCCCTCCCCAACCTCCCATCATGGGAAGGGGGCACAGAAAGGTTGCCAAAATTTCGAAAAAAAATGTTGAATAGCAAACTATATCAACAGGTCCTCATTGGAAGAGCTGAACACCAATATTAGGGCCAATAATCGCCTCGAAGCTCTCTACCATCAATTTAATCCAGTTTGGCGGAGCAAAAGGGCAATGCCCTCCTCGATGCCAGGAGGCTGCCGAAATTGCCTCGAGAGGCTATCAAATCTTACAATCCGAGAGCTCTAATTAATTAAGCCAGTTAATCAAAATTTTAAATAATTAATTAAAACATTCAATTAAACTAAAATTTGATTAATTAATTAATTCAAATTCAATTTAAAATTTTAACTTAATAATCAATTAAAACTTCTAATATAAACTTTAAATTAACTAACCTGATTTAAAATATAATTGAACAATTAATTTAAAATTTAATTTCATTTACTAATTAAAATAAAATCAAAAATTTAATTAATTAAACTAAATAATTTTATACTAAATATTTTAATTAATAAACCAATTAATAAATTTAAATCTTTAATTAAATTTAATTAATTAAGCAATAAATTTAAAATTCAATTAATTTCAAAACAAAACAAAATTAGTAAAATTAAAATTTCAATTAATTTAGTTTAATTAATTGTGTAATTTTAAAATATATTTAAAATTTAAAATCTTAATTAACAAGCTTAGCAGTTAATTTGAAATTAAAATTTAAACCTTAAATTAATTATAATTAAAATGATTTAAAAAAGCAATAAATAATGCGAGTGGAGAGCCACTTTGGTGAAGTTATATATTTTTAATTAAAGAATAAAAGAGCAAAATATAAGTGTTTACACTATATAAATCTAAGTACAATGCAGACAACCTAAAACTAAAATAATAAAAAACAAAACCAACAAAGCTCCAAATCTTCTAATAAACCTAAGCAAAACTCTTCAAAGCTTCTGACAAACCATGTAGCTACAAACTCTAGCTCATACAACTGCTAGCCACGAACACCTACAAATAAGTAAACAAAAGTCAGCGCAGGGTGGTAAACAAAATTGGTGCTAGAAAAAGAGAAGCTAGTATTGGAAAAGAGACAACTAATGTTGTAGGCAAAGCTAGCACTAAAACAAAACTAATAAGAAGGGCTAGTACTGCGAGTCAAATGCTACTGCTAAAGTCAAAACTACATTGTATTTCACTAATCAATTGTTAACATAAAAGACGCTACTGATGTAAACAAGACACTGGCGTTGGTGACTAGGCAGTGAAGTGTGTAAAACTACATATCTACTACTAATGCCTCTCTAACCTAAGTTCACCCGGCAACTTCTAATACATGTTATAAGTTCGACTTTAGTTTATTTGTTAGGGAAAATCTATAGGTAAAATTAATCTAACCCTAAATCTCACCTTCAGTCTACTTCTAAATGCAGAAGGCATGAGACCAACCAAAACAGCTTGACATCTTTCAAGGAAAGTTGTAAACCTGCTATTTGGGAAACTTATACTTGAAATTCTTGCTATATTGCAGAAAATATCAACGGTTACAAGACCAAACAAATCACAAAGCCAAACCTGCCCCAAAGAAAGAATAGAAGAACTACAAACAGTATTCATCCTCAACCTTCAACCAAACAACCAGGAAACTTGTAAATAGAGCCGCAAGACCTGTCCAAAATTGAAATGCCGGGCTTCCTCTAATAGAAGTAGTAAGACCCATTCTTAAATACAATCGGGCTACTTTCAATGAAAGTAATAAAACCTAACCTCTTAAAACCCAGGCTACTTTTAATAAAAGCTGTAAGACTCATTTCTTGAATAAACCTACGGGCTACTTTCAATGAAAGCAATAAGACCCACTTCTCAAACAACCATATTACTTCCAAGTGAAGACGTAAGACCTACCTAAATCTACGGGCAACTCCCAAGCGGCTGTAAGCCCCAAGCTAAACCAAATATACATCTATCCACATCAGTTTACTTGGGATCTCTGAGAGGAGACAACACATGACTACTAATCAGATTCCTTGGCTACTACGATCAACGATCGCTAGTGTTGGTAAACTGAAACTTACGGTATATCTTGGACAACGGAACGATGAGATCTTAATCAGGTTTACCTCCATTTCCCCACAACTTAGACTAAAACACCTAAAATTGTTCATCCTTAATCGAGAGTTCTCTTCTATGCGATAGGATGGATAATTAACTATGAGGGCTTGCACTCATAGGAAGTAAGGACCCAAATCTAAATAAACCTGGATGCCACCATTAGAAGAAATTTGATTAACTACAATCTGCCTTAAGGAGGATAAAATCCTATGGCTGCAAAGTGGTATTCATGCCTATGCACCATTTTTCTTGAGTGAACAATATTAGTTGGTATTATCTATTGCTCCAAATCATAGTAAAATATTCATTTTTTAACAAGTAATGATTACAATGGGAAACATTCATGTTTATGCACTGCAATTTTGTGTGCATATGCTCCAGTGTTCATTCTGGTTACGTTTATCAGTGGTTTTTCTTTATATTTAGCATGAGAACCAAATAAACAAGCTCACAAAATTCCTGCACAAGGAAAAGAGCGTAGACAAGGATTTGCTTGATACAATTATGTTGATATTGTGCTTTCCTATGTTATATAAACTAATCATACTCATCATACAGAAATACAAGTTGCTCCATAAGCCGACCGTATGCTCATAATGTTCTAGGAAAGGTGTACATGCAAAATGATGATTTTTAAACATATATTTTTATGTAAATCATAACTTTTTTCTCTCAAAAAGTTAATTTGAAATAAGCGGAACCAAAACAAACCTTAAGTAGGGTGTGCACCCAGGCATGCACTTGCCCATATATGCGCAACTAATAAGATGTTTGGCCGGTTTCTGTGGTTCTTTAAGTTGATTTTGTATTTCTCCAGCAAACCTGTCGACTAAATTTGTCCATATGCTGCACAGGGAATAATTGAGCCTGCATTTTCCAAACGACGATTATCTCTCCGGAGCTGTACTTGTCTTGATATATCCATAAAATCCCTTACAAACTTCAGTTCTTCCTCAACAAATGGCGTTCCATTTGCCAGGGAGAAAGACAGCCAAAAATCATTAACTAGTGCATCTATGGTCCTTGACCTCATCAAGGAGGTAGAATCTGCCGTATCCAATCGCAAAGGTCGTACAGGCACAGCTGCTGGCGACGTTGCCTTTCCAAAAGGAAAGGAGAACTTAGCATCAGTGCTCAAGCGCTACAAACGCCGCCTATCTAGCAAGCAACAAGGACCCCAGGAAGGTACATCTCTGCGAAAAATTCCTTTTTCCTCTCCCTCAGGTTTATAGCTAGTTGCAGCCTGCTCCTAGTTAATTTGTCATGATTTTTTTTCTTTTTTACCGTTGAAAAACGTTCCTGGCGTTCAAGGATCAATGATCTGTCTTTTTCCAGCTCTGACTTTCTTGTATGCTGTATAAGAATTATATTCGTAGTTGTTGCAGAAATGGGTAAAGCAGATAGGAAGTACCTTTTATTTATCTTCCTCCTTATTCTTTGTTTTGTTTTAAGCTTGAAATAGCTTTAGTTGTTAAATTATTTTTCTGGGCTATGCGTCAAGTTTTCAAAGATGGAGGACTCCCACGACAATTCTAAAGGTTCAATGGACTCTTTGTTCATAAAACTTGATGTCAAAAACTTCTGATGGAAGAGAAGTGATGTCTAATGTGAAGAGCTTTTGCGTGAGAGGGGCTTTTATTAAGGCACACGGGAGGTTTGCTTTAGTTGTTGATTAGGTAGTTACAATGTTGATGTAGAAACACCCAAGTGGTTAGCGCTCACTCAAGGGCTTTTTCATTTGATTGATCTCCCTCGGTTTATGCTCCCGAACGGTTACAGTGTGCATGTTTTGCTATTTTATTATTGTGTCATACTTTGCAGGATCTTTGTTATTAAATGTATTCTATCCACCGATGCTTAGCTTGGTTGGTGGGCGAGTACGGTTGGGAACCTTCCAGCCTGTGCTTGATTCCCCTCAAGCGGCAGCGCCTCTTAAGTGGGGCCTAATCAAGTGCGGGCCCGAATGTTTCTGGGGTGGGTGCCTCTTCTATGTCAGACGAGGATTAGTCACCCCGCCAAGCGCCTTTTCGAGGGTGGCAACGAGGGAATACCCCGTTCCCAATTTAAAAAAAAAAAAAAAACTGTATTCTTGTAGCGAAGCATCGGGCTAGCTTGACAGGCTGGTTTGCTAACCTACATAGAATGTTTGGTCGAATTTATTTGTGCATCATGGAGGTATTAGCAGATGTCCTGACCTGCTAGGTACGAACTATGGAAAATTTCCAAGAATTCTTTGGAAATCAATGCTATTTGTTAATGTTGCTGTGGTAGGAATTTTGTTTTTTGCATTGTTGCATTTTCAATTCACTAATTTGTTCTTTAATATGTACCTTGATGCAATAAGAATGCATTGAATTATTTATGTTTGTTATCACGTATCTAAAATATATTGAAATATGAGGGGGACGCCACACCATCTTGTAGATAGCGGGGGAATTATTCTGTGCGATCATCAGACCATTCGGAGGCGTATCAGAATACGTCACGTCACCCGGTACACAGTGGTACATAGCAAAAAAGTGAAGTGACACGTCCTGATTCGTCTCCAGACGGCATCCGATGACTGCACAGAATAGAAAGATGAGGTCATGAGCTGTGAGTGTTGACCCCTTGTGAATGAAGCGGAGAATTGTAAATTCCGGGCACATAAATTGATACACTTTGATAACATAGATGTGATAATTTATA
This sequence comes from Dendrobium nobile, assembly GCA_022539455.1. Lineage (NCBI taxonomy): Eukaryota > Viridiplantae > Streptophyta > Magnoliopsida > Asparagales > Orchidaceae > Dendrobium > Dendrobium nobile. The sequence goes on along the minus strand of CM039732.1, from coordinate 25,621,500 downwards.
TTGTATTCAAAAGAGGAAAGTTTGAGTACTATAACTTATGGAATATTCAAATTCAATAAGCAATTGATGTCTATTAAATCATAAATTGCAAATCATTGGATCATATAATATGGATAGCAATAGATATGAGTGATTATGTATAGCAATGTGGTAGGTGTCATAACGTATCATCAAGTTAAAGTGATATTGCATTACATAAATTAAGTTCCATCTATTATAAAATGGTTTCTAACATTTTGACATTAGTTATTATTTATATTATAAGTCACATTTAAATTCAAAAGCATTCATATGCAATAATAATATATATAATCATACCTCTCTAAATATGTTTCATCAATCATGTATCCATTCATTATATATGAATGATTTTTTATAGACATGTCATTCTATAGGCCTGTTGATCAGACTACGGCTTAATTTGGGACGATTTTATTATTGGTTTTTAAAGCTGTTTTTTAGTGCCATAATTTTTTAAACTAAAAAAATATGAACTAAAAAGTTACTTTATAAAGTAGTAATAAAATTATCCCCAACAAAACCTAATTAATATCTAAAAAGCTTCTATCAACTTACATATCAAAGCAAATATACAAATAGACAAAAAAAAAGGAAGTTTATTTCTTAAGTAAATTTTCATCATGTATTATATAGTTAAAGTGATATGGCACCTCTCGCAATGTTTAACAAGATGGCAATCTACGGAGAGATTATTAGGTGCGGAGTGCGGACAGGGAGAACCGTCCGCACAATCACTATACCTAGTTAGGTATTGGCACGCAGTACCTCTGGGTACCACTGGGTACCCAATGCTTGTGCGGACGGTGCACACTCCGCATCTAATAATTTTTCCAACCTACGACGTGTCATATACGGTCCATGATTGGCTCTAACTAATGAAGTACTTCTTACCTTTTTATGTATTTTTGTTATAGTTAGGTCCCTATAAAAAATGATAAATATGAATATTTTTTATCTTTTTTGAAGTATTCTTGATCTATTAGAATTTTAGAATATTTTTTGAGGTTTTTTTTTTTCTAGATTCTTTGAATCCGCTTTTTTCGTTTTCATACTCACTCCAAGTTCTCAAATTTTTATCTTATAAAATTGCTTGTTAATTATATCGAGTGTCATTTACGAATACATTTGGATCTAACAATATTAACTTTTGAACAATCTATTTTGATGTCCACCCTGACGAAGCTTTACTCGATTGTTTCGGTGAAGGCCTTGCAAATCTGAAAAGTAAATATGATATTATTTTTACCCAATTTTTTGCAGTCATACAACTTTGGCGATTTATATTTTTCACCATTTGCTATCTAAAATAGTATTTCAGTTTCAGCTACAAATAAAGTCTGTGGTCTTAAAGCTAATTTTCATAAATTTTTTATTTAGGTAAATTACATATTGATACATGTTTTTATTTATATATTAAATTAGGTCAATTACATAATGCTAATTTTTTGTTAATTTTTTAGAGGACTTATATAAAACTTACTTTTTTTACACATTTAGCACATAAATTTTATTATTTGCACACATAAGATTCAAAACATTAAATATATATCATCATTCTCACATTCTCTATTATCATTTGGTCCATCCTTATATCATGGCTTTCTCACCCAGTCATTATAGTTTCAAGACCAAAAGATCTCATTGCCCTTCCTTCCTTATATATAATTTAGTTCGTTAATAAAAATTAAGTACTATATTTAAATATATAAATGGATGAGACTGCATGGAATTAGGAGTAAATGAGTCGAGTCGATTTCGATTCATGGCTAACTCAAGTTGGACTCGCTGGACGAATCACGAGCTTTAACTCGAGCTTAAAAGCCAAGCTCGATCTCGATTCGTTGTATAAAAAATAAGCTCGCGAGCAGTTCGTGAGGTCCAGAAGGCCTGCTGTCGGAGAAGAAGAAATTGATTTATTTATTTATCTTTCGTATCATTTTTTTTTACAAAAGAAAAACATAGCTAATTTTTTTACAGAAAAAATCTATATCAGTTTTGTTTGTAAAAAAAAATTCCTATCAGCTGTTATATTAAGAGCCAGCTGGCAAGCGGAGCCTCATCAGACTGGAACTCGTTTATTAGAAGAGCTCGGGCTCACGAGCTCCCTATCTAGATAGAGCTCGAGCTGTCTCACGAGCCTGCTCGGCTGACTTGCACGCCTACGTCGAATTTAATTCCGATTGGAGGAATTGGCCCCCAATTCTTCGAAAAATTATTGCGTCCTCCCACCTGACGTAGAGATACGTCCTCCCACCGCTAAAATCGCGCTAAAAATGAGAAATATCGAGCAAATACCGAGCAATACCAAACAATAATGAGGAATATCATCATGTGAAGACCAATACCGAGCAATACCGAGCTATACCGATCAATACAAAAAAATATCTAGTTTTTCCTAGAAAAAACTCGGTATTGCTCGGTATTACTCGGTATAATTCGGTATTGTTCTTCACATGATGATATTCTTCGTTATTATCAAATAATAGCTAGTAATATCGAGCAAAAATGAAGTTTTTTAGTGGTGGGAGGAGATATCTACTCAAGTGTGGGAGGACGCAATAATTTTTCCAATTCTTCGCCCAAACTTTCGCAGCTAATTTCTCCTCGATTTGGCGATGCCGGCGGCGCTGTTCTCCTCCCCAGCAGCCGCCGGGGCGCTCGCAGCATCAAGGTTAGTACAGTAGCAGCGCTCCTCTCTCTCTCTCTCTCTCTCTCTCTCTCACTAACTTGATCGCCAACGAGCTCTTTCTTTTGCAGCTGGCGATGTCGACTCGGGGTTGGAGGCGACAGGCTCCTCGATACTACGGCCCAAGCCATATCTATCGAGGGGCGTCGCCTGAGCTTCTCTGTGGCGTCGAAGCACAGCGCGGCGTTGCCTATTCTGAAGGACTGTTCACTTCGTGTTCCCGCGGGGCAGCTCTGGATGCTTCTCGGCCTTAATGGATGTGGCAAATCCACCCTTCTAAAGGTCTTTTTCGCACCTCCCTGCGCTTTGTTTACCTCATTCCTGGTTTAATTTCTATTGTGCCGTGACAAGTTTGAGTCTTCCAATGGACTGTAGTTATTGTTGCATTTTAAAGTCGTTCTAAGGCTGGAAGGTTAAAACAAATAACTGTTCGGAATTTTATTATCTTGGAGAATTATTAAAGGTAAATTTTATCAAATTGCCAATGATGTTGTAAGAATTTGAGTGATGGGTAGTAAAAAATAGTTGATTGTTGAGGCTTGGATAAATAAGGATTTTATTATGAATTTAAATTTTGAAAAGATAAGTCAAGGAATAATTATATTATAGAAATAGTTGGAGTAATATCTATTGAAAATTCGTTAGTTAAAAATAGATTTAGGTGTTTTGAACATATACAAGCGTATACTTTCATAAAATAAATATCCATACACATGATTTACTTTGTTTCTTGTTTAATTCTTTTTGCGTTATGAAATGTTTAAATCATTCAATAGACTGAAGTTATTGGTATATTATTAAGGATTTTAAGGTTGAGTGATTACAATGGAGAAGTGCTTAGTGATTACTATTTTCTTGGAGATTTGTTACAGGTAATTTTTAATATTCAAATTTGAGTGTTGGGTATTAACATATAGTTTATGAGAAAAGCACCAACATGATCTTTTAACTGTCTACGAAGGATCAAAATAATTCTTTAATATAGTTGGGGATCATTTTGGTCCCTTAACTCTTTAAAGAGGAATCAAGATAGTTGCGCCATCCAAACTAATGGATGTTAGACTTAACAATGTTAGAATTAGTGGTAGTTTTGGAATTATTTTTATTTGGCTATTTATTAAATATAATTTTCAAGTTACTATATTTTTTCCATATCTAACTTAAAAACTTTTGTGTATAAGCGAGAGTAAATTGGGCTGCTCGATCGACTGGGTGGGTGGCTGCTCAATGGATCTCAACTAAGCGGGTGGCGGTCGGATATGTGAGGACCTTTTTGTTGAGTTGAAAGATGTCAATCGCTTATATACGAAAGTTTCTGTTGGATACGAAAAAAATACAAGTGCTTGAAAATTACATTTAGCAAATAACTTAATTAAAAAAAAATCAAAACTGCCTCTAATTTTAACACCTTTTGAAGTCCCACTACATGAAATTCAGACATTACTAGCGGTTAGCCTAAGATTTCTGACAGTTTAGTAAAATACCGGCTTTTTTTAGGCGGGTTGTAAACCGCCGATAAAAATTGCGTAGGAAACTATTTCTGGCGGTTTATTTCCGAAGGTTATAATCACCAGCAGCTTTCTGGCGGCGCAGACGACCAGTAATTTCCGACGGTCATAACATCGGTGACCGCCAGTTAATCACCGGCGGCATATCGGCCGTCAAAACTGCTAGTTTTACCGGCGGCCAAACCGCCAGATTGCCGCCGAATGACCACCGGTAAACTGACGGTTAATCACCGGCGGCTTACCGACCATCAGAACCGCAGGTATTACAGGCGGCTAAACTGGTTGGTTTCTGCCAGATGACCGCTGGTAATTAGCGGCGGCTTGATTAACGTTCCTGCGTCAAACCGCTGGCTGAACCGCCGGTATTATCGACGGCTATAGGACCGCCGATAATAGTTGAATTTCTTGTAGTGTCCAACATCCATTAGTTTGGTTTGTGAGACTATTTTGATTCTTCTTAAAGAGTTGAGGGACCAAAATGGTCATTTTATAAAATTAGATATCATTTTGGTCCTTCATGAAAAGTCAAGGGATCATTTTGATCATTTTCTCTATAGTTTTTTACTAAGTTGGGCATAGTAGAAATGAGAATATTAAATGGTTTGTAAATTTTGAAAAGATAACTTAGAGAATTTTATATTAGAGAAATTGTTGGCATAACATCCATTGAAGATAAGTTAATTAAAAATAGTTTTGGTCATGTCCAAGGGTAACAAATGCACCACTTAAATGGCTAAATATATTTAGTGTTTGAGCATTACAAAAGAAAATGGGTACATCTACAATAACATGTATAAATTATTTATTTATTTTTGTAAACGATAGTTTTACGAAGAATGAATGAATATTGAAGATTCATAAAAGTGATTCCAAATGGTCGGTATAAAGCTAAAGATGATGAAGATAACATTTATAAGATTGGCATGAAACTGAGTAGTGCCCATACAAAGAATGTAGGATTCATTTATTTGATAGCCTAGTGGTACCAACCTATTGGCTTTTTCTATGGTAAGAGTAGTTGAGATTTTCTGCAGCTGTGTAGACTCTTTAGCTATTGTTTTTATTTAACAGGTCTTAGCCGGGCTCCTTAAACCAACAGAAGGCACCTTGCGTGTGAATAAGCCAAAAAGCTTTGTGTTCCAGAATCCTGATCACCAGGTTTCTTTCTTTCTTCCTATTTCTTACTTTTATTTGGAATATTTTTCTTTTTAGTTGTTCTATTTGAGCTTTGAAGTAAACTAGAATTTTATTATTTTCTATAGGGTACATTTAGTGGTTCTTAGGATTTCTGAACATATTGTAATGAAGAGTATTCATTTTGGTCGAAGAACTTATTGCATTTACTTGAAAGAACCTTTGTTCCATGGAGTATTGTAGGCTTCGTTATGATATTCAGTAGAGAGAGAGGAGCTGCGAAATATTTAAAACAGTTTTAAAGTAGATTTATGCGAGTAATGCCATTAGTTTTAACTTGAACTTCATGCATAATTTTCTTTAGAAGGCCATTTATGTTGAGAAGGATAAACCAAAGGAGGATCAAACTTGGTTCAAATATAGTAGTGGTTCTTGGATCCAATTTGTATGTGGAAATATGCCAAAACATTACTGGAGAATGGGTCAAGGCTTAAGAGCAAAGGAGAGGAAGGTGCCGACAGTTCTGCATTGCTTCCGGTTAAGCAAATCTTGCAATAATTTGTTTTACTGGAAAGGTAGAGCATAGCCCTGATCATGGTTGAGGTATTATCTAAGAAGACAGAGAGCAGGCTGCTTGCATATTGTGATAGGTGGAGTAGTTTATCACCGCCCTTCAAACTAAGTATCTAGATGTTGGAGAGTGTTAACCTCTTTGTAATAACTAAAAGAACAAAAAATTATGCATACCTCGTTCGATCGAAGAAATCCCGGAGATACCGTTGATTTTCCGACACTCTGCTCTGATTCGCGATCAAATCCCTGCTGAAATCCCGCTGCTACAGTCCTATCTCTGCGAACGACGCCGAATCCATCGCTTCTCCGTGTTTCCTGCCCAAATCCCGTTCCAGCTGGACACTCCTCTCGCCTTTAAAAGCCGGATGAGATGAAGGCTCTTCGGCACTCACGATCGAGCTCCCGTCTTCGACATCTCTCCTGCTACCACGACCAAAAACTCCCTCCATTGCTCTCCATCTCTCCCGTCGCCCTTCACTGCTCCGACCAAATCCCGATCTCCCTTCCTCTCTGTCCGAGCTTCCTCCTTCCTGCCGCCCTTACCCGATCCATCAGTCCCGAGAGAGAGAGAGAGAGAGAGAGAGAGAGAGAGAGAGAGAGAGAGAGAGAGAGAAGTCTTCCTCTTACCCGTAGCCATCAAAGCCGGCCCTCCTCCGGTATCCTCACGACTACTCGGTTTCGCTCCTTCAACGACCTCCCCTTCCTGTTGGGGTGGAAGTTACGATACTTAAATCGGAAGCAACAACAGGAGATGCGCCGGCTGTGAAGTTACCTTCTCCCTTTCGTTGCTTCTTCGGCTATTCAACTTTGCTCCTCCGACACTTTCCCCTTCCTGTGTGATCGAAGCAGGCGACAGGACCTCGCTGGAAGTAAAGGTCACTTTCTTCCCTTTCACGAGCTTCTCTCGGCCAAATCCTGTGAATAAAAAAAATGGAATTTCTTTTTAATAATTACTAATTATTTTTAATTATTATTTAATTATAGACATAATTAATTAATTAATTATAATTAATTAATAATTAGTTATTAATTATAAATTATAATTATCTGATTAATTATAATTCATCTTAATTAATTATAATTAGTCATTATTTAATTATAATTATAATTAATTTACTAAATATAATTAATTAATAATTAATAATTAATAATTAATTATAGATTATAATTAATTCATAATTAGCTATAATTAATATTAATTATAATTAATAATAAAAATGAAAAATGCTTATGTGCTCTTCTCTCTCCCTCGATCCTCGAGCCAACGTCTACAACCCCGCGAAGGTATGCATTTTTTTAAACTCAGATTCTCGTGTTGTTGTTTGCAACAGACCGGAAAAACTCCTATACACGCCTTTATTGCGCGTGGTGGGATGAGACGCCGGTCCGATGCTTACGATGAAGCGAGCAATCGCCTAAACTCTACTTCGGCGTCCGTGGCGCACCGGAAAACCGCCTATACACGCCTTTATTGCGCGTGATGGGAAGGGACCCCGGTGCGGCACCTACGGTGAGGCGGGGTCACTCATAAGTACCCCCGAGCGAGGGGGAAAGCAAACTGCGCATTTTTAAACAGGTACCGTCAAAGCCCGCGAAGGTACGAACTCTGTAAACTTAGATTTCTCGCATCGTTGTTTGCAGCAGACCGGAAAAACTCCTATACACGCCTTTATTGCGCGTGGTGGGATGGGACGTCGATCTGATGATTACGACGAAATGAGCAATCACCTAAACTCTACTTCGGCATTCGTGGCGCACCGGAAAACCGCCTATACACGCCTTTATTGAGCGTGGTGGGAAGGGACCCCGGTGCGGCACTTACGGCGAGGCGGGGTCACTCATAAGTACCCCCGAGAGGGGGGAAAGCAAATTGTGTCATTTAAACAGGTACCGTCAAAGACCCCATACACGCCTTTATTGCGAGTGGTGGGAGGAACAAAAAATCACGGCCGCGGTGTCCTCGTCAGAGGACACCTACCATACACGCCTTTATTGCGCGTGGTGGGAAATGCCCAGTTTTCCGTAGTTTCCCCCTAAACAGGGGAGACGTCGGGAGGTTGCCGAAATTTCGGGTGAAGATGGACCATACTTGGACTTGATTTGCACATCAAATGAACAAAAATGAGACTCGTACCTGGACATGTTTGGACTTAAAAAGAACAAGCAGTAGAACTCAGATGAACTTGAACAGTGGACTTGGGAACCTAAATCAGAACAAAACTCAAGTGATTTCTAAAAATCAAATCCAAATGAAATAAAATCAAAGATTGAACTAAATTCAAGTCAATACGAATATGAAATAAGTTTGCAAGGATTTCATAAATTATGGACATAGCACTTGAACTTGTAAGCATCTGCCTCAAGTCCAGATGAAATTGAACATACACTCGGACTCAAATGCAAATAAACTAAGTTTGGAGCACACTAAAATTTGAACAAGACTCGGACTGCAGGGGACTTATACTTGAACTTGCATTCTGGACTCAAATTGAACATTAATGGCTCAAGCAATTTGAACTCAAGCGAGTAATTGAGTTGAACTGTAGGGGACTTGAACAAAAGCTTGAACCTTCAAGAACACAAAGGAACTCAGTCTTGCATCTGGTATGGACAAAGACTCTGAGCTCGTATTCGAACTCGGGCCATACGAAGCGAGGACTTGTAAATTTGATGAATTCAAGTTTGGATGAAATTGAACTTGAACTCAGTACATGCAAAGGTCGAAACTTGGATCACACACGAAGAAACTCAAACTACAAGACCTCGATGCGCGAACTCCTATGACAATCCCTACAATTGCCTGTTGATTGAGATGGCAATACTGGAGACCGGCAATCAAAGATCCGTCCTCTACAAACAAAAACAATCAACAACCCACCTGAGATTGGTGAAAGGTGGTCATGATGCAAAGACAAGAGTTCTTCTACGAATACTCCTAGGAGCTCGTAGTAGATACAGCGGTCCCCCACAAATGAGTACAAACTACTTGTGGATAATAACGTATATATATCGTGAGTGCAATGATCCACTGTGGACACAAGTATAAATATCACCTACGACAACGGTGATCAAGATCTTCTTGATCCTGTATTCAGGAAGGGAAACAACTCTGGCATCCACAAATACTAGAAATATCAAATCTACAACGTTGAATATCTTAAAAAGAGTCCATTTCAAAACAATGTCCACGGACTTCAAGAAGAACCCTACCCCCGGTGAATGAGAAAAGGGGGAAACAATATCAAGACAACAATGCAATGCCACTGGATCTGCAACATTCGTACAAGCAGACAGAAGGCGTCCACAACTACAACGTTACGCCACCGGATCCGCAACTTCTATGCAAGCTGACAGAAGGCGTCTATAAATATCCCAAAGATACCCCCTACACATACACTATAAATTGTATACACATAGGTACACTAAAGGGGGAAATATATTCTCAACCCGCATGGGCCCCGACGAACTTGTTATTGGTACACACGTGACGTCTAGGGATGCTACGCGGGTTATCAAATTTTAAACCCGATCTTCCTTAGCAAGTAAAAAGGAGTCGACAGGGTTTAATTATAAAATGCCCACAAACCCGCAAGGGCCCCGACGAGCGTGTTATTGGTACACACGTGATGTCTAGGGATACTGCGCGGGTTGACAAGTGAATTCAAGTTCGAAACTGATCATTCTATACGGTTCAATAGAAGTCGACAGGGTTCGAACCAACAAACAAATATACGGTTGTGGCGACCGTTATATTTGTCTTAATATATTCATATTAGGCCTTCAATGCCTATAACAACGAGAATTCACTATCAAGGGTATAAAGCCTACGAAACTCGATCCTCTGTCGACAGCCCGTCAGAGTTGACAAGGTTCAATCCATAAAGAGAAATGACCCCAAACACCCCGATGATGGCCGTATTGATTGGTTATCTCAACCGGAGGGGTTTACAAATACTTTCAAATTCCATCCAAATGCCCGAAAATCTAAACTCCACAAAGTCCAAATCCAAAAACCCAAAAATTCCAAAGATAATCCAGAATCCAGAAAATTCTAAAAATATTTAAAGATGGAAATCTAACCATTAAACACTTAAAGCAAAATCCATCCGCACTCCGCAACAGTTTGCCGAGGTGGACAAATTAAAAACTGCTTCAGCTCACAAAAGAGTCAAATGTCTGGTCGAGAATATCACTAGGATCCATTCTCAAAACAATCTCCTGCCAGTAAGGACGTGGTACATGTCCTAACCGGCAGTTTTGCCGCCAAATGGCACCGCAGGATAAACGGTTATGACCCGGGGCCCTCTAAACCGAGTGGTTTTGTTGCCAAATGACACCACAAATACCGGTTATGGCCAGCGCCGTTACGTTCCTTATTGGCATCAAATCCTTGAGATATGAATCAATAGGATATGATCGATAGGGCACAAAGCTCTCTGTTAGCTAAGGTGGATTCAAATTTGTCCCCTTAGACAAACATCCAACCCAGGTCTACAAGGTCCCCTTGGACGAAGCAACTCATGGCTGCCGACAAGGGTCATTCTGTCAGGTTGGGTCGACTACCTCCTCTGACTAAGTAGACCAGGGACCACGATGGCCTGGGACGACGGAACCATGGGATCTTGATCGGGTCTATCATCCATTCCCCCACCATCCGCTTTAAGTTCCAGATGATGAAAATTCCAGTTTTAAATATAAAATTTATCAAATCTCCTAACCCAAATTCTAAATATCTGAAATCTCCCAAATTTCAAATCCAAACCCAATTTTCAAATCCATACCCAATGCTGCTACGATATGCCAGATAATACGTATTCTATACGTATCTGATTGACGACTAGCCTTAATCGAAAGTTCTCTCTCATTATTGGGAGGGGTAATTAACTATAGGGGCTTGCGCCTATAGGAAACCAGAACTCAGATCATAAAGTCCTCGCAAAAATGAGGGCGAAATCTCTAGGTAGTGTTTTATCTACAAACCCATCTGCCTTCCAAAATTTACCTCGGAACTTATTCCGTTAAAACTCCCTCGCCGAATAAAAAGAAAGAGCGCGGCGGGGAGGCCGGGGCCGAATTTTCGGAGCCCACAGAGAGTTAGTTTGGAGCGAATTTGTTGGAACCGAGTGAGAGAGAGGGCCTTAGTGAGAATGTCTGCTGGTTGATAGGGGTGGGATGGTTGGTGTTGGATGCCTTTATGGAGTAAGAAATGTTGGAATTGATTGGATTCATATCCATTGCCATTATCTAAGCGAAGGTATTTAACTTTGGTGTTATGAATATTTTCTATCATGTTTAGAAAGTGGAAGAATTTGTGGAATGTTTCATCCTTTGAGCACATTAAATGGAACCAAAAGAATTTTGAAAAATTGTCGATGAATGTAACATAATATTTAAAAACATGTATAGATAAAATGGGGGATGGTCCCCAAACATCATTATGTATTAAATGTAGAGGTGCATTTACTACAGGAAAATCGCCCATTACCTACTGATTTTCCCGCGGCTTTCCGACGGAATATGTTCCAACGGATTTCCGATGGGTTACTTGAAATATTTCCAACTAATTTTCAAACAGATTTTCCGGTGGATTTGTTTCCGGCGGATTTTAATAATTTTGTTGAGCGCATTAAATATAACCAACAGAATTTCGAAGAATCGTCAATGAATGTAAAATAATATTTAAAAATGTGTGTAGATAAAATGTGGGATGTTCCCCAAGCATCACTATATATTAAATGTAGAGGTGCATTTACTACAAGTAAATCGTTCATTACCGACAGATTTTCCGGTGGCTTTCCGACGGAATATTTTCTGATGGATTTTCGATGGATTACTTGAAATATTTCCAACTAATTTTCAAACAGATTTTCCGGCGGATTTTAATAATTTCTTTGAGCGCATTAAATATAACCGACAGAATTTTGAAGACTTGTCGATGAATGTAACATAATATTTAAAAACGTGTGTGGATAAAATGGGGGATGGTCCCTAGACATCACTATATATTAAATGTAGAGGTGCATTTACTACAGGAAAATTGCCTGTTACCGACGAATTTTTCGGCGGCTTTCCGATGAAATATTTTCCGACGGATTTCCAATGGATTACTTGAAATATTTCCGACTAATTTTCAAACAGATTTTTCGGCGGATTTTAATAATTTATGAAAAAAATCATATATTTGTAATTTAAGTAATTAATAGTTTTATAGCTTATTTTAATTCATTATTAATTTAATAATTTATTTTAATTAATTATTAATTTAGTAACTTAGTTTAATTAATTGTTAATTTAATAACTTATTTTAATTATTTATTAATTTTAATATTTTATTTTAAATTTTAATTTTATTTTATTTAAATATATAAGCGTAAATTTTATAATACATTTTCCTCTACAACAAGTAGTTGACTACTTGAAATATTTGAATGTTCTGTGTTTGAATCCCACCGGCGTCACCGCGCAGACAGGCAGGTAGGCGTGCAGCCAGTGTGGGCAGGCGGGTAGCTGTTGTGGGCTTATTATTTTTAATTATTATGGCAGCTTTTTTTCGATGAAAAATTTTTCTGACACTCATTTTACCGGCGACAAATTTTTTGCCTAAAAACTTCCAAATTAACAATTTTTCGCCGGAAAATCCGCTGGTAATACATAATTTTTCTGTAGTGATTTACATTTTTTATAATATTTTTGAATGATAGTTTGTGGCTTTTAGCCACATTACATGAAGTGCAAAATATTGAGCTGGAACTACATGAGATGTTGAGGTTTTTGGCAATGTATGAGGTCAAAAAACTATGCAGGTGACCAAGGCATGCATGCCAGAGATGAAGTAATTTTGCTGTGATGTTAGAGCAGTTGGAGTGGAGACGCAGTTGGAGTGGTGGAGTGGATAGAGGCCGTTAGAACTGCAGTCACGAAGAAGAACCTGCTGAGTGAGGAGATCCTTGATGAGAAAAACGTAGGGATCGAATGAGATAGAGCAATTGTTGTCAATTGTAAGTTTGTAAATAAAGATAAGATTATGGGAAATAGAGGGAACATGTAAGATATTTTGGAGGAGAAGCTTATAGTTGTGCGAGTGTGTTTAGTAGTCCGTTGCCAATATTGGAGATGGAGAGGGCCGAGCCATCACCGATGGAGATAGAGTCCAGTTCAAGAGAGGGTGATAGTTGTTGAATGTTGGAGATGTCGGCTGTGAGATGAGCAGAGGTGCCAAGAGTCAAGATACTAGTCCAAAGATGGATGTGGGTTTTGGGTTCACCACGCTTCCGCTATGCGAGCAACCACTCCACCTATCTCAGTATGCAAGCAACCAACTCTCTATATTTTCAGATAATATCTCAACCATGTATAGGGTTATGCCCTACTTTTCCACTAAAACAAATTATTACAAGCTCTGATACCATGAGAAACTATGAAAACATGAAATGAAAAGAGAAGGTATTGCAAGCCATAAAAGGTTTTCTTTTCATTTCGTTGATTTTCTTTAGTTATAATAATCAATATAAGTAGAAGAGGAACGAGCTGATAGTTTTGCTGTCACGACCCGACCCGGATACTTGATTTAACGAGGCGGGAACTGAAAGTCAGATGGTATTACAATTTCATTCCAATTTCCAAAAAAAATATGTTAACATAAACTTTTGAACAAACTGAGGAGCTACTAACAACAAAGAAAACTATAAATCAATCAATGTCAAAATTAATCATTTTCATCAATCGTTTTACCTGTTGCCATTTGCATGTCGTCTTCTATAAACATATTCATCGCTATCAGTCATTCTAAGAACTTGAAATTTTACCTGAAAATATTAGTTAATAAAATGAGTTTATGAAGTAAACTCAGTGGATAACTATTAGAATAATTAATATGAATATTTTTTTTTACAATACTCTTATCATCTTTAATATGCATCCAATCATTTTTTAACTTTATTTCATTTATTTCAATAATTTATAGATATCCGATCATTTTCCTTTAAAATATTGAAAGCATTTTAAAACTTTAATATTTTATTTCCTCATTTAATTCATATAGGAGCACCGTCTCAATGTACCCAAAGGTTTAACATTTTTCATTTTTTCTTTCCATTTCCATTACCTTTTTTCTTTTTACGTGCATGAGTACGACGTCCCCAGTCAGTACCATAAGGGGGTGAACTCTTGTAAGTTTTTAATACATTTTCCTTGTTATATTATATCTATTTTATTTCCATATATATATATATATATATAACTTTTTACTTCCCTATTTTCTTTTCTATTTTCCCTTTTAATTCTCATTTTCATCCTTATTGTTACAATTGTATATAACATATCTTAAATGTATCTTTATAAATATTACCTTTCATTTTCATAAACTTTCAAACCTTTATAGCGGATGAATTTATTCTTAAGACTATAAAATCATAAGATATTTATACCTTCAACATTTTATAATACAAAAATTAATCAATTACTTAGAAGATTACAAACATGAATGAAATCATAAAATAACATAATTTACCCACTTTGATCTTTCAGTTCGTCGATTCTTGTCATAACCTCAGTCTCAAAATTTTATCCTTGTTGAATTCCTTGAAGAACCCAACTTGTATCACTAATTGCTTTCTTTCCTTCTAAAATTGTCATAAAATAAATTTTAAGGATTTATTCTACAAAATTTAACAGAAGACATATAATAATAAAATCACTTACAAAAAGATGATTATTCCAACTCAAAATCATTCTCCTTTCTTTCCCGAATTCTTCAAATATCTTCCTTATCCTTTGTGAAAATATCATTCGCGTTTAAGTGAAGAAATCGACGAAATTTATAAGAAAAAGGAAGGAAGAATTTCAACAAACCTTCTCTTTTCTTCTCGATCGTTCTTCTCATCCATATAAATTTCTTCCCAAAATTATCACTCCTTTAATGGTAGGAAGGAAAATGAATGATTAATTCTTATCATTTAAAAGAATCGTTTACTAAAATTGAGAAAAAAAAATAACTTACCTCTCTCGCACGATCTCTCGGTCGTTCGCTCCTCTCTGTTTCGCGATTTCGAGCTGACTCCTGTAGGAGTTGCGGATATTAAAAGGGGGGTTGGTCGGTTCGGTTGAACCGGCTACCCATTCGGTTCATTACAATCTCCCCTACTTATAAAATTTCATCCTCGAAATTAAATCAAGTAGAAGAAAACATACTTTAGTTAAAGAGTTAAAGATATTGACTTTTCATTTCTACTTCTTTCTCTCATGTGGCATCTCTTTCTGTTCCATACTTCCACAAAATCTTCATAGAAGGAATTGTTCTATTCCTCAACTGCTTCACATCATATTCTAGTTTCCTTTCAGGTTCCTCAATATATTTCAAATCAGGTTGCAAGTCAATTGATTTAGACTGGATTCTCTTTGAATCATCTAAGACATACTTCTGAAGCACTGATATGTGGAATACATTATGAATTCTTTACATGTGTCCTGGCATATCCAATCTATATGTCATATTTCCAATCATTTCAATGATTTCATAGGGACCTATAAATCTTGGGCTCAATTTGCCTATCTTTCGAAACCTTTTCACACCTTTCATTGTGATGACTTTTAGGAAAACAAATTCTCTTACTTCAAATTTCACTAGTCGGTGCTTTGCATCATAGTATTTTCGTTGCCTGTTTTGAACTGTCTTTAGTCTGTCTCTGATCAATCTGATTTTACTAGTAATCTCATCTACCAGTTCAGTTTCAATTACCTTTCTTTCACTAATTTCTACCCAACACAAGGATGTTATGTATTTTCTTCCATAAAGAGCCTCGTAGGGTGTCATTACAATACTAGATTGAAAATTATTATTGTATGAAAATTCAATCAATGGTATGTGAGTCTCCCAATTTCCTTCAAAATCTAAAACACATAATCTCAATAAATGCTCCAAAGTCTAAATTGTCCTTTATGATTGCTCATCTGTCTGATTATGAAATGTTGTACTGAAAGTCAGTCATGTGCCCATAGCTTTCTGAATTTTCTTTTACAATTTAGAAGTGAAACGAGCATCTCTGTCTGAAACTATGGATTTTGGAATTCCATGCAATCTTACAATTTCATCAACATATAATTTTATCAGCTTCTCCATTGTCTTCTTGATTGGTAAGAAATGAGCTGACTTGGTTAATCTATCAATAGCATATTGTATCTCTACTCTGCCTTGATCTGGGTAATCCAATCACAAAATCCATTGCAATGTCCTCCCATTTCCACTCAGGTATAGGTAAGGATTGTAGTTGATCACTTGGCTTTTGATGTTCTTCTTTGATCATCTAACAGTGAATACATTTTGTTACAAATTCTGCAATATTTTTCTTTAGCCCTAGCCACCAAAATAATCCTCTTACTTCATGATACATCTTTATATTGCCTGGATGAATTTCATATATTGAGAGGTGAGCTTCCTGTAATATCTCTTCTCTTAAGCTTCCAATATTGGGAATACAAATCCTGTCTTTATACTTTAATAATCCTTCTCCATCTATAACGAAGTTTTCTAACTGTCTTGTTTGCACTTTCTTTATGATGACCTAAAATTTTTCATCTTGAGGTAATGCATTGAGCACTTTATCTTTCAAAGTAGATTGGATCACTAGCTGATTTAAGAACATATCTTTAGTCTCTTTCTGATTGACCACTGAAATCTTTAATTTTTCCATATCTTTGATTATCTGCTCTTGCTGGGTGATTAGCCAATTTGCATTTCCAAGAGTTTTTCTATTAAGTGCATTTGCAACCACATTTGTCTTTCCAGGATGATACTGTATGTCCAAGTCATAATCCTTAATGAGCTCTAACCACCTTCGTTGTCTCAAATTAAGTTTTTTTTTTAATAAAAATATATTTGAGACTTTTATGATATATAAAAACTTCGCATCTAACTCCATATAGGTAATGTCTCCATATTTTGAGTGCAAAAACTACAGCTGCCAATTTTAAATCATGAGTGGGGTTGTTTTTTTATGAATTTTCAGTTGTCTTGAAGTATAAGCCACCACTCTACCATGTTGCATCAGTACACATCCAAGTCCCCTTAAGGAAGCATCACAGAAAATTTGAAACACTTCTAAACCTGATGAAATTGTCAAAATTGGGGTAGTCACTAGGAAATTCTTTAACTTCTTGAAAGCTTCTTCACACTGATCA
Source organism: Dendrobium nobile (assembly GCA_022539455.1). Taxonomy (NCBI): domain Eukaryota; kingdom Viridiplantae; phylum Streptophyta; class Magnoliopsida; order Asparagales; family Orchidaceae; genus Dendrobium; species Dendrobium nobile. Next base: position 25,604,403 of record CM039732.1, on the reverse strand, counting down.
CTCCATTCAAATTTCACTGCTTTATGAGTTAATATTGATAACGACGTTGAAATTTGAGAAAATCCCTCTACGAACATCCTGTAATAACCAGCAAGACCCAGAAAACTTCTCACCTCTGTAACTATCGTTGATTGTGGCCAATCTGAAATAGCTTGAATTTTATTCTGATCAACTGAAATACCTTTATCATTGATCACATATCCAAAGAAAGTTACACTATTCAACCAAAATTCACACTTTAAAAATTTAGCATATAACTGGTTCTCCTTAAGTGTTTGCAACACTGCCTGCAGATGACTGGAATGGCTTTCTTCATCTCTTGAATAAATCAGGATATCATCAATAAACACAATTACAAATATATTCAGGAATGACTTAGAAACTATGTTTGTCAAATCCATAAATACAACTGATGCATTTGTCACTCTAAAAGGCATTACTACAAACTCATAGTGACTATATCTGATTCTGAAAAGATGTCTTTGCTATATCTTCCTCTTTAATCTGTAATTGATGATATCTAGATCTCAAATCTATCTTAAAGAAAATTGTAGCTCCTTCCAATTGATCGAAACGATCATCTATTCTGGGTAAAGGATATTTATTTTTAACAGTAAGCTTATTCAGTTCTCTGTAATCTATGTATATTCTGAAGCTTCCATCTTTCTTCTTGACAAACAATATTGGAGCTCCCCATGGTGAGGAACTTAGCCTGATAAATCCCTTATCTAGCAATTCTTGTAACTGACTTTTCAGCTCCTGTAACGCTTTAACTGTCATTCTATAAGGTGCCCTTGCCACTGGTTTTGAATCCGATATCAATTCAATAGTGAAACATATTTCTCTTTCTGATGGTAATCCTGACAAATCAAACAAAAACACATCTGGATATTCTTTGATTACATGTATATCTTTCAATTCTTTAACTTTCTTATTTGTATCATTAACTTGAGCAAGAAAACACTGGCATCCATTGGATATAAATTTGTATGCTTTCATATAAGTGATTATCATTGTAGCAATTCCTCTCTCTCCATAGAATTTCAATTCTCTTTCTCCCGGGAAATTAAATTTAACATTTTTCCTATTGCAGTCAATAATCACAAAGTGTTTTGATAACTAATATATTTCTAATATCATGTCAAATTCTCATAATGGTAAAACATTCACTGTTGCTTGAAATTTCCTTTCATTTATTTTGAAAGTCACTTAACATACACCATTTATATTCATAATAGATCCATTTGGTATTAAAACTTCCAAAATTACACTTGTCTCATAAACCTTCATCCCAACTGATTCAACAAATTCCTCTAAAATGAAGGAGTGTGAAGCTCCTGTATCAAAAAAAATTTGTATAGACTTTCCTTGCATCATTACCATACCTATAAAAGTTACATACATAAAGAAACATAAACATATATCATTCATTTAATAATGTTTTCATACTACATATTCATTCACTTCTCATTTTTATCACTTGTAATTACTTGAGGTGAATCCATAGCATCCTTCTGAGTCAGTGCATATACTCTAGGCAGAGTATTCTGTCGACTTTGACTTAGTCCTGAAGTAGAAGCAGTTGATTCCCCTATTCTTTGTCTTCCAATATTCCTCTAAGATCCAGTATTTATCTTTGACTCTCCTGCCGGTCTTCGCCCCAAAGTAGGATAGTTCTTGGCTATATGACCCAGTTGATGACACCAGAAGCTAGTATTTGTACCAAATAAACATTCTCCTTTATATTGTCTTCTACACTTGTTGCAACTGTTCACACTTGAACTATCATTGCTGCTGGACTTTGTCTTCTTCCAATTAAATTTCTCACCTTGTGAAGGAGATTTATTATGTGAATCCTAAGGGGATCCCATAATTTCACCACTTTTTCTCTTCTGAAAATCACGTCTTATTTGAGTATTTTGCAGGTCCGCTTTTATCCTCCTAGCCCTTTTCACTAATACTGAATAATCTTCAATCTCAAATGGAACAATAGGCTGTCTAATTGCATCCTTCAATCCAGCTAAGAATCGATAGCATTTATCCTCCATAGTATGTACTAATTGAGGAGCATATATGGCTAATATTGTAAATTCAGCCTCATACTGCATAACTGATCTATCTCCTTGTATCAATCTCATAAACTTGTCATGCATCTGCCTCCTCATAGAAGGAGGTACAAACCAATTCCTGAATACCTGAGTAAAATCATTTCATTTAATTTGCATGCTAGGGATTCCTTCAAATTTATCTTGATACAAATCTCTACAACATCTTTCAGCTTTTCCATCAAGTACGAAGGTTGTTAAAGAAACTTTTCTCTCTTTTGGACAATTCATTCCTTCTAAAATCTTTTCAATTCTTAATAACCAGTTTTCAGCTTCTACTGGTCTCTTAACTCTCTTGAATAAAGGTGGTCTCATATCCTGAAACAATTTCAGATACTTATCCATAACCATTCCCCCACCACTACTACTACCTGATGGTTGATTCCTTGAGTCTTGAATCAATTGAGTCATAGTTTTCCTCATTTGTGCTAGTGCATCTGGATTAACATTAACATTAGGCACTGATCTTCCCACTTCTTCTACTTCCTCATCTTCTCTAGGATCATTTTGGTTCTTGTTATCAATAAAATAATTCATTTTATATTAAATATTTCTTTCTTTAATAATTATCCTAATGGCTCTTTCAGTATATTCATATTTTTAAATCTGACTCTGATACCACTTTTGTCACGACTCGACCCAAATACTCGATTTAACGATGCGGAATTGAAAGTCGGACGGTATTACAATTTCATTCAAATTTCAAAAAAATATGTATTAACATAAACTTTTGAATAAACTGAAGAGCCACTAACAATAAAGAAAACTATAAATCAATCAATATCAAAACTAATCATTTTCATCAATCGTTTTACATATTGTCATTTGCATGTCGTCTTCTATAAACATATTCTTCCCTATCAGCCATTCCAAGAACTTGAAATTTTACCTGAAAATATTAGTTAATGGAATGAGTGTACGAAATAAACTTAGTTGATAACTATTAGAACAATTAATATGAATATTCTTAGTTACAATACTCTTATCATCTTTAATATTCATCTAATCATTTCTTAACATTTCATTCATTCATTTTAGTAATTTATACATATCCGATCATTTTCCTTTAAAATATTTTAAACATTTTAAACTTTTAATATTTCTTTTTCTCATTTAATTCATATAGAAGCACCATCTCAATGTACCCAAAGGTACAACCTTTTTCATTTTGATTACCTTTTCCCTTTTTACGTGCACGAGTATGACATCCCCAGCCAGTACCATAAGGGGGTGAACTCCTATAGATTTTCAATACCTTTTCCTTGTTATATTATATTTGTTTTATTTCCATACACATTTAACTTTTTTGCTTCTCTTTTTCTTTTCTATTTTCCCTTTTAATTATTATTTTCATCATTATTATTACAATTGCATATAGCATATCTTACATATATCCCTGTAAATATTACATTTCATTTTCATTAACTTTCAAATCCTTATAGCGGATGAATTTGTTCTTAAGACTATAAAATCATAAGATATTTATACCTTTAACATTTTATAATATAAAAATTAATCAATTACTTAGAACTGCAACGTTTAAAATTGCGCAATAAAAGGCGCGCCTTGAGGCGCGCCTCAGCGCATTTTCGACCAATTAAGCCTCAAAGCCTACGCAATAAGTTTCGTTTATGAGGCTTACGCCTCAAGTTTACTGAGGCGCGCCATAAGGCGCGCCTCGCCTCATATATTTAAGGCGTCGCCTTTTTAAAATTTAACCTAATTTATTTTTTTTCAGTTCGGACCCCCAGTTGCCGACGTGGCGCGCCTAGTGAAATGTCGACGTGGCATCAACATTTAAACCCTTGTAAAGGTCGAATGGCGGAGTCGACGTTTCGATTTTCAAGTTACAGTAAACTTTCGAACTTCCAAGCATTCACCCGGAGGAATTTCAAGCATTCTTCACTCAGTTTCTTCTAAGATGGCGTCACCCACAAAGAAAAAGGTAACTTAATGCTATGTTTTCTGTTTCGTATTGCGTATTTTGTGGTTATGCTATGCGTTCGCGTTGAAGGGTCTGAAGATCTTTCGATTTTATGCTTATTCTATGCGTATGCATGGCTTCTCGAAACTTTTTAAATGTTTGATACTGTGATGCCATCGTGTTATCTCTGTATTCAGGTTTATATGATAAATTTATGTTGAGATTTGAAACATAAAACCTAACCAAATTTTAACCATCGAGTAAATATGCGTAGGCTGTGCGTACTCAATGCGTCTTTTGTGCATACACAATGCGTACACGTTGCTTACTTAGTGCTTACACTATGCGTACTTTATGCGTGCGTATAATTTGCTGTATGTTTCGTGCAATGTGCGTGTGATGTGCGTAATATATGCGTATTATATGCGTACACTGTGCGTGACCGTTGCTTATATTATGCGTATGTTGTGCTTGTTTTGTGCGTATCTCATTTACTTATTTTTAATCTGTCATTTTTTACAATTTTCATACATATGTTCGTCCAATTACCTATAGATGCTATGTTTCTTCGTTTCGAACAGTCTGTGATAACTTTGCTCGGCAAATTACTCCTGAAGTCAAGGACAGATTGAAACATTTAAAGATGATACAGTTTTTGGAATTTCCTGGGTTTGAGCAAAATGTCCCTCTTATTTATGAGCTGATCTCAAGGTGGGACATTTCAAAACAATGCTTTGTTATAAAAGGTCAACCCATTCCTTTCACTGCTGATGAAGTGGCCCTTCTCACTGGTCTGCCAAATAAAGGAGAAGAAATATCCTGGCATTCCTTAGCACATACTTCAGTTACATCAACGGAAATAAGGAATGACATGATGGAGTTGAACAAGCAAACCCCCCCCGGAGACTATGTTAAGAACGTTTATCATGTATTTATTTTCAAATTTACTTTTTCAACTTAACAACTTCAAAACCCCTCGGTTGATCCAAAGAATAGCAAATAGTCCAGATGTTTTTTTGTCAATAAACTGGGCTAGTTCAATTAGGGAGTTTTTAGTTGGAGAGTTTAATAAGGCAGCCTCCAAGATTTCAAATAAGAAGCCAGCAGGTTACATCAACGGTTTTGTACCTCTGCTAATTGTGAGTGCTAAGTGATGCAACTGAAAGATCAAATGCTGACTTGCAATTGGTACCTTTTAGGAACAAAGAAGGTTTTTTTGGATTACAACAAGCAAAAGATACAATTGCCAAACGATCTCCAGTTGAGTGGTGGATTCAATTTGGTGATGGGACTCCAGAGTTACAACGTTTTGCTGTGAAAGTTTTGGGCTTGACATGCTCTTCATCTGGCTGTGAAAGGAATTGGAGTACCTACAACCAAGTGCATACAAAGAGGAGAAATCGCTTGTCGACATTGAGGATGAACTCACTGGTGTACATTATGTATAATAGGAGACTCAGAGATAGAAATTTGAAGAAAAAAGGATTAATGGATGATGAAGATCCTTTGCTTTGCGATGATGTGGCATCTGATGATGAGTGGTTTGTAGATGATGAAGTTGAAGTGATGCCGTCTGAATTACTAGATGAAGATTTAAATGTTGATTTCTTTGATGGTCTTAAAGCATCCACATCCACCACAACTCAAGAACAAATCAAAAAAGGTATATAAATAATATAGTTTTCTTTTCTTAAACTTTTATTAATGTATTACACTATTATTCATTATGATATTGTTCAAAAATATTTACTATTTAGGGAAGAGGAAGATAACTAATAATGAGGAAGAAGAAGCTGATTGGGAGATTTTGGACTCTATAGGAGAGGGGGAAGAGGAGAGAGCAGCTCATCATAATGATGATTCAAATGAAGACCCCCTTAGTGATGACTGATGAGTGATGATAATGCTAATGACTAGTGAGTTCCTAACTTCTTATGTGATATGTTAATGTCATTGCTATTTATCTTGTGCATTTTTATGTTTTATATATTATTTACTCATTAGTATATACAAAATTTATTATTTTATGTTTACGCAATTTTTTGATTTTGAGGCTTACGCCTCAAATCGCCTTGAGGCTTACGCCTCGCCTCACGAACGAAAAACGCCTCAATACCCGAATACGCAATTTTAAACCTTGCTTAGAAGATTGCAAACATGAATAAAATCATAAAATAATATAATTTACCCACTTTGATCTTTCAGTTCGTCGATCCTTGTCTCAACCTTAGTCTCAAAATTTTATCCTTGTTGAATTCCTTGAAGAACCCAACTTGTACCACTTGATTTCTTTCTTTCCTTCTAAAATTGCCATAAAATAAATTTTAAGGATTTATTCTACAAAATTTAACAGAAGACATGAAAATAAAATCATTTACAAAAAGATGATTATTCCAACTCAAAATCCTTCTTCTTTCTTTCCCGAATTTTTTAAATCTCTTCCTTATCCTTTGTGAAAATATCACTCGCGTTTAAGTGAAGAAATCGTTGAAATTTATAAGAAAAATGAAGGAAGAATTTCAACAAACCTTCTTCTCTTTTCTTCTCAATCGTTCTTCTCGTCCACAGAAATTTCTTCCCAAAATTATCACTCCTTTAATGGTGGGAAGGAAAAGGAATGATTAATTATTATCATTTAAAACAATAGTTTGCTAAAATTGAGAAAAAAAAAACGAACTTACCTCTCTCGCACGATCACTCGGTCGTCCGCCCCTCTCTCTGTTTCGTGATTTTCGAGCTCCTGTAGGAGTAGGAGTCACGGCTATAAAAAGGGGGGTTGGCCGGTTCGGTTGAAAGGGCCACCCATTCGGTTCATTACATTTGCTTTGCTTCCAGTTAAATAGAGCTTGTAATAATTTATTTTAGTGGAAAGATAGGGCATAGCCCTGTACATGGTTGAGGTATTATTTAAGAAGACAGAGAGCATGTTGCTTGCATATTGTGATAGATGGAGTAGTTTATTAGTGTGAACCTCTAATTGATTTGTGAATTTTCTGGACAAGTTCCTTAGTTCTTTGAGTGAATAGCCTTGTGTTGACCTCTGTGTTATCCAAAAGACAAAAAAAAAGAGAAAAGGAAGAAGGCTTAAAGCTTTTACCTGTTATACAACATCTCCCGTCAGAGCCCTCTGCCAAATCCCATGATCCCTCCCAAAATTCGGCAAGAAATCCCACCGAGGCCCTCCGGAAATCCTGTGCATTCGACGCCGCTCGGTCACTTCTCCGCTATTCCCGCACTCGCCTCGATCGAACGGCCACAGATGTCGTTAAATACCAAGCCAGCTGAGGCCTTTGGGACGATTCTTCCATTCGAAAATACTACTCCTCTTCCATTCTCGACTCCCGTAAGAAATCCCTCTCCCATAATCGCAAGCTTCCGAATCCCTGCCTCGCTCTACTCCCTCACTCCCGATCCCGTTTCCACTCATCCCATCGCCACATCCTGTGCCGAACTCCCGTCAGTAGAGAGAGAAAGAGAAAGAGAGAGAGAGAGAGGGAAATCCACATACCCGAAATCCTTCCTCTGCATCCTGCCGAACTTCTCCCTCCGGCTCTCTCCCGACCGATCCAAATTCCTCCCACGCGAACATCTCCCTCTCCAATCCGCTCGTTCCTCTGCCCTAACCCGACGCCAGCTCCGGCCGAACCCCTCCTCCGTCTCCCTCCTTGTTCCGATCGAAAGTTACGACATTTTGATCGGAGACACAAACGGGAGCTAGCTCGCTAACTGGGCAGGTAACTTTCTCCCTTCCGAGCGCTTGATCGGCCAAATCCCGTAAATCTGCTGAATATATATATATATATATATATATATATATATATATATATATATATATATATATATATATATATATATATATAATATTTAATTTTAATTATTTTAATTAATTCTAATTAACTAATTAATTGTTTTAATTAATTATTATAATTAATTAGATTTAATTTTAATTAAAATTAGTATAATTAATCTGATTAATTATAGTTAATTTTAATTAAAAGTAATTTAATTAATTATAATTTACTAAATTAATTATTATTAATTAATTATGATTTATTAAAATTAATTAATATTTAATTAATTATAATTAATTACAAATTAATTATAATTAATGATTTTAATTAATTTTAAAATTTAATTAATTATCTTAATTAGTTATAGTTAATTATAAGTAATTAATTAAAATAATTTATTTTTTAATTTTAATTAATTAATATTAATTATAATTAAAATATAATATGATATATATATAAAAGAGATTTGCCTCTCTCTCCGAATGCTCTCTTACCTCGCCACCGACGACCGCGCAGGTATAACTTCTAATCCCTAAAACCCCGAGAACTCGTTTCAACGCATTCGTCGAGACAAAACGACCACCTATGCACGCTTTTCTTAGCGTGGTGGGAGGGAGTGCGTCCCGACGCTTGCGACGAAGCAGGTAATCACCTAAATTTCTTCTTCGAAGTTTGTATCGCCTTGGAAACCCCGCCTATACACGCTTTTCTTAGCGTGGTGGGAAGGGATCCCGGTGCGATGCGCACAACGAAGCGGGGAAATAATTGTCCTTCTTGCGAAATATTTTCAAAAAAATGCTTTTCCTGCAAAATATTTTTTTAAAACACCCATGCACGCTTTTCTTAGCGTGGTGGGGGATCGAAAAATACACGGCCGCGGTGTCCTTGAAAGAGGGCACCTACCATGCACGCTTTTCTTAGCGTGGTGGGAAAGGCCCAGTTTTTCGTAGTTTTCCCCTAAACGGGGGAGACGCCGGAAGGCTGTCGAAATTTCGGGTGAAAATGTTGCTACACGGACCTTTTTGAACTCAAAGAAAATAAAGGTTTGGACACATTTGAACAACCAAGGACTTGGGACTATGCTCAGAACTCAAACTAAATGTACTTGAACTTAAATTTGAACTCGATTTATACATCAAGTGGACATGGCTTGAACTTGCAAGTTGTACTTTGACATTGAACTCAAGAGGCTACAAAAAACTTGAACTTGAACTCAAGCAAGAATTGAACAAGACTCGGACTACAGGGGACATAGAACATGACTCGAACAATCTGAACATTCAAGTGAACTTGATTTTGTAAACATTTGGAACTTGAACTTGCAAGTGGTACTCAACTAAGCAAAGAACATTTGGAACTTGAACTTGCAAGTGGTACTCAACTAAGCAAAGGACATAAGCTTGTGGATCCAAGTTCAAACTTCAATTCAATGGGTGTATAATCACCTCAAAGATCACAAGTATCAATTATTAAAATTAACAAGCTCTCAAGGGATATAACTTTCTTATGATCAAATGAAAGATGCATGTGACCTCTTCATATATGTTGCCAACAATATGTGGAGACAAGAAAGTTCACAATTATAATATGCCTACAAGCAATGAACAATCATAAGGATATATGATCTAGTCAGAAGAGGAGGCACAAGGATATTCCATTTAGGTACACTAAAGGGGAAAGTACAATCTCAACCCGCATGGGCCTCGGCGAGCGTATTATTGGTACACACGTGACGTCTAGGGATGTTGCGCGGGTTATCAAATTTTAAACCCGATCTTCCTTAGAAGTTAAAAAGGAGTCGACAGGGTTTAATTATACAATACCCCCAAACCCGCATGGGCCCCGGCAAGCGTGTTATTGGTACACACGTGACGTCTAGGGATGCTGCACGGGTTGACAAGTGAATTCAAGTTCGAAACTGATCCTTCTATATAGTTCAATAGAAGTCGACAGGGTTCGAACCCACAAATAAATATACGATTATGGCGACCGTTATATTTGTTTTAATACATTCATATTAGGCCTTCAAAGCCTAAAATCAATAGAATTCACTAATCAAGGGTATAAAGCCTATGAAATCCGATCCTCTGTCGGCAGCCTGACAGAGTTGACAAGGTTCAATCCATAAAAAGAAATGACCCCCAAACACCCCGATGATGGCCGTGTTGAATGCAGATCTCAACCGGAGGGGTTCCCAAATACTTTCAATCGTCTCCCGAATATCCATATTCCAAGCTCCACTCAAATATCCAAAATCCATTTCAAACTATTCAAAATGTCCTAAAATATCTCCCAAAAATCCAAAACTCCACAAAGTTCAAAACCCAAAAATCCCAAAATATTTAAAAAATGAAATCAAACCATCAATCGCTTAAAGCAAATTCCATCCACCCTCCGCAACAGTCTGCCGGGGTGGACAAATTCAAATAAACTCTAGCTCACAAAGAGCCAAATGCCTAGTCGAAAATATCACTAGGATCTATTCTCAAACAATCTCTTGCCAGTAAGGACGTGGTATGTGTCCTCTAACCGGCAGTTTCGCCGCCAAATGGCACTGCAGGTAAACGGTTATGACCCGGGGCCCTCTGAACCGAGTAGTTTTGCCGTCAAATGGCACCACAGATAGCGGTTATGGCCAGAGCCAATACGCTCCTTAGTGGCGTTAAATCCTTTAGATATGACACTACAGGAAAACCTGTTATTACCGGCGGACTTAATCCGCTGGAAATAATACACAATCCGACGGAACCGTTAGTTTCCAGCGCATGTTCCGGCGCAAATATCTCTGCCGGTTTATGGTGCGTCGATAATTTGTTTCCGACGTATAAGTTGCGCCGGAAACATTTCTGGCGCCGTTTCTGACGCATTACCGGCGCATTACCCGGTTTGTTTGCCGACGTGAAGAATATGAGAATTCCGGCGCCTAATGCGCCGGTATTTACCGTCGTATAATGCGACGGTAATTAACGGCGGATAGGTCGCCGGAGTTGCGCCATCGAAATTCCACGGTTATTTTACGACGCAATTGTTGCGCCGGTAATTACTGGCGGAATATCCGCCGGACTTGCGACGGTAGTGGCCGACGGATCATATTCGCCGGTACGTACGATACACTTCGTTGTATCGTCTTTTCCGACGGATTACCGGCGCATAATCCGCCGGAAACCTGTAGCATTGACAAAAAAAAATTGCCTTCCCAGCCAACAATCCCATTTCCACACCTGCAAACCTATCAATTCTAACACATACAAGTTCCACAACAGGTTCACAACAGTTCCACAACTTCACAATAATTTATAACAGTTTCACAACAGTATTAATACTAAAAATCAACTGATAACATCATATTAAAAGTAATTGTCCAATAACATAAGTTCACATAAAAATACAAGTTCATTTCAACTAAATTACACTACTCTGACTCCGTCGACTCCTCCTCAGGTGGAGCTACGTCTTTTCCACTCAGTTGCTCCCTCATCTTGCGCATTTCATCCAGCAACTGATTGTGTTGCTCCGTACTTGTTTGCACCTGTGCTTGCAGCTGAGCTTGAATCTGTGCTTGCAGCTGAGCTTGCCAATCAACTTGTGATTTCCTTACTTGTTCTAGCTCAGCTTGAAGGGCAATTATTTGTTGAGCTTGTAAGGACTCATGCGAACTGGATGCGAAGCTGGATGCAGTAGAGGAGGTCATCCCCTCGTATGCCTGAGCTTGCGCACCTAAGCCATATACTCTACCATGCTGCATTCCTCCGACGGCCTGCGACCACATGCGATACTCAGAATACTCCACAGAGCCGCCAGAAGAGCCCTCACCTGATGCGGCATGAGTCTCTCGAATCCGTGTATATTCCTCCTGTGAAAATCGAATATAAGTATATATATAATTAAACTAAAACTTATAAAATATCAAATATTTATAAAAATATACTTACATGGGCCTTCCTTGCTCTCTCATCAATCCATTGTTGATCCTCCTGTCGCTTGTGAGTGCGACTATGCAATTCCACAGGAGTTGGTTCTCTACCAAGTGACGCTTTCTGTTACAATTAAGAGAGTTTTATCAATACTAATTATTAAAAAACAATTTTAAAAAATAATTAAAATTCATTACCAAACGACGCCTGTGCTCAGTATGTGGAACGGAGCCTCCTGTATGAAGTGCACTACCTAAGCCCCCAACATCAGAAGCTCTGTTCTGTCGATTTTGATCCCTCCTCCTAGTGTACTCTTCGCTGCCCCAAGCTGCATTCAACTCAGCCCATATCTCCTCTCCAATCCACAATGGTCGCTTCCCAACCTTTCTAACATCTGTGAACATGTCGCGCATCCGAGTAGAGCCACGCTTCTCAAAATTCTTTCTAATCTTGTCATTGTGTTGGGGCAGCCAACAAAACTCTTTCTGCAATAAAAAACAATCAATTTACCTTAAGTAAGAAAGAATAAATCATTTAACATAAAAACAAAAACACAGAAATACCTCAAACTCTCTAAACCACATCTCCCGGACTTCTTTTGGGACTTTCTTCCAAAAAACATAAGGAGCGTCAAACCTGCTCCGTATGATGTCCCGTATTTTATGTGTTGGTTGTTTTGATGGATAGAACCTACAAAAATAAAGTTATGTAAAACAAATATAAAATATAAAATAAAACAATTAGTTAGTTTAAATAAAAGTTACTATACGTACGTGTCACCCTCAGGTGCTATCAACATTCTACCATCTGTCTGCTGCTCTGCTGCAGCTGCTGTCGAAGGTCCAGCTACTGTCGAAGGTCCAGCTGTAGCAGGCTGATGGGGTGGTGGGGGATAGTATGGTACTATGGTGGAGCATATGGTGGAAATGGATAAGTAGGAGGGGCACCAGCATAAGGTGGGGGTGTGAAGTATGGGTAGAAAGGAGTAGCCTGCCCGAGATCTGGTGAAGGAAATCGAAGGTCCGGTGAGTAGAACTGCGGGCTACTGGCTCCAGGAGTGGGTAAAGGCTGTGTAACAGGCTGAGGCTGTGTAGCAGGCTGAGGCTGTGTAGCAGGCTGAGACTGTGTAGCAGGCTGAGCCGAGGTGGTCTCCTCAGTACGTAGTGACCTATGTGGTCCAATTGTAGTCTTCTTAGTGCGCCTGTTAAAAATATTTTTTATCAACCCTCTATTAGGCTGCTCCTCACCTGAAGCCATCTGCACATAAATAAAAAAGAAATATTAGAAATATGAGTTATAACAGAAATGGAAATTAACGCAGTGCAGTAGCTAAAAAAAATGGACTGAAGTAAAATACATGTAAGTAAAAAAAACGGAGTGCAGTAGTTATAAAAAACAGTGAAGTAAAATACAGGGAAGTAAAATAATTTACCTTATGTTGTTAACTCATCATTTGTTGATTCACTTTCATCAGATGATACACTCCTAGCACAATCAGATTCATCATCACTTTCCTCTATGTTTAGATCTACCTCCTCTAACTGCAACTCGCTCTCATTAAATCTGATTTGGTCATCTACATTGATTGGGAGATCTTTTAAATTAGACATAAACTCTTCTTGGTGTGCTGTTGGTATCGTACTGGTTTTCTCAATTACTCCCCTTGATTTAGTCTTCATAACTACCAGTCAATCCTGTTTGCCTCGTATTCCGCTTGGATAGTTAGCATAATAGACTTGAGTTGCCTGACTAGCAATGATGAAAGGATCAAACTTTGCATATCTCCTAGCCCGCTTTACTTCTGTTATACCGTAAATTGGATGAACTTTCGTGCCTCTATTTGGTACTGGATCAAACCATTCACAATTGAAGAGATACACAATATTCCTCATACCGGGATATTCAACCTCTAATATTTCTTGTAATACCCCGTAGTATTCAGAATCATCGCCTGTATGGGTGTTCCCTCTTACACATACGCCTGAATTTTCTGTCTTCCTACCTTCACACAAATTTTTTGTTTGAAATTTATAACCATTTACCTCAAATATTTGATAGCATTTTACTAATCTATTTGGTCCCCAAGCTAACTCAGATAACCTTGAAAACTGGGAACTGTCTTCAGCGTGTACCTTTAAATGTGACATTGTGTCATTGTTACTAATATTAATTGCAGAAATAATTAACTCATTAAGTAAGAATAATTATTCAAAATATACCGTATTTTTGAACCAAGCAGTGAATTCTTTTTCCACTATCTTCTGGACTTCTCCTTCTTCTGATATACTAAGACCATCAATGAACCTCCTACAAATTTATATCTTGAGTTTAGAAGAAAGTATAAAAGAGAACTAAAAATATAACAAAATGAAATCATACTTACTCGAGATACGGCTCAACTTCATCACAATTAAGCAAGATGTACAATGTGATAACTGTCATCTCTTTATCAGTCAAATAACGCACGGTGCTAGCGCCTAAAGGTTCCCCAATTCCACTAAATACAGATATATTAGAGGATTTACCAACATTCTGAGATGTTGAACTTTCACCTGGTTGAGATATTGTTTCAAAATAATACGAGCAAAACTGAGTAGTCTCGTATGTTAAATATGCTTCACAGATAGAGCCTTCGGGTCGTGCTTTGTTCTTAGCGGTCTTCTTAAGTTTATTTAAATATCTCTCAAAAGGATACATCCACCTATATTGAACAGGTCCACCAACCATAGCCTCATATGGTAAATGAATAGGTAGATGCTCCATAGAGTCAAAAAAGCCTGGAGGAAATATTTTCTCAAGTTGACACAAAATGAATGGAATTTGCTGCTCCATATGAATCAAATTCTCCACATTTAATTTAGAAGAGCATAAATCTTTGAAAAAAACACTTAACTCGACCAAGGGCTTCAAAATCTGATCTGGCAGATAACTGAAAGCAGTGGATAGTAGACATTGCATGAAGATGTGACAATCATGACTTTTCAATCCAAATAATCTCCCTGATCTTATGTCAACACACCGGCTTAGATTGGAAGAATATCCATCAGGTACTCGTAGAGTCTTCACCCATTCACAAACTGCTCGTTTTTGCTCTAAAGTTAATGTGAATGGAGCTTTTGGTTTGAGGAATTTTCCCGCTCCACCATCCTTCAATTCCAAAGCTTTCCTTCTACAAATCTCCTTTAAGTCCATCCTTGCTTTTATATTATCTTTTGATTTCTCTTTGATGTCCATAACTGTATAGAAAATATTATCAAAAACATTTTTCTCTATATGCATAACATCCAAGTTATGTCTAATCAAGTTTGTTCTCCAATATGGCAACGACCAAAAAATACTTTTCTTGGTCCAATTATGGTAGACACCATATTCCGGCAATCTGAACTCAGCTAATCTTGGAGATTCCATTATGGTGGGCAAGAACTCTACTCTTTCAAAAATTTCTTCACTACTGAATCTTGGTGGAGGAGGAATCATCACCATTTTATTTTTAGTAAAAGCTTCTTTATTTCGCCTGAAAGGATGACTTTGAGGCAAAAACATTCGATGACAATCGAACCAACTGTTCTTCCTACCATACTTTAAAGTGAATGATTTTGTATTTTCCAAACAATATGGACAAGCTAACTTGCCTGAAGTGTTCCAACCTGAGAGCATACCATATGCAGGAAAGTCACCAATTGTCCAAAGTAATGCTGCTCTTAGTGTAAAATTCTGTTTGGTGGAGATATCATATGTACTTACTCCTTCCCATAATAAACTTAAATCATCAATCAGAGGTTGTAAGAATACGTCAATCTTTAATTTTGGATTATGTGGCCCTGGAATTATAAGTGACAAAAACATATAAGGAGTAGTCATACATAACTCTGGAGGAAGATTGTAAGGAGTGAGTATCACAGGCCAACATGAGTACGGTGTAGCCGACTGACTGAATGGAGTAAAACCATCTGCGCATAAACCTAATCTGACATTTCTTAGTTCTGCCGCGAATGTGGGATGTGTACGATCAAAGTGCTTCCAAGCCTCTGCTTCTGATGGATGTGTGATAACACCTTCTTGTGGAATGTGATCATTATGCCATCTCATATGTGCAGCAGATCTCATGGATGCATATAGCCGTTGTAGTCTTGGAATTATTGGAAAGTAGAGCATCTTACTAACAGACACATCCTTCTGCTTTCTTCTATTTCTAGATTTGGGTTTAAATCTTGGTGCATTGCAATGACGGTATACAGTTTCTGCAATATCTTCTTTAAAGTATAGCATGCATCCATTGACACAACAATCTATATTTGTGTATGTCAAACCAAGTTTCGAAACTAACTTCTTTGTCCGATATAGATCTGTAGGAATTAAATTATCTGTCGGATTGGTTTCCTTAAGCAGCCCAATGAATTGATTAAAACATTCACGAGCAACATTATATTCAGCCTTGATGCTTAACATCTTCACAGCAACAGATAATTCTAAGTGAGTCGTGCACCCTTTCCAGATTGGTTGCTGTGCAGCATGCAATAAATCATAAAAATTTTGTGCCTCCGTATTCGGTAACTCTTCATAAATTCCAGTTGCATCATGAACTAATTCCTCAAGATTTGGACGGATATTTCAGCCTCAGCAACATTACTACTTGTAGAAGGACCGCATTGATAATCAAATTGTGGCTCATACTCAGCATGACAAGTCCAATACCAATACCGTGGCATAAATCCTCTGCGATACAGATCAACAGTTACGTCATCTGGTTCTAGGATCACTAGATTTTTGTGTTTAGAACATGGACATCGAAACTTTCCTTCAGATATAAAGATCGGCAGCTGTTTCGCTTGCTGAATGAAAAAGTTCACCCCATTGATGAATTCATCTGTTAATGTCTTCCGACTTTGAGATAATCGGTTATACATCCAACTTCGTTGATTTCTAATATCCATAACCTATAAATAAGAGTAAAAAATTAATGGATTTATATATTTCTAATATCCATAACATAAAATTATGTTACACTTATTATTGAAATGATTGCTCAAAGTCACAATCCCCTCACTAGGTCTACTAACCACTAAAGCAAAAAGATATAGAGTAATGAAGGAGGTGTAGACAAAAGGAGGCTAGGCTGGCTATGGGGGTCAAGCTATGAAGAGGAGATTGCCTCAGCACCTCCACCCCTAAATATCGTCCATCGATATTCTTCTTACACCTGAAAATATTTATGAAAGACCGCCTAGGGGGCTCATCACCTCGAGAAGCCATGTGTAAAAAGTTAAAGAAACAATTAACTACAATTTGTATATTTATGAAAATACGAAAGATAAGTAAATTAAATGTAAAAAAAAATAAGTTTAAAAAAATTTGTTTACTACTACTATGCTATAACAAAAAAAAAACTATTATATGTATACTAACATATTGTAAACAAAATTAATAGCTGATTCACATTTACCCACAAACTACTAATCACTAGGTGATTCACTTCTATCTTACGAGACCACATCCTCACTACAAACATCTTCAATGTCTAAGTCTATCTCCTCTAACTGCAACTCGATCTAATTAGCTATTATTTGATCATCTCCATCATTAGCAGGCTTTTTAAAGTTTAGCATATACCGTTTTTGATGTGATATTGATATTGATGTAGTATTCTCAATGACCACCCTAAGTTTAGTCTTGATGACTACAAGCTAATTTTTCTTAACCCTTAAACTACTTGGATAGTTAGCAAAGAAGATTTGGGTAGCCTGGCTAGTGATGACAAATAGGTCGTAATTTTTATATCTTCTACCTTGCTTTACTTATGTAATACCATAAAGTGGATGAACCCTTGTTCCTCTACTTTATACTGGATCAAATCAGATAGCATTTTACACTTATCAACAAAAAGCATGCACCAAGGTATATCCTCTAGCAAATGTCTAGTGATAACATCCATGACTAAAGCAAAAAGATATGAAGACTTAAGCTTACCTTCAACTCCCTCTCTAGTCTTATCAACAAGAAGAATATCATCAACAAAAAGCATGCACCAAGGTATATATCCTATAGCAAATTAATGTCTAGTGATAACATCCATGACTAAAGCAAAAAGATATTTCAAATTTACCTTCAACTCCCTCTCTAGTCTTATCAACAAGAAGAATATCATCAACAAAAAGCATGCACCAAGGTATATATCCTATAGCAAATGTCTAGTGATAACATCCATGACTAAAGCAAAAAGATATTTCAAATTTACCTTCAACTCCCTCTCTAGTCTTATCAACAAGAAAAATATCATCAACAAAAAGCATGCACCAAGGTATATCCTCTAGCAAATGTCTAGTGATAACATCCATGACTAAAACAAAAAGATAGCAAAAAAAAAATGCAATACCTTGGTGCATGCGAAGTTCGATTGAGAGAGAGGGAGATGCTCGGCGGTGGGCGACCAGGAGAGAGGGAGATGCTCGGCGAAGTCCGGTGACCGTCGGCGGCGAAGTTCGATGACCGTCGGCGACGTCAATCTTCGGCCAGCGACGAACGGCGACGGAGGGCGACGGGCGAAGGAGGCGAGGTGAGAGAGAGTAGCGAAAAGAATGACGGCCCACAGGGCTCCGATTCGCATTTTAGGGCTTTTAGCGGCGGCGTTTCCGGCGGAACCTCCGCCGGTAATGTTACCGGCGGACAATGCGCCGGAAATTTTTCGTTGAGTTTAAATAAGCCGGCGCATAATCCGCCAGAACGGTTTCGTTGAGTTTAGAAGAACGTTTCCGCCGTAATCTGCGCCGGAAATAATCCAGAGCCCTTTTCACCGGCGGTATTTCCGGCGCAATTGGCGCCGGTAACTTTCCGGCGTCGGTTCCGCCGGAAAGAACGCCGTAAACGTTACGTCGCATCATTCCGCCGGAACCTGCGCCGACAATGCTGGCGCAAAAAAATCCGCCGGAAATTCCGACAGTAATCACGTGTTTTCCCGTAGTGTGAATCAATAGGATATGATCGATGTGGCACAAAGCCCTTTGTAGGCTGAGGTGGATTCAAATTTGTCCCCTTAGACAAACATTCACCCTAGGTCTACAAGGTCCCCTTGGACGAAGCAACCCATGGCTGCCGACAAGGATCCTTCTGTCAGGTTGGGTCGACTACCTCCTCTGACTAAGTAGACCAGGGACCATGATGGCCCGGGACGACGGAACCATGGGATCTTGATCGGGCCCATCATCCATTCCCCCACCATCCACTTTAAGTGTACGATGGTGAAATTTCTATTTTCAAATATCAATTTTTCAAATCTCCAAATCCTTTCAATGCCGTTCCAAATTCTTCAAATTTTCAAGTCCAAATCCATTGCTGCTACTATATGCCAGATGCACGTATTCTCTACGTATCTGATTGACGACTAGCCTTAATCGAAAGTTCTCTCTCGTGATCGGGAGGGGTAATTAACTATAGGGGCTTGCGCCTATAGGAAACCAGAACTCAGATTATAAAGTCCTCACCAAATGAGGGCGAAATCTCTGGGTAGTGTCTTATCTACAAACCCATCTGCCTTCCAAAATTTACCTCGGAACTTAGTTCGTTAAAACTCCCTCGCCGAATAAGAAAAGCGAGTGGAGGCCGAGGCCGAATTTTCGGAGCCCACACCTTGAATGATGGGAGACTTTGTGAGTCTTTCATGTGACTTCAGTAGGTTAATATTGAGGGTTGAATTAGAATTATTTCTTTGACAACTTAATGAAATTCAACACTAGTTGACTCAAGGCTTTAGGCTACTTCTAGCTTATCGAGCTTTAAGTTGTATGTAGTTCAAGACGGTTCACAATCAACAACTTGTTGAAACCAGTTTAGGTTCTCGCGATAACTTAATTCACTTAACCTTGGCGAATATGAGTATTCACTTGTTGAACCTCAGGTGAGTTTTAGATTGAGGTTGAATTCCCTTCTTAAAATCGAGAATAACTAGTGTAAAAGTTCTGATTAACCCAATTCAACTTAGGTGCCTTGAGCTGATATGGATCAATGGCTCTATAGATTGAATAGATCTTTGATATATGTTTGACACATTAGCACAGACGCTTATAAATCCGAGGTTCATTATAAATTTTCCATACGTACCACATCAAAGTTGATGTTTGATTCAATTTTATTCTTAGAAAAATATCAAGATTTTTCTAAACAAATAAATCAAATTCAAAGAGCATAGGGAAAGAGAGAAACTAGGCCTCAACAATTCTCTAAGTGAATTGATATCCCCTTTAACAGACAAAGGTGAGTTAAACTGAGTTATAGAAAGAAAATCCACTGAAAAGAGATATTATGAAGTTAATTTTTTATAGATTCTAAATAGAACTTTTTTGTGATATAGTTTCATGGTATACTGTTTCATTTTCCTGCACACAACCAATAATCTCCTATTTATGTATGAGTGTTGATGGTTAAATTACAGAATTGACTAAATAACATAATTACATAGATGGAACTAGATGTAGTTAGCTTTATAATGAATGAATTATGCTAGTAGTAAATTTGTAGCCTAGAACCTTGGGTGATTTTGCATTGAGGGAGGCTACCTTTGGCAATCATTTTTAGCAAAAACTTATAATCAGTTGGTGAGTAATCTAAGAGATTTTTGTTTTTTTATTGGAGAATAGCCTTAACTAATGGACAAGTTATGTGAGTCCTTCAAACGAGTTAGTAGCTCAATATTGAGGGCCTAGTTAGAACTGATTATTGGGTGTCTCGATGAGATTCAGCTCCGGGCGACTCAAGAAAGCTTTGAGTGACTTAAGGCTCGACAAGCATCATGTTGTAGGCGATTCAAGCTAGTTCATAATCAGCGAATTGACCTGATTCAAATTCTTATGCTGACTTGATTAATTGGACCTAGGCTAATATGAGTGTATAATGGTCAAAATCATTTTTAACTCAAAAGCTTAAGCCTATAATTGAAGGCTAATCAGTTGGTATTTTTTATATCACATTTTTCAAGTATCCAATGGTGAATTAAACTCAAAATCTTATGTCTTATCAATATTCTTGTTTAACTACCAAACAACTTCAACTTTTTTTTTTCTTGAAAAAAATAGGCTTCCGTCCTACCATAATAAACATTCTTTGTGTCACAATCTAGCTTGGTGTATATTTTTTCTCTTTCTACACATTTAAATTTCTCCATGTGATGCATGTGTATATTTGTTAAATAATATGAGCGATTATTAACATAACTCAGTGAGTGCATCATATTTCAAAATTATAGTAATATAGTGAGATTTTTAAACAAGACGCATTCTTACTTTTAGACATACAACAACAACAAATCTTTATCCCATTATTGGAAGCCAGCTACATTTAATCTTTTTTCTCTATTGTATCCTATTAAGAGTAAAATTTTCATTTAAATCTAATAAAAAAAATTCATTTTTAATACTTTCTAACCTAGTCTTTTAAAATATAAATACATAATAATCAATTAATTTTTATTTTTAAACATATAATTTTTTGCTTATTATTTTATTTTATCATTTGATATGAATTTACAATTTTACAATTAGTATTTTCTATTTAAAAAAGAATTCTAAAATTAAATTATCATTTAAATTCAACTTCATATTTTCTTTATTAATTAAGAATATAATTTAATACTATAAAATTTTCAATTATCTTCTTCTCTTTTCTCCCTTTAAAATCTTAATATCAATTCCTTCTTAAAAACTATTTTTTTTTTCTAATAATAAAATGATAAATAAATTTATCATATTAAAAAAAGCTAATCTTCCCCGTGCATCTTCACTAACCTTTTGTCACTTGTGTATTCCCTCTCTTTGACACAACTTGCGAGATGCTTACACCGTAGGCCTCACGCACGACTCTGCCTGAAGACACTGAACGTTCTCATTTTCCTCACTCAATTACTTACAGTTTCTCTCTCTCAATCTCAAACTCACTCGGTCATTGAATGCTTTGATCTATCTCGCTATCTCTCATGGTTCCCATTCGTCTCCCCATTTCTCTCAATTTTAAAGGTACAAACACCCTTTTGACTTTATCTCCCATTCTAATAATAGAAACGATGCAGTCATTTCAATCAAATCGGGTTGAACAATTATTTTTAAGGATATTACAGCTTGAACCAAGCATAAAGATTTTCTTATCGGTTGGTAATTGAATCAAGCATAAATATTTCCCTATCGTGTGGGGTTTGAAAGATGACTTCAAACTTTTAAGCTAGTAGCTTTAATGAAATGTGAAAAAGAATGTGCTTTT
This sequence comes from Dendrobium nobile, assembly GCA_022539455.1. Classification (NCBI taxonomy): domain Eukaryota; kingdom Viridiplantae; phylum Streptophyta; class Magnoliopsida; order Asparagales; family Orchidaceae; genus Dendrobium; species Dendrobium nobile. The sequence goes on along the minus strand of CM039732.1, from coordinate 25,582,427 downwards.
ACAGTTTTACTCATAGATGCTAATAATGTTTAAAATTGCGTATTCGGGTATTGAGGCGTTTTTCATTCGTGAGGCGAGGAGTAAGCCTCAAAATCAAAAGATTACGTAAACATAAAATGACAAAATTTTTATATACTAATTAGTGAATAATATAAAACATAAAAAGCATAAGATATGAAGTGAAATCAAAATATCCTAATAATAAGACAACATGAAATATAGTTCAACTCAAAATTCTATCTTTCCCAAATCCCAGTATTCTTTTCATTAACATATAATTCCAATTTCTAAAAATAAATAGCAATGACATATCACATAAGAACTCATAAGTCATCAGCACTGTCATCACTAAGGGGTTCTTCATTTGAATCATCATTATGATGAACTGCTCTCTCCCCCTCCTCCTCTCCTATAGAGTCCAATGCCGGGCATTTACTTCAAGATTTATGTAAGTTTTAATATATATAGCTTGAGGCGTAAGTCTCATGCCAGTGAGGCGAGGCGGGCCTCAACCAAGTTGAGGCGAAAGCCTCGTAAAAAAACTCGAGGCGTAAGCATCGAGGCATTTTTTACTGGAATTGCGCAAAGGCGGGCCTCAAGGCGAGCCTCATATTGCGCAATTTTAAACCATGGATGCTAAAGTACTTTATTGAGCTTGTCAGTTTAGATACTTCCATATTATTCTGTGAAGGTAGGCCATGTTTCTTCTCCTATGTTCTTAACATGGTTCTTGTTGGAGGTTCATCTGATATTACTTTGGATTCCTGCATTGAATATTTTTAGAAACTATTGTTTCAATTGTGTTAACAATTAATGATTCAAGGTTCAATTTGTACTATGTATTTTTAATTGATAATAGATCTAGAGACTTGAAAATATTCATGGTAGAGGCATACCTAAAAAGACTTGGTTAGAAAATATTAGAAATGATCTATCTTTATTAGATTTAAATGAGAATTTGACTTTTAATATGACACAATAAAGAAAAAGGATTCATGTAGCCGACCCCACGTTAGTGGGATAAAGGCTTGATGTTGTTGTTGTTTTTGTTGTAATAGATCTAGAGACTATGAACTTAGATGCACAGAAAACATAGATGATAAGATCTTAGTTAAAGATGAAGACATGCAAAAATGAATACTTCCATAAATTATCAATGAGTGTTTAAATAATAAATTATTTTGGAATAATATAATACATAAAATAATAAGGTATGCTATAGATTGATTAAAAAAAAGTTAAAATGACATTCTCTTTGAAGTAGATGCTTAAAGGTAAAGCTTTTTGTTCTGATCTGATATCTACTAAGATGCGGTTAACAAATCATTTTAATAGAACTTTGATGACTATAATAGTGCTAAATGATTGGAGAATAATTTTTTTGTAATAGTATTTAAGAATAAAGATGACCATCTGTTAATTATATAGGAATGAAACTTGGGATTCAAACAATGAAGCTATAAGAGAGCGCATTGCAATATGAAAAATTAGTCAATTTCAGATAGTCAATTGATTTTCATATTAGTAAGATCTATTATGGCAACAATTTTGGTGTTAAGACAATTAATGAAAAAATAGAGGGGGCAGAGAATGAAGTTTTATATGAATTTTGTTATTATGAGAAGGCAAATGTTCAAGTATCATAAAAAATAATTTGATGAGCACTAAGGAAGAAATGAAAATGTAACTTTTAGAGTTAGGGTTGGGTAAGTAAAAGTGAGAAGTGACTCATGAGCATCACGTGATAGGTAGATATTGTGGTGATAAACTACAATTAGGCTAGTTTGTTTTATAAATACAACAAGTATTGGATTGTAAAAAGTTATTAATGGCTAAGTTGAGTGCGAATAAAAATGAGAATATTTAGATTAATTTTTGATAAAGTTATGAATGTTAAATTAAAGGTTGATTATATTCGATGAATGGTATATATGAGTGGCATCTACAAGATATGGATAATTTTAAGTGATTTATATGTCCAATAAAGGACACAAAATTAATGTCAAATGTTTATGCATTAAAATGAGTAAACCCAAGATGTCATGGATAGTAGTTTTTTTCAAAAAGAACTACAAACAATTGGTTTAACATCTCAAATGACCCCATATGGAATGAATGAAAAATGATGATTCATAAAGCCGACTCCACGTAGTTGAGATAAGGCTATTGTTGTTGGTTATGATGGCATAAGGTATAGCATCATTGCCTGTTTGATATCTTTGTCTAGAAAATGGAAATTAAAATTCAATACATTTTGTAGGTTGTGATGCCCACAGTAGAAGCAGATGTAGCATTTGGTCTTGGCAAATTTCATTTGACACCAAATGAAGTAAAATCAAGAGTCTCAGTTGCTTTGGATGCTGTTGGCATGTTGAAATACTCGCAAGTATGTTTCTGAAATAAAATAACTGAAGCTTTCCGCCGTTTGGCGACAATATGGATTAGCATTTTTTGTTTCTATTTACAGAGGCCGATTCAGACTCTCAGTGGCGGTCAGAAGCAAAGAGTTGCTATTGCTGGTGCTCTAGCTGAAGCATGCAAAGTTCTACTATTGGATGAGTTGACAACTTTTTTGGATGAGTATGACCAGGTAGTCATTTGATCTATCTTCTGAGCAATCAATTTTCTTTTTGTTTATTGGTTTGGTGTGTTTCATTTCCTTGGCCTTTGCCATTTTTCTTAATCATGGAAATATTTATTTCTCTTCAACTATGCACTACTAACCACCAGGTAGATAACTGAATCCTTCCACTGTTACCTGATGCTTCTGTCTAATGTGCAAAAAGCTTGTGTTATGACCCTTCCTTAAGCTTGTATTAAACATCCATTGAGATGTTATGCAATGCAATGGTTACTAATGCTTTTGTTATTTTTATCTCCAAGCAAGAAAAACAACTTGAAATTCAATCTCTAGTTTTCTCCTCACAAACGCTTTTAACCTTTGGAACTTTTTTGGAATACGTTTTAGTCATATTATGCATTTCATTTTTCTTAGTTTTTATCTGCAAGATCCTTTCCTTGTACAAGAAAATATTCAGTTTCTCATTAGTTGGTTGCTTGAGCTTACAACGATTAACTTTGTTACATTATCATTCTATTGTATGTGGTTGAACATCAATTTTAATTTCAAACTGTAAAAACTTTCTCAAAATTTCCTCAAAAGTAATTTTATTTTTATACCTGATATATCATCAAAAAATTATCTTGAACGGGCACGAATCTCGAGGCAAAATCAAGCGGAAGCTTCAAAAATTAAATCCGGGATCACCTAAACTCCGATTTCAGCAAACTTACAATCGAACTGAGCGTCTCAAAAATACGAACCTAACGACACCAAATTCGACTCAATCCGAGTTCAAATGAGTCCAAATTAAGGACCTGAAGTGCTGTTGGAAGGTTCGAACCACAATTTGGGTTACCAAACGGTTTCCAAACATAAGGTGCTTATAGTCAAATCGAGCGGCTCGACGAGACAAATCCAACGAGCCCTCCGACATCATTAAGACCTTCAAATGTCTGACGAACGGTCCACGATCAAAGGATTCAATATCGGCCGTCCATCCGAACTACTCCAACTTTGCCCTTGATCATCCTATTTACGGGTCATGCCATTCTCAAAAAACTATAAATAGCCCCTCATTTTTCTTGAGAGGGAACCCAAGCAAGAAGAAGAGAAGGATAGGAGGGAAGAAACTCTTCGACCACTGTCGGAATTCTACCCGATGCCAAGTGACGCCGGAATTTTGTCTGACGTTCAAGTGACACCAGAATTCTGCCCAACTTTCCAGTAACGCCAAAACTTCGCTCGATTTCCAAGTGACACCGGAATTCTAAGTGACTCTGAATTCAGCTCGAATACACAACTTGTTTGTAACTGGACTTAAATCTGGAAGTAAATCATTGTAATATGATCGTCCTAAATTCTAAGGACGAGTCAACCTCTTGTATCTCAAGCAAACACTAGTGGAATTATTTCAACTGGGCGTAGCCCCGTAGTTTTTTCCCTTTCCAGGGTTTCCACATAAAAATCCTGGTGTTATTTTTCCTGTTTTTGTGCTGGATATCCGTACAACGTTGAGATGGAAACTTTCTAACTCTATCGCCGCATATATTCTAGTCTGCAACAATACTGAAGGTTCATTTGATTGCCTGAAGTTACAAATTATGTTAAGAAAAATCATAAATATCTTAGATTCCATCATTTAGGCTTTGTTTGGGATGACTTTTTTACTGCTTCTTAAAGCAGTTTGTTAGTATAAAAATTAAAATTTTTGTACTAAAAAACTGCTTTAAGAAGCGGTAAGAAAGCCGTCCTAAACGAAGCCTTAATTTGATATAGTTAGCAATTAACATTAATTTTAACTCTCCAAAAACCTTTAAAATACCTAAAATTTATCAGTATTTTCTAGCGCATATCTTCTATTCACAAGCAACCAAATGATCATTAAACTTGTTTTTATTTGCATTCTGCACCAGCTGGGAGTCATCAAAGCAGTTAAGAACTGTGTTTCTAGTAATGGAGAAGTTGCTGCATTATGGGTAACACATCGGCTAGAAGAACTGAAGTATGCAGATGGTGCTTTTTATATGGAAAATGGACGTATTGTTACGCATGGTGATGTTCCAAGTATCATTGATTTCCTGAAACAAAAGCAAGCGAACTACATTGAACATTTCAATCTGTAATTTTTTTTTTCATATGTGAATTTGAATGAGTAACTGATACCTGTATGGCTTAGATCGTCTAAGGCTTCATTTGGGATGGCTTTTTTACTACTTTTTAAAGTTGTTTTTTAGTACAAAATTTTAATTTTTGTATTAGAAAGTAGCTTTGAGAAGCAATAAAAAAGCCGTCCAAAATGAAGCCTAAAAATTGCCTGCTTTTTGTTTGTTCATTTTTTCAAAGCAGCATGGGTGGATTTACTAGCCAAAAAAAAATGTACTGGGAGTTTCTTATGTAACCACCATTCAATTAATTAAAATGGAAGAACATTTAAGCCTTATTTTTTTACTATTTTATAAAATTATTATAGAGAAAGTGATTTTTTTTTAATAATAAAAAAAGTTTTCTAATATATATATAATGAAAAAATAGTGATTAAATAAAAATTGTTGTTATGGTTTGAAAAGCAAAATAGTAAGAAAACTGTCCCAAATGAAAACTTGAGCTTCGTTTGGGACAATTTTTTTATTGCTTTTTGAAATAGTTTTTTAGTATAAAATTTTTTAGTTTAAAAATTTTTTATATTAAAAAAATGGTTTGAGGAGTAGTAAGAAAGTTGTCTCAAACGAAGCTTTAATTAGAAATATATGGCAATGTAATTTTATCTTATGATAAATATTGACTTTGGTTATTGTTTTGTGTAGCAAAATAGTTTTCTTCCTGTTATCACACAACTTTATTATTATTTTTCTTAACTGCCCTATTTTGATTGTTTGTTTTGTATTTTTTATTAAAAAATAAGTCTGGAATTAGAAAAAAACTCAAAAGTCTCTAGACTATTTGATGTGGCGCCTAATTTAGTCTCTGAATCTAACATAATTCTAATTTAATCCTTTAATAATTTAAAATTGATCTAAAATGATTTTCCAAGTTTGATTATGATATAAAATTAATCTCAATTAAATTTTTTATTATATAAAATTTATCCAAATTTAATCCCAAAAAAATTATTTTGGATCAATTTTAACTAAATTAAAGCAAGGTGGTTACATTGTTAGAGGATTATTTTAAAGTTTATCCCTTTTTTCAATATAATATATATCAGTCATATGATTTATTGTTTTTGTGAACTTTTTCTAATGCCAGTATTAAAACTTATGTTTTACTTTATTATGATCAATGGTAGCAAGAAATTAAGGATCCGTCTGGGTGATTTTTGTATTGTTTTGCAAAGGTGATGTTAATGAAGTAACTTTTTGAAGCTGTTGCAGAAAATAATTTTCGAATGTAAAGTTTGTTTAATATAGTAAAAAAAAGTAGAGATCAAATAAAAATTATAATTATGGTCTGAAAAGTAAAACAATAAAAAAAATTTACCAAATGAATCCTACGGCATATTTGAGACGTCTTTTTTTACTGCTTTATAAAGCAAAATTTGTAACAAAAACTTTTTGAACTAGAATTTTTGTAATAAAAAACTGCTTTAAAAAGCATTAAGAAAGCCGCCCCAAACGAAGCCTAAATCTGAGGACAAATTATTAGGTCCGGACATCCACTAAAAATTTGTCAAGTGGACGGCGCTTTGAGTCAAAAAAGTTCAGTCAAAAGCGCGGGTAAAGTGCAGTAAAAAAAGCACAGTCAAAGCGCACCTAAAGCGCAGTCAAAGCGCAGTCCACGTGGCAAGTTTTTATTGGATGTCCCGACCTAGAAATAGGTCCGGTGACCGGACCTAATAATTTGCCAAATCTGAGACTTTCAATTTTTGAACTCATTTATGAGGTAGAATCATATTGACTTTATTGAATTCCTGTAATTCATTTCTAGGCAGAAGAAATTTGAGGTTTATTCATCCTTCATACATAAAGACTTTAAGAGGTTAATTCAATTATTGAACTCATTGAGAGGCAAGTACGAAATGAAGATAAACTTAAAGAACTTGTTCTTTCTAGTACACAAAGAAGGGCGCGGAAGGCACTTATGGAGGAAGTCCACAACGAACTAGTACTAGCATATGTGATTCATTTTGTCAAGGTGGCTCTTTCAATTCATGAAGGAGTTGGTGAAGAGGCTTCCCACTGACTCACTGACTATCCTTAAATGACTTTGAATAGGAGAGGTGAACTCAAAGAGTACCATAAGGGCACTTACTGTCGAGGTGTTGCCCCCTTCACTTTCATTGAAGTTGATAGCCAGCAAATAATAACCCCTATAATGATGTGGTGGTCTTCATGGTGTTAATCACAAATTATCAAATAAGTCGCATATTGATCGCTTTAGGTAGCATATGGTGAACATTATTGTAAAGATTTTTTATGAGAAGATGGACCTTGGTGCTTCTCACCTAACACTAACTTATAGTTAGGGGTGTCAATATTTGACACAACACGAAAACCTGATCTGAATCCGACCCAGAATTTTCGGGTTAGACCCAACCCTAATGGGTCGGGTTCGGGTTGACCCGACGGGTTGACAGTTCAACCGGGAAACCCATTTGAAACCCTGCCCGCCCCCTGCCAGCAAGCCCGCATGACCATACCCACCCCGCGCGACCCCGCCCGCCCTGCACACTCACCCCACGCGACCACGCCTGCCCTGCGCGCACTCCCCCTGCAAACATGCCAACGCGCCAGGCAGCCAGCCTTCCCGGGTCGGGTCGGGTCAACCCGGCAACCTGCTAGGTCGGGTCAGGGTTCGCATTTCAGACCCGTTTACCTACCCGGATCAGGTTAGGGTCAACCCGTTTGAACCCGGGTCAGTTCCGGGTTCGACCCGAACTCGACCCGTGACCCGAAATTGACACCCCTACTTATAGTCCTCTCTTTTCATTTTCTAGGGAGTGCATGGAGGTAAAATGAGTGATTTCTTTGTTGATCTCTTGGGGAGAAGGAGAAAGACGATTTATTATTAGAGATAACTTCTGGTAGTTAACACATTAACAACATATAATGTCATCTTTAGTCAACCACTGCTAATCGTATTTTTGACAATCCTCTATGCATATTGTGATGCCATGAAGTTCTTAGTTGGAGCTTTTTGAATAATAGGAGAGGTGAATTATTGCAATTTATTCATTCAAGAAGAGTTTATCTATGAAGAAAATCAAAATCACATCTTTTAAATTTGCACTACATTCAATGAAGAAAGGACAAACGAGTTGATTACGACTCTTAAGGAAGTATATGGATAAATTAGCAAGGTTTGCTGACATGATGCCAGGCATAGATTTCATTGTTGTATCATGCATGTAGGCTCAATATTAACGAGAAGGCAAGCCAATTAAGCAAAAAAATTCAACTAGTTGCAACTATATTAGTTGAGCCAATCTGCAATGATGTTCAAAAGCTATTATAAGTTGAATTCATCAGGGAAGTTTGACATCCATAATGGATTTCAAATGAGGTTATAATATAATAGACGAATGGTAAAAGGAGAATTATCCCAAATATAGTTTATGTTGCCACAAATGGTATTAGTAGACTTTGTAGTTCGTTATCTTGTGATGGGCTTCTTGGACGCCTTCTCAATGTATTACCAAATTAAAATGCATTCAAAATATTATGAGAATACCAGCTTCATCACATGCTGTGAGTTATTGCTATAATATAATGCCCATTGATTAAAAAAATATAGGTGCAATATATCAAAGCATGATGAATTATATTTTTCGATATCATGAAAGAGTGAAATGTTTAAGTATGGGTTGATAATCTCTTGATTAAAAGTAACAACAACACTTCCTTGATTTAAATGAAAACTTTTCTACTATGAAAAAGTACAATATGAAGCACAACCTTGAAGTGTACCTTTGGAGTTGGATCTGGCAAATTCTTGGGCTTCTTATAAACTTCAAAAGGTATTAAAATGAAAGTTAAAATGTTACATAAATTCTTGAAATGCCCTCTTCTTGAAAGGCGAAGGAGTTGTGGAGGCTAACAAGGTGAATTGTTGGGCATAATCGATTCATTTTAGAGCTAGGCAATAAGTGCTTACCATTCATCATGGTTCAAGGAAGTGTTAAGCACCTCATAGATAATAAGAACATGAACTCGACTTTAAACTTTTTAAGTTGCTCCTCTCTTCACAGTCTCAACTTCAAAGTCCACAGCTTGGGGAGGACTTATTCTTATATCCCATAGTCAGTAAAGATGTAGTGAGCTTGATCCTCATCTTTAAAAAAAGGAAGAAACAATGGTTGATTTACTACGTGAGTAAAATTCTATGAGGTGCTGAGCTGTGCTATCTGATTATGAAGAACTCACATGGATTTTGATCATTTCTTTTGTGGTGAATTCATCCATACCTTTTAGGCTTATTTAATTCATATTGTTACTGACATTTGCTAAAGTCAGTCTTAGCGAAGCCATAGCACTCTAACGACTAGTAAAATAGGTTGTAGAACTTCGCAATTTCCAAATGAAATACACATGAAGAATTGCTATCAATACACATGCAATAACAAATGTCTTGGTCAACTTTATTGTAGCCAGCACTGAGGCAGAGGTGGTTATAAAAGAAGACTTAGTGTGAACTCTTCATGTTGATGGAACCTCTTGTGTAAGAGTCAATATTGGAGTAATTTTAAGGAGTTTAGTAGGAACATACTCTTCCATGCTATCAAAATTAGCTTTAAATCACCAACAATCAAGCTAAGTATAGGCTTCAGGATATATTTATTGCTTAAGTGGATGTGAAGTGTAATGATTTACTTTGACTCTCAACTTATTCTAAATCAAATACATGGACAATGTAAAATAAGAGAAGAAATTCTTCAAAAATATTTATTTAAAGTGAAAGTTGAGATTGAAAATTTTGTATATTTTAAAATTACGCAAATTTTAGAGATCAAAATCAATTCACCGACCTACTCTCTAAGATGAGGAATTCATATCTCACTTGTTATATAATTGAGGAAGAAAAAGTAATGGAAGTTAACCAATCATCAGAGCTAAGTTGGGTGGATCTGTTCATCGAGCACCTGAAATCTACTCGAAAGCATATTAAGTAACTCGATTATATACACACATTATTTTTAGAATATTGAAAAGCTTATTACATAATACATGTTATACCGCTAAAAAACCCTAGCCCGCCCGTCTCTCTTCTTCCTCGCTCGACCGAACAGGTGACAAGTTGAAGCCCGTGCGCACTAATTCCTCCGTCGTACTCCCATCCGAGCAGAGACAGAGCCGTGCAAAGACCCCTACTAGGTCCGGCCCTCTCTCACGCGACTGAAGCGATAAGCCAACTCCAGGTAATTTCTTCCCTTTTTTATTTTCTCCTTTCTTTTAGTGGTTTTATTTCCTCCTCTTCTTTCTTTAGTTCTTCTCCTTCCATTTTCTTTCTATGTTAATTTCTCAAATCAGCAAAGTGACGGTTGTGCAAAAATTTGGCTCTTAGGGGTGTTTGGTATTAGATTGGATTCAATTTTAGTAGGATTTACTAAATTTTGTAAATCCGGATTTAGTAAATCCTAGGCTCATAAATTCTGAATTATGTTTGGTATGACAACTTGTAAATCCTGTTAAATCCAAAGAAGTTGTTTGACAATATATTAGAGGATTTAAAACAGTTGAAGATTTAAAATAGTTTAATAATGTATGTTTTAAATTATATTAATTAAGATAATTATATTAATTAAGATAATTATATTAATTTTTAATTACTAATTATATTACTAACAATTTAATTCAATTAAATTAGATAATTAATTTATACACTAATTATACTATTAATTATTTAATTAATTTACTTAGTTATTAATATTTTAAATTATATTAATTAAGATAATTATACTAATTTTTAATTACTAATTATATTACTAACTATTTATTTAAGTTAAGTTAGATAATTAATTTATACACTAATTATACTATCAATTATTTAATTAATTTACTTAATTTTTAATATTTTAAATTTTTTATATTAATTAAGATAATAATACTAATTTTTATTACTAATTATATTACTAACTATTTAATTAAGTTAAATTAGATAAATAATTTATGCACTAATTATCCTATTAATTATTTAATTAATTTACTTAGTTATTAATATTTTAAATTATATTAATTAAGTTAACCGGTAATGGCTGAGGCCTCTAGGGTTTGCTTTTAATTTTTTCTTGTTTGTCCATGCTGTTCGGCTTCGTTGCTTGGCAGGAGGTGTAGAGATTGCACGAGTCGCTTCTTCGGCTCCTTCGTTGCTGTTCGACTTCGCTCCTTCCACGATGTTCCCTTCCTGTCGGATCGGACGTTACAACATTTTGATCTGAAGCAACGACGGGAGCTCGCTCGCTCGCTCGCTCGGTGTGAAGGTAACTTTCTCCCTTTCGCGCGCTTCTTCGGCCAAATTCCGTAAATCCGCTCTTCCTCAGCAAGTGTATGTTGCGTTAAATCCGAGTAGAAATGGGATTTGGATTTACGGCGTAAATCCGCAAATCGCCGTAAATCCGCAAATCCTGGATTTGCGGGTTTGCCGGATTTACAGCGCCCCGATTTGCTTTTGGCTGGATTTACTGTAAATCCTACTTAAAACGGCGAGTAAATCCGATACCAAACACCCCCTTAATCTTGGAGCATTGACATGGTTTCCATCATTATTAGAAAGGAGCTACATCTCAAGGTGGAAAAACTGGCAGCATATCAAGGATGTTATTAATCTCTGATATTTTACTTATTGGTGCAATTTTCTTTACCAGTTATGTTATCTCTGATTGGTGGTTTCTTGTTTATTTCGGATGCTTCTATATTGGTTATTAGTGGTTATGTTTCTTTCCTTTTTATGCTGTCTATGCTGCATCTCTCAGAGCTTTATGTTTCTGGCGTGGTTTTTCTTCTGATATGTGGCCTAATGTTTGGATTAATTCTCTGCTGGTTACTTGTGGGCTGACATATGTTGATGCTACTGAATTTTTTTTTTGTGGTCTGAAGAGATTTATATTTTCCATTGGACAATGATGATAATCCCCTAATTCCAGACCATTTCCTCTTGGACGGCCATTTTGGCACACAGGGGAATCGCCCCTTCCTTGTTTCTGAAAGTTTCTAAAGCTTATCTCAAATATATCCGAGTCCTGGCTTAGAGGAGGCTTTCTTTTGGCCGCTGACAGTTATATTTTTGCTCTTTCACAGTTTTCACAATTTTTTGCTGAGAGTTTTGGTAGTTGTAGTAGTTTTTTTGATAGATGCCTTCAATTATGACCGTAGTGCTGCTTATTTTAGATGTATATTTGGATGTATATTAATTCTTTGATTCTCTTACTTGCATTTAAAAAATATGAGAAGTAGTTTTTAGATGTAAATTAGATTTATATTAGTTCTTTGATTCTCTTACTTGCATTTCAAAAAAATGAGAATTAATTTTTAGATGTAAAATAGATTTTCAATTCTCATGCTATTATAATTTTTTTAGAATGTCAACACCAGGAAAAAACATTTCTACAAAAGTGACACAAACAAACAACAACCAAAAATAATTTTGCCCGTTTCGAAATGAAAAAAGTTAAAATTAAGCCATCTCAAATGAGGCCTAAATTACAATTCAAATATTCTCCTTTTTATAAATTTATCCAAAATAATACAAATTAGCAGACCGATTTTCCTTGAACCGGAATAGGGTGAGAGACTAAGGGCAAGAGATGAGCGATGGCTCGGAAGACACGCTGACAGAGTAGCGTGACAGGGACTTGGTAGCAACCGTGAGCGAAACAGAGCAAAGTAGATGATAGGGGCCTGGAGGGTCCTGGGAGTGACCTAATGCTAGAGAGAGCAGAGACCAAGCAAGCGGGTGAGGAGCATCGCGAGCCGTGAAGCCGTACGCTGGCCGATGTCTACATATGTGGCACACTTTTGCGAGGCCCTGGCTTCCTCCTCTTCCCTTCTTCGTTTTCTCCATCCACCTCACCAATTCCTTACTTGGGGAGCAAGACGAGGTGCCATTTTCAGATTTTTGAGGTTGACTGGGGGTTTTATGGTTGTGATATAGGCACTTTGAGGCCTTGTAGGTTTTATCACCGGCCTTTTTAGCATTTCTTATTCCTCAAGGCATAAGGTTTAGGTAAACCCTTACCTGAATGATTATTATTCTATTAGGGAATGAAGATTGTTTCATGCCATAAGATTACTATATTAAGTTGCTTAGTTTGAGCCTTGTGATTAGGGATTTTCGCATGAATACATGTAGGATAAGATATTGTGAGAGTTCTTATTGTTATTAACTTTAACCTATGATGTACTGACACTTCATAATAATGAGGCATGCCGTAGCATCTAATACATGCACTTGCTCGACATGGGTCACACCACCATATACAAACCTGTTAACGGCGAATGGCGCACCATGGCGCAAAGGTCCATTTGGAGCCATGGCGCATAGCGCACGGCGCGGCGCGCGCTATTTTGAACATGGCGCAAGCTATATAAAAAATATAAAATAATAAGCATGAATATGAAATATTATTAAAAATGAAAGATAAGCTATCATAATAATAAAAGACAACCATAACATATATAAGTTCGACTAAGTAACATCCAAATATCTCATAATTTAAATATTACAATCTTTTTTTAAAAGATCAAATATGAATTTAATCTACTCTTCTTGGGAATCATCATCATCAGCAAATGTTAAAAAAGCTTTATTATCTTCTTCAACATTGTCTCCTACTTCATAATCCTCTTCATCACCCTCCTCATCATCATTCTCAATAGCAACATCATGCCTAATTGAAGATTCTTTCTCTTTCCCTTTAGATCTTTCCCGAATATTATAGCTTTTATCATAAACACCAGTAGCTTTAGCAACACTTGTCCAAGTTAAATCTTCCTCTCCAGCAATAAAGTCATTTTCTTCATCAGACTCATCATCTAATTTTTCTGTTAGCCATTCATTTGCATCATCTATTTCAGTCAAAGAAATAGGATCAATGACATCACGATGATTGAATCTCCGAATCAGTGCTCTATTATATTTCACATAAACTAAATCCTTTAAGCGACCATGATCCAATTTGCTTCTTCGTTTGCTATGAAGCTGCAATTAAAATATTATTACATTACTATATTATGAACATATATAAAAAATCAACACACACATTGTAAAATACTTACATGTTCAAAAATACTCCAATTGCGTTCGCGGGGGCCCCGGAACAAAATTTATTTGTAAGAGGAATTTTAAAGTTTGTTTGTATGGAAATTAGGGAGCGGTACCGAGCGTGTACCTAGTTGTACCGAGCATTTACATAGCTGTACCGAGCAATATCATGCATGTACTTAGCAATACCGAGCATGTACCGAGCGTGTACCTAGTTGTACCGAGCTGTACCGAGTGGTACAAAGCATGTAACTAGCGGTACCGAGCGGTATCGAGCATTTACATAGCGGTACCGAGCGGTATCATGCATGTACTTAGCAATACCGAGCGTGTACCGAGTGTGTACCTAGTTGTACCGAGCTGGTACCTAGTTGTACCGAGTTGTACCGAGCTGTACCGAGCGGTACAGAGCAAGTAACTAGCGATACCGAGCGGTATCCAGCATATACATAGCGGTACCTAGCATTTACTTAGCGGTACCGAGCATGTACCTAACGGTACCGAGCATACCTGTTAAGTTGTAAATTCTTGTAAGAAATAGTCGTGCAAAACAACAGAGCTGTGCGGAACAGACGGAGGTTGCAAATCAGAGTCAGCTGGTATGATTTTTTATTGGAACAGACGAAGGAGGGGGCGGATTTGGCAGAAGCACTGCTCTGCGGGACGATTCGGCTGAAACAATGACTTCAACTTCGGGACAGATTCGGCTGGATTCGGCGGAAGTAGCGAATGCAGCAAATAGAAAACAGAAAACCTTCGACTTCGGGATAGATTCAGCGACCTCGACTTAGGGACTGCGGGATGTGTTCGGCGGATGCAGCAAACAGAAAATCTTTCGTGAAATTAGGGCAATGAATAGTCGTTTATCTTAAAAAATATATTTTTTTTAAATATAAAAAATATTCATAAGTATACAAAAATTTAAAAACAATTTGGCGCGCTATTTTGCGCCGTGCGCAATGCGCCATGGCTCACGTGTGGCGCAAATAGCGCGCGCTATTTTAAACATATGCGCCTCGCCATGAACATGGCGCCGTAGGTGCGCGGTGCGCCGCCCCGCGCTGTGCGCCGCGCCGCGCTGTGCGCCATGGTGCGCGCTATTTTGCGCCATTGACAGCTATGACCATATATGAGTCTAATTTAAAGAAATAAAAATTTAACAAACACACATATCTAATACCTTTGTCATGAATAATTAATTTTAATTTTAAAAATATATCACCTGAATAACTTCAGCTAAGTCATCTCTCTTTTATTTTAACCATAGTTTTTAAGACCGGATCGGTTGGCTAGTTCGGTTTCATTATAGACTCGGGCTCGCAAAGAACTAGTCGGTAATTGTTTGGCCCGGTGGTCGGACTGTGGAACGGGCGCCAATTATAAAAAAGCGTTTGGTTCAATTAAATAAATTCAATTTTTTTTTTGTAAATGATCTCTTCGTAATCGTAACTTGCAAGATGAATTCTAAATTTCTAATGTATGTAATAAAAAATTGAACAAAATCATAATATGAAGTATAGAACATTTAGAATAAATACATTCTGTAATTTTATAAGTAACATTCATTTTTTTGAGCAATTGACCTCCTTTTAGTTGTAACTTGCAAGATGAAATCCAAATTTCTCATGAGATCTTATAATTTTTTTCTCCAACAGATGAAGTTCATTAAAAATGAAATAAAGATAAAATAGTTAGTATAATAGCACTTATATAGAATAAAAAATCAAAATAAATTAATAGATTTCACATAAAAATTCAATAAATTATAAAAATACTTGTTCACTTTATACTAATTGATACCATAAAAAATACACAGTCATGATATAGAGACAAAGTTAAGAATGTCTTCTTTCTTAGTTCAATAGTTCAAATAAGTTCAAATATAGAAAATCAAAATCACCTAAATTTATATCATCAAAGCTATCCTCGTAGGTTGAGTATCCAAGTTTTGTTTCACCAAAATCTTTTATCCCAAATACATCCAGATCATCGTATTTAATTATTTCATATCCATTTATATTATCTAAATCACCTTTATGAACATGTAATAAATATTAAAATAAGATTTCATTTTAGGTTTTATTCAAACGATTCATTTAATTATCAACTTGTTATGTCTTTGCTAGTTGATGTTATGTTAACTTAGGTTTTAACTTTAAACTTTTTTAGTTTTTATTGTTTAATAAAAATTTTTAGTTTTTTATTTTATATTTTAAGCTTTAATTTATACTATTTGATCTAAAATTAATGGTTCAATATTCATTTCTTTTGAAACGTCCGTTTATTCAAAATCGGCACCAGTTTGCCTGTTTAGTGCTCGAACTGCCGGTTCGAGGGGGCGATATCTGGGATCGTGCGAATCCGGTTATGTGGAAAGATCAAACTGGCCGACTGGCTGATTCCAAGTTGGACCGGCTGATCCGATCCGATTTTTAAAATTATGACTACTACCATGAAACAACTTCATTTGATTGTATGTTGGCATCATTGTATTGGTATAATGTTTGTGGTATGCTTCTCATGTTTGTATATAGTTTTGTAAACAAGTTTTTGAAAGATTGGGCCTATTGATCATGTTATAAACATAAATCTTCCATATTATTACATTCTTGATAGCTACTATATGGAAATACTATCTACGTATTAGATCATGCAGTGATGCTCCTTGTGATTTTACCTTTACCAATATATGTGGCTCGTATGTTATTATTTTCACTGATGAGCATGGGCCAATGGGTCCATTCATGTGTCAAGGCTGGCAAGACATTAGTGAAACTAATGGTTTCAACTATGAGGTGATGACCTCATCCATTGTTGGCTTCGCCTATACATTCCTAATGATTTTTCTTATATTGGTTTATTATGATATTATTATATTGATATATCCTTACAATATTTCATTTGAATTAATTATGACAATGTATTGATAGTAATTTCATGACACTACTATTGATGATTCATTCTTAGTTTTTCTTTTTTCTTTTTACATAGTGAATGCATCTCTTATAACTCATGTCATATAGGTGTTGTGTGGTTGTTCATACTATCATTGGTTCCATAGAAATGATATGCCTCATTATTGTTCCCATTTTTATTAAAATAATTTTGATCTTCCAAAGCTTTAGCACTTCCTCGTAATTTTGTTGGTCAGTTGTTAATTGTATATCGTGCAACAATTAGGTTTATTTGATTTCACTATTAGCAAATAATTAATGTGTATCTATGGACTTTTTTTTTTTGTCGTGAAGAATTGTTATAATAAGGCATCTTGTTACTTATGTTGGATATTACTATGTGGTTATCAAGCTTTTAGATGCCCTTATAATCAGTGTATTGAATACATGTGGTTGTTAAGTGGGAAATATCTCCATCTACTTGTTAAACTATCAAAATTTGTACACTCAGTTAGGCAATGCAATATTGATGTCCAAAAGAAAGAGATACTTGGCTTTTAAGATTGATATCACTTTTCCTTAAGTTATGAGCTTCAATCGTGACTAAATAAACATCTCAAAAGCCCCTTGAGAAGTTCGTGCCTATCAACAATGGCACAATAGTTTGTTAGATTTCAATTCCTATTGCGGTTGAGCTAACATAAATCTTCAAATATTGTTGGTTCTTTTTAGGGCACACATCCAATCCTAACGTGATGATGCTCATGCACAATCAAATGAGGTGAATTGGGTGTCTTAAAGTGATGTAGGCAAGCTACCTTTCCCTTTGGTCTTGCTGTAGTTTTTCTTGCTCATTAAAAGTTGTGTTGATGCTTCAGTCCCCCCCCCCCCCCCTTCTTTTTGGTGCTTCGATTTCCACCGTGGCGGTTGTCCCTTCGGTCCCCCGTGTAGTTTTTTCCCTCCTCATGTTCATTTATGTTTAAGGAAGGCAAGTTTGTTTTAATTTGCAATCTTAAATAGTTTTTTTTTTGTTTCATCAATTTTGTATCAAAGCTTTGGTTTTTGACTTTTTGTGGATCTTCCTTTCTTTTTATTTAGAGAAAAGTTAAAAATATGGACAATCATCGACAAGCTGAAGTTTCAAATCATGATGTAAAGGAGTCTCAAGATGAATTTGATCTTGCGGATTTTAAAAGTCAGCATTCTATGTTAACTATTCCATAAGTGAAAATTCCAACAACCAGATGGATTTCGCCACAAGGATTATTAATCCACTTCAGAACAAAATTTACAAAGTACAAGAGAAAATATATTTATGTGCTGAACAATATGCAAATAGGAAGTGTCTACTTCAAGCCAAGTTTAAACATGAAAAAAAGATGATCAAAAGGAAGTATGATGCTTTAATTCAGGAATTAGATATGGTTCAATCGCATATAATGGAGGTTCTAAAATTATCTCATCAGGGGATGAGATTTCTCCACATGAGGAGATTTGATATAGGCAAGCTAGCTGTCCCTTTGTTCTTGCTGTAGTTTTTTCCCTGCTCATTAAAAGCTGTGTTGATGCTTCGGTTCGCCCCATCCCCTTGGTGCTTCGATTTCCCCCGTGGTGGCTATCCCCTCGGTCCCTATTTGCTACAGTTTTGAGGTGCTCTTATTGGCTGAATGGGAGGTGTTATAACTACATGCATTTATTGATCTTTTCTCCTTTTTTCCCTATAAACAGGGTTGTTTTTGCTGCAGTTTTAGGGTGTGTGACTAATTTTTGGAATATAACCTACGGGTTTTATTTTAGCTTGAGAGCTAGCCACCTTTCCCCTTTTCCCTCTATTAATTCGTCTCGATTTTCGACCTCTTTTTCTCTATTCACAGTTCCCGCCTCATTTGTATCTTTCTCATAATTTATATTTGTTGTAAGGTATTGTGTTCTAAGGTTGTGTTATTTTTTTTTAAGTTGAAAGTGTTGTTGTGTCTTGTTAGTTGTAAGCGTTGTTGTGTTATGTGCTTATGTTCATCTATGTTTAAGGAAGACAAGTTTGTTTTAATTTGCAATCTTAAAATAGTTTTTTTGGTTGAATCATAAACAAATCAAAATTTAACCTTAGTGGAACACTGGAACCCAAAATCAATTGACCTTGAGAGTGAACTAAAAAAAATTGTATAGTTAAAGGCTGTTAGTAACTTATTTGCAATTGCAACTAAAACACAAATTAAATAAAAATTAAACTAAGTCGACAGAGGCAAATTTTTATTGGTTTGACTTCTTAATTTATGATCGATTCACTACTGAAGCTCCTTTTTGCAAATTTTCTATTAGACCTTTGTATCTTTTCTGGTGGCGCTCAAGTTGCCTCCCTTTTGGATCAAGGATTATTCCACAATCCTTTTCTCAGGAAGGATTAAACCCACAAATTTCTTCCCTTTCTTCGACAAGGAAGCACTATATTCTTTTTTCAGGTTTAGTGATGAACCACTTTACAATAATGCTTTTGCGGAGAATGTGCTAGAAGAATTATCAAAAGAAAATAACTCTTTAAATAGAAAGGTTTTAACACTCAAAATGTACATCCGATAAAACCAATCAAAACCATTTTCAGTTGAATATTAAGATGCAGGTAAAAAAGAGAAACCTTATTTTACTCCTAAGAAGTGACCTCCTTAAGCCCTGGACCACTGAAAATTTACAGGAATCTTAAGGAAAGCAGGGAGTGATCGCAAGAATAAGCTTAAGATTGCTTGAGAGCAAAATATAAAGCAGGCTTGAGTTGGCCTATTCTTTATGGAACTGAGGATGTGGAGAAGGTTGGCCAAAGGAGGGAAAATATCTCTTTTAATCCCCTAGAATAATTCTAATTTCATCAGTTAACCAATAGGAATGATCATAATTATTGGATAGGAATCCCATTGTTCAAGGTTGTAAACTAAACCATTGAAAGGTTTGCAATTGTAACCTTTCATCTTGTAAACATGTATTAACTGGATTTTCAGTTTGCCTCAATAAGAAGGCGTTTAGGAAGTGTTATTTTCACTTCCCTCTTAAAAAATACTTGAGGGGTTTAATTATGCCATAATTACCTGGAACTCCAAGGGATATGAAGTTTCATTTTTCTTTTGAGTAACCAAGTATCTTAGAAGTGACTTCTCCAACTCTTTTAAAAATGCGAATTGCTAAGTCCTCCCAACCATCTTGAAAAAACATGTTCAACGGTCTTGAACTATCATTCCCAACTCAGCATATTTTTCATCTTATTTTTAAGTAACATTTTAGGTCGTCTTATTATTATCTTTTTTAAATTGTTAAATCCTTTAAAAATTGGCTTGCATTAAAATTTCATCACTGCAAATTTTTTTAATTAGAATTTTTTATTAGAAGTTGGCTAAGAAGTAGAAATCATTTGAAAGCTCATCAATCAATTTTGAGGTGCCTTATGAAATTGAATTGAACATAACCTCATAAAATTCCTAGTCTAAAAAAGATCCTTGTATTTTGAATAGCTTACGTTTTCTTTTTCGGCGGATCTCTTCCAAACAAGATTGTTTTTGTCCAGTTGTCACTTGTGAAGATTGAGCATACCTAACCCAATTGCTGTCTTCTCTAACTATCATTCCCTATTTTGCTTGCGTTCTCTACTCCCATTCTCCTTGCCACTGCGGCCATAGTCAACCCCTGCCATTCCTTTACTCTTCACCATCCCTTGATGGGTTGTCCCATTCTCCTCCCCATCCTCTTTTGTAGTGAGCCATCCTTTTTACTCTCTTTCACATACACAACGCTTAGACATACACACCTGTTAAGTGCTTGAGGAGGGGTAGAGTGGTCTAGATGTGGGGTAGGGAGTGGATATCTTCTTAGAGAGTGGAGACAACATGAGTCTCTCACTCTCCCTATTTGCCTCTCTCTCTCTCTCTCTCTCTCTCTCTCTCTCTCTCTCTCTCTCTCCCCCTCCCTCATCTTTAGATTGTTTTAGCTCCTTCCCATTGAGGCAAATTGGGTGGGTATCATGATGGTCAACTAGTCCCACCCAAGTTGAGATAGCTTATCGCTCAAAACCTCGAAACCCTTCCATTTTTCTGCCTCATGAATAAACCTTTAGTTTTTTTCCTCCCCTCAACCTCTTTAATTGCAAAGAAAGTTCAGAACTTCTTGGTAAAGAGGATAAAGAAGGTTGGCGGTTAGGAAAGTAGAGATGGAAGGTTGAGGACATGTGGTAAGTGGTAGCTGAGTAACTCTTTCTTTTCTTATCATTTATCTTCTTTACGTGGTGGAGGCTTCTTCAAATTGGACTCGAAAAAGGCTTCTTTGCTTTGGACTTCGGAGAATGGAGAGCCATACACTGATTCCCATGTGAAGAGTATATTAATTCGGTAGGGTTGTTACTTACTACTTGCTTCATTTAATTATTTTTCTGTGGACTGAATTAATTTGGTTGAATCAGGTTTGTGCTTGAAAGTAAATTCTGATACTTCTGTTTTCTGGCTCCTGATTTTAGCTAATATTTAGGTTTATTCTGCCGTTGTGGTTTATTTGAAGGACTTTTTTATAATGAAATTTTTTGTTCAGATTAGACTTGGGGTTCAAAATTTTCGTCGGTCTGATCATGTGAAAATATTTGCAATCATTGGAAAATATCATAATCTTCATGCTTGCTCAGAAGAAAATATGATATATTTAACAATTTTTGTTTCGCATACAATTATAGGTTGTCTGAATCTTTTCTGCATTGAAATGTTTACATTGATGTGATACTCAGAGTTTGTGTAATTCTCTCTAAAATTATTGTTGTAAACAAGCGAGGGACTTTATTTATTTGTTTCTCTCTTCTTCAAATATCTCTGCTTCTTTTTTCTATTTCTAACGGTTTTGTTTTTCATGAACCAAAGATAAAACCTTGGGATGATACATGGATCATTGTCTATTGAAATGCAGATGGCTAGATGGGATGAAATTTTGAGTCTTCCGGTGCAGAGTCCACCAAACATAGAATTCTCTGCTGCTGACATTGTGTGGTCCAGAGTGGAAGGCTGGCGTGAGACCATGGACAAACTGGCACTAATCCCATTCTCCAGAGTGAATGATTTTGTCAGAGGTGAATCAAACAACAAGGATTGTCCTACCAGATTTCATGTTGAAGCGAGGAGAAGACGGTCACCAGAGATGGCCAACAAACTAAAGGTTGATGGAATTCTCGAGTATATTCTGTAAGGGTCTTACAAAAAATTTCTCTGCTTGGTTGCTTGAACTACTTGGAATTAATATGAGTGCAGTTGTTTGTCTCTATATAATGTTTTTGGACCAGTACAATAGCGGCTGGGCTAATTTTTGACCTAATAGCACTAATGATAACTATACATATAAGGTGGATTGTGTCCTTAGTTTATGTTGTCAACTATAACCCTTTCTTTTTTCAGTAGTTTTTAAGGAGCGGTTATTTTTAATGGATACAACGAGAAGTGTGCATGGGCTGCTATCCTGAATGAAAAAATTAGAGGGTTGCATTAGGTAGTCAACAATCAGCATAAAACTTGTCGAATAATCATGCAAGGAATCATTTAATATATCGTGTTGATGTTATGACCTTGAAAGTGACGTGTTGTATGGCTTGAATACTGCCAGAGGTATACAAGGGCCGCTGCACTGGTGCTCGGGTGTAGTGTTAAATAGGCAAGTTTTTCCACATCATGGATTAATGTGGGCAAAGAAACGAGTCCATGAAACTAGAATTAGGATATGATCTTGGAATGTAGGTTCCCTTATAAGTAAATTAATGGAATGAATTGATATTATGATTCATATGAAGATAAATATTCTATGCATTCAGGAAACTAAATAGGTTGGAGAGAATGCTAATGTGATTGATAGTTTATGATTTAAACTTTAATATTCTGGTAAGAGTCGTAATAGAAATGGTATATGTGTGATCATAGATAAGAGTTTGAAGGATAATATTGTGAAAATTGATAGAATTGAAGATATAATTATAGCTTTGATTATTATTGTTGATGCTAAGATTATTAATATTATAAGTGTCTGCTCCTCAGTTAGATTTGGATGTGTTTAAAATTAAAATTTTGGAATGATTTAAAAAAAATTAATATAAAAGGTACATCTTGAAGAAAAAAGTTTTTATTGGTGTTGACCTCTGTATAAAGCACAAATGAAACAAAAAAATCAGACTAACCTCGTATCCATCGAGAAGCCGTCGAATCCAGCAAATCCCGCGCGTCTCAATCCATAAATCCCGCAAAATCGCTGTAGCACGACGCCGTTCCGAGATGTCTGCGGAAATCCTGTGACCAGTCCTCGATCCCACTCCTATTTCCGGTCTTTAAATATCGAGCGAACTGAGCCATTCGACACACACGATCTCCTCAAGCTTCGACTGCTCGCTCTCCACGACCTCTCTCCCACAGCTCCCCGATCCCATCTCCACACAAAACCCTTAGCCATCCGAACTCCTCCCTCCGCCGAACTCCAAAGCCGGTGAACCCCACAGGCTGACGCTTCTTCCTCCATCCCGACATCTTCCCATGTGCCGACCTCACGGCCTACAGCCAAGAGCCGAAGCCGGTTCCCCCCAGGCTGCTTTCGATCCCGAGAGAGGAGAGAGAGATAGAGAGTGAGAGTTGAATCTCCCTTACCTCACATCGACGCCTCCTCTGCTCTACTCGAAGCCTGCCCGATCTCCCCTCTGCCGTGTCTTCTTCCCAAGCCGAGAGAGTGAGAGGGAGATAGGTATAGGTTATATATATATATATAATTATTTCATTTTTATTAATAGTTATTAATTATGATTAGAAATACTAATTATAATTAAGTATTATTATTATTATTTATGTATTTATAAGTAATTATTAACTATAATTATTTAATTAATTATGAATAATTATTTATAATTAATTAATCTAGATTATAATTAATTTTTATTAATTGATTATAATTAGTTAATTACTTATTTATAATTAATTATAATTAAAATAAATAATTATGATTATATGCTCTCCCTTCCCTCGATCTACACCGACGACCTCGCGCAGGTATAATTTCTAATCCCTAAAACTTTGAAAACCTATTCCCGGCGCTTGCAACGCGGCGAACGACCAACTCATGCATGCTTTTCTCTAGCGTGGTGATAAGGGAATTCGTTGCGATGCTTGCGACGGGGCGGGTAATCAAAACCCCATTTTCGGCGTTAGTGTCGTACCGGAAAACCAACTCATGCACGCTTTTCTCTAGCGTGGTGGGAAGGGAACCCGGTGCGACGCCTATGGCGAGACGGGGTAAATTATAAACTGCTTATTTTAAACTGGTGCCCGCAACCCATGCACGCCTTTCTCTGGCGTGGTGGGGAACAAAATTATTACGGCCGCGGTGTCCTCGTCCGAGGGCACCTACCGTGCACGCTTTTCTCTAGCGTGGCGGGAGGCCCAGTTTTCCGTAGTTTTCCTCTAAACAGGAGAGACGCCGGAAGGCTGCCGAAATTTCGGGTAAATGTAATTTGTACTTGAGATAATTTGGAGTTTTACTTGGACATTGATTGGAGCATCAAATGGACTTAATTCAAACTTAAACAATCAATAATAAGTTCGAATGCAAACGAAACAAAGAATGGCTCGGATTCAAGTGAACTACAGGGGACTTATGAACATGGATAGAACTTGATTGAACAAAAATGAGACTTGTACTTGGACTCATTTGAACTCAAAAGACATTAATAAAAAGCTTAATTCAAACTCAAAACCAAACTTGAACAAATGCCAAGAACTTTTGATTTGAGATTGTAGTTTGAGACAACTACAAGAGAACTTGAATTTGCACTTTGAACTCAAGACAAGAATGAGAACTTGAGTTGGTTATTTGAATTCAAGTAAGTACTTGAGCATGTGCTTCGAACTTGAACTCTACAAGAACAACAAAAGACTTGTGGACACGAATTTTTGTCATTGAACTTGAACATGCTTTTGGACTTGAACATTTGAGCTCAAGAGGACACAACTTGAACTACAAGGAGAATAATACAATATTCAAAGTAAAGTTATAATTTTTGAGATAGCAAAGTACAAATTAAATGCAGAAGAAAGGTACACAAGACTTGTAGTGAGTATAGAGCTTGCAAATATCATCCACTCACCAAATGATGATAAAGTCTCATGCAATCAAATGATATTAGAAGGGTTTTGTGTGTAATAAGTATAACAAGTCTTCATGTTCAATGGAATGTGGATATCAAACAAATGTTGAATGTTAAGCCCCTACATATATTGTAAATCATCTCCAAGGCCAAAGAACTTGCACGATCTATTTATTTGCAAATGATAAGAAGAGTCAAATAAATCTCAAGGGAAATAGTCTGCCTACTATCAATGGCAACTAATGGTTATATATCTCACAAATATATCACAATATATGCAAGCAAATACATTTGTCCCATACAAGTGGAGGGATTTGATATTCAAATGAACAAGTAAGGATTCATATATCTCACTCAGGAGCAATAACCAGGAGATTCATGAATGAGTAAGGAAGCCCGCTACAAAAAGCCTTGGATACCACTTGCTACAAAATGGGGTATCTAATGAATGATATAATTTATTCGTGGAGGAAGTAGAGAGATCTAACTTCTCTATAAGAAACATAGTAAACACATTAGCCCGCTCATGAGTGGTGACAATGGCTAAGATGTGAAAGTAACAACTCCCCTACAACTGACACTTTATATCTCATGGATACAAACAACAGCTGTCACAATTGTTAAAAGATACACAAGCAAATATAACAAATCATCAGTCAACATGCATGAGAAGATTGATGATGAATGTAATCCATTTAGTAATCAGTGTTAATATACAAAGTGAATGTGCTCGATCATCCCTACAAATCACTATAAGAAATTTATTGTACACAAAGGACACTACCTGTAAGCAAATGTTGAAAAGACTACGACAAAGACAGACTTCTACGAGTCATCATGAAAGACTC
Source organism: Dendrobium nobile (assembly GCA_022539455.1). Lineage (NCBI taxonomy): Eukaryota > Viridiplantae > Streptophyta > Magnoliopsida > Asparagales > Orchidaceae > Dendrobium > Dendrobium nobile. The sequence continues at coordinate 25,556,798 of CM039732.1, read as the reverse complement.
GTCGAACGTCTAAAATACCCTCGCACATGCACTGTAGTTTGTACACACTTAGGTACACTAAAAGAGGGTATACAATCATAGATCCCGCATGGGCCCCGGCAAGCGTGTTATTGGTACACACGTGACGTCTAGGGATGCTGCGCGGGTTATTAAATTTGAACCCGATCCTCCTAAGCAGATAAAAGGAGTGGACATGGTTCAATTATAAAATGCCCCCAAACACCCTCATGGGCCCCGGCGAACGTGTTATTGGTACACACGTGACGTCTAGGGATGTTGCGCGGGTTATCAAATTTTAAACCCGATCCTCCTTAGCAGGTAAAAAGGAGTCGACATGGTTTAATTATGAAATGCCCCCAAACACCTGCATGGGCCCCGGCGAGCGTGTTATTGGTACACACGTGACGTTTAGGGATGTTGCACGGGTCAATAAGTGAATTCAAGTTCGAACCCGATCCTCTTACACAGATCTATATGAGTCGACAAGGTTCGAACCAACAAACAAATATATGGCCGTGACGACCAGAATATTTGTTTTAATACATTTATATTAGGCCTTCAAGGCCTATAATCAAGAGAATTCACTAATAAAGACACGGAGCCTATAAGAAACCCGATCCTCTGTCGACAGCTCGACATAGTTGACAAGGTTCAATCCATAAAGAGAAATGATCCTGAACACCCCGATGATGGCCGTGTTGAACGAATATATCAACCGGAGGGGTTCCCAAATATTTCTCAAATGCCTCCCAAAAGTCTATTCAAAATAAAAAAAAATCCAAAGCTCCACCCAAAATCCCAAAAATTCAAAAATATTTAAAATTTGAAATATAACTATCAATCACTGAAAGCAAACTCCATCCACCCTCCGCAAAAGTTTGCCGAGGTGGACAAATTAAAATTTATTTCAGCTCACAAAAGAGCTAAATGCCTAGTCGAAAATATCACTAGGATCCATTCTCAAATAATCTCCTGCTAGTAAGGACGTGGTACGTGTCCTCTGACCGGCGGTTTGCCGCCAAATGGCACCGCAGGATAAACGGTTATGACTTTGGGCCCTCTGAACCGAGTGGTTTTGCCGCCAAATGGCATCATGAAATACCGGTTATGGCCAGCGCCTATACGTTCCTTATGGCATCAAATCCTTGAAATATGAATCAATAGGATATGATCGATAGGGCACAAAGCTCTCTGTAAGCTAAGGTGGATTCAAATTTGTCCCCTTAGACAAACATTCACCCCAGGTCTACAAGGTACCCTTGGATGAAGCAACCCATGGCTGCCGACAAGGATCCTTCTGTCAGGTTGGGTCGACCACCTCCTCTGACTAAGTAGACCAGGGTCCATGATGGCCCGGGACGACGGAACCATGGGATCTTGATCGGGTCTATCATCCATTCCCTTACTATCCGCTTTAAGTGCAAGATTGTGCAATTTCTATTTTAAATATCCCAAATTTCCAAAATCTTTCAACCCAAATTTCAAATCCAAACCCATGCTGCTACTATATGCCAGATAACACATATTCTCTACGTATCTGATTGACGACTAGCCTTAATCGAAAGTTCTCTCGTGATCGGGAGGGGTAATTAACTATAGGGGCTTGCGCCTATAGGAAACCAGAACTCAGATCATAAAGTCCTCACAAAATGAGGGCGAAATCTCTGGGTAATGTCTTATCTACAAACCCATCTGCCTTCCAAAATTTACCTCGGAACATTTCTGTTAAAACTCCCTCGCCGAATAAAAAGAAAAGTGCGGCGGGGAGGTCGGGGCCGAATTTTCGGAGCCCACAATTGGAAGAGATTTAAATGGACATGTTGGTAGAGGGATAGAAGATTTTAAAATTATTCATGATGGTTATAAGTTTGGAGCGACTAATGAAGGTGATATGACTATATTAGATTTTGCTATAGCTTATGATTTTATAATTGTTAATACTTTATTTAAAAAAAGTGATGAGCATCTCATCACTTATAAGAATGGATATAGTAAAACTCAGACTGATTATTTTCTTATAAAAAATAGATTGTTTAGATTACAAAGATTATAAAGTTATTCCGAGTGATATTTTATGCAACATCATTTATTAGTTTTAGACTTTAAGTTAAATGAGCAAAATTTGAAAAATAAAATAAATCGTTGTTCGAGGATTAGATTGGGGCATTTAAAGAACTTTAATAAAAATATTTTTGAGAATATGATTCGTGATCTTAAGATTTTGTCTGTGTATGAGGTAGCTAATATTATGTAGGAAGAATAGCTAGTATATTAAGAATGTTGCAAAGGGTGTGCTTAGAGTATCAAAAGGAAAAGCTCATAATAGTAAAAATAGTTGGTGGTGGAAATGTGCAAAAAAGATAAAAAAATAAAAATAAAAAACTTTGTTATACAAATTAGTTTAGATGTAAAAAATCTAAAAATTGGGAAAGATATAAAGAGACCCATAAGGAGTCTAAGAAAGCATTCTTTGATGCAAACATTATTTTCTTTTAATGATTTATATAATAGATTAAATACTAAAAATGCGAAACATTTATGTATAAGTTAGCTAAACAAAGAGATAGAAGTAATAAGAATTTAGTTCAAGTGAAGTGCATTAAAAATGAAAATCAAAAATATATTTTTTTAGAAGAGGATATTCAACAAAGGTGGATAAGATATTTTGCTAAGTTTTTTAATGAAGATTGTGAAAATACGATTGACTTTAGTGACCTTAGTAGTCTGTAAGAAAATAGAGATTTTTGTTTTTATCGGCGTATTAGTAAAACTAAGGTTAGCGAGGCTTTGAAGAAAATAAAATGTAGAAAAACTATTGGACTTGATGATATTCCAATAGAGGTGTGTAAATGCTTAGGCGATGAAGGAATGCCTTGGCTTACTAAACTTTTTAATATTATTTTGAAGACAAAAGATATCAGATGAGTGGAGAATGAGTGTGTTGATTCATATTTTTAAGAATAAAGGTGATGCACAAGATTGTGTGAATTATAAAGCAATTAAATTGATGTGTCATACTTTAAAACTATGGAGAGAGTTATGGAGCATAGGTTACATCGTGATACTAATATTTCTCAAAATCAATTTGTATTCATGTTGGTTAGGTCTACTATGGAACTTATACATTTATTAAGAGGTTTGATAGAGAAATATAGAGAAAATAAGGAGGATATACATATGATTTTTATTGTGATAATGTTCCAAGAGAAGTGCTATTGAGAGTTCTAGAAAAGAAAGGAGTTAATAATTCTTATAACCATTAAGGATATATGTATGCAGGAGCTGTCACTTGTGTTCAAAGACAAGGTGGTTTGAGCAAGTATTTTCCTATTGTAGTTGGATTACATCAAGGATCAGCCTTAAGCCCATATCTTTTTGCTTTAGTCATGGATGTTCTTACTAGACATTTGCAAGACGATGTACCTTGTTGTATGCTTTTTGTTGATGACATTCTTCTTGTTGATAAGACTAGAGAGGGAGTTGAAGGTAAACTTGAATTATAGAGGTCAATCTCAGAGTCTAAAGGTTTTCATTTGAGTAGATCTAAAGTTAAATACATGGAGTGTAATTTTAGTAGTAATAGATCTAGTGGGGGGTTTGTGACTCTAAGCAATCAAGTCATTAATAAGAGTATACGTTTTAGATATCTTGGGTCTATTGTTCAAAGTGATGGTGAAATAGATAGGGATGTTATTAATAGAATTCTAGTTGGTTGGTCAAAGTCGAGGAATGCATCGTGCTTTTTGCGTGATAGAAAAATACCACTCAAACTTAAGGGAAAATTCTGTAAGATGGTGGTGTGACCTGCAATGCATTATGGCGCAGAATCTTAGTCATTAAAAGAGAAGCATAATATTAAGTTTAAGTGTTACAGAGAGTCAGAGATGAGGATGTTTAGGTGGATGAGTGGCTTTACTCTTAGAGACTGGATACGAAACGAGCATTTATATGAAAAGGTTGAAGTAGCTCCTGTGTCAAATAAGATTAGAGAGAGTCGCCTTAGATGATTTGGTCACATAAAACGGTGGCCTTCAATTGGACTGGTTAGGAGAATAGATGTATTAAATTTGACCTATGTTAAGAAAGTTAAAGGTAGACCTAAAAAGGCTTGGTTAAAAAATATTAGAAATTACCTTTCTTTATTAGATTTAAATGAGAAATTGACTATTAAAATGACACAATGGAGAAAAAGGATTCATGTAGCCAACCCCACAGTGGGATAAAAGCTTGATGTTGTTGTTGTTGTTGTTGTTGTTAGTTTTTTTTTTTAATGGATAGAGTTTTTTCTTCTCTTTTTGTGATTGGGTTGGTTGGATGCAGGTATTGGTGTTCTTTTGGACCAGATGATCACAGGAAGGGAGGTGTTGTTCGCCCCAGCAGGACCTATTGCACAAAGAGAAAGACTCCTGCTGGTAGGCCAAACACAAAAAGGGGTTGTGTATGCCATTTCATTGTGAAGCGTCTAATAGCTGAACCGTCTGTTGCACTTGTCATATACAATCAAGATAAGCATGTAGACAAGAAAGGGCTACCTTGCCATGGACTCCAGGATACAAAATCTGTGGGAACCTCTGCAATGTTTGCACCATGTATCTCAGATGAGCTTCGTCTTCAAATTATGTCCTTATTGTATGTTGGGGTCCCCGTAGAAACTATCATGCAGAGACATACTGAAGCAGTAGAGAAGCAGGGAGGGCCAAGCAATAGGGATGATCTTCTCACTCACAGGTACGTACGCAGGCTAGAAAGGAAGATTAGGCGTTCCACATATGAATTAGACCCTAATGATGGTATTAGTAGTAATATGTGGGTTGAAATGCACCGGGATCATGTGTTCTTTTATGAGGACTTCTCTGATTCTGAACCTTTTGTTTTGGGGATTCAAACGGATTGGCAGCTCCAACAAATGATTCAGTTTGGTAACCGCAGTGTTATAGCCTCTGATTCAAGGTTTGGCACAAATAAGCTAAAGGTTTGTTGAGGTTGTATGCTTGCTGCTGTGTCATTGTTGTCTTTTTGTTGATATCTAATCATCTCTGTACTATTCTTCAGTATTCCGTTTATAGTCTCCTGGTCTTCGACTCAAAAAGGAATGCAATCCCTGTAGCATGGATTATAACAGCAAGATTTTCCAGCGGCGAGATACACCGATGGATGCGATCTCTTTATGACAGGATTCGTTCAAAAGATCCAACATGGAAATTGGGTGGTTTCATTGTTGATGATCCTTTAGCTGATGTGAATGTCATTAGGTTGACTTTTTGTGAATCTTTTATTCTTTTATATGTTTATTGTTTGCAGCAATTATGCTCGAAACGCCAACTTTATTTTATATCATGTAGGGAGGTCTTTCAGTGTTCTATTTTGATAAGTTTCTGGCGTGTACGCCATTCCTGGCATAAAAATTTGATGAACAAGTGCTCAGACATAGGAATGCAAGTGGAGGTGTCAACGCGACTTGGAGAAATAGTGTCAAACATTTGCAGGGATCGGGATTCCCTGGATTCCTTTCATGATTTTATAGAAGACTTTGTTGATTGCTTGGATTTTTTGGATTATTTTAAGGGAGTTTGGTTTCCAAAATTAGGTAATTTCTCATCTATCTCAACCTTTGCTACTCTGTCCTCTCACTCTCTCTCTCAACTATTGATCTATGCGATACAATATTACATTGGACTTGGATCCTCTTCAATACCATGGTAATTAGTTATACTGTTCACTTAGGCGGTGGTGGGATAAATTCTTCCATCTTTCCAAGCAGGGGCGGATTGAGACTTAATTTTCGGGCGGGGGGGGGGGGTCCAAAAAGTGTAGAGTTTGTTTTTTTGCCTTGAAGTCGGCTCGACTCCTATTTGTTCATATCCTTGGTCATTGTAAGTTTTGCAGATATGACGGGGGTCCAAGGGGGCAGCGCCCTCTAGTGGGGTTCGACCGTTTGATTATATTGTATGGATATTTTTAAATTTTTTTTACTATCTCTTTGTATTTGGTTCATCGTTTGATTATGTTGGGCAATTTCCTAAAGACTACAGTATTTTAAAACTTTTAGGGGGGGAGGCAATTGCCTACAAATCCATGTAGTAAAGATTAAAAAGTAGATGTAGTGGGATAAATTATCTAAATAATCATATATATATATATATACATATATATATATATATACATATATATATATACATATATATATATATTGTGGGGGCATAAGGTGGATCTGCCCTTGTTTCCAAGGCCATTCTGTATTTTTTGAATCCATCCTAACGACCCTAATGGTGGAAATTGGACCTTCCAATTACAATATCAATTATAGTATCTGCTGTTCATCAACCTCATTTCCCTTTCCGCTTCGTTATTATTATTATTTTTTCTTTTTTGTGCAGGAGCGTGGACTAATATCTTGAAATCACTTCCACTTGCTAGCACAGAGGTTTCTTCTGCCATTGAGTGTTACCATAATCAACTCAAACTTCGATTGTTGAATGAGAAAGATTCAAACATCTACCAACGTGCTGATTGGCTGGTTGATAAATTAGGTACCAAGGTGCATTCTTATTACTGGTTGGATGAATATAGTGGCAAGGATAACTTTGCCAGATACTGGAAAGATGAGTGGAAATGTGGCTTGACCGCTTGGCGTCGGGCTTTGGATATTCTTGATTCCGATGTTGTTTTTGATGGCAACTCTGCTACAGTTGTTCATCCTTCGAATCCTCGACACGTTCATCTTGTCCTGATTCCAGGCTCTGAATTTGCAATATGTGACTGCAACTGGTCAAAAATGGGGAACCTCTGTGAGCATGTGATCAAATCAAATAAGATTTATCATCAAAACAGATCTAACTCACTCTCAACTAGCATGTTTCAATACAAGAGGACTTTGATGAATCTACTTAAATGCCCCCCTCACAATTCTCTGTTGCGTGATCATGCTATTTCATTAGCTGCATCTGTTCAGGCTCAGTTGAATTCACTGTTCGCCCAGGAATTTTGTGCTTCCCGCACAGGCAAATCAGTTCCCTTGGAAGAGAGAGTAACAGCTGAACCCACTTCTACTTCCAACAAAGCACCTAATAATGTTAATGATGTGTTGAATAAGAATCAAGAAGCTCCTCTTGAGAATTTCAGCATTGCTGGAGCTTCAATTCAGCCTACTGAGAAATCTTCAGCTGGTTTCATGGCTGCTGAGGAACAAATCTCTGCTGGTAAGGCTAGTGAAAGTTTGTACATGGAGGGGCCAAGCTTGGATTCTCGTGTGTACCAGCAGCTACATTCAAGTAGAGATGGCATGTTAGTAGATGATAATATTAATGAAGTTGCAATCACTAAGAAAATGAAGAAAGTTGATCAAAGCTCCATGGAATGCTTTCAATCAGTGACAGAATATGGAGTTACAGAAGGACTTGCAAAGGACAAATGTGGCAGGAACTTCTCTGATGTTCATGAAAGAAGAACAGATGTGGGTGATAGTTGTGCGCCAAGTAAGCCGTCAGCTTCCATTGTAGTCGCAGAAAGCCATAGCATTGGTGATGAGAAGACTGAGATTTCTACAACTGTGGATGATAGTTTTTGTGATGCTAATGGATTAAATGATCCTGCTTATCATGGGAACGGTGTTGCTTATTGTTCAAGAATCATAGAGGAACCATCCTCTGATTTTCGTCAAGCTAATATTGTAAAGTTTGAAAGTGCGGATGTAAAGGTTTGCATGGACATTGATGTTCTTAGATCTGAAGAAAAGGTCTGTGATAATGGTGATAATGTGGAAGTGTATTAGTCCAAAATTTTAACTTGTATTTTATCTCAGTCATAAAAATTTCACAACTAAAAGCACATATGAATAAGCTAAAGCATAGAGGGATGTTTTTGTTTTTTCAGAACGGGGGTATCTATCATAAGAGATTTAAGCTTCCTTTGAGATGATTGTTTTATTATTTTATTAAATTATCTTTTAGTATAAAAAAATCTTGTAAGTAAAGAATAAATAGTGATATAAAGTTGTCTCAAACGAAATTTTAAAAATATAGAGGGAGAGAGAAGAGAGAGCTTGGAAATAGGAGAGATTATTATGTGCAGAGTTTGAACATAAAGAACCGTTTAGTTTTGTGATTGTGAGCAATAAAAGTATAGTTATTGTTCATCATTGTGCTTTTACTTTTAACAGACGCAAAATTGAACGATTCTTTTTGTCCAGACTCTGCATGTAATAATCTCTTGGAAATAGAGGTCTTAGAGCTCGCATATTTTGCTTATCGGGTAAGTTGCAAAAAAATTGTTCGCTCAATATAAGTGGCATTTACCATAGTTAAAATTTCAACTCTCCCATAATTTTTGATATTTTATTTTCCTAAATTTCATATTATTTAGATATACAAAGATTTTAAAAAGGCCAAATTTTAATAATTTTTTATATAACTATTTAATAAAATATTATGTACAATGTTACACTTAATTAAAATATTATAAAAATGTTATATAAATAATTTAATTAATATTAAATTTATTTTAAAATGTTATATTCAGGTTAATAATATTTATATAAATATTTTAGTTATATAACATTTATTTTAAATGTTTATATAAAATATTATTAAATAATTAATTACAACTTAGATAAAAATAAATATGTAAAAGTTTTTAAATTCTTTTTAATTTGTAAATTTTATAGTGTTATTATTAATTGTTTATTAAAATAGAAACATAGTTAATAATTTTTATTTTTTCATTCATATATAAATAGATTGAGTTTAGATATTACAATCAAAATTTTATTGTGATAAGTTAAAAGATGATTAAATTTGTTTTAAAATCAATCTAGCTATAAGTAGATTTTTTTTGTTATAACTATTATAAAAGTATCTACAAAATAGAATTGGAGATCAATGATAATTTAGTCACTTAGATTGAAAATAAATATTTGATTGTATTGATTGATAATTAAGCAATGATTCAACTATTTAAGAATATGAAAACTAGTCATAACAAATTAGAATTATGATATGCTACTCTTTATCTTGTAATTTTTAATATATTATAAAGTTAATTATTGTGATCATATTGACATATGCATACTAATTCTTCAATAGGTATTTTATTTTATACTACCACCGAAAGTCGTCAAATTTCTGCCCGGCCACCGATCATCGTCGGACTTCTGCCTGACCCCCGGTCATTATCGGACTACTTCCCGACTACCAGTCGTCGTCGAACTTCTGCTTATGAACATCTCATTCTTTGATTCGTTGTTCGAACCGTTTTTCACAACATGATTAAAATCACTATAATGTGACTTGTATTTGAAGAATGATATTTTTTATGAGGGAGTTATTCTTATCATATGTTGCTCTAATCTCATATATCATATATTATCTCTCAATATAAATAAATTATTAGATAAATATGACTTAATTATTAGACAACCATAAATATAAATATGACAAAACTATTATCAATGCCTAGTAATTTAATAGTATTTTTATATAATAATTTAATTATATTATTAGATAACATGTGACATGTGAAATTAATGACACATGAAATTAAAGGCAGGTGACATATGAAATTAATAATATATAATAAACATATAATAGAAAAATAGCTTGCACCATCATACAACATATATGGGGATATCTTCATAATTTTTTTATTTGAATAATTCTTAAAATTTCCTTTTTTTGTCAAAACCAAAACACCTTAAAAAATTATAAATCTTAAAAACCTAATGAATTTATCAAGGTTATATAAAATTGTAGCAAATTTATTTATAATTGTCCCATAACCTAATAAATTTATTGATTATTAAATTTATATAAATACTAATAAATTATTATTATTATTATTATTATTATAGAATAACTTTGTCAACGCTTAATGCTTTGTTTAGAATTTTGATAAATTATTTGTGTTTTAAAGACCAAAATAATTCATAAAAAACCTTACCAAACTCTAATAAATTTATCAAATTTAAATAATTATATCAAGATTTTTTTAATTAAAATTTAATAAATAATTTAATGATTAATTTATATATAGTACAAGTATTTTCTCGCTTATGGAAAGGGACAAAATAACTACCGAGACTTATTATATACAAAGATTTTCACTTCTGCCTCCTCTCCGTCTCTTCCTCCGCCTCCTCCGGTCGCCGAAGCCTTCCTCCGTCCAAATACCGGCGAACCCCCTCCAACGTTCTCCTGAACCGCCCCAAATCCAAGCTCACATTCTGCCTATCCAAATAAACCCTCTTGGTCTCCTCCCACCCCCTCGCATTAATCTTCCCCGGCTCCCTAACCACCGGATGCTCTCTCCCATACTCCCTCCACAGAGAGCTTTCCTCCACCCTCACCTTATACGCTACATACCTCAACCCCATCCTCCTCGCCGGAGCTCCGTAATAGGTCTCCGCCGCCCACTCTGTTCCCAATGGAATTATCTGTACGAACACCGCTCCAGGCCTCATAAACAGGAAATGCGTCATCGCTGCTCCGTGCACTCCGATCATCACATCGCTCCCGTTCATAACCTTGTAAATGCTTGCTAGCTCCGTCGTCTTCTCCGGCCTTAGAATACCCACTCGAAACCCCATTTCCGTCGCCATCGCCACCAAATCCCCCTCGTTTTCCACACTTCGAGACCCATTTCTCAGAACAAGAACCAGGTTTGGTTTCTCCGCGACTTCAAGCCAACGGAGTCGAGGGGCGTAGGCGTCGTCAAGGAACTGCCGGAATCCGATGATCGAGTTATTGAGAGGGGTTTGGGTTGGATCGATTGTGAGATCGTCGTGGATGTGGAGGCCGACGGTGGCGGAGGGGAAGCAGTGAGTGCGGGAGTCGTTGGAGAAATTGATTGGAGGGAATCGGGAAATACGAGAGAGGATTTCGGCGTATCTGGAGACCCACCAGTTGTGGTGATCGAGGACGAGGAGGATAACGTCCCGGTTGTGGTGATGGGCGGTGAGGTACAGAGGGATAATACCGTCATTGAATTCGTGGAATACGTTGCCGGTGTAGCCACCGGTGGAGAAGACTACGGCGGGGAAGGGATGGACGATGTCGCAGGAGACGGTGGGGCCGGCGATGGCACGGAGGCGGAGCTCCGATACGATGGCCATTATGTTTTTTTCCCATTTGCGAGTATACGGCCGAATCGTTTCCTGGCGGAGGACGACGGACTGGAAGAAGATGGTGTTGGAGAGCGAGTGGGTGCGGACGTCGCCGTGCAGGAAGCAGATGTCGGTGCGAAAGGCGGAGCGGTCGCAGCAAATGGAATTGTTGATGACGAAGGAGCACAGAGACGAGGACGCTCTGTTCAGTATCTGCGATTCCGCCTCTGTCACGGGAAAATCTACAAGGAAAGCAGAGGAGAATCAAAATGCTGTTTTCCAATTCCCAAAAAAAAGCTGTTTTTCTTGAGAGGGATACGTATACGTATATATATACTTACAGAAGAAAGGGTGGAGGATGGTGGAAGAGCAGAGGATAATGAAGGTTACGGCAAAGAAGGATAAAAAGAAAAAGCGGAGGAGAGGGGATGGCGCCTTGCGGTTGCCGGAGTAATCGGAGGAAGCGGGGATTGAGTGCTGCTCGGAGAAGACGAAGCGGTGGTTCTTCGCCATTTCTGTGCTTGCGAGGAGAATACAGAGAAGAGAAAGAGAGAGAGAGAGAGAGAGAGAGAAGCTGGGTATGGTGGGGGATGGCGATTGGTTATTAGAATAGGAGGGAGTCTCTGATAGGTTTGTGAAGGGGTAATATTTTTAAAAGGAATTTGTTGGCAGGCGGTAGAATTAGGTAGAAGAATATATTTATTTTCCTTGGAAGAACGAGCAACGACGATATTGCACGACTAATCAGGAATAACGTGCGGAGAATGTCAAAATTAACTCATATTGCAATGATTATTGAATGTTTATTTCCCAATAAAAATTATTGAATGTTTTATTTTTTTTTCTTTTTTTTGAACGAGGATAAATATTCGCTCACACTCCAAAGGGAGTGCTTGACAGCATAACTAATCCTTCGGTAAAACTTAGCAAGGCCACTCACGACATTGGACACACACTTGCTTTGCTCCACTGAAGATAAGGTGCCGTAGTAGAGAGGATGTTAATCACAGATGTGAAACTCCTTTAAATATTAAAAAAAAATTAAATTCTTAAAAATCGATATATCTTTTGATATAACGATTAAAATTTATAAGAAATTTTAAAGTTAAGCATGCTCTTATATGAGCGCACTTTTGGGTTTGTGGCATACTGTGAAGTTATATCAATAGAACAAAATCATGAGCTAGACCAAAAATGACAATATCTTAATAGTTGAGAGTTTCTTCTTTACAAAAGAATATATTAGAGTGTGTGTGGTGGGATCGTGAATTTCTTGTTTTGGATTCCCTTTTTGATGGCATCCGCTTTCTTTGAGTACGATGCGGCATTCTCTTTCTCTTATGAGATCCACTCTCTCCCTTCTTCCTCTGTTGTCTCCAAATGCGTCCCTTACATAAAATGATCTCCCCCTTCTTTGTCCATCAAGAGGCACTTCAATAGCCAAATGGTAATGGCATCCACAAAATTCTCCTATATGACTTTCAAAGGCATGTTAGAAGTGTTTTGAATGGACGGTCAATATCGATTCCCATGATCGTGGACCGTTTGAGTATTTGGGTGCCTTAATGATGTGGTAATTTGGCAATCTTGGGCTAGTTGGATTCGTCTCGTACGCGTCGAGCCGCTCTATTTGACTATAAGCATGTGACATTTGAAAACATTTTATCATCCAATTTATAGTTTGAATCTTTCAAATGTGCTTCAAGTCCTTGCTTTGGACCCATTTGGCTCAGATTGAGTCGAATTGGTGTCATTGGGTTTGACTTTTCGAGACGTTCAGTTCAGCTATAAGTTTGTTAAAATCAGAGCTCGGATGGATCTATATTTAATTTCGGATGTTTCAAATTAAAATTTTTCTTGAGATTCGTGACCGATTATAAAAAATTATTTGATGATATATCAAAACTAGTAAGGATAAGAAGGTGGACCAATCCTTAGGTTAGACTCTTGTAAGTCAACGCAATCATTAGGCTGACAATGGGACGAATGAAATTTTTTTTTTTTTTTGGGAAATTTTTGACGAATGAATCTTACTCGACAGCATTTCTTTTCTAACTTTGGTCCCATCGCTCAATCTTAGCCTAACATCTAATTGAAAGTTTGTCGGTGAAGAACAAATTACAAATAAGCAAGAAAAGGAGCAATCTTCGCCATTACAGAAGAAAAATATTGCAGAGCCAAGAAATTAAATCAAGCCATTTATGTCCCTAGAAAGGCATTAATTAGTAATAAAATATGCATCATGGAAAGGAGGCTTTCGACATTCAGTTCGATATCTAGTGAAGCAATTGGGAATAGCAGAACCACAAATCCGCTTTGCCTTCTATCGAAACTCAAGCCGACAATATTGAATTCCAACTGGTCAGAATTTGGTTTAAAAGATTTCAAGATCAATAGCAGTGCCAACGCAAGTTCTGGAATGCACTTCAAGATTAATAGAAATCACTTTTTAAGACATTGGAATTAGTGTTAAACACTTAATATTTTTAATGGTCCACCTGGTGAAAAGCTATTATGATTTGGGTTTAAATCAAGTATTTTGTGGGGGCTTGACAATTTTCTTATTGCAAACTTTACAGAATAACCAACAGTTTCAAGCATAAAACATTTAAAGATTAGGTCTGACAAGATCAACTTCAAGCATAAAACATGCATTTCATAAGGTCTTGGCGTTGTATGAATCCACCAGTAATTGTAGTTGATTATACATGAGACTCTTTCTTGGGGGAGGCCTTGGCTTGAAGTAATAAATATAAATCATATGGAGTGCCTTACATGTGGGAATAGGAAGAATCACTATTGACATGTTCGTTTGGTTGGAAGGACCATAGTCGGTGGGTGATGGAGGTCGACAAGACCATTATCTGGCAATAGAGGTCGAAAGGACTGCAGTCGGTGGGCGACGGAGGTCAGAAAGATCATTGTTTGGCGACGGAGATCTGAAGGACCGTAGTCGGAGAGCAATGGTGGCTAGAAAGATTATTGTTTGGTGAAGGATGTCGAAAGGACCGTAGTCGGCTGACGACGGAGGCCAAAAGTCTGATGATGGGTGGAAGTCCGACGTTAGAAAGAAGTTCAACGATGGACAGAAGTTCGACGGAAGTCCGGCGATGGGTAGAAGTCTGGCGACGGGTTGAAGTCCGGTGTTGGGTAGAAGTCCGACGAAAGTCTAGCGACTGGCAGAAGTCTGGAGACGGGCGGAAGTCTGGCGTCGAGTAGAAATTCAGCGACGGGCATAAGTCTGACGTCGATTGTTGGTCGGGAGGTGGTCAAGGAGGAGTCTAGTGGCAAAAATAACTCTTCATTCTCTTCCTTCTCTTTTTGCTTCGGCCTCCTTCTTCCTCCATATGATATCCCCTTCCATGAGAAATGAGGGGTCTATTTATAGTTTTCTAAGAGTGGCATGACCAATAAATATGATGTAGATTATGGGTAAATAGGGAGTGATTTGAATGGACGACCGATGTTGAATCACTTAATTGTGAACCGTTTATTGGGCATTTGAATGTCTTAATGATATTAGAATTTGGTGATCTTGGGCTCGTTCGATTCGTCTCGTTGAGCCGCTCGATTCGACTATGAGCATGTCATGTTTGGGAACCGTTTGGTAATTCAAATTATGGGTTGAACCTTCCAAATGAGCGTCAGGTCTTTGATTTGGACTCATATGGGCTCGAATTGAGTCGAATTTGGTGTCTTTGGGTTTGTATTTCCGCGACAATCAGTTTGACTATAAGTTTGTTGAAATCGGAGTTCAGATGGTCTCTGGTTTATTTTTTAAAATTTTCAACTTGATTTTCCTTCTAGATTCGTGCCCGATCAAGATAATTTTTTGATGATAGATCAGCCATAATATGTATATGGTCAATTTAGTTCAAGAATGTCACATTTCTCCAATTTAATTCTTAATTTATACATAATCATTCTCAAATTTTCTCTCCTGAACTAAATTAGGGTCAATTCTTTATAATCAAGGGACTAAATCAGGATTAGCCGATCAATTTTGTTTAACCAAGAGGTTAAATTTAAGAAAGTGATTCTGTGAGACTAAAGTTTCATTTGGGATAGCTTTTTTAATGTATTTTAAAGTAGCTTTTTAGTATAAAAATTTTAATTTTTTTTCCTTAAAAGTTACTTTAAGAAACAACAAGAAAGCCGTCACAAATAAAACCTAAATAAGTACATATAAATAAACAATATACTATTTTAGATTTTTTATCCATAAAATTAAATTGAACACTTGCCTTAATAATGGGATCAAATGTTTAATGTTTATTGTGATTGTTTCTTTGAAGATATCTAAATACATAGCTTGAAATGAGGTAAGATGAAAAAAGATTACCAAAAAAAAAAAAAAAGAATGTCATGCAACATCAAACTTTGGCTACCTAGCAATGAGAAGTTAGCAGACAACAAAGCATGCCACAATAAAGCCCACTTCAGCTCAGGAGTTGGAGAAGGGATTAATTATTCTATGTGGATATCCGGAGATCAATCAGAATTTGTCAAGTCACTCTGTGCTCTATACTGTAGTTCGGTACTGCAGCTTGGTACCGCTAACGCTATTCATTCTGGTTGGTCTCCGGATAACATTTTGTGTTCGGTCTCCACACATAATAATGTCTGAATCATATTTTAAAAAAAAAAAAAAACATAGCACGGATTACACGACATTTCATGCATAGATTCAGGAAAGGACATCCAAGTATCCAACAATGGTTGTTCAAAGATATCGCATATGCAAAGCACATGCACACATAAGCAGAAGTAAGCAGGCAGGACATGTGAGGGGTTAATTTTGCTGACGCGGGAGATAGAATAGTCAAAAATGGTAACGTGTACATCATGGGCACGCATGCGCACACAGCATCTGTAAACTGCAAGGCCGCAGTCCTTCCCAGTCGTTCATATTCGGCATCGCTAGAGATGCTCTGCCTGCTTTGGCAGTAGCCTAAGCACACTTAAGATGGGAATGCATGCATAATTCCCAAACTTATGTGATGTAAAACTTTATTTCCCTAAAGCATTTCTTCTCATTGGTCTCAGTGATGAGAGATTATTCTCTGTGGATGTCGAACACATTTCTAAATTCGGTTACCAATCAGAATGAGTCACGTCAGTCATGCTGAGCCGTGGTATCGAGCGGTACTGTCGCCATGTACCCTGGTATCGAGCCGCAGGCTTAGGCATCCGAACAGGATTCCACTTCTGCACATAATAATTTTTCTTGGTACATAGCCTACAGGTTCGTCAAAGGGAAAATAAAAATCCTACATAATATAATATTATCACGAGGAGAAACCAATGCAGAAGGTGGAAACTTGTTTCTTTGCATAGTTACGTTGCACGTAGCTCATTTTGGTCTGATGGTTGGAAGTTTTGGCTATAAAAAAAGAGCTCGTGTTATGTGTGAATTTGCTTTGATTGGCCAAAATGTCCCCAAAAGAAAAAAAAAACATAATGACCGAGCTGCTTCATATTAAAAATCCCAACCAATAACACCAAACACCAATTCATACAACCCCATGTTTCTGAGCAAACTAGCATGATATTCCCCATGTAACAAGAAGGATGAATTAAAAAAGTAAAATAAGCAGGATAAAAAAGTATATTATATATACATCTGCGACAAAATCATCTATACATTATGTAATAGATGTTGGGATGGAGAGCTAACACTACAATGACGAAACAAAAAAGAAAGTAAAAAACAACGGAAAGTAAAGGACACTAAGAAATTAGGGATAAAACCAAAGAGTCACATCACACCAAGAAATCCATCATGAAAATTGTGAGAAATAAGTACATATCTTTCTTCTCTTTCACTCTCCCTTGCTTCTCTTCTCACATACACCGTTCTCAATGTCTATGTATATATTAGCAAGGTTATTACTTTTTTGTTTAGCCAAGTGTTGGCTAGTTTGAATATATTAAGAAGTAATTTTCTGTATATAAAATTATTGTATCCAATTTCCACAAGTATTGAACAAAAGAGATGACCGAGGTTGCCCCATGAATGTAGAGTTCGCAAGAACTGGAACCATGAAAATTTGTTGTGCTCTTGTTTCTATTTTTTCCTCAAATTTATTAATTGAAATTATTCTTTTCATAAGTTTTAAGAAAAACAATAATTATTTATTGTTTGTGCTTTTTGAATTAATTTTTTGAAAGTACAATTTACAAATGATCTAAAATTTACGATCAAGATAATTGAATTATCGAGTTGGGTGGTTGATTTATATCTTCCACGCACAACAGTCTACACCCCTGAAATACAAGAGAAAGCAAGTTATATCCACCAAGGGACGCAACCCATGAGAAAAAAGAAAAAAGAAAACTGTTCAATCCGTTCACAGCGCTGCGGCGCCAGTTTGGGATGTTGCAACGCTTAAGCCTCTGTCTGATGATGTTGCGGCGCTCAAACTCGCAGCGCTGCTGTGCCAAATCCAGAGTGTTGTAGTACTTTGCTCTCTTTCAATCAGCGCTGGGGCGCTCAGCCCTCAAACTATGCATCCGAACCCAACCTCAAGCAAGCAAGACAAACTTGATGTCTGAGTTAACAGAACAACCCGATTAATCAACACAATTAGATGCCACACATAACATTAGATACACTCACAATAGGCACGCGACCTACCTTTGTGAGGGGCTCTCACTAAATTTGATAAACCCACGTAATATTACCCTTATTTTTAATTTTGGAAAGTAAAATACCAATTTATGATCATAATTCTCTTAAGCTTCATGTATAATGCCACATTATTTCCTTGCAAGGTTCAAAAGTAACACGGTGATCTTGAATAAAACTTTGTCAAAAGCCTAGGCTCCATTCCACCCAATTCATAGTGCAACTTTGTCAGCTAATATTATAGGTTAGACTCTCACATCTCAAATCCGAAAGGTAATACATCCCGACAATATTAGACGTGATGAAGGGATATACAAAGCTATTTTGTACTCAAAAGAAGAAAGTTCATAGACAAGCAATATTCACAAATGAGAATAACTAAAAAATAAGAATTAATCTAATTTTCATTTATAAAATTCATACAAAAGTAAAACTAAGAAAAAATGACAAATGATTGTAAAAGAAACAAGAAGAAACAACTGTTGAAATAAAGTTACTCAAACTAAAAAAAAAAAAAAAAGTATAAATAAAACCACTACTTAAACTTAATAATACTGAATGGGCTATCACTATTGGAAGACCTACTCCTGTGATGGTCTTCGATCAAGTACTTCAGTAGAACTTGCTTTGAGAGAAAAAGTTTATAATGATTGAGTTTCATAACTTAAACAAACATGTAACTTCTATTTATTAAAGTATAAATAGCAAGGTATTAGAACATGCAACATAAATAATAAAAATGACACAATCTACTACATGATAATAATGTAATATATGTCATCAAATCATCGAATTAAAGTAACAATATATGACAAGATGAAATTATCACCTATTTTAAGATGGCCTTTTTGTATGATAGTATTCATGATAAGCATGTATAACTATAATCAACATAAATCTTTTATAACACATTCATATGTAATCATACCTCTCCAAATATTATCCAAGAGTCATCTGAATTTACAAATTAATTAAAGTAAATTTATTTTTAACTATTTCTCTTATCTGTTTAAGAGGAGCATATGATATTACTAATGTATACATGAGTTTAATGGAAGAAGGTTTGAATGTAAAACCTCAAATATTTTATTGACACGAAAATTTTCCAGCGAATACAAATACAGTGGATTTGCAGAGATTTTTAAGTCATTGCAAATAATTCTATAGGTGTTTAATTAACCTTTGCATTAGATTAAAAAAAGTGTTGTGAAAGCTTGATTAATTAGTAGCGAAAAAATAAAAATGCAATAGTGCATTGTTGTTGTATCATCAACTTTGCATTAACATGCAACCATTGAAAAATATCACCTACTTCAAGATTACCAATTTGCTTAGAATGCTAATCGCAACTCACAAGACTGTCACAAACCTATAGGCTATTGAATTTCAAATTTAGTTGCAATAGGCCTTTGCTTTGGACATCCTATTGCTAACTCTATGCACCTGCTTGTTGTAAAAAAATGAGTTTAGGATGAGTTGCTCCACAAATGTAATTTGATTTGATCGTTTAATCACAAGTTAATTTTTCCACCAAATGATTAGCCTAATCGTGGTCGATTAAACAGTCATGAAAAGATTCCCTTCATATAATACCATTTAAATAGCCAAATATTTTGACAATTTTAAGTTATATTTTATGTCGGAGTGCACATATTCAAAGACCAAATTAAATTATAAAGTTGACTCATAGCGATTAAGATGGCCACCCATATTTTCAGTTTCTTACCCGACTAAAAATACTATGAACTGATCAGCTTCATTTCTAGCCAAACTTGACGCACGCTCTGGTGACTAGTTCCACCATCCACGAGAAGATGGGACTTGAAAGTTGATAACCTTTTTCGTGATTGTCTCCCTGTCGCCGTATCGCGCTGATCTCGCTTCGTTCTTCTGGTAATTGATCCCCTCCCTTAGGCATGCTTCGATACCTACCTAATATAATACCTAGTTGGCATGATATTCAAACAACGAGATCCCATAAAATAATAAGATCTATGCTAAGTTTGGGTGATGAGAACTTTTGCATGCATTTCTTATTTGGAATTTATTTTGCTTTGCTATGTGATTTGGGTTCGGAATTTGGTTTTACATCCTCATATATAGAGATTTTTGGATTTAAATTCCGTTTCCATGTAGGTTTTTCGATAGTAAATGTTGTCCTATGTGCTGAGTTAATTTGTGTGGTCGAATGCTTATTTTTTTGTCTATGAGAAGCACTCCAAGGGCTTATTTAATTTAAGTAGGATTTTATAAATCCTCTCAATCTGAATTTATTATAAAATTATTTAAATCTGGATTTATTAAATCTTGGGAGGGTTGAATTCTGAAAACGGTTAGGTAAAAAGTATGCTAAATTTTGTGAGACTGCTAGACAATACTATTAAGGATTTAAGGCGATTAACTATTATAACATTTGTATTTTAAATATAAGTTATTAATTCTAATTTTAGTTTATACCAATAAATTATAATTAAGAATAATATAATCAGAGTGTTTTTTTAATAAGTAATAACTTATTAGGTGTTATTCAAATAAATAGTTTAATGCTAATTATCTAAATAATTATTTATTTACAATTTATAATAATTAATCATTTAATTAATATTTACACTAATTATTTATTTAATTTATATTTATTATTTTAATTTAATTATAAGTTATATTTATAATTATCTAATTAATCAATTAAATATTCTATCACTAACTAATTCTTTAATTAATTTTTACTCTACTAATCAATAATAATTTAATTAAGTATTTATATTTTTAATTATATTAATTAAGCTAATTAATTTATACAAATGTGGCTCGTAAGGATTAAAAATAAGAAGATTTATTATAAAAATTGGTTTAATTTAAAAATTATGATAATTGGGAAAGATATAAAGTGGCACGTAAGAATTCTAAGAAATCAATATGCGATGCAAAGACCTTAGCTTTTAGTGATTTATATAATAGATTAGATGCTAAGGAGGAAGAAAGATATATGTATAAGTTAGCCAAACAAAGAGATAGGAGTAATAAGGAATTAGTTCAGGTGAAGTGTATTAAGGATGAAGATCGAAAAATACTTTTCTTAAAAAATGATATTCAACAAAGGTGAATAAGATTATTTGCTAAACTTTTTAATGAAGATTGTGAAAATAAGATTGACTATAGTGACCTTAGCACCCTAAATGAAAATAAATATTTCTTTTTTTATCGGCGTATTAATAAAATTGAAGTTAGAGAGGCTTTAAAGAAATTGAAGGGATGCAAAAGCTGTTGGACCTGATGATATTCCAATAGAGGTGTGAAAATGCTTAGGAGATGAAGGAATTTCTTTGCTTACTAAACTTTTTAATGTTATTTTAAAGACTAAAAATATGTGAGATGAGTGGAGAATGAGTGTGTTAATTCCTATTTTTAAGAATAAAGGTGATGCACAAGATTGTGTGAATTATAGAGGTATTAAGCTAATGTGTCATACTTTAAAACTATGGGAGTGAGTTATGAAGCATAGGTTGCGGCGTGATACTAATATTTCTCAAAATCAATTTGGATTCATGCCGGGTAGGTCAACTATGGAAACCATACATTTATTAAGAGGTTTGATGGAGAAGTATAGAGAAAACAAGAAGGATTTACATATGATATTTATTGATTTAGAAAAAGCATATGATAAAGTTCCAAGAGAAGTGTTATGGAGAGTTCTTGAAAAGAAAGGAGTCAATAATGCTTATATTTAAATCATTAAAGATATGTATGCAGGAGCTATTACTTGTGTTCAAACACAAGGTGGTTTGACCAAGTATTTCCCTATTTCGGTTGGGTTACATCAAGGATCAACCTTAAGCCCATATCTTTTTGCTTTAGTCATGGATGTTCTCACTAGACATTTGCAAGAGAATGTACCTTGATGTATGCTTTTTGCTGATGATATTCTTCTTGTTGATAAGACTAGAGATGGAGTTGAAGGTAAACTTGAATTATGGAGGTCAACTTAGAGTCTAAAGGTTTTCGCTTGAGTAGATGTAAAACGGAATATATGGAGTGTAATTTTAGTAGTAATAGATCTAGTGAGGTGATTGTGACTTTGGGCGATCAAGTCATTAATAAGAGTACATGTTTTAGATATCTTGGATCTATTGTTCAGAGTGATGGTGAAACAGATGGGGATATTATCAGTAGAATTCAAGTTGGATGGTTGAAGTGGAGGAATGCATCAGGCTTGTTATGTGATAGAAAAGTACCCCTCAAATTTAAGAGAAAATTCTATAAGATGGTAGTAAGGCCTGTAATGTTTTATGGTGCCAAATGTTGGCTATTAAAAGAGAAGCATAATACTAAGTTAAATGTGGCAGAGATGAGGATGCTTAGGTGGATGAGTGGCGTTACCCTTAGAGATAGGATACGAAATGAGCATATACGTGAAAAGGTTGGAGTAGCTCCAGTAGAAGATAAAATTAGAGAGAGACGCCTTAGATGGTTTGGTCACATAAACGGCGGCCTTCCGATGACCCGGTTAGAAGAGTAGAGGTATTAGATTTGACTTATGTTAAGAAATGTAAAGATAGACCTAAAAAAACTTGGTTAGAAAATATTATGAATGACTTTTCTTTATTAGATTTAAATGAGAATTTGAATTTTAATAGGACATAATGAAGAAAAAGGAATCATGTAGCTGACCTCACGTAGTGGGATAAAGGCTTGATGTTGTTGTTGAAGCTAATTAATTTATGCCTAATTAAAAATTAAAAATTAATCTGACCTCATAGGCGGGTTGGCTTTCCTCTTCGTTTTCTTCGTTGCAGTTCGCGTGAGGCAGAGCTTCCCTCTTCGGCTTCGCTGGTTCGCGTGGGGTAGAGCTTCGAACGAGTCGCTTGCCATTGCCTGTCTAGGGTTTGATTTTCTTCTGCATTTATTCGTTGTTGTTCTGCTTTGGGTGAAGTAAAGTTCTGAAAGATTTGAAGCTTCTCCGCCTCCTCCTCCGACGTTGTTCCAGTCAGATCGGAAGTAGCGCCGGGAGCTCGCCGCGAAGGTAACGATATTTCTCCCCTTTTGCTCGCTTCTTCGGTCGGATTTGCGAAATCACCCAAAAAGTCGGATTTACGAAATCCGGGATTTAGGGCAAAAATGGCCAAAACGCCGTGAAGCAGAGATTAGACTTAACCTGAAATTTAACTTTGTATTTTTTGTCGTTTGGCAGGATTTAGCTCAAATCTTGCCTAAATCATGCCATCCAAGCAGGCCCTAAACAATGGTTTTGGCAGTTCTTTTTGTTAGAAATGAAAGATTTGTACTCTATCATACTGAAGAGCTCCTTTGTTATGAGTTGATTGAAATATTAGAAATGGCCGACACTCTATTGCGTGGGTGATTAACGCATAAATTTCATGGTGATAAGCTAAGGGTTTTTATTAAGAGATGGTTTTATGGTGGTAAATTTGCAGGTGTTATGATCCTCTTATGAGAATAACTATTATAAAGTATTAAAATCTGTGGCTGTTGACACCGCATTAAAACTTACATTGCTATGCCCATTGGATCCTTTGGATTTCTATATATTATAAGCTCTTTTTTTTTATATATATAATATTTATTGCATTGGTTATATTTCTACATTATTCTTCTGGCTTGAAGAGGTGATCTCTTTGCTGCCTAGTGAAATGAGGTTGTTTTTTTCCAAATATCTATTAAAGTGTTTGAAGTTAGGTTTTGCAAACTTTAGGTTTAGGGTCTTGCAAAAAAAAAAAAAAGCAGCAGAAGGATTTGGTACCCGAAAATTTTGCCTAAAAGATGTAAAGCCACCAATATATGATTGGGTCTTGGCATCCATTCTTGGTGAGCTGCTTTGCATTTGCAAAATAAATAAAATGTTTTATGAAGTGTGACTTCATTACATAGTTTATGCCATATCTATTGCTCTCTTTAAGTTCGTGCTACAGGTTGAACATACTTTGGAAAATTATGTATTCCTCTTCTCTTTCGTCATTTCCAAGATCCTTTTCTATTGTATATTTAAAACATTTTAGTTACAACTCTTGTTTGAAGACCAACCATCTATTGCATGTTAGGAATGCTTCAGATCTTTTTTGTAGTTTCATCTTATTTGGTTTGGTTTTCATCCTTACAGAGTTTATCTTTTTTCATTTACAAGGCTTAATTTGAAGGAAAATTACTTCTTAAGATCTGTTGATTTTTAAGTGATAAGACAGACACCTATCAGTCTTTTTGATTAATCTATTATTTTGTCTATGGAGATATGCCCCTGTATGTTTACTATTTATATTCTTGAAAGATGAATCCAATTGGAAGCCATTAGATTTGCTCTAATGCTTTTGTTTATATGGTTTTTTACACTTCCACTTATGAATTATTCATTCCTATTTTCAGGAATTGCATTTGGACATACCATGTCTTCTGCTCAAGATCCATTTTATATTGTGAAAGAGGAAATTCAAGACTCTGTATGTCAGGATTGCTATTTTTTCATTGAATTTGTTCCATAACATATGATGCACGACCCCCATCAAATTTTGACATATTAAACTATTAAAGTTTTCCTTTTGTGTTTCTTCAATAAGCATTAGGTGTACCCCACTATTGAATGACCATGATTGTGAGTCGAATAAGTTACTCCGTGACTATGTTTTGTAGATTGACAAGCTACAAGTTACTTTTCATGAATTGGAGCAAACACCTTTTGAAACAGGGGAGCGTGTTCATCTAACCAAGGAACTCCTTACAAATTGCGAGAGTATTGAATGGCAGGTATTGTTATTAATGCTATTGAGGTTTTTTTACTACATTGTGTTGATGTTGAGGTGATATTTTTGTTGTTCCTTTGTAGTAGTCGCTTTTTTTTTTTTAATTTCAAAATATTGGATTTTCTTAAAATATTTCAATAAATAATTGGTTATACTGAAATTTTGCTTAGTTGTTTTCCTGAACCTTCCATTCTTATGATCAAAAGGTTGATGAATTGAATAAGGCTATTGCTGTAGCTGCAAGAGATCCAGGTTGGTATGGGCTTGATGATGCGGAGCTCGAAAGAAGGAGGAGGTGGACCACATCTGCTCATAACCAGGTAAGTACAAATTGGGGGTGTATTGTCGCACCCTATGTTATATTTCTAGTTATATATTACTGTTTGTTTTCCTTAGTTGTGAATAATCATCCTTTTTAAGGGTTTATTTTCTCATGAGAATGGTTAATGTTTTAAAAGTATGCCCCTTTGTGCTAGATCATTTGTTCTCCTTGATTCATTTACTGTTAGTTTGCAGAGATTAATTCATGTCAGTTGATGAATTAACTAGGTAGCTAATGTGAGAAAAGCTGTCGAATCTGGGAAGGAGAAGATTATTTCTCACAATGGGACACGCAAAGATTTGATGAGGCTTCCAATTGATCGATCAAATTACTATTCCACAGTAGATAGTGATGATATCATCAGTTCTGAGTCAGATCGGCAGATGCTTCTTATAAAGTAAATATTTGTTTTATATAGAGATGGATTAATCGTTCTTCTACTGATATTTTTTCTACCTTTTTGGATGAATATACTTATTTCTTCATCGCATTAGTGTCTGTTTCTTCTTTGTTTCCTGGGTTTTGATTCATTAGGTATGGCGATTTGGAGTCTTATCTGTCTCTTCTCCTCACTAAGTGTTTTTTGGACCATTGTTGAATGCTTGTTGTGATCTGGTCTTGACTATTTAGGCTGATTACTTTTATCATTTTAATGGTGGTTCTTTGTAATATATAATAGCATTTTACCGATTGCTAATTCGGCCAAATGATACTTCAGGCAACAAGATCACGAGTTGGATGAACTGAGCGCAAGTGTTCAGAGAATTGGAGGTGTCGGGCTTACAATACATGATGAACTTATTGGACAGGTAATAAGATAGCTAAAAATACCAACGCAATGAAGGGAGCTATTATTCTGTGCGGACACCGGATGGTTCTCCCGTCCAGTTAAGCACTCGTGGTACCGAGTGCAGTACATTTTTTGAGTGACGTCGCCCATTTTTATTAATCTCCAGAGACCTTCCGGACTTCACACAGAATAATAAATCCAATGAATGAAGGACCATGAACTCTAAGATGATCAAGCAAAAAAATAGTTGTTTGATCTTTCTTTATTTTATTCTGTAAAATTATGTGGTTGTTACAACAAGAATACAAGTTGTATTATGTCAAGGAAAGAGTGACTGCCAAATTGATACTGCAAATGGCAATAGATCAATCTTTAAGGCAAAAAGCATATAACTACAACCAACATTTACCGATTTTTTTACTTGAAGAAATGAGGTCTCAGATAATGTTTCCTGCATTTGAGCAAGGTTTAGATTAATGAGATGTTTCTGTTACTGTTCAATAGGAGAGGATCTTGGATGAACTTAGCACAGAGATGGAAACTACGGCGAACCGGCTAGACTTCGTCCAGGTTAGCTCTTTCAATTCTTATGTTCTTTTACTGTCATTTTATCGTTTCAATCTTGCAGATATGCCTCGAGTAGTTTATAAAGGAAATTATCTATTGTTGTAGAAAAAAGTTGCGATGGTCATGAAGAAGGCTGGAGCGAAGGGGCAAATTATGCTGATAGCGTTCTTATTAATTTTTTTTATCATTCTTTTTGTGCTGGTATTCCTCACGTAGAATACAGGCGATTTCTTCATTTATTATATTTTTCTTTATAGTCTTCGTGAGTAAAAGCTTATTTCTCGGATCATGTTGATGTAATAACTGAGTTTTGAAGACGTGCCTGTATTGATGCCAACTTTTCACATACCCATAGACTTTATATTTGTATTACCAGTAAAAAGTTACCACCAGCTTTTGTGTGTAAAGCTCAGCTACACTAATTGCAAAATTAGTATCAGAAAAATCGTATATAAAGCTCTTGAGAGTTGAGACCGGATAGCGAAATGGAATTCTGAATTCATCAGCCATTTCTCAAGCTAAAGAGGCTGATTCGCACATAGATATCAATTGTTGGAGTTTATTTGTCATCAAAGAACATGATAGAGTTTTTTTTTTTTTTTTGTAAAACTGGTATTCAGCTTAGCAACACCGATGGCTTTGAATGATGAAATGTTCTAATTAATGAAGGGGACCAATGAATCTTACATTGAGCAAAAATGGAAGAAGAAAAAGTTAGAAGTTGTCAAAATTCTAGATTTGTAAGAATTCATCATGGAGTGGAGAAATTATCCTATTGAAACAAAATTACAAGCATGAGGAAAATTAGGTCAGGTCGAGTCGCCAAAGCTATCAAGAATTTGTCATAGATTAATGAGAGCTCGCCATGCTTATAGAGGACTCGCCTGGACTATTTTCGACTCACCAAGATAGTGGCGTGTTTGTCGGAGACTCGCTAACATGGTCAAAAACTTGCCTAGATGAATCCTTCATTAATCAACTCAAACTTGTTCTAGCTATAGGGGACTCGTCTAGTTGATAGGGACGCTCACCCTCGCACGGAAGATCACTTGCTTGAATTGTGGAGTTAACTTGACCCATCTTGATGGAGATTACTCATCAGGTCATTGAGTAAGACTCGCTTACACCTATCTCTAGCTAATGATTTCACTAAAAAGCAAAAATCCTTTTTGAATACTCACGACTTTGTTTACTCGGTCTATGATATTTGATCACTCATTTTGAGGAGTTGCATGCATGTACTCACTAGAGTTCCAACCATTTAATGTGTACTTATTGAAGTTTCATTCATGAATTATCATATCATACATATTAATTAATTTATAAGTTCTAGGTATAGCCTCTAATGTAGCTTTTGAAATCCAATAAATATAGGGTTGAAGAGCCATTTTTGGGACCTACATAATAATCTAGGCCTTTTGACCTATGTATAAAATTTTAAAGAGCCTTGCAAGTAGGGTTTGTGCATCACTATGAACAAATCTTCATCCCAAACATTCAATGAGTGTGGGATGAGTAAGGAGAGGAGATTCAAATAGAAAAATCAAGATCTCATCACTAGTGGTCAACTAGTCTGAAAAAATTTGGCGAGTACTCAATAAACTCATTCTTGAAATTCAATAAATATATGTTAAAAGGGTGTTTGTCAGTCGAAGATATGTAGAAAATTAGGCATATACTCGAGGAATGTCGTACTCAACAAGAACTTCGCAAATACTTAGGGCATTTAGTGCTCAACCAAAATCAAATTCAAGAATTTAGTTAACTTGTTCCTTTTTTTCTTAAAAAGATTTTGCTTTGTTAAAAGGATGTATGCACATGTATAAATGAATAGAAAAAGATAAAATCAAATCTAAAAATTCATGAATTTACTTTTAAATTTGGAGTTCGTTAAGTTCAAGTTGCAGGGTTTACACATTGATGATAGAGATCAATATTGAAGAAATTTATTTCTCAAATGAGAACTCAACTAATTAAACAAAAGGTAGACTGATTTGAGAAATTATTATGTGCGGAGACCGGGCGGTGAGAACCGTCCAGATTTGTTGCCCTTTAACTGCCTTTTTGTTGCTCTTTTGCAAATACTCAACAAAATGATAGCAAATATGTATTCATAATTGCACTTTTGCTATCCTTTTGCTGAGTATTTGCAAAATGACAGCTAAAGCGTATCAAACATCCTACTAATTGAATATTAACTAAAGCGTAGCAAAAGGACAGTATTTTGCTTAGTATTTGCAAATACTTAGCAAAAGGAAAAGTGTAATTATGAATATATATTTGTTGTATTTTTCTTAGTATATGCAAAAACGAAGCAAAAGGACAACAAATTCAGATAGCTCTTGCCGTCTGATATCCGCACGGAATAATTTTTCAGATAAATTATGTTTAGGGTGAGAATAATTTCGATTTAAGGTAAAATTTAAAGGGCATGAGACTATTCCCTCCATTAGAGCCAAGGCCGCTTGAATAAATGGATGGTTTGTTCTTAGTGAAGCCACCTTTTATAAGTAATCTTATTGAGTTTAATCATAAGAGGATATATTTGATAAACTTGAAAAGTTGAAATCTTCATGACTTATCCGAATAATCCCACTACTGAGATTTTAAATAAAAATACTTTGCTTTTTAATATTAAACTGTGAAGGCAACAAAATTCAAGTTTTTTTCCTAATATTAATCTAGCCAACAGAGAAGTATATAGTCAAACTCGTCATCATTGTCTACCTTACTCCTCACAAATAGGGTTGCAAATGAATCAAGCCGAGCTGGGTTTTGACATGTTAGAATTTGAGCTCGTTCTCTAAGAACGTGTTCAAGCTTGTCGAGCTTCTTTGATAGTTGTTCGAACTTGTTAAAAAAAACCCTTTTCGAGTTGAGCTCATAGCTCGATTAATTTTAAGCTGATCGAGTCCCTAATTGTACAAACCGAGTCAGCCCGCTCGGCCCGCTCATTTAATTTTGTTTAAAGACGAGCCAGCCTGCCCGCAACCATCCTCCCTGATCGCCGAGCCCAGCCCGCCATGTGTCAAACGTACTGCCACTGTGTTTCATTATATATAGCAAAATCTTCTTGCATTTCAACGTGTCCAACTAAAACCAACCGTTCTTCCTTTTTTTTTTTTTTGCCACTTGTTGCATGAGCGGGAGCCGAGGCGGGAATTTAATAAAAGATTTCATAAAAAAAAAAATCCTTTTCACAAATTTTTTTTTGTGAGTGGGGATTTTTTTTTTTTCATTTGTTTCTGATGCGTGAACAGGAGGAGCATACAGCGGGAGTGGGATTTTTGAAAACGATAAAAGTTAAAAATAAATTATTAAATTAGTAAAAATAATTTATTAATTGTTAGACTTAATTGTATTTATTTTTAAAACTCTAACTTAGTTTCTTAACGAGCTTAAATGATATTGTTCATGAACATAAATGAACCGAACAACAAGCTGTTCAAGCTGGTTCATTTAGTTAACGAGTATTTATCAAGAGTGTTCAAGCTCGTTCGTTTACCTTATCAAACGAACATGAACGAGCTCTTTTTGAGTCAAGCCACGAGCAGCTCGTTGAACGCTTGGTTCATTTGTAGCCATGCCCACAGACAACCGGCCAAACGCAATTACCACCCTAGCGGAATTAGTAGGAATTACGATCCCAACACAATAAACAATCAGATAGCTTAGAATAATACAAAAACATCTCCATAAGAAGAGCTTATCACTATTTTTAATCTAAAAACAGTTAGAATTTCTAATTTAATGCAAAATAAGGCCTTAAACTATCTTAGTTGTCATTTCCATCAATGAATAGGGTGGAATGGCTGTAATACTAGCTTAGGGCTGTCAATTCGGGTCAACCCGTCGGGTTCGGGTCGAACCCGACCCGACCCAAATTTAACCGGGTCAACCCGAACCCGACCCGTTTTCTCAAACGGGTTAGACCTTCCAACCCGGACCCGACCCGAGCGGGTTACGGGTTGACCCGGCACGACCCGCTGACCCGAACAATCCTCATTTTTCTTGTCTTACACGGGTTGCCGGGTTAACCCGACCCGAGTAAACCCGACCCGGCAACCCGATAATTGGTTTTATAATTTTTTTTTGTTGCTTTTAAAAGAAAAATGCATACAGGTGAGGCATACAGCCATAGTGCAATAATTGACAACAAGATTATAAGTTAATAATGCATACATGTGACACTTACAATAAAATAGAAGATTACAAGTTAATAATTGACAAGTTACAATACAAGATTACAATTTACAAGTTACAATAAAATACAAGATTATAAAAAAAGAAATACAATTAACAAGTTAACTAAAAGTCTAAATTCTAAAAGTGTCAAAGTCTGGCGAGTCCGTGAGTGGCGACTGGCGAGCTCCTTTTTGTCTTTCACCCTTTAATTTTACATTATTGAACCTGTAAGCCTGCAAAAGAATAAACAAATAAAAGCCGTAGGGCCGTAGGCTCAGGTAGACCTGTCAATTTCGGGTCACGGGTCGGGTTCGGGTCGAACCCGGATTGACCCGGTAATATTCGGGTTCGGGTCAACCCGACCCGTTTTTGTAAACGGGTCGATTATCCGAACCCGAACCAGACCCGCTTCGGGTTCGGGTCAACCCGACCCGACCCGCGGACTTCGCCTGGGGACGCGACCATCCGCTGGACTTTACGCAAAACGGCTCGCCTGGCGACGCGTGGACTTCGCCAGGTGACCCGCGGACTACGCCTGGCGACGCGCGGACTTCGCCTGGCGGCTGGCGATGCGCGGACACGGGACACGGCATGAAAATGATCGGACCACGGTGCGGCGTGAACGGACTTCGCATGGCGACCCGCGACCGTCGGGCTCTGGCAGGCTGGCCTCGGTGCAGGCGAGGCAGGCGGCTCGAGGCAGCGCCGCAGGGGATGCTGGCCAGCTGGGCAGTGGACGCGGGCAGCGGGCAGGACGGGCTGGGGCAGCGGGCAGGACGGGCTGGGGCAGCGGGCAAGGGCGGGAATCAAAATTTTTTAAATTAAACGGGTTTTCGGGTTGACCCGGCAACCCGTCGGGTCAACCCAAACCCGACCCATTTTTGCAAACGGGTCGGTTTCCCGGACCCGAACCCGAAGCGGGTCAACCCAAACCCGAAAATTCTGGGTCGGGTTCGGGTCGGGTTTTCGGGTCGGGTCAAATATTGACAGGTCTAGGCTCAGGATGAACCTAGCAAAGAAACATCATTTGCAACTAGAACAGAAAATATGCCAATCATTTTCACCTCTTCTTTCTATGAACACTTCCCACAGTTGGAATGGGATTATTCAACTCATCACTATCACATTCCACTTGATTATCAACAGGAGCATGCACATGTTCATTTATTTCATTATGCTCAGAAGGATTACTCGCAACAATTGTATTAGAATCCTGCATCTAAACATAAAAACATAAAATTGTACTCATAACATCAACAACAAGCATCAACAACTCATAACACAAGCAATTAAGCAATTAACAATTAGCATCAACAACAACAACATGCATCAACAACAACCCATTCTGGCATTCTCAATATTCCAATATTCCATAATAACATGAATACATTTAATCAGTTAATAGTTATACAACTTTACAATGCCTACAGGCTTACAGCAAAAGCAAGTCAGCAACCCGATAACTCCAAGAGACCCAAGCAACCAACGGACCAAGCCGTAATCTCAACAACAAAGCAAGCCGTAATCTCAACAGCAAGAAAATTAGAAAACTGTAATAGTAAATCGCTAAACGAAACTCTAACTAACAATATAACTATAAGAGAAGGAAGAAGCAGAACTTTTTAGCAAGAAAATATGCAGCATACTCCAGTCTCCAGAAAACTAGAAAAGTCGGCCATGGCACATACAGTTATACACTTATACTCATAACTCATAAGGAACTAAAGGAAGAAGAAGAATTTATAGTCTTATAAGAATAAATCCTCCAAAAAAAAAAATCTTAAATAGAAATCGAAACAACCAACCACCATCAAAGTATCAAACCAACACTACAAATATTTAAGATTTAAGAGTTATTCAAGATATTACCAACCGTTGCAAGTCGCAAGTCGCAACTGAGAAATAGATAAAGGAAGATGATTCAAGGAAGAAAAACCCTAAACCGAAGCCAGAATGCCAGATGTTTCAGAACTCAGAAGATCAGAAGAAGATATCAAGAAACCTCCATCAGCTCCACCCCAAAGCTAGAGCGTGAGAGGCTGAGAGCGAGGAGAAACGGAGAAACCGAGAAATGAAACCCTAGAACCCTCTCGAAGTCTCGAACAGGCGAATAGAGGAATAGGCGATGAGGATTGAGGCGAACTCGGGATTTAAGATTTTATATTTTTATTAAAACGAGTTTAGCGGGTTATTCGGGTCGACCCGCGGGTTGACGGGTTGACCCGAACCCGACCTGAATATATAAACGGGTCAAATCCTTCAACCCAAACCCGACCCGTTTCTTTCACGGGTTGACCCAAACCCAGATTTTCCGGGTCGGGTTGGCGGGTCGTGTCAGGAATTGACAGCCTTATACTAGCTTTTTAAAATATCTTTTCTATAAGTAGCATATTGGTGTTATTAGAGGTGTCAATTTAGGCAGGTCAATTGGGCCAAATCTAGGTCTGATCAACTTGAATTTGACCCGACCCATTTTATTTAGCTCGAGCCCAATTTATTTATTAAAAGAGTAAAAAAAGTATGACCCAAATCTGATTTTCCCCACAGTAGCCATTCTTATATCATAGTTACTTGAATCTTTACATAAAGCTCACAAAATATGCAACTACAAATCAACTATATCTTTCGCAAGAAGATTACATGTATTTGATGTTACATTATCTAATAATTTAAGGTACATAAAGCATTCAAATCAGTAAAAATTGTATATCAACATTTCATCTATGTTTCATGTTTTATTTGTGATATCTTTCTTGCTACTTTCTGAAATAGTTTTTAGTATAAACATTTTTTAAATAAAATATTTTTGTACTAAAAAAGTGCTTTAGAAAGCAGCAAGAAAATTGTCCCAAATGAAGCCTTAATTATTTTTGACAACTGAATTGCACTATCAAAAAATTAGATTATCATATATTTATTTCAGTGGATGGATGAACAGATTATTCCTTGTAACTTCCACTTAAAGTAAACATTTGTATCATATCCTAATATTCTTAGGCTTCGTTTGGAACAGCTTTTGGCCGTTATTTTTTGACTGCTTTTAAGAAAATTTTTCACTAAAAAGTTGACTAAAGAAGTAGTACGAAAGCTATCCGTAACGAAGCCTCAAAGAACAATAATACTCATATACATATCAAATGCCTATTTGGATGAATGCAAGTAAATGAGTGTTAGATTATTACCCTCTCTATTACCATACAAAGTACATTATATTTTAAGTGGTTGAGATTAGTTCAAACTTTATTCATTTTACAAAAAGTACTCTAATTTTGGTGAAATCGATCCCTTTAAAATAAGTTTGTTAAAACTTTATTCATTTTACAAAAAACTTGCTCCTGTAGATAAAAAAATAAATTTGGTAAGAATATAAGGCTTCATTTGGGACAACTTTCGTATTGCTTTCTAAAATGACTTTCTAGTGCAAAATTTTCAAATTCAAGAAATTTTTATACTTGAAAGTTGTTTTAGAAAGCAAGAAGAAAACTGTCCCAAACAAAGTCTAAGTTGAAATAAGTTGAACAAATTGTGTTGAAAGAAGAATATCACCTAAAAATTTTGAGATTTTACAAAGTGTAGTAAAACTCTTTGAAGATGTTTTTGTTACTTGTGATGTGCATGATATGATATGACCTATGCATATTGGTTTAATTCATAAATAATGAGAATAACTTCTCTCTCATTTTTGCAGTTTCTTTGACATGATCTCGTTTATAAAGCTTCTTGTAACAGCATTCAATAAAGTAAACTTATATCTCAAATCTAAAAATGCTAGTTTGTGCGGAGTTTGATTGTGTTGATTAATCGGGTTGTACTATTGTTGTCACGGATCTCAACTCAATTTGTTGTGCTCGCTGAGGGGG
This sequence comes from Dendrobium nobile, assembly GCA_022539455.1. Lineage (NCBI taxonomy): Eukaryota > Viridiplantae > Streptophyta > Magnoliopsida > Asparagales > Orchidaceae > Dendrobium > Dendrobium nobile. Next base: position 25,522,602 of record CM039732.1, on the reverse strand, counting down.
GGGTGGGCGGGGATCCCCCTACTTTGGTTCGGGCGCTTCGGTACACGACTCTGGGACGCTCCAGTACACAGCATTGGGGCGTTGCACTAAAAAAAAATTTTATGGTGCAAGAATGGTGTAAGAGAAGAGAGATTTGTACAATTTTTTTCCAATTTTTATAGTGGATTTCTTGGTGTGGTGTGGCTCCGTGATTTTTTCCAGGTTTCAGGTTTTTCCACATTAAATACTAGTGTTCTTTACTTTCTATTGCCTTTCTATTTTCTTGTTTGTTTCGTTACGTAGTTTACTTCCTCCCTAACATAAAATAATAGCAATTGCTAATATTATGCCCAAAAAAAAACTCATCAATATTAGGGGCATCCAAATGGGTAAACGGGCTACATTTGGGTCAAACCTAAAATTGACTCAACCTGAATCTAATCAACCAGAACCCAAACTATTTAATAAACATGTCAAAAAGGTGGACCCAAATTCGACCTATTAACAACCCGAACCCGATTTGATAATCTATTTTAACTAAAAAATATATTTTTTATTAACTTTTAACCATATATTTTAGATTACTTGATAAAAAATAAGAAGAGTATACCAACAAATAAAAAAAATCAAGAAAAAATATTAAATATGTCATATTTTGGTCCAAAGAAGATCGGCAGGTTAATGCGAACTTGACCCATTCAATAAATAAGTCGAAATACATGACCTGAAAGGTTGAAACTGACTCGTTCGTAAAATTAATAACCCGAATCCGAATTATCAGGTTGGGTTCGAATAGGGTTGACGTATATGATCAATTTATTGACACCTCTAACTTATATTTCTCAAATATTGAAAGCATGCACCACTTGACCTTTCCTGCTTCTGTGTCCCATAAGATATAGAAATGCTGAAAAAATAGAGATTCTTAGCAGGTTATTTTGCTCCTTAAAAAAAAAACATGTGATCTCATATAAGTGCCAAGAAGTTGCATATATTTATTACTTTTTCCCACATATTATTTAATTAACAATTCTTTTAATTTAAATTACCCAACTCCACATGCACTTAACCCATAATTTTATCATTATCATGCATAATGAAAGTGCAATTTTATCTAATACTATTAATAAAGTGTTCAATTAGACAAATAAATCATCTTTGTTGATAAAAGTCAATAAATAAGATGTCATGCAAACTTTGCTAATTGATTTTCTTATAAAGTATAAATTTGCACCTATTGGCATACATTTTTTTTGCAGATTTTTACAAACCAAGTTGCAAGTCTCGACCCAAATAAAATATATGATCAATTTATTGACGCAAATGATGCAAGATGTAAATAAATTATGAAGCTCTTTATGATCAAACTTTGGATTCGTTTGGGACGGTTTTTTTGCTGCTTCTTAAAGCAGTTTTTTAATACAAAAATTTTAATTTTTGTGCTAGGAAGCTACTTTAAGAAGCAGTAAGAAAACCATCCCAAATAAATTATTTTTGTCATATATAGCAAAGGATCATGAACTATAGTTACTTAGTAAAATAAGTTTACCTATGTCCTAAATATCCCTCTTCCTAAAATCTTTTAAGTATGGTGTTTCAAATTGCAGTGTCATACTTGCTATCACATTTCCAAGAGCCACCACATCAAAATTATCCCATATAGTTGAAGTCAAAATTCTCCTCATTTTATTAAGCTTCATTTGGGATGGATTTTTTACTACTTTTTAAAACAGCTTTCGAGTACAAAAATTTTAACTTTTGTAATAAAAAATTATTTTAAGAAGTAGAAAAAAACCGTCCCAAACGAAGTCTAACTCTTCACTCATTTATTTCCTTATTATCATCAATTTCCTCAATTTCTACATCTCTTGTTCTTTTTTTTTTGTAAGGAGTACTCACATGAACCTAAGCAAGCACTAAGCCACAGATCCTTTCTCTGTTTTAGACATTTCTGTGGAATACATTATTGAAAGTCCCTATTTTCCCTCATCTTTGTTGGGTAGGGAGATAGGCATATCAAATCTCTTATATCCTATAGATCAATCAAGAGAAATCAATACCTTTTGGAGCCGACTTCCTCTATTATTTCATTAATTATTTGGGAAAGCTTGGTGTCAGGAATGAAGCCTGGTCCGAGATCTCTCCATTATCTCTTCCAAAGAAACTTGGATTGGTAAAACCAGTTCTTCTTCATCGTTTGTACACATGAAGATCTTGGATCAAACTTCATTCCAAACAGCAAAACTCCTCCTCCCACCATCCACTTTCCACCATTCTTTGGCACATAATGATCAGGTCATGAAGAGGATATAATATTGTAAGAACAGATTGGTTTTGGGGAAGATCTTCAGTTCTTCTTGAGCAATAAGGAAGGAGGAGTTCATGGCTTTTGGCTTGGAGAAGAGCAAGGGAAAGAAAAGGAGAAGAAGAGAATGGGGAAAAGAAGTGATAGGAAAATCAGACACGTATGGTTAAAAAAAAAATTGTAATCATTGCCATCTAATTACTGTGGTTGGACTTTCACTCTATTTTTAGTGTATTTATATATTTTGAAAATAAGAGATATATATACACTCAAATATGTTTCGAATTTAAGTAAAAAGAAATGCAAAGAAAATAGAAAATAGAAAATAAAATAGGAGAAGAAAAATTTAAAAAAAAAAATGGAGAAATATCCTTGTGTATGCATGATCATGAGGCCAAATAATACTACATTATTGCATGTCCATTGTCTATATGGATGGTCGCCTTCTATGATATTCATACTTTCATATTTTTCATTTTTTTGGGGCATTTAGTCAGTGAAGGCAAACTCACAAACACATCAAATACGTAAGACTCGAACCATAGAACTCTTAGTTGATAGCCAAAGTTCCCACCAAATAGACCAAGTTGAGTTGATGTGTATTTTTCATTTTATTTCATTTTATTTCAAGTTGTTATTATATATTTTTGAATTGTTATCTAAAAGGTGAGGAATCTCTTTTTTATTTCATGGAAAGTAGCTTTCTCGAAAAAGAAAAAAAATATCTACAATATCAATGTAAAATTGGCTAAGGTTTCATTTGGGGCAGCAAAAAAAATTTTAAATTTAAGATTTTTGTACTAAAAAGTTACTCATAAAGCAGTAAGAAAGTTATTTCAAATAAAACATAAGTGTACTTATTAAATGAGATTAATTTTTGAAAGTATAATTTGATTAATGCATGTGCTAAAAAATGTATTAGCATATATAGACATTTAAGTATAATTATACTAATATATATACAGAAAAAGAAAGATTGCTTATGTACATGAGATCATTTTTATGTGAGTAATATAGAAAGGGAACAATGGCAAAAACCTATTTGGTTTAAAATAGTTCAATTAATATGGGTCGATAATTATAATGATTTGTGATTATAGAAGTCGGAATTTAAGCTGATTGTTAAAAGTGGGTGTCGATAAATAATGAACATTACACGACTATTTTCTAAAATACATTGAAATATTTGATCGATTTGATCATATTCTGAGCCATATGACACTCTTATTTTCCATCATCAATGTGTGTTAGTCCAAAAATAGGTTATAGGTATCATAAATGAATAAAAAATGAAATTTCATAAATTTGATGGGGCTAACTAAATTGTTAGGATAAGATCACCATCATAACTATCAAATTTCATAAACTCGTTATATTTGATCGTATCACTAAGATCCTATCAATAAACTCTATCTTTTTAGAAGCAAGAATTCAATTTTCATTAAATTAAAAATAAAAAACTATTTTGATAATAAGAAATTTGAAGTAGCAGCTTCAAATAGAGTTCAAGAATAAGAAGAGGAGGATAGCTAAAGCATTTTTACAAAGAGAATAGTATTTCGAGAAGATGAGTTCATTCATTTGATACTCTCAACAATCTTCTTCTCTTACGCTTCAGGGATATGTTGGTAAATCAAGTAGCAAGAATCCAACGGTAACTATGAGAGATTTAGCTAGAAGCTTGTAGTGGAGATTCGCCTTTGAACTGAGAAAGTGTTTACGGAAAATCTATTTTCTTTCTTTCTGCAGAGTAGTGGTATGATGTGAGAATGGCATAAAAAGTGGGCTGCTACCTCCCCTCAAGTTGATTATCCAATGAATGGATTTATAAATTGCTTTGGAAGAGATTTAGTGAATACATTAATAAGCTAGTTGTGAGCTCCGAAAATTTGCGCTCCGGCCTCTTTGCAGCCTCTTTCTCTTTTTCGAGTCATCGATGAGAGTTTTAATGTTCAAGTTCAGAGACAAATCTTCAAAAGGCGGATTGGGTTTTGAATGAGAGACACTACACAGAGATATTGCCCTCATTTTGCAAGGACTTTATGATATAAGTTCAGGTTTCCTATAGGCGCTAGCCCCTACAATTAATTACCCCTCCTGATAACGAGAGCGAACTTTTGATTAAGACTAGTCCTCAAACAGATATATGATATCCGGCATATATTAGCCGCATGATTTCGTATTTGAAAATTTAATATTTAAAATTAGAAATTCACCACCTTGCACTTAAAAAGGATTCTGGGGGGAATGCTGATGAACCCAATCAAGATCTCATGGTTCTATCGTCCCGAGTCATCATGGTCCCTAGTCTACTTAGTCAGATGACGTAGTCAACCCAATCTGACAGAAGGATCCTTACCAGTATCCATGGGTTGCTTCGTCCAAGGGTATCTTGTAGACCTGGCATGAATATTTGTCAAAGGGGAAAAATTTGAATCCATCTTAGCTAACAGAGAGCTTTGTACTCTATCAGTCAAATCTTATTGATTCATTACTCAAGGATTTAATACCGTTGGAGAACATACGGGCTTTGACCATGACCATAACTTAATGGTATCATTTAGCAATAAAACTAACCGATCAGAGGGTCTCGATCATAACTATTTACATGTGATGTTATTTGGTTGTGAAACCACCGGTTATAAGACATGTGTCATGTCCTTACTAGCAAGGGATGGATTGAGAAAGAATCATAATGATATCCTTGACCAAACATTCACTATTTATGAGTTGAAGTGATTTTCAGATTTCTTCACCTTGGTAAACTGTTGCGGAGGGCGGACGAGTATTTTTGCTTTAAGTAATTAGGTACTTTTATTTCAATTTTAAATATTTTAGATTTTTGGTAATTTTTTAGCTTTAAATTTTCAAGAGAATTTAGTAGGCATTTTCAAATATTTGGGGTCCCCTCCGATTAAACTTTTATTTCAACACGTCCATCAACGAGATAACTTATAGGCTATTTTATTTTGTTGGTTAAACCTTGTCGACTCTGTCAACTTGCAAATAGAGGATTAGGTTCGTCATCAATTTTATGCATTTATTAGTAAGCTTTTCATGTTATAGACCTTATTGGCCTAATATGAATGTATAAAATAAATATTCAGGTCGACGCCACAACTGTATATTCGTTTGATGGTTCAAACTATGTCAACTCCTATCCATTCATGTAGAAGGATCAGGCTCAAACTTAAGTTCATTTCTTGACCCGCACAGCATCATCAGACATCATTTGTGTGCACACATCACGCTCGTTAGGGCCCATAAAGGAAGTCATATTTTAATGCATGAGGTGGAAGCATTTAAATATTTAAATATAATTATTTGTGCTAAGTGATTGTTACTAAATTTTGTGTAAAATTACATTTGAAGCTTGAGAAACGTCTTTTATTCGCTTGCACAAGTGTTGCAGATCCGGTGGCATAGCGCTGTGCTATGGGTTCACCATTTCTTATTACAGGTAGGCTATCATACAGCACTAAACCCTTGTTTAACAAGTAAGATGCACAAGCTTCGTTGAAGAGCCTGTGAATGACTTTTGTCCGCTTGTATGCATGTTGTGAATCCAGTGGGGTTGTTTAGCAACGCAATTGGTTTCATTTATTGTGCATTGGCAGTACGATTTAATTCATTTTGTCTTCAGTTGACTGTTATTTTCTTTAGCATTCGGCCTGTGGGAGTACACTTTAGCCTGTAAATAGGCTGTGTAGTGCGTCAGGAACCTCCTACTTGCCTCTTGTAAGTAAGTTCATTTATCTAGTGTGACAGCCTGACTCCATAAATTTATTGCCTCAAATTACCAGTGGCCCAAAATTTTTTTACTATTGATTCTCTGATTTTACTTACAGGTGAACCGTAGTGTTGGGTTATGGATCGTTTGTTGTTGTATGCAAGTAAATTATCATGCACTAATGAATCTCCTACAGTAGCTTGTAGGTACTTACATTTGTTGTGGTCCTTCTACATGTGGTCATAGATAGCATGTTGAGTATATAACGAGTCTCCTACAATGACTCGTCGGTGTTTGCATTGTATGAATGCCTTCTTTATTTTCTTGTATATAGTACATTGTGTGTATAACGGGTTTCCTGTGATAGCTTGTAGGCAGATTAATAAGAGCATCACGAGTCTTATGTTATCTATCTATTGGGAATTGTGCATAATTGCTTGCATTTAGATTGTCACCTTCCTTTCTTGTTCTTGCTGATCATTGCTTGCAAGTAAATCATGCTTGGAGCATCACAAGTTGTTGCCTGCAAAATTTCTTATGCTTGGAAGTTGGTCCATCACAAGTCTCATGTTTGTTCATTAATGCTCATTTGAATGATTTGAACCATATTTTGGAATTTATATTTTAATTTAATCGTGCATTTTAAAGTTTAGCATACAGTTCCCTGTCATCCAATTTGCATGTTCTATTCCCTGTGATCCAATTTGCAAGTTTGGTTCGTTGTCATTTTATTTAAGTACAGGTCCTCTATCATTTGAAATTTTGGCAGTTTCCCGCCATCTCCCCATTTAGGAAAATTTTGGGGAGATGGGTCTTTCCATCACGCTACTAGAGCGTGTGTGGTAGGTGTCGGACGACACCGTGGTCGTAGTTCTTTAATCCCACCACACAACGAGAGCTTTTATGGGACTTCGAGGTACTTGTTTGAAATGCACCGTTTTTTTTTCCAAGCAGACACAGTGGCACGTACATGAATACATAAAGTTGTCTCTGTCATACTCCGAGAGCGTGTACAAGGCCTTTTCGCATCGCCTCAAGTGCCACACCGGACTCCCTCCCACCACACTACGAGAGAATGTATAGGTGGTCCTCCGCACGCCATGAGCGCCGAAAGCAGGATTTGGAGGATTTTTTGAGCTTTAGGAGCGCCATTATACCATAGTGAGTGAGCATGATGATGACGCACGAAGATCAAGGCACAAAAAAAAACCACTTTTATTTCTTTTCTCTTTCTTCTCTTTTCTTTCTTTCTATTTTTCTTTTTTTTTAATAAATAACTAATAATATTACTTAATACCAATTAATATTAATAACAATAATAAAGTCTGTTGTGTGTTGTTTTGGTGGGCTATTTTATAGCGGATTGAAGTGGTGTAGGGAAATGGGTTGGGCTGTCTGTAAGTGTGGTATACTTAGGTTGAGGTGGATGTAAGAGGAATGGAGTACTGTTTGGGAATGGGAAGGAAGATAGTGGGCTTCAGGTGATATGTTTATGTGGGCTGCAGCCGTTGGATGTGAGAGGGATTTCGGCTGTGAGGTGAGATTGCATGCAGCGATGAGTAAGTTTTCTTCAGTTTGAAATAAAGAACAGATATTTTCATTCCACAATTTTTCAGTACAAAGTACTTCATATTGCAATACAGACAGGCATAAAAACAAAACTATCCCTTCTTGTAATTGGTCATGAGAAGATTAGAAAGGTAAGAAAGGCCATACCAGTAATGCCTCTGCAAACTCAATAGTGGGGGGGCAATACAAAAATAATATGTTGCGCGAAATTACGATGTAGCAAACCATAGTTATTACTGGGTGGGGACCGGGCAGAAAGGAATTCCTCTCACTTCGTGTTAGCAAGCTCAGTGCGGAGCTGCTTAGCAGCAGCAACCAGATTGGTGAGCGCAGGCTTAACCTCAGTGTATTTGCGGGTCTTGAGGCCACAATCAGGATTAACCCACAAAATGTTTGTCTCAAGCACAGCCAGCATCTTCCTGATCCGGTCTGCAATTTCCTCGGTGGAAGGAATCCTGGGAGAGTGGATGTCATACACTCCAGGGCCGATGCCGGCGCCATACTTGACTCCCTCGCGGAATACGGAGAGGAGCTTCTCATCTGAACGGGAGTTCTCAATGGTGATCACATCGGCATCCATGTCAATGATCGAGAGTATGATATCATTGAAGTTAGAGTAGCACATGTGGGTGTGAATCTGTGGTAAGACAAGCTCTTGAAGTTAAGCATCAGGTAAAACATGGAGCAGCAAAAGTTAAGCATCAGGTAAAACATGGAGCAGCAATGCAACAAAGAGAGAACAATTTAAGAACCTGAGTGGTGTCCTTGACTCCACAGTTGGTGATCCGGAAGGAGTGGACAGCCCATTCCAAATAGAAAGCCTCCTCGGACTTGCGGAGGGGAAGACCTTCCCTGAGAGCAGCCTCATCAATTTGGATAACCTGTATGAAGACAATTTCAAATAAATCATAAAAATCATTTATCAATGAAACTGGGCAAAGAGAGCGATGAGAGCATACATTGATGCCTGCTGCTTCGAGATCCTCGACTTCCTGCTTGATGGAAAGAGCAATCTGGTAGCAGGTCTCAAATCTGGAAGAATTTTTGCAGTGTTGAGATATCTTGCATTCAAGATTGAGAAATTTAGGAAAAGATTGGAGCTTGATAGACAAACCTTGGCTGGTCATTTCGAACAAAAGACCAGTTGAGGATTGTGACAGGGCCTGTAAGCATTCCCTTCATAGGGCGAGAGGTCATGCTCTGGGCCAGCGAGGACCAGAAGACAGTCATGGCCTTGGGGCGGCTCACATCACCATAGATGATGGGGGGCTTGACGCATCGGGAGCCATAAGATTGTACCCAGCCGTTAACAGTGAAAGCAAAACCAGAGAGCTGCTCACCAAAATACTCAACCATGTCGTTTCTCTGCGCAAGAAGATCAAAAGTCATGCCATGCTTTTAAAACACTGGATGCAAGGAACAATGTAACAAAGAGTTTTTCTGTGATGCCTTTCCCCCACAAGATGAGATGCACTTCACATGGGAAAATTATTAAGTCCGGTGTCCGGATTCGTCCGGACACCAATCCAGACGCGCCATGTCACCCAGATAATTCGGGGCCCAGTGTATCCGGGTGACGTGGCGCATCTGGATTGGTGTCTGGACGGTCCAGTCACCAGACGTAACAATTCGCCCTTCACATGAAAGTTTACGTTGTAATGATAGTTATTGACTTGTTGAATTTTCTTTAAGGTCCAAGAGGGTAAAATAAATGGCAAAAGTTACCTCGGGTTCTCCATGGACAAGCACATCAATGTCCAATTCCTCCTGGATCTTAACAACCTTGTTAATTTCATCCTTGATCGCATTCACATACTCCTCCTCAGAGATCCTGCATTACAGACAATAATGTAATATTGAGCAATTGAGGGTATTAAGTTTTAGTAAAGTAATGAAAATACTGAAACAAACGTGAGTGTTAGCCTTAGTAAAGTAATGAAAGAACTGCAAAAAACGTACTTGTTAGCCTTATACTCCCGGCGCACTCGTCGGAGTTCAATAGTTTGGGGGAATGATCCAATGGTGGTGGTAGGAAGAATTGGAAGGTTCAATTTCTTTTGCTGGGCATCCAATCTGACACTGACATTTGTTGCCCGGCGGTGCTCAGAGCCCTTAAGAGCAGCAGCCTAAGAATGAAAAATGGCAAGTATAACTTAGAAGAATGGAGTCAGGGAAATAAAATCCAACTTCAAAACCATCAACAACTTACAGCTTTCTGAACTTCAGGATTGGTCACGCGAGGAGATGCTTTCCTTGAAGCCTGAGCAGCAGCATTTGCAGAGAAGAAGTCCTAAAAAAGGTGGCATTTGGTTAGAATTCATAGATGAATCTCCCAAATAAAATCAACCAAAGAGTTCATGAAAGACTTGACAAAAGGTCAGCTACAAAAACTATTACAGGCAAGCCAACTACCTGCTTTAAGCTAAATGTGAACGTTATTTTCTAGATAAAAGAAATGTATGGTCAAAAGAAACATAAAGATTGGTGCATTTGAAGATTTACCTCATCCTTTTGACCAGACAAAGCCTTAGCAAGTGCATTAACCTCCACGACTTTCTGTGCAGCAAAGGCCAACCATGACTTGATTTCATCATCCAGTTTTGTCTCATTTACAAGATCAACAGCGGTGTGTAAGAGGGAAGAAGAAGTTGAGACAACAAGCTTGTCTGCAAAATATATATATATATATATATAAATGGCAAATTAACTTGATGCAATATATTTCAGAGGCGAAATAAGACCCAAAAAAGTGTCTGTCATACCCTTGCCAACAACATTCCCAAGATCCTGCAGAGTGCTAAGGGAGGCAGCAAGATCATTGGCCCAAATGTTCCTTCCATCCACAATTCCAGCAAAAAGATACTTTCCAGATGGAAATCCTACACTTTTGATCACATCAAGGGTCTTGTTTCCACGTACGAGGTCAAATCCAAAACCAGTGATTGCATTCAAGGCAATGATTGTCCTGAAATGGGCAGTTATACGGTAAATTTCATTGTGACTTGTGATGATTAGCTTAGCTGCTGGAGGGACAAGAATTAGAATTTTTTTTTTTTTAGGGAAAAGAATTAGAATTGACTTACTTGTATGCCTCAACTGGGACATCAGCAAAGTATGTCTCAATAACCACATTCAATCCAGACAAGGATGATTCGAGCTCTGTATAGGCCTTTGTAAATGCTTCCAGCTGGTGAGAATCAAGATCCTTGACCAGGGTGGGCTCATCAAATTGAATCCATGAAGCACCAGCAGCCTTCAATTCAGCAATAACTTGCCTGTTGATGTTTAGCTAGTCTAAGAAATGAAACTTAACAGGGTAGAAAAATAAATCAATCAAGTTGATAGTTTTCAATAATTGAATAAAATCTTACTTGTATATGGGAAGAATATGGTCAAGCAGTGACAGAAGTGGGAAGGTTTTTGCAACACCTTTGGCAGGCTTTGAGAGCAGCAAGTAAGTCACAGGTCCAACAAGCACTGGAACAGTATCAATTCCAAGCTGAACGAGAGGACAGAAACAAATCAACGAGGAGACAAACCAAATAAATCTATCAAACTAAAAAGCTTCACCATTTAAGCAATATTGACAAAGTTGTTCGTAGAGCAGTAATGCCGGATAAATTCCTCTCAGATATACAGAAAACACGAAATGAAAAAGCTCCAGCATAGTGAAAATTCACAACTAAACTTTATGGAATTTATAAGTTATTATTATGTGATTAAAGGATTGCCATAAGAAAACTAAAAAAATAGTAAATTATAATCTGCGATTAAAAGAATTGATGTGGATAAGTTCATACCGACTTAGCCTCGTTATATTCAGAGACAGCCTTGTGAGAGGCATATGAGAACTTCGTGTTGGGGCCCAATTCAGGGACAATGAAGTGGCTTCAATAATTCAAATGAAGGAATATTAGGAATAATATCAGAGCAATAAGAGAACATTCCAAAGCAAGTTTGATCCGAAAAAATAAAGATGGAGTATTCTAACTTACTAGTTGGTATCAAACCATTTGGTCATCTCCATAGCAGGCACAGAGGCATTTCCTCTAGCCATTGAAAAGTAGGTGTCAAAACCAATCTCACCGCCATTCCAACTATATCTCTCAGGGACTGCTCCAAGCGTCGCAGTGGTATCAAGAACTTGATCATAATAGGAAAAGGTATTACTGGGAATGTACTTAATTCCGGCATCAGCCATCTGCTTCCAAATGGAAGACCTGAGATTGGCAGCAACCTTCTGCAAATCCTCAGCAGTGCTTTTACCATCCCAAAAAGATTCAAGAGCAAACTTGAGCTCTCTCTTTGGCCCCATGCGAGGATATCCAACAATGTGTGATGCCATATTTCTGAATATTAATCAGAAAATATATAATTACATTACATCAAAATCAAACAGATGAGAAAAGCATCAAACACATTAAATTTTCTTTTATTGAAAAGACAACAGAAATAGAGAATAGACTTCTCAAGGGTTCCTTACACCAATAGGTTCAAAATAAGAAAAAATTGCTTTCCTTTAAGGAGATACTTAGGAGGGATTTAACCAAGGTTTAACTTAAATTCTGCCAAGCAGATTGTTGGATATTTTAAATCCTACCATTTTAATAAATCTTATTTCAAAAACTAAATCGCAATTTTTTTAAGGATTTTCTCCGCTTAAAAATCTTAAATCCTAAAACAAATTGCCAAATAAATTTTAAGACTTATTCAATCGAACCGTAATTATAAAATCAAAGTTTCGAATTTAATCGTCTCAAGATTTATTAAATCTGGATTTACAGGATTTACTTAATCCTACTTGTAGCCAAACAGCCCATTAAATTTTTCTTTAATGGGACTTTGGGCGAGGCGACTAAACTTAATTGCAATAAACACGGGTACCAAATGCCGGCACAAGATCCCGCGCTGGGCGGCCGAAGCTTCACCAGCAATTTATCCACGGCCTAAGCGGCTACATTCCTTTTATATCATTTTGAATAATACAACATCAGATCTAGAAGCTAGACATAGAAAAGTGCTGGAACAGCAAAGAGAATGTAAGATGGTTAAGAAAATAGCTTTCACAGTATGATCTAAGAATCCGCCACTGAAAACAAAATTGAATCTCACGTCTGCATATGTTATCATACACTTTATTTGAGATCTGAATCTCTAAATCTACTGCATATCAGATCTAGAAATCCAGAATCACCTAGAACCAGATCTCAAGCTAAAAGCTCTCAATGTGCCAGATCCACAACCAAAACCCAGACATCTTACAAAAGGTCCAACGCTAGCAAAACTAGGCATGGTCGTAAACACCCTAAGCCCAATCAGCATCCTAAACACAGGATCTTCGAGCAAGCAAGGCAAGAAAAGCGAGCAGAACTCACAGATCCGCGGTGCCTACATCAGTTCAAATATCAAATAAGATCAAGACCTCAACATCCAACTTACCAGTTAAATCGAAAGAAAGGGGAAAATAGAAGGGAAATTCTAAATCGGAACTTGGGAGGAAAAAACTTGTCGACAGACGCAATCAAATCGTCGGGAGAAAGAGGCAAGAAGAGAAGACTTTGATGGCCTACGCGAAGGGAACAAGAGGCAGAGGAATGTCCTGCGAATAAAGCACGCACCTTCTGCGGCGAAGAACTCGAACCGGAAGAAGAAATACCAGAGAAGGTCGCGGTCGAGAGAACTGCGAGGAACGAATAGGTGGGAAGGAGGGCGGCCATATTTATAGCTAAAAAGCGAGAAGAGAGAGAGCGTAATGCGGAATGAAAACGGAGGGAATGTAGCAAGCGAAGAGAGAGAGCACAGCCAGTCGTACCGATTCCATTCGGATGTGTTGGCCCGGTACTCGAAATCTCGAGCCATATCTGAGCAAAAAAAAAAAAATTTACGTGCATATCTAATAGTTCTAATATATATATATATAAGATGAACTAAAATATACATTTTATTTATATTTTTTAATATGATTGATGATACTAGAGTGTTAGTGATATATCAAGAAAAAATTATCTTGATCAGTCATGAATTCCGAGGTAATTTCTGATTAAAAACTTTCGAAATTAAATTCAGAACTATTTGAACTCTGATTTTAGCAAACCGATAGTCGAATTGATCGTCCCAAAGAGACAAACCCAATGACTTCAAATTCGATCCAATCTGAGCTCATCCAAATCAAAAGCCCAAAGCATGTTTACAATGTTCAAAGCATAAATTGAATGATCAAATAATTTCCAATTGTGATGTACTTATAGTCGAATCGAGGGGCTTGACGATACGAACCCAATAGCATCAAATTATGACATCATTAAGGTAGTCAAATGCTCATTAAAAGGTCTATGATAAAAGGAATCAATATCGATCATCCATTAAAAATACTCCCAACATGCTCTTGATCTTCTTATTTACTAGTCATAACACTCCCAAAATTATAAATAAACCTCATTCTTGAAAAAAAAGAGGAAGGAAGACAAAGGAGAAAAAATAAAAGGGAGAAGGAAAAAATCTGAGATATTTCTTGCCACCAAGCTCCTCCTCAACCATCTCCCGACCACCAGCCTTCGCCAGGCTTTCGTTGGCCACCCACCGTCGTCGGACTTCCACCCAGCCATCAACCAACGTTGGACTTTCGCCCGGTCACCAACCGTTGTAGGACCTCTGTCAGGCCACCTGCCAACGTCAGACTTCCTCTTGGTCGCCCACTGACACTAGGGGTGTCAATTTCAGGTTGCATGTCGAATTTAGGTCGAACCCAAAACTGAACCGGCACTATTCGGGTCAATCCGAATCTGACCCATTTTTTGCAAACGGGTTGATTTTTTGGACCTGAACCTGACCTGCTTTGGGTCTGGGTTAACCCGACATGACCCAATTGACACGGGACCATGAAAAAATTGTTAGTTTTTGGTCAAAAAATGGGTCAATCTCCGCTTTTCAGGTAAAATGGGTCAATTTTGGGTCAAAGGGCCAACCCAAACCCGACCCAATTTTTTAAACTGGTCGAATTGTTGAACATGAACCCGACCCATTTTGGGTTCAGGTTGACCCTAACATGAAATTTTTGGGTCATATTCGAGTCAGCTTTTTGAGTCATGTCAAATATTGACACCCCTAACTAACACAGGACTTCCACCTGGCCTCTAACTAACGTCATGCTTCCGCCCGGCCACCATCAACGCTAAACTTCCACCCATCCCTTAACAGACGCCGGACTTTGTCCCGGCCCGGGACTTCCGCTCGACCATCGAGTGATGTCAGACTTCCGTTCAGCCATCAACTGAAGTTAGTCGTTCTCCCAACCACCGACTTACACAAGACTTTTGCCCGACTACCAAATGGCGTTAGACTTTCACCTCGATCATTGATTGTCACCGGACTTTCGCCTAGGTATCAACCAACGTCAAAATTCCTTCCCGACGTCGACTTGCACCATACTTTATCCAAGCCTCGACTAATGCCGAAGTTTCGCCCATCTACCAACAAATTAATTCATGTGACTCAGTAAATCAAAACAAATTATTTTATTGTTCAAACATATCAAAATTTCTATAATTATTTAACGATTTTTCAATTATAAAGAAAGGCCAATATTAGGGCTATCAATATTTGACATGACCTGAAACATGACCCGGGCCTGACCCAAAAAATTTTGGGTTCAAGTAAACCCTTTTACCATAAGGATTGGGTTCGGGTATGAGATTATGACCCATTTACAAAGTCAAGTAGGATTTGGGTTGACTTGGAAACCCAAAATTGACCTGTTCCTGCATCCCACACCCGCTACCCAGCACTGGCTGTGATGCCCCAAGATCTAACTTGGAAAGAATGTCAATCAATTTCACAACAATTTACCAGAGTTATCTATAAACCTTCAGTAAGCAATCTATCAAACATCTATAAAATTTAAACATCAATATACAATACTCAGGAACTAAACTATCAATACAAGTAGAGAAATCTATCCTGTCCTGAGTACAAAAGAATCATCTATCGATCAAAAGACAAAAACCTGAAGATCTGGATCAATTCCTATCTCCTGCTCCCGAGCCCTGACCTGAAAATATCAACCACATATAATGAGCTTTACAAAGCCCAGCAGGTCACCTAATACCTATAACTGAAATCAAAGCACGGCTATGCTATCAATATGCATGTCAGTCAATCACAGTCAATCAATCTATATCAGTCAATGGTCAATGAGTCTATGCAGTGGAAATCAAATCAGTAATCGATGCAATCCGAAAATCAATAGTCAATAAAACCAGTCAATGCAGCGGCAGGCAAATCAATCATTTCAATTTAATCAATAAATCAATATCCGTAAATCAAATCAATACGATCTATTTAATACGATCTATTTAATGAAATCAATCGAGGAAAGCAATACGATAAATTTCAATCCATTCCGACAAGAAATCTATACAACAGTCAATACGGTCAGAACAGTAGCAACAGCGAGTCTATAAAATCTATAGGCAGCAATATCAATGAATCGGTAGGCAGTAGTACGATGTCCATGTTCATGCTATCAATACAGTATCTATATCTATTAATGTCTATAACAATGCTCAGTAGTATCAATGTTCAGTAGTCAATCGATGAAATCAGTGAAATCGTACGATACAGTAAACCCGATCAAATCCGTAAAATCCGTAAATCAATACATTAAACATGCAATCAATACGATAATACTGAACAATGTATAATCAATGGTCATGTTGCTGTTGTAGAATTCATATTGCTGTTGTAGATATCAATACATTGGTTCTATGAAAAGAGTCGTCACTCTATTGCCCGTCGGCCGCCCGTCGGCATATAATCTCCTTATGACTCCCATCGTTATATCCATGATCCATGATCTATGATTTAAAGGAAAGCCCGTCGGCCCACCATCCTGTACAGGTATCATCTCCAACCAATGTTCAACCAGGTTATACGTGTTTCAGTATCAATAAGCAATCAATAATCAATATTAGAGCAATCATATCAATAATCATAGGCATATCGATTCAATCTATCAATTTCAGTCAAATCAGGAATCATACAAAAATCGGGCAGAGTAACAGTAGTCTATCGAATTTACACAAAAATCCTGCAAAAAGACAAATTCTGAATTTCTCCAAATTACAACAGAATAACCACGGCATCAATACAAGACTATTATTCTATAGAAACCAAGTCAGAAAACATCCTGATAATTTTCTATTCGATAAAAACCGCGTAGAACCAATTCCGACCGGAAAAAAATTCGTAGAATACAGTCAAATCGTGTAGAATAATCATATCTATAACACTCTAAAAGTTGTGCGGTGAAAGTCGTGTCAATCTCAAATCGGGTCAATTATTCGACTACAAAAAATATAAATCCGGACATATCTCGATAAAAATACAACATCTTTGAAAACAGAAACAGGATTCGGAGTCCTTACCGCGAGATAAACAAATCTTCTAACTACGTCGTCGGACGAAAAGCGCTCCACGGGCTCCAAAACCAAGCTTCCTCTTCTCTTTCCTTCTCTTTCTCTCTCTTGCCTTTCCTCTCTCTCCAAAATGAATCCAAAATATCTCAAATCCGATATTTATTAACACTGATCGTCCTGGACGATCCAAATTTCGTCCTGGTACGATGGGTTCTCTGGACAAATTTCGTACAGACGAAATCCAAATTCGTCCCGGGCGACTTGCTCTCTGGATAGATTTCGTACAGACGGATCGTCCCGACTGCTCCAGGTTCGTACAGACGAAAATGGCAGATTTCTTCACAAATTTCTTCAGTTCGTCCAGTACTAAACCCAGTTCGTACAAACGAACTGCACTAAAAAAAAAATCAGCTTTTTTGAAGGGTTTTACACTGGCGCACTACACCCACAGCTCGCGCTAGCGGTTAGACCCCTGCGCCCACACTCACAACTCAATCCAGCAGGTTGCAGCCCGCGCTTGCCTCTCATGCGGCCCTCCGACTTGATCCCACCTCACTTGCTGCCGACACTAGATCCCTCATCATGCTCATGCCTACTACCCTTACCGAGTCACCAGCACTTTTGCACAGCACAATGGCATCCTATCTGGATTCGTCTCAGCACACGACACATGCATCTAAATCAATAAGTCCCCGATCCAATCCAAAACCCTAACCTCCTCCTCCCCCTCCCAATCTTTCGTCATTTATCCACTAATGTTGTGCCACCCCATGGAAGTCTCCGCCTTCGAGGAGACCCTCCGCAGCAATCTAGATGAGAAGCAGGTCGTCATGGACGCCCATGCAGAAGTAGGAAACTGTCTACAAGGTGTAAGCTCAAGGCGTTTGGGGTTGCGGATCGGGTTGGGTCAGCCCGGTAACCCTCACGGGTCATATCCTAGTTGGAATTCCGGACCTGTTTGTAAATCGGGTTGACCGGTTGAGTTAGGATCAACCCATTTGGACCCAAGCTAATATTCGAGTTGGACCCAAGTTAATATTTGAGTTGGACCCAAATCCAACATGTTGACCTATTTTGACACCGCTAGCTAGCATTACGCAATATTTTGGATAAAAAAAATCGTGACAGATTATGAGGATATGGTTAGAATTAACGAGTTTTGGGGTGATGAAATGCAAAATTTACTAGAAAGAAAGTTGGATAGGTGAATTTGCTAGAAAGAAAGTTGGATAGGCGAGTCGGTGGGAGTGGGAAGAAGGTGGCGGGCTACTATATTGGCACTAAGGTTTGTGGGACATAGTGAAATTATTTTCAGCACTTGCCATTTTTTTATGTTTAATTATTGGGTCATTAACATTAAATTATGCAAGATAATTGGACACGAGGTATAGAAAGAAATGTATAAACGCATTTCATATTTTGGAATTATTCAAGAGGGTCAATGTTGCAAATTTGTCATAATAACGACAAATGAAGATTGCGTTTATAAGGCAGATTATGCTTCTTCTTTTTTAAATGCTCATTTTTCACTCATTATTTTAAATATTTTGTTTTTTACAATAGCTTTTTAAAAGATAAATTTTTTACAAAGTTTTCATTAAAATACATATTATTTGTTTATGAACTTTCTAATATTGTCGAGTTATTTTTCCTAATATGAAATATAATTTTAGACAATGGATGATTGATTGTCCCTTGCATGAGTATTTACATTGATCAACAATACATACCTTGAAGTATATACTAACAATATAGTTGTGAAATGTATAATTTCACATAGAATTTAGATAACTGCATCTATTGAATGCGGGTAAAATAATTAAAAAATTTATTCTTTTGAGAACAAAAAAATCAAAATGGGCAATTGTCCACTCAAATCTATTCATGGTTCCTCTCCTAGTTGCATTTATGATAATTATTTTCAAAAATAATAATGTGGACATCCTATGATGGAAAAGCAAAAAAAAAAAATATTTGCCTCTCTTTATATGTAGGAGTTACTATTTTTACTCCCAAGCCAGAGGCCTGGTATTAGGCCTAACACACCACTAATGATGCTCGAGCTATTCAAATTCCTATGAAAGGGAGTTTTAAAAGCACTAGGGAGATCACTTGTGTTAAGTGCAAAAAGAAGAGCCATTATAGCATCTATGCAAGGCCCAAATCCTATTTTGAATGAGTTTAATTTGCCTATAGATGATGATCTTGAGAATGTTTTTAATGATATATACTCATAATAAGGTGAAATTAACAATAATAATAAATATATATTAGAGTTATCACTACAGGAAAAATGTCAAATACCGGCGGTTTGAACCGGCGGTTTATGGACCGTCGGTATTACCGGCGGCGTCGCCGGCGGTCTAGCCGTCGGACTCTAACGACGGGAAAATCGGCGGCTTAGCTACGATACACCGCCGGTAATACCGACGGTCTATAAACCGCCGGTAAACCGCCGGATATCAATATTAACCGGCGGTGTAAACCGCCGTTGATAAGTGATTTTTTTTCGGCGGTCCAGACCGCCGGAAAAACGCCGGTAAAAGCCCTAATACGAGCCGCCACGCTCCGCTCATTTCATTTTCGCTCTTTCCTTCTCTCTCTCGGTCGCTCGCTGTGCGTGTCCTCCGCTCGTTCGATCAGCCCCCGACGAAGGAACTCCGGCCGCCGACCCCAATCCGACCGCCGCCGACCCCAGTCCGACCGCCGCCGACGAGTCTACTCCGACGCCCGACCGCCGACCGATTCCGACCCCAAACAATCCGATTTCTATTTTAAGGTTATTTTTCATGGTTTTTCTTTGATTATTTGGTGCTACTCCATGTTATATTTTAATGTTTCATACTTTAAAAATGTGGGAGAGAGTTATGGAGCATAGGTTTAGGTGTGATACTAATGTTTCTCAAAATCAATTTGGATTAATGCTTGGTAGGTTTACAATGGAAGTCATACATTTTTTGAGAGGTTTGATGGAGAAATATAATGAGAATAAGGAGGATCTATATATGATATTTATCTATTTAGAGAAAACATATGTTAATATTCCAAGAGAAGTGTTATGGAGGGTTCTTAAGAAGAAAGGAGTTAATAATGCTTATATTTAAATCATTATTGATATGTATGTAGGAGCTATTACTTGTGTTCAAATACATGGTGGTTTGATCAAGTATTTTCCTATTTCGGTTGGATTATATCAAGGATCAGCAAGAAGTCCATATCTTTTTTGCTTTACTCATAGATGTTCTCACTAGACATTTGTGAGAGGATGTACCTTGGTGTATGCTTTTTACTGATGATATTCTTCATGTTGATAAGACTAGAAAGGGAGTTGAAGGAAAACATGAATTATGGAGGTCAACTATAAAGTTTATAAGGTTTTCGCTTCAATAGATCTATAACTGAATATATGATGTGTACTTTTAGTTGTAATAGACCTTGTGAGGGGATTATGGCATTGGGTGATCAAGACATTAATAAGAGTTGACTTGGTCTAATTGACCAAGTCAAACCCCAAGACCCTCTCCAATGGGTTCATTGAGTCGAGTCGAGTCTGTTGGGCCTAGACTTGTACCCTGGGTCAACCCGGTTGACGGCTATAACCGCCGTCCCTCGCCGGTAAATTACCGGCGGTCTAACGGCGCCGTCCGGCGGTCTACGAACCAGACGCCACCAGTTTTAAACCGCCGGGAAACCGCCGGTAACGTGACCGGAGGCTTACCGGCGGTTTAAATACCGGCGGCCTAACCGCCGGCAAACCGACGGTTAAAATTCCGGTAGTTACCGGCGGTATTGGCCGCCGGAAAACCGCCGCAAAAATAAACCGCCGGTAACACGCCGTCGGAAATGGTTTCCTACGCCATTTTTTCCGACGGTTTACAAACCGCCGTTAGACCGCCGGTACCATTAATAACCGCCAGTAAATCTAGACTAACCGCCGGAAAAAGCCGCCGGAAAAAGCCGCCGGTTTTCAGCGTTTTTCCTGTAGTGTATAATATGTTTATCAATTTTAGAAGTAAGATAGAGGATTGGAGAATGAAAAATATTATCTCCATGCATGCAGCATGCATCAATAAGAAGTATAAGAAAGTTATTAATGGTAGGGTTGTCATGAATGCCATATACATCCATGTACTAACTAGTAAGATGTAATTTTTATGCCGAATTTTATCTTAAGCCTTTCCATGAGAGTTTGATGAATAATACCTCCCCTATATATCACCAATACATTTTTTCTTCCCCTAAAGATGGTTGTTTACTAGGATTTGATATGATATCCTACTTATAAACATAACACACATTTTATTAGGTCAGTCATAGCTATATGATATGTGTGTTATGTATGGTGATAGGACAAGTGCTTATATATTTAAGCATCAAATCAAGATAATTAACTTTTACCTATCAAGTTGATGGAAAAGGCACCCATTATAACACCACACAAATCCACCTATAAAATCCATGCAATTCACTCATAAGAAGAATGTCATACTATAATTTATTTGTTTAGATCCCCTATTAATGGAGTTATTGGCTGTGTATATAGTCTTATGGTTATTACTCTTGGTAGGGGTATAAAAGTAATATTTAGTTCTATTAGATGAGAGTATGTTGAACTTTTCTCATTTCATTTACTTTATATGAAGGAGGTTAAAGGTTATCCATATGACAGTGTTGGCACGCTAACGAGCGCTAGGGAACTCCATGGTGGGAGGGTGATTATGTGCATCAAATTAAAAAAGCTTTGGTAGATCTCACTGAAATAATAAAACTAAATGATAATAAATAAAATTTAGATAAAAAATGATACATATATCACAAAAAAATAAAGAGTAGTCGAAATAAAACTTGAGAGCAAGCAATAAAATCTATTAAAAAAGCATGTACATATCACTATGTCAACTAATAGTAGGCATAGATATCGTCATATCAAAATAAAACTTTAGAATAAAAGCATGACGATCCTTATGTAACAATCACAATACTCTCATACGTGTGCATTCTTTATATAAATATGTGTGATTAATATAAATATATTAAAGTTAAATTGAAAATTATTGCATGCATCAAAATTCAGGTGGGAGCATTATGGTGTTGCCTCTTTGTTTTGAAGTATTCTGGCTTAGCAAGTGTAGTAGTGCTGGAAAGCAATGCACCAGTACTGATCCCTGGCCTTTGTTCTATAATGAATTTGGGGGAGCACTGCAGCATTGGTGTCTAGAGCACTACGGCGCTAGTGTTTAGAGCACTGCAACGCAAGGCCAGAAAATTTATTTTTTTAAATATCTGTATCCACTCATATATTTAACTAATCCCAAAGCCCATTCCCTCTCCATTTGCATGCCTTACCCGGTGAGAAGAGGAGGAGAGTGTGATTCAGGTTGGTATTTTTCACAAATCTTATTATGAAAATTATTCTAATCACTATAGGTGACCTTAATCATATCCCTATTTTTTATAATTTTTACTTCTCATATATTTTCTCTCTCCAAAATGTAATAAGAATATTATATTTCATAATCTAGATATATAGCTTTCACTGTGTAACTTTTGATATATTATATATATAATTATTATGCGCATTTTGATATAATTGTTTTGTAATTTTATCGATTAGTTTGAAAACTTTGCATTCCATATATCTTAATATAAATTGCTACAATTAATCAAAAACTTCTCGAGGCTAGAAAGAATATTACATATGACTATTAAGAACAATTGATTTTTATGTATAATGCGATCCTGGCCAGTGAACCTCATTGTAACCATATTATATTGGTGACATGCATATGCATTGTGAATACTTATTAATACTACATACATCGGAGGATATGCTATATTTGTCAAGCCATAAGATAACTTCTTTTTTTTTTGTCGGTGTGAGGAGGGAATGGAACACCGCCAAATCGCCAACATGTGAAGCTACCGACGAATAGCAATAATTGAAATAAGGATTGTTTTAATTAGCTAGTGAGTAAATTGGATCCAGATCAAGATCTTGCCACTGCTGGGCTATTTATTGTTCAATCGGCACCGACATCAAGCCTTGCATTTCCTTGCACCCAAATATATATATATATATATATATATATATATATATATATATATATATAATTATATGAAAATAAATTCAATAATTTTAAAGCATGTTCAAATTAAAAATTTGACAAAGATATCTTTGATACATCATGAAAAATTATCTTGATCAGGAACGAATCTCGAGGCAAAAATCAAGTTGGAAACTTCAAAAATTAAATCCGGGAGCACGTGAACTCCGATTTCAGCAAACTTACAGTCAAACTAAGCGTCTCGGAAATACGAACCCAGCGACACCAAATTCGACCCAATCCGAGCCCAAATGGGTCCGAATCAAGGACCCGAAGCGCTGTTGGAAGGTTCAAACCGCAATTTGAGTTGCCAAACGGTCTCTGATTTTAACAAGCTTATACTCGAATCGAACGGATCGACGAGACAAATCCAACGAGCCCAAGATCACCAAATTCCGAATTCATTAAGGCTCTCAAATGTCCAACGAACGGTGCATGATCAAATGATTCGATATCGGCCGTCCATTCAAACCACTCCCAAGTCACCCCTGATCTCAAGACTATTTACGAGTCATGCCACTCCAGAAAAACTATAAATAGAGCCCTTATTCTACACAAAGGGGACTCAAGTGAAGAGAGAGAAGAAGAAGAGAAGAAGAGGAGAAAGGGGAAAAGGAGAATCCTCTCCTCCTCGACCACCGCCGGAGCTCTTCCCGCCGCCCGAACACGTCTGGATTTTGCCGGATATTTGAGAGAACGCCAGAATTCTTCCCAACTTCCACGGGATGTGGAAATTCTTCTCAATTGAAGACAGAGTTCCCTCCTGACACCGAAACTCCGCCCAAGTGAGGCCGGAGTTCTCCTCTGCCACCAACAGACGTCGGATTTCTACCCGACGTCGCACCTTCACTCTTTGCCAAGTTTCTACCCGATGCCGGACTTCTACCGGTTATCGGACTTCGCTGGATGTCTACACGAAGATGGATTTCTTTCCATTGTTGGACTTTTACCTGACGCTGCCCTTCTGATCTTCGTCGTCAGACTACAGTCTTTCCGACCTCCGTCGCCCGTCGACTACGGTCCTCCTGACTTATGTCGCCCGCCGAATACAGTTCTTCCAACCTCCGTCGCCCGCCGACTACGGTCCTCCTGACTTATGCCGCCCGCCGACTACAGTCTTTCCGACCTCTATCGCCCGCTGACTACAATCCTTCCGACCTCCGTCGCCAACCGACTATGATCTTCCTGACATACGTTGCCAACCGACTACAAGTCTTCCGACCTCCGTCGCCCTCCGACTACGGTCCTTCCGACCAAACGAACATGTCAACAATGACTCTTTGTATTAACATCATATAATGTACTCCATAAGATGTACATCAAGCTAAGACCTTCCACCAATGAATGATCTCATTTGTAATCAACTACAATACTAGTGGATTCATTCAAACTGGGCTAGGCCCCGTGGTTTTTTCCCCCTTTTCAGGTGTTTTCCACGTAAAAATATTGGTGTCTCATGTGAATGCTAGACCCTCTCTCTTATCTGATTGCATGCTGGATTTTCGTACAATGCTAAGACGATAAACTTTATATTTCTCTACCGCTGTGAATACTCCTGGATGCAACAATCTTAATACAAATTTTTTCCTAAATATAAAGGAGGAAGAGAGAGATGATTACATATTTATATCTTTTGAGGTTTGTGTTCCATCACATTTTACTTTTATTTTTATTTCATTTTTGTTAAGAAATTTTTGGAGAATGAGAAGGAAGAGATCATCTTGAGCTTCTTCGAGGGGGAAGAGAGAGAGAGAGAGAAATAGGGAAGGGAGACTTTTTATTTCACTTCAATTGGGATACAAAGGAATATCAATTACACCAATATATATATATATATATATATATATATATATATATATATATATAGAGAGAGAGAGAGAGAGAGAGAGAGAGAGAGAGTGAGTGAGAGAGAACTTCATATGGAGTCTTGCAAAGCAAACATAACCTAAACCTAGACCAATATTTAACAATCTCCACCTTTGTCCATATTTTACCAAAAAAAAAAACTTAACAAACTCCTCCACCTGCATCGTATGTACCTGAGCATGTTGGGATTCGAACGCGCCGTCCGGCTCCCATTGTGCTTTCTGACTCAATGCCATGCAACCATGCATACCCAAGATCCCGGCCTACATGAAATCTATAGTTTGTCACCGCTTCTGATTTCGCAATTCATTGCCACTCTGAAGCCTATCTTCCGCTCTCACACTTGGATCCAATTCACGTCCAATCCAGCACATCCAAGAAACGATCATGATCCTACTAGCGAACTCGCTTCGGTCTTCCCTGCTGCGTGCAAACCAGCTTCGCTTGTTCTCTTGCAACGTTCGCACCTCCTTCAATATCTCTAGTCAGTCCCAATTCTACGAATAAGTCCCAATTGAATGAACTTCGCCTCTCATTCACGTGCACCCAGGCCTGACCAAATGAGGCCACTCAGCCTGTCATGCCTCCCAATCGCGGCACCTCCTACAATGTTTGGCCTACACCCACGACTGATCTTCGTGCGCAAGCTTGGATCAAACCCACCTGTCGTACCTCCACCCCGCTCAGTACATCCAACACGCCAACATTTGTGCACTCCTTTCTTGATCACAATAACCTTCCTCCACCTTGAGATCGCCTCCACAATACTATGATACCACTTCTTAAAAAATTTTTAAGAAGGAAGATATCTTCTTGAGCTTCTTGGAGGAGAGAGAGGCACAAAAGGGAGAGTTCTTTATTTCATTTCAATTGGGATACAAAGGGATATCAATTACACCAACCTATACACTTATATATAGCTATAAACCCTAATATGGAGTCTTGCAAGACAAACATAACTTAAACCAAGACAAATATCTAACAATTTTGCATACATATTTTAACCTGAAATAAAAATATATTTTATATTCAATAAATATTTGTCTTCATTTTAATTGAACATTACATAAGACTGCTATAACTGGTGACAAAAATATTTGGTGGCTAACGGTGGTGGGCAGTAATATAGGTGATTTTTATTAAGAAAATAAAAATATTAAAAAAATATTTTGGTTTTTTCAAAGTAGCTTAATTTATTTTAAAAATAAAAATCAAAATATAATAATTAAATATATTTGTAAAAAATAAAAAAATAAAATCGATACCAAACAACCCCTAATTAATTTATTAATTTTTATTATTAAAATGGTTAGTATTTTGCAAATCTCTAGCCTTATTGGTTGGAGGCTATTTTTTTTTTTTAGACATTTGAGTCAATTAATTAAGACAAACTCAAAAATACATTACATAAGCAAGCATCGAACCCAAGACATATATATTCATTCGTAGCTAAAGCTCTCAACCAACATATTAAGATGAGCTGCGTAGGTTGAAGGCTATGACTTCCATAATGTAGATGGGAGTTTGAGCAACCAAATCATTAATAATTATAAGTAAGGCTTCGTTTGGCACTGCTTTCTTACTACTTCTTAAAATATTTTTTTAGTACAAAAGTTAGATTTTTTGTAATCAAAAGTTGCTTTAAGAAACAGTAAAAAAACCGTCTCAAACGAAGTCTAAATTTGATTAATGTTTAAACAAAGAATTATCATTGACAATGAACCTTGATTTGCTTATCTCTTCATATATAGGCATCTATTGAACGGCTTAGGGCTCGTTGTATTTTTTGCAAATATAAAATATATTTAAAAAATAATAATGGCATCTATTGAACGGCTTAGGGCTTGTTGTATTTTTTTGGGATAATTTATTTTATCGCTTTCTGAAGCAATTTTTTAGTATAAAATTTTTTAATTCAAAATATTTTTATATTGAAAAAGTACTTTAAAAATAATGAGAAGGTTATTCCGATCAAGACTCGTCTCTTTTGTTTATATATACAAACATCTTTCTTCGTGTCTCTTTTTATTGCTAAATCTCATAAAAAATAAAAATACTAATTTATTTTATTTTATTTTTTCTTACATGTTTTTAAAATACTATCAATCATTGACATATATTTAATACAAGTATAATTAAATATATTTTTTAACTATATATCTAACTTTGTCTTCAATTCGGAGCATTTACGGATTGAGCTAGCCGCTATTTGGTTGAAGTTGCTATCCGAGTTCGGTTCGCCTAAAACTATAAAAAAAAATAATCAGAGTTTTTTATTTCAAGACTCTCTTAGGGCATCTTCAATGGAAAAACTCATTTTATATTCTAAAATGCAGTAAAACAAAAAAATGCAATAATTCATATTCTTCAATCGAACTCCATTTCTTTCTCATCTTTCACGTGCTTCTTCACCTCGCTGCGAAGGTAATCATCTTTCTTCTCTTTCGCATGCTTTTTCAGCAAATTCTATAACACAAAAAATTGACGTAGGTAAAAAACATGATGTCAATATTATCATCGTACTGTTCATCTACCTAATTTTGAAGTAAAATTCAATGTTCAAATGGTGCTAATCCATATATAGTTGGATTGGAGATTACCTTACTTTATTCAGAAACAATATCTTAGAAGGAAAAAGTCTGTGATAAAGGACAAAAAGCTTATGGATACAATCTAAAGGCAGCATGGCGCCTGACAGAAATCAGACGAAGCTGTTTTGTTTTTTTGTAGGACAATAGTTAAATAAATAGCTTTAATTCCTAATGTGCACTACAAAATTATAATCATATTAGAGATATCTTAAACTTCATTTGAGAAAATTTAAAAAATAGTTAAAAAAAAATCTCAAATGAAAGCTTAATATTCAAACTTGTCAAGAGGAGTCATCCCCCTTCCTTTAATCTAAACCCTACATTTTAAACACTAAAATTTAAACCCTATGTCTTGAACTTACATACAAAATCTTAAAATTCTAAACCCTTAATCATAAATCTAATGTGAAATATCTTAAATAAAAAAAGAAACTAAACTCTTAAACATCGATATGATTTTTGGTGTAATTGTTGAAATTTTATTAAGAAGCTCCGCAATTAAGTGTGTTCATCTCGGAGAAATTCTAAGATAGGCGACCTCCTGTGAAGTTACACCAACATAACAAAATCGTGAAGCTCTTAGACCAAAACAGACAATATCTCGATAGTTAAGAGTTTGGATTATTGCTTTTAAAATCCTAAATAAAAAAACTTAAACTATAAATCATAAACAGTAAATTCAAAACTTTAAAAACAAAAAAAAAATCCAAAACCAGAAATTCTAAACAATAAAACCAAAATCCTAATCCATGTATACTAAACTCGAAACACGTACAAAGCCCTAAAATCCTAAATCCATAAAATGAGGAAGCTATATATGACAGTTATCATTATGATTTTGGGATAACTAACAAAGATTTTGTCGTAAGATAGGACGAGATAAATTCAGCATAGAATAAAAATTAATTTTTGTTCATTACATTATTGTTGCGGCATGGAAAATTCGTGGTGGTAGAATGAGTAAACTTTTCGTCTTAGCGATGCACAGATATCTAGCACACAAATAGAAAGAGAGAAGCAAAACACCCGATCTTTTTTACGTGGAAAGCCCGAAGAGGGAAAAACCACGGGGCCTCGCCCAGGTGAAAACATTCCACTAAACTTGAGTGAATTACAAAGGTCCCTCGAATTAGAGGTTGTTAGATTACAGAAATTTGAAGAGCTGGTCTGGTGACAAACGGCGGCCGGGCGGTGGTTCGACGATGGTTGGGCTGAAGTCCGACAGCGGACGGAGGTCCGACAGCAGTCGACTACCCAAAGAAGGTATGGCGACGGAGGCGGTCAGGCGAAGCTCAGGCGGCGAAAGGCGGAGGGCGAATGTCCGGTGACGGTCGGCAGCCGGGCGGTGGTCCGACGAAGGTCGGGCTGAAGTCCGGTGATGGACGGCGGACGATGGCCGGGCGAAAGTCCGATGAAGGTTGTGCTGAGCTCCGGCGGCGGTTGGTGGCCAGGCAGTGGTCTGACGAAGGTAGGGCTGAAGTCCGGCGGCGATCGGTGGCTGGCCGGTGTTCCGACGAATGTCAGGCTAAAGTTCGGCGGCAATCGGAGATGGGCGATGGTCCGGCGATGGTCGGCGGTTGGGGGTCGAGCAAAGGTCCAATGATGGTCGTGCTGAAGTCCGGCGACGGTTGGCGGTCGACGGCCGGGCAAAGGTCCGGTGGAGGTCGGTGTGCGGTGGTCTGAAGATGGTTGGGCTAAAGTCTGGCAGACCAGGCGAAGGTCGGGCTAAAGTCTGGCGGCAGTCGGAGCTGAGCGGATGTCCGGCAGCGGTTGGCGGCCGGGCAAACGTCCGAATATGGTCGGGTTTAAGTCCGGTGGCAGTCGGAGATGGGCGATGGTCGGAGGCGGTCGGCGGCCAGGTAAAGGTCCGACGAAGGTCGGGATGAAGTTCGGCAGCAGTCGGCAGCCGGACAGTGGTGCTTGAGCTCTTGAAGCTTCTGAGATCTCTCCAATCTCGAGCAAAAGGTCCCCTTCATGTAGAGAGTGGGGGTCTATTTATAGATTTTCATGAGTGGCACACCCCGTAAATTTAGAGAAGATTCGGGGTTGGTTCGGAGTGCTCCATCGGATGGCTCGTATTGATTCCCCCGATCATATAGAGTTTTTCAAATGTTTAAGTGCCTTAACGATGTCGGAATTCAGAGATATTGGGCTCGTTGGATTCGTCTCGTCGAGCCGCTCGATTTTATTATAAGCGTGTCATAATTGGATATTATTTTATCGTCCGAATAATACTTTAAACCTTTCCAAATGTGGTCCGGGCCCCCGATTCAAGTCCATTTGGGCTTGGGTTGGACAATTTTGATGTTGTTTGGTTTGTCTCTTTGAGATGTTTAATTTGAGTTTGACTATAAGTTTGTTGAAAATGGAATTCAGATGATCCTAATTTTAATTTTGAAGGTTTCCAACTTGAATATGCCTCAAGATTCGTGCTCGATCAAAGCAATTTTTAGAGGACGTATCAATTATAATTTTCAATACAAGATAATTATTTTTCTATTGCAAAGATAATTATTAATGCAAACTAAAAAGAATATTTAACTTGAAGAAAGAGAAATTTTTATTGAATTGTGAATAAATAAATATATTTATTTTTCTTACTTTCAATTGTGCAATCAGTCATATTTACATAACACGTTTTTTTATAAAGTATTTTCTTCCAAAATTATAGAATTAGATTTATAAATATGATCTATTAAAAATATATATTACTTGGCAGTTTATTAGAAAAAAAAAAATTTTTTTTGACAATAATATTTTAATACTCAACCTTTTCCCTTTTTTTTTTTTTTTTTCCCAGCCAAAAATTATGATTGCTACTTCTATCTAACTCTCCACCATCTACTTCCACTTGCTTGTGCTCCTCTATGAAAGAAACATAAACGTACTAATTGGTCCCACCACCTTAATTGTTGATTAGGGGACTTTCATTAGCTTTGACAAAAGAAAAAGAAAAAGAAAAACAATTGACAATGACTTGCAACCCCTACAAGTTAGGTGCTCCTACTTTTCGAGGTAGGTAGAGTTGTGTGTAACTGAGTCAGATCGTCTGAAGGTGAATCGGAATAGGTCATGTCATCCGGTACACAATAAATGGGTGACGTGACGCATTTTGATTCGCCTCCGGCCGCCATCCGTATCCGCAAAGAATAATTTCATGTAATTGAGGTCTCTTTTGGTACTGCTTCTTAAAGCAAAATTTTAGTACCAAAAATTTAATTTTGTAATAGAAATTTGTTTTAAGAAGCACTAAGAAATACGTCCCAAACGAAACCTGAGTCAAGTAGACTCATGAGTTGGCTTGAGCATGATTATGAATGGTTCGTGACACAAATTTGATGAGCTAATGCGTTGAGTATGAGCTAATTTTGACTCGATTTGTTAGCTGTGAGATGACTTATTTAAAAATATTAATATAAAAATAATTAAAATCAATTAGAATTTATGAGTTTAAGTATAAAGTTGTTAAGAATATTTTAAAATTGTATTTTATTTTTTATATTTTTTTAAATTTTCATCTAATTATTATTTTAAATTCATAATAACTGAGCCAGCCGGTAGGCCGACTCAAACTCATAGATCGTGCTCGAGCTCGAGCTCAAGCTCAAATTTGAATAATTAATCAAGTTGAATGGAGATTTATTTTGGCACTAATCTCAAAGCATTCGAATAGAATGAGAGACTGAAGAAGCATTTCGGTGGGGGCCATTTTTGTTCATTAGGAAATATTAATGCCCTGATAACTTAGTGGAAAAAAATTATACCATGAAATTAAGATTATTTTTAAGTATAATATTAAGAGAAATAATCAAAGCGTTATTGTTTTAATTGTATCTAAATAGTCCTGACTATTTTTATATTTTTTATACAAATTTGATTACTGGCTTTTTAGTTTTTATTACATAAAAATATGCCAAAATATCTGATTTGATTTTTCCACTTATAGTAAATCGTTAGGTTTGAGTTTGACCATACCAAACATTTATTTCTTATGATGAGGGTATAATTAATATTTATTTTCTTATTGAGTATGACGAATTTTCAGAATTTTTAAATCCCTTTTTTGAAATTCAAATAGGAAAAGCTTGAATAAAAGAGGCAATTAGTCAGTTTACAAGCACAAATGCTGACCATGGTTAACTAATTTAGGCTTCGTTAAGGATTACATACTTCTTTTTAAAGAAATTTTGTAATACAAATATTAAAATTTTGGGATTTTTACATGCACAACACTTAAATCTAACCTAATTACTTATCTAACACCTAAACATTACTATTTACATACATACCACCTAAATTCCATCATTCTCCTAAAAAATACCACTCTGTTAACTCCGTGCGAATCTGCGACCTGCTCGTGGGCCGTAGCGGTCATCTCCGCCATGTCCACGATGTACGATGCGAGCAGCTCGGTGGCAGAAGTCAGGCGGTGTCCATCTTCGATCGGGGTTTTGCAATCTCATCCCGGCATAAAATCACATTTGTATATTTTGATTTGCAACTTTATCATTTCTCATTGATACAAATAAAATCAGATTCCGGAAATGATGCCATATGAAGTTATTTATGATGGGGGCAGCCACCTTATTGCCACTTTTGTTCTGAAGCTCACGGTGCAGGAAAGATTCGGTGGCTAAAAACTCTGGAATGGAGCCAGTGACATTAGCAGAGTTAGCGGAGAAATTAACAAGGCCGCCGGCGTCACAAAGCGAAGCCGGAATCTGCCATGGTTTCAAAGGGTTGTCGTCCAGGTAAACACCGGTGAGAGAAGTGAGGCCTGAGAAGAAGGAGGCGGGGATCGAAGAGGAGATTGTTGTGGAGAAGAAGGGTTTGGAGGGAAGTGAGGGAGGAGAGGGAAGGCAGATCGCCGGATATCTCATTAAAGTGAAGCTCTAGGCAATTGAGGTTAGCGATGTCTTTGGGGATGGTGCCGGAGAGACTCTGGTTTCCGATCTGGATGGCAACGATGCGGCCATTAGAGCAGGTGACGCGGCTTCATGACCAGGGGTCGGATGACTATGACCATCTCAGGGCTAGGTCCTCGCCGAGTCTAAGAGACAAGGTGTGCATTGCGGCGACATCGCCGGCATCAGTTTGCACCGCCGAACGCAGGAGAAGCGTTCACACGGAGTTAACAGAGTGGTATTTCTTAGGAGAGTAATTGAATTTAGGTGGTATGTATGTAAATAGTAATGTTTAGGTGTTAGATAATTAATTAGGATAGTTTTAAGTGTTATGTATGTAAAAATCCCTAAAATTTTTATACTAAAAAGCTGTTTTAAGAAGTAGTAAGAAAGTCGTCCCAAACGAAACCTTAGGCTTCATTTGGGACCACTTTCTTAGTGCTTTATTTTTCAAACCTCAATCATAATTCTTATTTGACCACTGTATTTTCACTGGTTGTAAAAAAAAAAATGTTCTAGAAAGCTACTTTCTACAATAACTTAAAAAAAATTATTTTCTCTACAACAACTTTACAACCATATTTATAAAACATTAGAGACATCCCAAACGTATCTTTAGGCTTTATTTGGGACAGCTTTTAGCCGTTGTTTTTTAGTTGCTTTAAAAAAAACTTGTACTAAAAAAATAATTAAAAAATATCTCAAATGAAATTTTACTTTCCGTAATATTTTATTGTATGAAAGTAATTTTTAAATTTATATATATATACTGAACCCGAGCTAGCTCTTATAACCACATACTGAAAAAACAAGCAAAGCGTCAAAAAATCTCTGCACTAATTTAGTGCCATTCATCCAATTGATGTAATTTATGCTAAGCTTGCACAGACTATTCTGATGGTGATAAAAAATAATAAATTTGTTTGATATTTGCCCACCAATAAATGTTTCTCCAATTAAGTTGGCCGGCCGCTACAACTTTCAAAATATCACGTGCAAATTTGTATTTTAAATATTCTGATATGCTAAGGCGTTTAGGATGACTTTTTTGTTACTTTTTAAAACAATTTTTTTATTATAAAAAATTTAAATTTTTATTAAAAAATTACATTAAGAAACAATAAAAAATCCGTCCCAAATAAAACCTAAGTTGTATTTGATTGCTGAATTCTAATTGACATTGAAAGTTCAAACGGCAGCTGCAACTGGTAAATAGTGACTTGAATGGGCTTAGTGTTTTTTAAGGCTAAGTTGTGGGATAATTTTTTTACTATTTTCTATAGCAATTTTTAAGTATAAAATCTTTTTGAAAGTAGCAAAAAATTAGTGGCGAAAAACTGTCCCAAACGAAGCTTAAATTTATTCTAATTACGTCTTCATTTGAGACAACTTTCTTACTGTTTTGCTTTTCAGATCTGAACCACATTTTTTGATTGGCCACTATTTTTTCGTTATTTTCAATAATTTTTTGTGTAGGAAGTTGTTTTGTACATCATCCGTAAAAAAATTATTTTCTCAACAACAACTTTATAATTACCTTCATAAAAAAAAAATTATAGTCATCCTATATAGATCCTAAAACTAGAGCAAGGATAATAGCAAATAAAGCGCTAAACACAACAAGCACTATAGCAATCAAATGTGTAAACAAGTGAGTGCAGGTTAGGGGTGTCAATTTCGGGTCACGGGTCGGGTTCGGGTTGAATCCGAAATTGACACCGCACTATTCGGGCCCGAACCCTACCCATTTTTGAAAACGGGTCAATTTTTCAAAACCGAACCTGACCCGCTTCCGGTCCAAGTCAACCTGACACGACCTAAATGATGTTTCCAACAAAAAAATTCCTAGTTTTTTGGGTAAAAAAATGGGTCAATCTCCTCTTTTTTGGTAAAAAAATGGGACAATCTAGGGTTGCCTTGTCAAAATCGAGTTTTTGGGTAAAAAATGGGTCAATTTCGGGTCGATTTTGGGTCAAAGGGTTAACTCGAACCCGACCCGATTTTTTAAACGGGTCAAAATGTTGAACCCGAATCCAAAATTTTTAGGTCAAGTTCAAATCGGGTTTTTGGGTCATGCCAAATATTGACACCCTAGTGCAAGTAAAGCAAAATAAGCAAGAAAATATGCATAATAATTTTATGTGGCTCGACCACTAACTCGTCAGAGTCCACACCAAGCTAACTCCTGGGCCAGGATTTTCCTGGCCGAAGGTTATCCTGTAAATAATTTGCTATTTTATAAACTAATGTAGTTGAACAATTGGATTAGGCCCAACTGCAAGTCCTAACAAAAGCCTAATCTAAAGGCCGAGGAAAAAGCCTATTTACGACAGCCCATTTGTAAAATATTTAAATTTGCAATTCAAATTTTGTTTTCGATATTTTATCTTCCCTTAGAACCATAATTTTTATTGCTACTTAAATTTAGCTTAATTTTAAATTTAATATTAATTAACAATGAAAGAAAATAGGCTAGACATTTCATTTGCTATATATCTGATGATATTTATCCTTTATTGAAAAATAAATAAATAAATCTTAGTTGTTATTGTTTGATTAGTAATTAAAAATGCAATATTATTTATATCCTACCTGTAAAAAGGGTCTAAAGAGCTCTTCCTTCAGCTTGTTATCTTCTCTTTTCATCAACATGATCTTGCATACTATATTTCAAGCTTTTCAACTCTACAAGGCATTTGGACATCATATGATGGTTCGTGGATGTTTTCAGTTCTGTAGCTAGGGTTGCAAAAAAGCCAAACCGAGCAAGTGTTTCTTCATATTTGAGTTCGTTTATTGTAAGCTTGTTCGTGCTTATTTTGAGCTCGATTTGAATTTTTCTATTGTGTTTAAGCTTGATTCGTTTAAAATGATAGATTTTTATGTTTGATTTGTATTTGGTTCATGTTCAATTCATTTCGTGCTTATCAAACATTAAACAACTTAGCCCTATCGAACTATTAACGAGATGAGACTTTTTTAGCCTACTAACAAACAGTTATATAGAGTTTGTTCGTGAACATATCTAGCGAGTGCTTTCTAGCAACAAAAAGTGCTCATTTAGGAAAATATCTAGCAAGTGTTTTTGAGCTAGCAAATGAGTTCATTCACAAACAAACAAGGTCAGAAAAATCTTTTTCTTATAAAAAATTTTTGTTCATGAACTCTTTAAACAAACAATCCAACAAGCATGAACAAATTTCTCTTGTTCATGAACAACTTCATTTTGAAAGAGTATAATATTAAAAATGAAATTAATTTTTATAAAATAAAAATCATTTATCATAATAAAACTAAAAATTATGCAAAAATATACCAAATAAAGATTTATAACAAGACTGAATTGATTTTTAACATACTAATTCACAAGTTGTGTATTAAATATTAATCGAATTTCTTAACGAGCTTTATATCGAGCTTCTTATTGAGTTTGTTCATTAGTTTTAATTGATATTGTTTATGAACATAAACGAGCCAACTCATAGTTGTTCAAATTTCTTTATTTAATCGTCGATTTTCTTTCAAATTGTTCATATTTGTTGGATTATATAGATGAACAATCATGAAAGAACTATAATCGAGTCGAACCACAAATAGCTTCTAGAACGCTCAGCCCTATCTTTACCAAATGATATTAATAGTGAGTGATGTATGCTTTTTGCAATGGCATAGTTCTAATTGGTACACATAGATCCACTAAAATAAGTGAATAGATAGAACAATGAATACAATATTTATAAAATATAACGGGTTATAATTACTATAACAAAGATCGAGTATTCCTAAATAGGTTGACTATATTACATTGTACCAAAAATAATAGAATACACAAAATTTAACGCGAACAAGATAAAATCTTTATACTACAATGGCCATAAAAAGTCTTGCAGCTTGAGCAAAGCCTATTACAACTGTTATTGCTGCATAAATAGGTGGTACTCTAAAAATTTTATGGGATTATAGTGACTACAAACCGTTTCTTTTTTATTCTTCTTGGGTGTTTAGAACTAATGAACATTGTGAACACCCTCTCATTTGCCTCTAAGTTCTTATCCTTTAGTGTAAGGCATTCCTTAGAGAGCATTTCACAAGCTAATATCTAAATTAAAATAATATACTTAATTTTAAATTAGATAATTAAATTAATCACTATAGAGAAGTTAGGATAATGTTACCCATCTATGCCAACATCTTTAGAAAACCAGGAAACATATTTATGAATCATATTAATTCTTCATAATAGTAATTGATCCTAAATAGACTATAACAAATAAAACAATGATTAATTATTTATTTACTATCAATAATAAATTAAATAAAATAGTTTCATATCAGCCCTTATTATCTTAAAATGGAATTCACATGACCCATCATATAAAAACATGTTTATTTCTTAGAATTTCTATTTTAACACTGCCCTCACTTAGAATGAGTTATTTAGTAAACTCTAGTTTATTTTTTAAGAAACAAAAATTAAATCAAAGTGTGATGCTAACCTTATCTTTTCTATTTTTATCATGAATAAAAGTGTGGTACTAAAGTAGAGGCCGGGGGTCCATTGTCAGGAGATAGATGTCAGAGTGATCGTAGTCAACGGACGACAGTGGTCATAGGGACCATAACCGATGTGTAGCAACACAAAAATGAACAAAAAAAAGTAAATATTTGAAATTTTAAAATGTTAGGATTTAAAATTTTTGTGTTTTAAACTCATTTGCATGTATTTAGAAGTGTTTTAATGCTTGAAAAAGATTTCAAGTGCTCTAGAATGAGTCCCAATAAAATTGGAGCAAATTTTCGCAAAATTTGAAAAATGTTATTATTTAAGCACCCAAATGTTGGGTGTTTGAGCATCTCAACGCTATTATAGTACTAGACACCAAATAGTGACATTTTAGTGCTCTGAGTTTTGGGATTTGAATTTTTGAACTAGCGTCACAGTGCTAGACCACTAATAGAACTTTAAATATAAAATAAATCCACTATTTCGACTCATTCAAACGCTATGCCGGCCGAAGTAGAGAGAAAGAGGAATTTAGAAGCGTTTTATAGAGAGAAAGTCATTTTTTAGTTGCTACTAGTTTTTTTATTCGTCAGACTAGTTAAAAAAGTTTTTTGGATTGATGTAGGCACATAATATATATCCCAATTTTCAAAAAAATCAAAGTTTTCTAGATTTTCTAATTAAATTTTTATTTCAATTACTAAAAACTGTGGATAATTTTGTATTGATAAAAGTTTCAACACGTAATTTTTATATGTTATAGAGATCGAGATTATGAATATTTTAATTTTCTAAAAATTTTATAATGGTATTTTAGATTGTGTATCTTTTTAATCGAACATAAATTAATCTAAACTCTAACAAAATAGTATTGTAGTACAATTAAAGCCTTGAAATGATGTTTTACACAATCCTTTATACTTTGGCTATGTTTTGAAATTGTGCATTTTTATTGATCGAGTAGGTTTTCTATTAAAAGTATATTATTAATATAAGCATTAAGAATAAAAATGAATATGTGATTGGATAAGGCGGTCGCTATTACTTTTTATTGTAATATGTGTAAAAGACAAGTAAAGATTGGTTGCCCATTGGTTGAAGATTTATTTGACATGTACATGATGGTAGGTCGACGAGCTTTCTTTTAAATATTGTGATTGGATGTTATCCTCAACTAATTCATGTGAAATAATAATATAATGATTAAGAGTTATTAGTGTGCCAATGGATAAATAGTGATAACTTTGTTTATTAAGCCAATAGTTACTGATTATTGATTATTGGCTACTGAAAAATCTTGTGATAAACTTCTTACTTGTTTAGTATAACTACTGAAATGCATGTTAAAAATTCATTATTACTGTTCAGATTAGTCTTATAAAGTTGATTTAGTATTACTATCACTGGGTTTACTGATAATTATAAGGACATCGATATTATTATTGAACTGTTACTTATACTACTACTTATTCATTACTATTGTTACTGTTATTAATTCATTGTATTGATTATTAATATTAAGCAAGTGACACTGAACTCAACACACGATAAAGGAGCAATATACATGTAAGCAGTGAAATCATAACATTAGCATGCACATAATCATAGGACAATATAATGAAAAATCAGTAAAATAGAACAGGCATCAAATCACTAAAGCAATTGTCATATAAATAATATAATCATTACAGAAATTACATAAAGAATCAAATTAAACCATCGATAAAAATTGTTGAAATTATATTAATGCAATAAAATTATATAAAAAATAATTTTGTCTCCACATATCATATGATCAAAAATATTATATCAATGTCAACTCAATGTTATTGTCTAGTGCACATGCTCAATATATATCACTTGATTATCATATCAATAACAGTATAACAATAATAGCGTAATTGTATAATAGTAGTAACATCAACACCATGAGTGATAGCAATAGTAAAGTTATATAATGGCAATGATTTAAAGCATGCATTCTAATAATCATATTAAATAAGTAAATGCCCTCCAGTGGCGGATCTACGGTGGGGGCCCGTGCCCGGGGCCCTGGGGACACGGGCCCCCACTGAGAAAATGAACGTTCAGCTGTTTCGTTCAGCCAAAACAAAAACTTAAACCAAAACA
The DNA here is from genome assembly GCA_022539455.1 of Dendrobium nobile. NCBI lineage: Eukaryota > Viridiplantae > Streptophyta > Magnoliopsida > Asparagales > Orchidaceae > Dendrobium > Dendrobium nobile. The sequence goes on along the minus strand of CM039732.1, from coordinate 25,483,507 downwards.
AATCCTGACTCAGCTATCTCGTTTCTATCTCGTTTCTTCTTTCAGAAAGCAAACATAAACTTGCTTTTATCTAGTATAGCAACTTAAATCCAGGCGGTGTGGGACTAAAGTGCCTACAGTTTTTTTTTTTTTTTAAATAAAATTTTTAGATGCTGCTGAGGAGAGATAAAGAGGCGGGAGCTAAAAATTGCCAAATATAGAGAGAGAGGGCGGGCGGGCAATTGGAATGAGGCTGGAGTGTATATATATATATATATATATATATATATATATATATATATATATATATATATATATATATATATATATATATATATATATATATATATATATATATATATATATATATATATATATAGAGAGAGAGAGAGAGAGAGAGAGAGAGAGAGAGAGAGAGAGAGAGAGAGAGGGGTAATACTTTTTTTTTTTAAATTGAGGCGAGATATAGGTAGAACTTTTATAAATTCTTAGTAGAAGATTTAATAAAATATTATAAAAATAAGAAGTTAAAAATATTTCTAATAAAAATAGTTAAAATTAAAAATACTAAATTAGTAAAATAAATTATTAAATTAGTAGATTTAATAGTATCTAATTTTAAACCTAACTGATAGAGCTTCTTAGTCGAGTTCTAGGGTTAACTTCAAATTTTTTTTTATTTATGATTTTCTTTAACTAATGTGAATCATTACGTCAAATTAATTTAAAAATATGGAGAATATTATCTTATAATTTAAATATAGTTAATCTAAATATTAAAATTAAGACTTAATTCAATTAATTCAAATAAAATAGTCCTAAATATAAAATTAATTTATTTGAACTCAATTCGTTAACATTCTTAATTTCTTAATGAATGATAAGAGAGAGTGATATATATATTTCTTTTTAAGGAGGTCAAATATATATTTGATTGTATTTTTTAATTTTTAATTAAAAAAATATCTCATGATTTATAATTACATTAAAAATGATATTTTAAAAATAATTTAATGACTAGTACAAATTTGTGCCCCCATTAAAATTTTTTTCTGGCTCCGCCCCTGCCTAGCTACAACGATGTTTTTCAAGTATCAATAACTCGTTAGCTCAGTAAATAGAGTCTTCACTCTTTGCTCATCGGCACAGTAATCATCTTCTTATAATTTTCAATTAATATATCATGTGAATCAGTAGATGATAACACCCAACCATAAAATTTAAAGAAAAGTTTGTCGGCCCATCATCCAATATATAGGTCAATTAATCTCTAACCAAAGTAGTGAATAACCAATCTTTACATATTTTCTCCCACACAAATATATTATTATACACACTCATTTTCAATGCATTATAGTAAATAAAATATAATTAAACTTAATTCAAAAAGTTTCAAAATGACTTAAGGGCAGACAAAAAAACCCAACTGATCAAAAATTCATATTTTTAGAAATTAATCAAATTAGCATATATTATGTAAAATATCTTTCTAAAGCTTTAATTGAACTAAAACACTAATTTAAGATGTCAAAATAAATTTTAAACTAGGCAAAAATAGTTACTTTTTTCAAAATCACCCATTGAAAAAGAAAATTAGGATATACTCAAAATGCTTATTATCTCGATTCCTATAACATATAAAAAGTTACGCTATAAAAATTTTAAAAATACAAAATTATCCTCATTTTTAGAAAAAAAATACAAATTTGATTGAAAAAAATATCAAAAACACAAAATTATTAAAATTAGAAATATGATAAATGTTACTTACAACGAGACGAACAAATATCCCAACTGGCCCGACTAACGAAAATCACTCCACGACCTGCAAATCCGAGCTTTTCTTCTCTCTCATCTCTTTTCTCTCTATTTTTCTCTCACATATCTCTATTAGCCAAAGCTAAGGGAAAAGGCATTTTAATGGCTTTTAGTTAATTACTTGAGATATTTATAATATTATAATATTATTAATTAATTATATAAATTAGTTAGTTTTAAATATAAAAAAATAATATAAATCATTTTATATCTTCAAATCTATAACATAAAAATTATGAAAAATATTTATAAAATAATATATTTTATTTAAAAAATATTTGTGAAATCAGTTTGCAAAATGGTAGACACCTAGTGATCTTAAAATCCTGATTTGTAATGGCAGGTATCAAGGATTTTCATCTATGCCCAAAATTATGAAAAATTAGTGCAAGTAAATCACTATAATATCTATAATATGGCGAAGACAATTTGTAATTTTGACTTATAATGACTCCAAGAAAAAAATCATTTGGCTATGTCAAAATCGGACTATTACATGTTGTCAGTGGGTCATTCTCGATGGGTGACGATGGTCAGAGGGGCGATAGTCAGCGGTTGATGGAGGTCGAATGAAGGCCTAATGTTGGATATCGGATAGAGGCCCAACGGTGATGGTGGGGCAGAGGTCCAGTAGCGGTAGCCTTATGGCAGCAGTTCGCCGGGGGCGATGTTGGTGTGGAGCTTCGGGATGCTTCATTCCTTCGAGCTCTTTTGAGTCTTTGGCCCAGATTTTAGGTCTATTGTGTTTATGTGTCTTCGTGATACTATTGTGTCTTAATTAAAGGACCATCTACTTCAAGACTCTTCTTCTACCTTTCCTTATACTATGCATTTAAGCTTTAATCATTTGTAATTCCTGGCAACCATGATCTTTGATAATTTCTGTACAATTTGAAGCTTCATATGCCCAAATCAATATTCTAAGGAAGTATGTAGTTCTTTCTTTTTGGTGAGTACACCTTTTTTTTTAAGGAACACTGATCTGTATGATATGGATGCTAAAATATGATCTTGATTGGTTTGTACAAACCAATGGCTGAACTAAGATTTAAAGAGAAGGGGCGACAAAGTTAGAGATCAACCAAAATAAATTGAAATTAAAAGTTCAATTTCTTATTGTTTTCTAAAGTATTAAGATTTTGTAAAAATTTTGTACTAGAATGTTGCTTTAGATAGTAGTAAGAAAGTTGTCCCAAACAAAGCCTATATCTATTATTTCCTAATTGCATCAAAATCATTAGGGTTGCAAACGAACCGAGCCGAGCCGAGTATGTGAGTGTTCATGTTTGTGTTCATTTAATATCAGCTTGTTCAAGTTTGGTTCATGTTTGTTCGAACTTTATTGTTTGTGTTCATGTTTGGTTCATTTAAATTAATGAGTGTTCATATTCGGTTCATGTTCAGTTCATGTTCGTTCGTTTAGTGTTTATCGAGCTTGTTCGCGAACGTATTTAACGAATTTTTTTTAACTATCAAACAAACATGTTCATGAACATATCTATGAACAAACACATTTATAATATAACAATTGTCTATGTAACAAACGCAATGATTATTTATATTTATTAACTCTATAGTCAAATATCAATTATTTTTATCGAGTTTACTCACGAGTTCAAAATCGAACACGAATCGAGCTTTTATCAAGCTTAATGTCGAGCTTGTTCACGAACTTCAAATGATGTTGTTCGTGAACATAAATGAGCTGAACGCATTAGTATTCAAGTTTGTTTATTTAAGAATCGAGTATTTAAAATATTATTCAATTTTGTTTGTTTAGTTAATTACGATCACAAACGAGCTTTAATCGATCTGAACAACGAGTAGCTCGTCGAACGTTTGATTTGCTTGCAGCTCTAAAAATCATCACGTATCTAAAATTAATAGTTCTACAATTTTTTGTCATTATGTATCTAAAGTAGTTATATGAAAATATCAACGTTATAATAATGTTCCAGCTCATCATTATCCCTAAATCACGTTCTAGTTTTATCGTTAAACAGATTGATTTGATAGATTCCAAAGATTTATTCGGTTCATATGCCATAAAGAGATGTTTGGCTGGATCGTTTATGCCTTAGAAAATGAGGCCTTGTGCTCTTCAGATTCCCATTAGTGTTTGGCTTTGAATATATTCATATTCAGCTGGCCGCTCTCCCCTTAGCAACGAGCCTGAAAATGATTGCCTTGCCTTAAGTTCTTATTGGATTTATTAATATTTATTTATTTATTGACGATGCCCAACAACAATGCTTAGTTAGGGAACATTCATAACGTGGCCTTCTTACTCTTGGCATATTGAGAGTGACAGCTTTCTTATTATTTTCATTTTAAAATTGTAATTATAATTTTTAGTTGATATTTATTTTTTCATTATTAAAAAAAGTTATAATAGCAAGTTACTTTTACCAAAAATTTTATAAAATTACTTTTTTCTATAGCAACTTCACGTAACAATAAGAAAGTTTGTTTCTTTCTAACACAAAATTTTTTAATTCAATATTTTTTTATACTAAAAAACTGCTTTAAAAAATAATAAAAAATTGTCTCAAATGAAACCTAAATCCTCTAGTTCATTATTGCTCTGTGTTGGAGTGGGCATATCATATCATGCAGATGAAAGGATACTTCTCTAATGGGGAGACTTCCACTAACTACAGCTTCATGGCTGAAGGAAACATAATGCTCTTTTTTTTTAAGATTTTTGAATCAATTAAAATAAATTTATACATATCACATATATAAAATTCAAACTCAAAAGCTCTTGATTGATAATTAAGACTTCGTTTGGGACAGTTTTTTTATTGCTTTCTAAAATGGAATTTTAGTACAAAAATAAAAAATTTTGTACTAAAACTCCATTTTAGAAAGCAGTAAAAAAGCCGTCCCAAACGAAGCCTAAAGCTCCCAACCAAATTCAAGATCAGTTGCATACATATAATGCTCTCTTAATTCACCTTTTTTTTTTTAATTAAGAAAAATGGGTGAATTGAGCCAGGGGCAGATCTACCTAAAGTTATATATATAATGATTTTTTAAATAATTGATCCCCCATCATCTACTTTTTAGTCTTATTACAAGGATTTTAGGCATCTGCAAAATCTTTACACATTTCCTTATAACTTTGCCTCCCATGAAAATGAAGGCCGATTCCGTCCATGAATTGAACTTTATTTTGAGTTGTTTACCTTATCAAGTAGGTTGAAGTGCTAATTTGGCGCCTTAACGAAGAATTTATGTTGTGATTAATGGGACCTTTTTATTTTGTTTTTTTTTCTTTTAATTAATACAGGCGTGCCTTGATATCCACATGGCATCTTTTTAGAAGGATCTATTATTCTATACGGACACCGGATCAGAGAACCGTCCGGTTAAGGTGTGGGTACCCAACGGTACTGAGGGGCATCGAGTGCGAATACCAAGCTGGTACCCAGTGATGGGGTGACATGACACATTTTTATTGGTCTGCGGGCACACTTCAGACTCCGCACATAATAATAGATCTTTTATAAGAGAGCCTACTGGCTAGGTTAGCCTTGTGCGTTTTTAAGATATGTTTATATGAGCATAGCTTAAAATTTTGTATTCGACCATATTTCAATATTAAGATTATTTTACAATTAATTAAATTTATTTAAAAATAAATATAATAATTAATTTCTTTAATAAAACCGTAAAAAAATGAATATATTCATTTTTGTTTGCAAAAAGTTAAAAGTTCCTCCGATTAATTTTTTTGGGAATAAAGTGAAAAGTTGATGAAAATAAAATAAAACTATTTTTTAAGCTATGATTTGAAGATAACTAAACAAGACAAATTAACATGGTTATTAAAGTCAGATTAGATCGATCATTTCAGTCGGTTGATCCGAAACCGGCTGGCTGATCGGTCTGACTAATCCTAAAAACCGGTCTATCATCAAATTGCTAAAAAACCAGACAAATCGTCCGATTTTGAAAGAACCATCCGATTAGAATCGCGCATAAAGGGAGTTGTGGATTGTAAAATGAACGGTCGAAATCAATCTCTCTAAGCTACTCAGCACGTAGTTCCTTCGTTTCCCCCTCTCAAATTACGGTCATCCCTCTGTTCTACTCTTTTGTCTCTTCGTTCGAGTATAGCCATAAGTCGTCGATTCTTCTTCAATCTTGTTGGACCATGCAAGTCATTGAATGAATCTCCACAAGGCTTGCTTTCACTGTCAACACTACAAGAGAATGCTCGGGGTCTTCATTACTAACTTCTTTCCTTTCTTTTTTCTCAATCTTCTTCTTCTTCCCGCATCTATTTGCCTCGTAGATCTGTGGTTTTGGTCTTTTATTTATATTTATACACCATTCTTTGATTTCTTTTTCTATTGAACTCGAAGGGATCATGTTGTGTAATTAGAGGGTTTGATAGAGCAATCATGGTTTATTTGATGGTTGATGGATTATATAGGGCATCTTGTTTTCATGACAATTTTCTAATAAGTTTTATTGTTTAATTACGGATTTGACTTCTGTTCTTTGGTTTGTGTTTGATTTCGCATAGATTAAGTATATTTTTGTGGTTTTAGCACTATCATGGTATGACCATTCCTTGGTTACTTTTTGGACTAATTTATCTTGAAATCTATTGCAAACACTGTGTTGTGTACAATTTCATGGATTAATTGCAAGAAGATATAAAATTTGTGATTACGGATTAGTAATATCTCATGCTTTTGTTTGCTAAGAAAAAGAAAGCGAGAACTATACATGTTAAACTTTTGTTTCAATCCAAACAAATCTTGGTTAATGCTCTGTTGAAAAGTAGGATTTTCTTATGTGATATCGAATTCTAAAAAGGAAAATTAGATTTACTTTTGTGTGATAATATAAAATGTATTTGATTTTCTAATTATCATCTTCATCTCAAAATAAATAAAACATTAGTCAAAAATTTGATTAGAATATTGATCAAATTTGTCGCCAAATCAACAAATTGTGTTCTGTTTATAGCAACTATTATTAGCAACATCCAACCAGTTAGAAACGGCCAAATTTTGAGATTCTCGATGTACTGGAGATAAAAAATTTGGCAAGCCGTGGAACCATATGCATTTGAACAAAATTTGAGATTAAAATATGAAGTCATTAAGATCTTTCTTATAGGGTAGATGATCAGAAGTTCATAGTAAAGATAATACCAGGTACTTTATTACATAGTCATTCATCAGCACCATAACAGAGCTTCTATAAGCAAACACACATCACATATAAGCACTCCCCAATCCATGCCCTAATCCTGCTCTGTTCCTGCAAAAGAATACAAAAAAAAACCTCATCAGAACAAAAACTACAAAGCAAGACGCAAATCTCCAAACAAAATGAACAAAATAAAAAGAAATCAAACAATCTAACCTCGCAGAAGCAACAAAGAGTTCAGATTAGGGATGATATTTGGGGTGATCTAATCGCTGTCGCTGCTGCTGCTACCATGACCGTGGTGCTTGCCCTCCTTCTTGTCCTTTTTCTTCTTTTTGTCCTTCTTATCATCCTTCTTTTCCTTCTTCTCCTTCTCGCCGCCATGGATCTTGTCCTCCTTCTCACCGCCATGGATCTTGTCCTTCTTCTCACCGCCATGGATCTTGTCCTTGATCTTCTCCACGATTCCCTCCTTGTGCTTCTCCCCTTCTTTGTGATGCTCTTCGCCAGAGTGGTGCTGCGCCTCAGCGCTATGCTTCTCATGCTCCTTGTGTTGATCGCCGCCGTGGAGCTTCTCCTCGATCTTGTGGATTAATCCCGCCATTGCTTGCTTGCTTTGTTATTACTCGCCCTTCTCCTCTAGGTCGATTTCGATCGGATTTGGATTGTGCCTTCTAAGCCCTAAACCTCCGTGTTATTTATAGGCTGGAAGGAGCGCTGAGACTCGTTGTTCCCAGTATTGTTAAAGATTATCCACAAAATCACGAGCTTGCCACAGCAGAATTTGCGATGATTGCTAATAGGGGCAGCCGTGGCATTGTGTGATTTGTGGGTGCAAAAAATACTGGGTGAGTTTTGGGAGGCAGACCCTTTGCATTTTTCGAAGTGGTTGGGCGGTTGCCGACTACTTGCCACGACGCATTTCCGCGTCGCTAACGTCGAGGACTAGGCGCAAGGGTAACATTTTTGGTGCAAGTACATTTGCAAACATAAATCAAAAGAGATATTTGTAAGGCGATATTTATAGTACTTGTTATTTTCTCTTTCTATTTTTATATAATTAAATCAAAAGAGAAATTACATACATAAATAGGGAAGATGTTTTTATTAATTATTTTCAAAAAAACTAAAAAATATGTAGTAAAAATTGTTGTCTTTGAATATTTATGAAGGATGTAACGTTCATAAGAGTCATCAGAGTTTTTATATGGAAATCCTTTTAGAAAAATCATTGGTCTTGACCCAATTTGAATGAATTTATTAGTATTTGCAGTCGATCACAAATGAGGTTCTTCCTTTGGGGAATGTCTTCGCAAATATATATCATATAGAGTGCATTATATGGAGGGAATTTGAAGAATCAGTATTGACATTTTTGTTTGGTCTGCAGGACCATAGTCGACGGCAACAGAGGTCGAAAAGACCGTTAGTCGGGTAGTGGTGGTCGAAAGGACCATAGTCAGTGGATGACGGAGGTCAAAAAGACTGTTGTCATGCAACAAAGGTCATAAGGATTGTATTCAGCAGTCAATGAAGGTCGGAAAGATCGTAGTTTACCAACATAAGTTGGAATTAAGGACCGTAGTAGACATGTGACGAAGGTCAGAATGATCGTTTTCTAGTGTCAAAGGTCGAAATGATCGTTGTCAGCATGCGAAGGTGGTCATAAGGATTGTTATCTGGTGATGGAGGTCTGAAGGGATCGTAGTCGGGGGGCAATGGAGGTCTAAAAGACCGTAGTTTGGCTACGGAGGTCGGAAGGATCGTAGTCGGCAGGCGGCGGAGGCCAAAAAGACCGTAATCTAATGACGAAGGTCGAAAGGACCGTTGTCGACAGACGATGTAGGTTAGAATGACTGTTATCTGGTAAAGGATGTCAGAATGACCATAGTCAGCATCCGACTGTGGTCAGAAAAAATTATTATCGATGATGGAGGTTAGAAGGATCATAGTTGGCGGACGACGATGGTTAGAAAGATTGTGGTTAGGAAATGGAGGTCGGAAAGATCATAGTCTAGCTACGCAGTCTGCGAGCAAACGGGGGTAAAAAAGTCCATAGTTTAGTGATGGAGGTCAAAAGGAGTCGATAGACGACAGAGGATAAGAGGATCGATTTCTTGCCACATAAGTTCAAAGGATTATAGTCAACATGTGACTATGGTCAGAAAACTGTTGTCAACGATGAATGTCAGAAGGATCGTAGTCTGCGGGCGATGGTGGTCAGAAAGACTGTAGTCACACGAAGGTGGTAGGAAGGACATAATTGGCGGACGATTGAGGTCAAAAAGATCTTAGTCAGTGACTGGTTGGGAGGAAATCCAGTGACAATCAAATGGTTGGGTATAATTTTGGTGATAATTGGTGGCTAGATAAAAGTCCAATGATAATTCATGGTCTAGCGGTGGTCGAGGAGGAGCATGGTGGAAAGAGATATACCATGTTTCACTTCCTGTCCTCTCTTCTTTTTCTTTCTTACTTGGTCTCCGTCAATGAAGAACAATATTATATTTAAAGTTTTTTAGGAGTGGCATGACCAGTAAGTAGGGAGAATATCAAGGGCATGTTGGGCGAATTTGAAATGGACGACCAATGTCGACTCCCTTGATTATAAACCATATATCAAGTATTTAAGTGTGTTAATGATGTCAGAATTTAACGATCTTAGTCTCGGTAGATTTGTCTCGTCGAGCCACTCGATTTGATTATAAGCATGTCATATTTAGAAATTGTTTTGTATTCAATTTATAGTATGAACCTTTCAAATTCACTTTGGATTTTTTATTTGGACCCATTCCAACTCATATTGGGTTGAATTTGGTGTCGTTGGGTTCGTCTTTTTGAGACATTCAGTTCGACTGTAAATTTGCTGAAATAAGAGATCGAATGGTCTCAAATTTAATTTCAGAAGTTTTCAACTTAAATTTTCCTTGAAATTCATGCCCAATATAGAAAATTTTTATGATATATCAAAAATATATAAAATCACAATATTATAATATTTTAATAGGTTGTGAAAATCAGATCATACATAAAATCAAAAGGAGAGGTTTAAAGTTTAATGTTTTGATCGGGACTTTACTAAATAATATAATTAATATTAAAATTATTCAATTATAATATAAATTATATAATAAATGAAGTTTTTAAAAATAAATATTTAATTATCTCTTTTAAGACTCTTAAACAAGCTCAATTAAAAAATATAAAGTGTGGTAAAAAACTTGATTAATTATTAATATGAATCTAAATATGTGTATTATAAATATAAATATATGAACATTAAATATACTTATAATATATATATATATATATATATATATATATATATAAGAATAATATTTAATATAATATTATTAATTTTCATAATACACATTCTAACAAATTTATAATACATCTTAAAAAAGTGTAGCCAAACTAGCCCAAAATTCATAATCCAACCCAGTGCAAATTTACATTCTAACTCGTATAGCATTCATGCAGTTTTTTTAATCTCATATCATAGGAGAGTTTGAAATACTTATCTTTACATAGTATAAAGTACTAATGACCTTCAAAAAAGCATGTTATGTGAGATGGAATGAATATGTCATCATCAAATTCATCTTCATATATAGCAAAAATATTATAAAATTTTAAAAGGTTTTAATAAACTAAAACATATTATTTAAAATTAATTAAAATAAATTTAAACGCTTTATAACTATTGGTTCTAGCTGGTTTGATGCAAAGATGATTTTTTGATTTGATTGGATCGATTAATTATTGGTTCATGGTTGAATCGATCGGTCATGTCTGATTTCAAAAACATTGGTTTTAACCACTTATATGAAAAATATATACTCAACTTTGTTTTGCAATTTTTATTAAGAGAAGGTCATTAACATTTTGCAAGTGAGGTTTGGGAGAAAATTCAAATAATGACAAAATTTTGAGATGGAAAATTTCATTCACAATCTGATTATAAGTTTTCTTGTGAACATATTATCTTTCTAAAATATGCTGTAAATTATAATTTATTTAGTTCAATTTCAATAAGATAATTTTTAGGCAAAATTAATATGCAAACATTCATATAGAGAAAAATTTTTACGGGAACTAAAATACATCCAAGTCATTTAGATCGAATTAGGGTTCATTTAGGATTTCTTTTATATATATGCATATACATATTAAATAGCATTCATAATTTTTTTTGCTATTATTATCTTTGATATATTCTCGAAAAAGTATCTTGATCGGCACGAATCTCGAGGCAAAACCTAACATGGAAACTTCAAAAATTAATTTTGGGAGCACCTAAATTCCGATTTCAACGAGCTTACAGTCAAACTGAGCTTCTCGGAAATACGAACCCAACGACACCAAATTCAACTCAATCCGAGTCCAAATGAGCCCAAATCAAGCACCTGAAGCGCTGTTGGAAGGTTCAAACCACAATTTGAGTTACCAAACAGTCTTCGATTTTAACGATCTTATACTCGAATCGAACAGCTCGACGAGACGAATTCAACGAGCCCAAGATCGCTCAATTCCGACATCATTAAGGCCTTCAAATGTCCAACGAACAGTGCATGATCGAAGGGTTCAACATCAACCGTCCATTCGACCACTCCATATTAGACCCTGATCTCACACCTATTTATAAGTCATGCCACTCCAGAAAATCTATAAATACAGCCCTCATTCTACACAAAGGGGACTCAAGTAAGGAGAGAGAAGAAGAGGAGAAAGGGGAAAGGAGAATCATCTCCTCCTCGACCACCGCTGTAGCTCTTCCCTCCGCCTGAATACGCCGGAACTCTGTCGGATTTTCAGGAAATGACGGGATTTTGCAGAACTTTGTAACTTTGCTGATTGTAAATTGATTGTCTCAACTTGTGAGAAGAATCGGTCTTTGTACTTCAAACAAATACTAGTTAAATTATTTCAACTGGGCGTGGCTCCGTGGTTTTTTCCCTCTTCCGGTTTTTTCCACGTAAAAATCCTAGTGTACATTTTCTTTCTGTTTGTGTGTGGAATATTCGTGCAATGCTCGGACGCGAATTTACAAACTCTACCGCCGCGTATATTCTAGCACGCAACAATCTTGATGTTTTTCAAAAAATTTAATGATAAAAAATTGATTTTTGCAATCAAAATAATTAAATTATTTTCTTCACAACAATTATACAATCAATTTTATAAAACCCTACAACATTCTCAAACGGATCCTTAATAAAACCTCGTTGATAACTTGATTGAATTTAAAATATATCGACAGATAAATAAAATCAATTAATCATCAAATTTAAGGAATGATGATATCTTCAATGACCCACCACTGCTTGTTCGGGTGGCAAAGAGCCGGCTCGGCAAAGTCTAGGTTCCTAGTTCGAATCCCTTGGCAAGCAGAAAAAGCTTTAAGTAGTGTTGGCCTGTGTAAATTGATGTGAGTTGCATGCTAGGTCGACCGGAATTTCGTCAATATATATATATATATATCGGCTTGCTGGTTCACTCCCATGCCATAAAAAAAAAGGGAAATGGAAGGTCGTGGCCACACGATTGGCTGCAAAGTGACCGAATAGTCCAACGCCAAGCGCACGTGCCGGCACGGCAGTGGCTATCGGGAATAAAATAAATAAAAATTATTCCAAAATAAATAAATAAATTATAAATGTATAGAACTTGGGATTCCTCGAGAAGAGATCAACTCAGCAAAAAGAAATTGACCACCACAAAGATCTAAAGCCGAGGAAGAATATGTGATGGTCCTTCACTTTAGTCGGACTGTAGGTGCAAATAAGCCTCGGCTGCGGTACAGAACTTCGTTCTTTCCATTCGCGGGTCCATGGTGGTGTCGGAATGGCTTGCCGACCAGAAATTATTGTGTACGCAATCCGAACGTGTTCGGATGTGCGTATACACTGTTTATTTCTACATATTTTTAGCGTATTTTTAGTGTATTTAGTGAGTATTATTTATTTGCTACTTATTTTGCCACGAAAAAATTATGTATCAAAAAATACGTAATAAAATAAGCAGTGTGTACGCACATCCGAACACGTTCGGATTGCGTACACAATAATTTCTCCTTGCCGACAGAACACGCCAAAATCGCAAATGGGAAGCCTCTACGTAGCTAATGTTGGATGAAACTTCCTTTTACGTAGTTAATAAATATTTATTTTTTAGGGCAGAATTGTTTACATATTGTTTTGTAATATGATCATTTTATGATAAAATTGGTGTCATAATTAAAGGAAAAAAAAGTTATATAGCTTGGAAACTCTTGCGGTGGCTTTTCTGCGATCTTTGTTCATCTCATCGATGTCTTCTCTAACGAGCACCCATCACAATCTCGATTCTTAGTCATGTCGGTGCATATTCTCATGAGTTCTACCATGAATTGGCTTTCCACCATAAATGTCATCGCTCGTGAGCTCCTACGGTGACATCCTCAGTGATATATTAGTATAATATTGTTGGTCCGTAGACTTTCATTTGATGCATTTTCATACTTAGCTAAGATTATAAGTTTAGCTCAAGCTCATTGTTATATTGAAAAGCTGAGTTTGAGCTTTCCTTATGAACATGACTTGTGCTTCAGGTTGAGCTCGAGCAAAAGCTTATTACTGTTTAGGAGAGCCAAACTCGAGTTGGTAGTGAGTCAAACTCAACTTGACTCATTTATAACCCTAATCATTATGCTAAGAAAATATAATAATAAGGAGCATTTTATTGACATTTGAAGGATGAAATTAATAGTTTAAATAATTTACAAAAAAAAAAAAATCTTCAATCTTTCTCGGTCTTGTTTATAGTAAACAAAATGTTAATGATCATCTTTATAACTATAATTAATCTAAGAATTTGGGCCGGCTTAAGGCACTTAAAAGCCAGTGGACAATCCCTCTCATTAGACTTTGAATTTCTAGTCACAATTAGATGACCAATGACAAACAAAATAAATCACTCTCTAATAGCATACTTCAGACTTCAGAGGATGAATATTATGTTAGAGGACACGTGTCAAGACACCATTAGTCTAAATTAGCTAATATTTACTTCTGTACCTTTCTTGTATTAGACATCTATTTAAAGCATGTATGCCAAGTGTAAAATAACAAGGATTTAGTTTTTCCTACTTTCTCTGTTTCCTCTTCTTGCCTTCCGTTCTTTCTTCTCTCACCACCGTGATCTTCACATGGTATCAGAGCAAATCTGCTCAACAGCAAGTCGATCGCTCCCATGGCCGAAGTAGGATCCGCGGCGTCTCAGCGCACCTCCGCATCAACCTCCGACACGGCCACCGAGCTCACCATTCCTCCCTCCCTCAAATTCTTGGTGTCTAACATCAAGAATCTCGTACCCACCCAACTGGTCTCAGAGAACTACGCAATCTGGCGTCTACAACTCTACCAACATTTTTCGGCGAATGGCTTCGAAGATCATCTCACCGATCAGGCCAGTCGACCTCCCGCCTCTGCAGTCAGCGAACTCAAGATGTGGACTCTCGTCGATCGAAATCTTGTCTCCGCGCCTCTGTCTACTATCTCCCCGTCAATTCTGCCCTAAGTGATCTCTCTCGGCACTGCTCACGACGTGTGGCTCACCCTTGAGCGACGGCTACAACCGACGAACCGCTCCCGTGTGATCCAGCTCAAAAATGAGCTTCATCAAATTCAAATGCGTGATCGTACAATGCGGCAATATCTTGATCAAGTCAAGATTCTCGTAGACAACATCGCTGCGGCCGGATCCACCATTGATACCGAGGACATCATCATTTACATTCTTAATGGGCTTCCCGCAGCCTATAACGCCTTCACAACAGCAATTCGAGCGTCTCTCCAACCTATCGCTCTTGACGACCTTTATTCTTTGCTCTGCAGCGAAGAAATTAACCTTCAACATCGGCAGCTCAAAGAAACTTCCAACCCGGAAGTTCTTGCAATGCTATCCAATCGGAATTACTCAGGACAGTGGAAACTGAACAAACAACGCGGCAAGAACCCTGTTCAGAGAATTCAACAGCAGACGGACCCAACATCCGCAGCCAAGAACTCGTCCACGCGACCCAGCTGTCAGATCTGTGGGAAAACAGGTCACACGGCGCTCAACTGCTGGCACCGTTGTAACCTCAACTATGCGCCACCGTCCAATCCTAAAGCACTTACTGTACAACAGCAATTCTCTACCACGAACGACTGGATAGTGGACTCCGGTGCGTCCTCCCACCTCACGGCGGACGTCTCAAACCTTCAGCAGCCACAGCCTTATTCCGGCAGCGACACCGTCTCCCTAGCCAACGGACAAAACCTTCCGATACAACACTCGGGTCAAGGCATTCTACCCCTGCCCGAGTCAAACCGTAAGCTTAAATTACATAATATTTTACACGTCCCAAAATTATCTCACAATCTTCTCTCTGTTTCTCAGTTGGCTTCAGACAATGATGTCTCCGTTTGCTTCCATGCTAACGAATTTTTCATAAAGGATCGCCATCAGAACCAAACTCTTCTCCACGGTCGCAAACACAACGGCTTATACCGCCTCAAAGCTCATACTGCACCTGAAAGAACCGCCCTCACCGCCACAACTTCGCCAGCCGTGCCATGGCATTCGCGTTTGGGACATCCCTCACTCTCTGTTTTCCAGATTTTAGCTAAAACTGTTTCTAGTATATCGAATTGTAGCTCTTCTCTTACCCCTTGTACTTCTTGGAATATATCAAAGTCTCACAAATTACCTTTTTCAAAAAGCGATTCCCCAAGCACAAAAATGTTTCAATTAGTACATTCCGATATCTGGGGACCGGCACCGATCTCCTCTATGAACGGCTCTCGTTATTTTATACTTTTTATAGATGATTTTTCAAGATTTTATTGGTTGTATCTTTTAAATTCTAAAGACGAAGCATTCAATAAATTTCAGCAATTCTACAATCTCATCTCGAACAATTTCAACACGACCGTGACCACTCTTCGAACGGACGGAGGCGGCGAATTCCTGAACCACTCCTTCCGCAGCTTTCTCCTGCACAAAGGAATCCAACACCATATTACCTGTCCGCACACGCCAGAACAGAATGGCGTCGCCGAACGAAAGAACAGACATCTACTGGACATCACACGAACACTGCTTCACGCCGCCAATCTCCCGAATCAATTTTGGGCGGAGGCTGTCTCAACAGCCAACTACCTTATAAATCGCCTGCCAAGCTCTGCCATCGCTAACATCACTCCTTATCAGCGTCTTCATGGTCGTCCAGCCAAATACGACCATCTTCGCACATTTGGCTGTCTCTGCTTTCCCTGGACTCGTCCGTATGCGCAACACAAGCTCGCACCTCGCTCTCAGTCGTGCGTTTTTCTGGGCTACTCCTCGCAACATAAGGGATATCGTTGTCTCGATACTAATGTAAAACCCTTCAAAAAAGCTGATTTTTTTTGTGCAGTTCGTCTGTACGAACTGGGTTTAGTACTGGACGAACTGAAGAAATTTGTGAAGAAATCTGCCATTTTCGTCTGTACGAACCTGGAGCAGTCGGGACGATCCGTCTGTACGAAATCTATCCAGAGAGCAAGTCGCCCGGGACGAATTTGGATTTCGTCTGTACGAAATTTGTCCAGAGAACCCATCGTACCAGGACGAAATTTGGATCGTCCAGGACGATCAGTGTTGATAAATATCGGATTTGAGATATTTTGGATTCATTTTGGAGAGAGAGAAAAGGCAAGAGAGAGAAAGAGAAGGAAAGAGAAGAGGAAGCTTGGTTTTGGAGCCCGTGGAGCGCTTTTCGTCCGACGACGCAGTTAGAATATTTGTTTATCTCGCGGTAAGGACTCCGAATCCTGTTTCTGTTTTCAAAGATGTTGTATTTTTATCGAGATATGTCCGGATTTATATTTTTGTAGTCGAATAATTGACCCGATTTGAGATTGACACGACTTTCACCGCACAACTTTTAGAGTGTTATAGATATGATTATTCTACACGATTTGACTGTATTCTACGAATTTTCTTCCGGTCGGAATTGGTTCTACGCGGTTTTTTATCGAATAGAAAATTATCAGGATGTTTTCTGACTTAGTTTCTATAGAATAATAGTCTTGTATTGATGCCATGGTTATTCTGTTGTAATTTGGAGAAATTCAGAATTTGTCTTTTTGCAGGATTTTTGTGTAAATTCGATAGACTACTGTTACTCTGCCCGATTTTTGTATGATTCCTGATTTGACTGAAATTGATAGATTGAATCGATATGCCTATGATTATTGATATGATTGCTCTAATATTGATTATTGATTGCTTATTGATACTGAAACACGTATAACCTGGTTGAACATTGGTTGGAGATGATACCTGTACAGGATGGTGGGCCGACGGGCTTTCCTTTAAATCATAGATCATGGATCATGGATATAACGATGGGAGTCATAAGGAGATTATATGCCGACGGGCGGCCGACGGGCAATAGAGTGACGACTCTTTTCATAGAACCAATGTATTGATATCTACAACAGCAATATGAATTCTACAACAGCAACATGACCATTGATTATACATTGTTCAGTATTATCGTATTGATTGCATGTTTAATGTATTGATTTACGGATTTTACGGATTTGATCGGGTTTACTGTATCGTACGATTTCACTGATTTCATCGATTGACTACTGAACATTGATACTACTGAGCATTGTTATAGACATTAATAGATATAGATACTGTATTGATAGCATGAACATGGACATCGTACTACTGCCTACCGATTCATTGATATTGCTGCCTATAGATTTTATAGACTCGCTGTTGCTACTGTTCTGACCGTATTGACTGTTGTATAGATTTCTTGTCAGAATGGATTGAAATTTATCGTATTGCTTTCCTCGATTGATTTCATTAAATAGATCGTATTGATTTGACCGTATTGATTTGATTGACGGATATTGATTGATTGATTAAATTGAAATGATTGATTTGCCTGCCGCTGCATTGACTGGTTTTATTGACTATTGATTTTCGGATTGCATCGATTACTTATTTGATTTCCACTGCATAGACTCATTGACCATTGACTGATATAGATTGATTGACTGTGATTGACTGACATGCATATTGATAGCATAGCCGTGCTTTGATTTCAGTTATAGGTATTAGGTGACCTGCTGGGCTTTGTAAAGCTCATTATATGTGGTTGATACTTTCAGGTCAGGGCTCGGGAGCAGGAGATAGGAATTGATCCAGATCTTCAGGTTTTTGTCTTTTGATCGATAGATGATTCTTTTGTACTCAGGACAGGATAAATTTCTCTACTTGTATTGATAGTTTAGTTCCTGAGTATTGTATATGATGTTTTGAGATGTGAATCGACTTGTATATTGATGTTTAAATTTTATAGATGTTTGATAGATTGCTTACTGAAGGTTTATAGATAACTCTGGTAAATTGTTGTGAAATTGATTGACATTCTTTCCAAGTTAGATCTTGGGGCATCACAACTAACACCAAGCGTGTCTATATATCGCGACATGTGAAGTTCTATGAGAACCAATTCCCATACAAGCTGAACTCAACGCCAACCGTCACACCCGCTACAGACTCCTCCTATACCTCTCCTCTCATCTTACTGCCAAACTCCACAATTCAGCAAACTCAGCCGGCTACTGCTCAACCCACCTCAATACCGTCTCTTGAACAAAAAACGTTACACTCTCCGGTCATACAACCTTTAGAACCTGTTGCTCAGTCCTCTGACTTACCTCCCGCATCGCATCCCATGCAGACCAGGTTGCGCTCAGGTATCACGAAACCAAAAACAATCTTTGATCTGTCCGTTACAGCCACCTCAGCGCATTCTCCGACGTCTTACGCTCAAGCATCCAAATTCGAGCATTGGAGACAGGCTATGTCTTCGGAATACCTTGCGCTGCAGCAACAGGGGACATGGTCCCTGGTACCGCCACCGTCCGACACACCTATAATTGGGTGCAAATGGACTTTTAAGACCAAACTGAAACCGAACGGATCCATAGACCGATACAAGGCTCGTCTAGTCGCCTTAGGCTGCTCCCAGCAATTCGGCATTAACTATACCGAGACATTCAGCCCCGTAGCAAAAATGGTTACAATTCGGCTGCTTCTCACCGTCGCCACAAACAATCATTGGCCCGTCACTCAGCTCGACGTTTCCAATGCTTTTCTGCATGGGGACTTGCCTGAAGAAGTGTACATGCGTCAGCCTCCCGGGTTTACTGATAATCAACATCCCAACTTCGTGTGCAAGCTTCATAAATCCATCTACGGACTCAAGCAATCTCCCCGTCAATGGTTCAAGAAATTCACCTCCTACCTTCAAACTCTCGGATTCACTCACAGTAAAGCCGATCCCTCGCTGTTCATCCTCTGTACCAACGGCACTACTCTATTCATTCTAATCTACGTGGATGACATTCTGATCACCGGGAATAGCCAAACCAAGCTTCAAGAAGTCCTCCGACAGCTCAACCTGGCTTTCCGTCTCAAGCAGCTCGGCGATGTGTCCCTATTCCTCGGGATTCAGGTGATCAAAAACTCCAATTCTTACTTCCTATCTCAAAGTCACTATGCACATGAACTTCTTCAAACTGCAGGTTTCTCCGACTGCAAACCCGCCCGGACACCGATGGGTTCGAAACTCACCATTCACCAGGACGATCAAGATTTCAACGACCCAACACTCTATCGCAAACTCGCCGGGTCCTTGCAGTATCTAACAATAACAAGGCCGGACATAGCCTTCGCCGCCAATACTGTAATATCAAGATCTGCTCCAGTATCGTCCAGGACGATCTGGGATCGTCCTGGGACGATCAGTGGAATTCAGCTCCAGTTTTAGCCCAGTTTTGCTCCAGGTGATTTTCTGCATGCATCGTCCAGGCCGATTGGAGACATCGGCCAGGCCGATCGGCACTGTAGAAAATATCGTCCATGCAATAGCCCTGAATGGAGACCAGGCCGATCCTTTTGGTCGGATCGTCCCGGGACGATGCTGCGATCGGCCGGGCCGATCTGTGTATTATAAAGCTGATTTCAAGTCATTTTGAGGAGAGAGAAAATCATTAAAAACGAAAATATCAGCCGAGGAGAGAGAAAGTCGTGGACTTTTGTGCAAAAGTGGATTTTCGGACGACGCGGAGCCGTTTTCGATCGAAGTGACTGTTGAGGAAATTGCTGTGCTCGAGGTAAGGCACATTCCGCCTTTCTCAATTTTCAGAACCGTCGTGTTTGGCGGTATATTCTGTCCGGATTTCGTTTTCGTTAATGATTTTTGTCCGTATCTGTTGATTGGCTCAGTTTTTACCGCGTAACTTTCTGTATATTGTTGACGTGCCGAGTGTGCACATTTTGGTTATTTTCTGAAGATTTTCGTCCGGGTATTTTTGATTCGACTGTGTTTTTAGTCGACCGGATTTTTCTGTGAAATTGGAATTTATCTGTGCAGTAGAATAAAGGTTCTGAAATGTTGATATCTGTATTCTGTGCGAATTCGGTAAATTTTCTTTGCAGGAATTTTTGTGTAAATTCCGTATACTGCCGTTGTGCTGCCCGATTTTTGGGTAATTTCTGAATTGTCCGTATTTCTTCTGAATTGAAATGCTATGTGTATATGCTATGGAAAGGGAGTTATAAGGGGCCTGGATCCTATGAGATTCAGTAAGTGTCAGGGAAATCTGAAATGAGCTCAATCTAAAATTTTGATATTCGTTCTGTTCCGGATCCGAGGAAAAATCTGTTTAGGTGCTATAAGCACTATTTATATATTCTGGTGCTGGAAGCACATCTGATCTGTTCTGGTGCTATAAGCACATTTGTTCTGGTGCCGGGGGCACACTTAGCTATTAATTACTCAGAGAATTTCTGGTGCCGTGAGCACACTTAGCTATTAATTACTCAGCTATTGTTCTGGTGCCGGGGGCACACTTAGCTATTAATTACTCAGCTATTGTTCTGGTGCCGGGGGCACACTTAGCTATTAATTACTCAGCTATTGTTCTGGTGCCGGGGGCACACTTAGCTATTAATTACTCAGCTATTGTTCTGGTGCCGGGGGCACACTTAGCTATTAATTACTCAGCTATTGTTCTGGTGCCGGGGGCACACTTAGCTATTAATTACTCAGCTATTATTCTGGTGCCGGGGGCACATTTAGCTATTAATTAAATATCTGATATCTGATATATGCTGAGTTTATTCTGTTCTGTGATCTGATCTGTACGATTCTATTTCTGCTTTGTTATCTGTCCGTATAAGTTCTGATTTCCGATTCTGTTCCGACTTCTGATCTGATTTCTGTCTGATAAGTTTGGTTTTGTTTTCTGAGAATTTAGATTGGTGGTTTGTTGCTTTGCTGAGCTGTTGAGCTCACCCTTGCTTTCTGGTGGTTTTCAGGTTCTGGGAAGGGTAAGGAAGTTCAGGACTAGGTTTCAGAGTCTGATCAGATTAGGTTCTTTTGTACTTTTGATTTTTGTACAGTCATGGCTTTCCTGTTCTGTCTTTCTTTCTGTTGAAAGCCATGTACTGTTCTGTAGATGATTATTCTGAGGAAATGAATTAAGATAGATGTTTTGTTCCGCTGCATTTGATGTTTTTAGTAGCTCTGTATTTGTTTGTCTGTTTGAATTAATTGATTGGAAGATTCAGTAACCTAATCCAAAGCCAGATCCTGGTTAGCTATTCTCCGTCGCGATCCGGCGCGGGCGGGATCCGTCTCGTCTCGGGTCGGGTCGTGACAAATACCATCTGCAAAAGGATGCATAAACCTAGAAATTGTGATTTTCATACCATCAAAAGGCTGCTCAGGTACATCAAAGGAACCATCACTTTCGGTTTACCAATTACTTGCGGCAACCTTAAGCTCCGTGCATACACGGATGCCGACTGGGCGGCCGATCCCTCTGATCGGAAATCCACAACGGGATCGTGCGTCTTCCTCGGTCCCAACCTTCTCTCTTGGACCGTAAAAAAACAGCACACGGTCGCAAAATCGTCCACGGAAGCGGAATACCGTGCTCTATCTTCAGTCACGTCCGACATTTTGTGGCTTCGCCGGCTTGCCGCTGAGTTTCAGATACCGCAAACTACTCCGACGACAATCTTTTGCGACAGCACCTCCGCAATTGCACTCTCAAACAACCCGATTTTTCATGCTCGAACCAAGCATATCGAGATAGATCATCACTTCATAAGCGGGCACATTCAAAACGGAGAGATACAGATCGATCATGTCAGCTCAGCCGACCAAATTGCCGACGTTCTTACAAAATCGCTCCCGCTCAAACAGTTTCAAATTCTACGAAACAAATTGACCATTCGGTCACCTCCTGATCAATTTGAGGGGGACTGTTAGAGGACACGTGTCAAGACACCATTAGTCTAAATTAGCTAATATTTACTTCTGTACCTTTCTTGTATTAGACATCTATTTAAAGCATGTATGCCAAGTGTAAAATAACAAGGATTTAGTTTTTCCTACTTTCTCTGTTTCCTCTTCTTGCCTTCCGTTCTTTCTTCTCTCACCACCGTGATCTTCACATATTAAAAGTTTTGATATGAATATAAATAATGAGATATGGCGAGGCAAACTCCTATGCATATCTAAAACTATTTGAAGAGAGGAAATCAATTGCTTTATACATTACTTAGCAGTAAAATGTTCAACTTCTGAGTAGAGATTCTGAATTGAAACAATTTGAAATTTATATGTGACCCTACTCTTATACCCAAGTCTTTCATGTAAAAATTAATGAGTCCTTTTTGGACCATCCTATCTCATTCTTTCTTACGTGCTCATTTTCTTATTGAATTTCTTTTAAAGAATCCTCTATTATACACGGGCATTGATTATTATTGCTCATCTTAGTTATATATATATATATATATTAAATAACTAAATTATCAGAGATCATGTTGACCACTGTTTTAAGATTTTAATTGTATTACAACATTTTTTTTTCTAACATCCAGATAATTTTTTATCCATTAGAAACCTCACAAATTTTAAATTCATTGATGCAAAATTTTTAGAAAATATTCAAAGTATTCATAATCTTAATCTTTTTAACATATTAAAACTTTCGTGCTGAAGGTTTTACCATTGGAAAGTTATTCCCAATTTTCGATAACTGAAACAAAATTTAATTAAAATTTTTGATAAAAATTATGTATTTTAAAAAATTGAGATAGACATATTGTGACCTATTTTAGGATGAATAAATTTCTCAATTGAACCAACTAGAAAAAACGACTTTAAGACATCCAAAATCGAGCTTCTCTCCCTCCCTATCATCTCTTTTTCTCTATATTTTTTTTCTCTTTGTTAACCGACTTAGGTAGTTAGGAAATAAGCTTTTAACAAGCATGTAAGTGGGTTTAGATATTATTTTATAGTAAAATATTAAATAGTATTCTGATTATTTAGTTTCTTAGCATAAAATTTATATAAATTCTATTCTATCTTCAATTTTAAAAATGTAAAAATTATAAAAAAAAAATATTCTTAAAGCATGGTTAGAATGCTATGGGAAAATCAATTTGCGAAATGAATACCCAACAATTCCAAAAACCCCACTTGAACAGATAAATGCCAATTTATTAATGGTACTAGTGCTAAAAAATTAGTGAAACTAAAACACAATAATATATATATATATATATATATATATATATATGCTATGGAGAAAATAAATTATAATTTGGACTTATAGTTACTCATGAAATAATTTTTTACTATTATAGGCCAAAAAGACTTCTTTTAAATTTAAAAGGTACTTCAAGTCCAGCCTAAAAACTTCATTGACATAGTGTGATTATTATTCATCCGATTTAATTTATTGGGTTAATGATTCACTGAATTTTTAGTGATTTATTAAATTTTCATAATTAATTAATTAATTAATATATGACCAAAATTTTCTTTTAAATTTACTTTGAATTTTTTTTACTATTATTGGCCAAAAAGACTTCTTTTAAATTTAAAAGGTACTTCAAGTCCAGCCTAAAAGCTTCATTGACATAGTGTGATTATTATTCATCCGATTTAATTTATTGGGTTAATGATTCACTGAATTTTTAGTGATTTATTAAATTTTCATAATTAATTAATTAATTAATATATGACCAAAATTTTCTTTTAAATTTACTTTGAATTTTGGAATTTTTTTTATTTTTCATAAATACTATACCTTCTTATGAGTTCAATGCATTTACATCTCTGTCAATTGAATTTTTTTTTATAATTAGTTATGAATTTGACAAAATCAGCCTAATTAAATGAACTAATTAATTCAAGTAATTATAGAGGTTTTGATTATTGGTCAAAATCAATTCCAAACACCTTGAAATCTCCCCCAAATGTTAGTAATGACTCTTAGGAATAATTACAAGTGTTTGGAATAATTTAGGATTTTTAATTCTTTTTTAATTATTTATCATTTTTCTTAATTATCAGATCACATTTTATTCTGAAAGTTTGTGATGTGTCTTTTAATTTTTATTTATTAAGCACTTGATTCTAAGCAGTATGACACTTAATTTATATTTTTTTTATATTTAATTTAACTTAATTATGATTTAAATAACATTCTAAGTCAATTATGTGAGTGTATTTTAGGTTCATTAATTGACATACCAAATGAACTTCAATTGCAGTTAAATTTGAAACTTAGGTTCACCTAAACATGTGCTTCAAATCCAAAAAAAATTAAGTCATGGAAGCCTTCATAGGTTTCATAATTAATTTTCAAAGTAAATAAACTATACTTATGGGGATTTATTTAAGACAATCTAGTGTTTGGATAGGGTTGCAATCATGGTCATCTAACCCTTACAATAACATGAACACATTATAGAAAAATGAAAGGCTAATTATGAGCTTATTTAGGACAATAAATTTTCAAGGGTTTGGATCTAATTGTTACCCATATAACTTTAAAAATTCAATTCACCAAAACCTATTTGTCATCATGGCCAAAAAATAAATAGGTTATATAGCACACTTACCCTAGTGTTTACTGTCAAATTTAAGCTCAATTGGGTCACTAGTTATAGAGTAATTAAAAAAATTATAAAAATTTTAAACCCTAATTACTCTCTATGCATTGGTCAAAATCCTTTAAATTTTTTTTTAAGAATAAAGTTAGACTCAAGCCGATTCTAATGAGCCCAAGAAATAAAAAA
Source organism: Dendrobium nobile (assembly GCA_022539455.1). NCBI lineage: Eukaryota > Viridiplantae > Streptophyta > Magnoliopsida > Asparagales > Orchidaceae > Dendrobium > Dendrobium nobile. Next base: position 25,458,340 of record CM039732.1, on the reverse strand, counting down.
TTGGATGAAAAATATATTTATGCTGATTTTTCAAAGTTTTTGAAAATTTTGAATCATTTAAATCAAAATACGACAACAATGGTCATATGACTTAAATGTATAAGCACGATCGTATTGTAAGATATGTTTGATAGTACAATACAATCTACATAGGAAAAGAAGAAAAAATGAAAAAAGTTGTGGAAGAAGTTGAATATCTTTGTATGCACTAATCTAAATGCTATGAAATTTGAAACATAGCTTTCCCACACTCAGATGAAGAGTCGGGAAGTGTTTGAAAGCTCTGACAAGTATTTTTAAAATGCAATTTAATTTTGAAGGTAAAAGCTTGGGTGACATTTACCAAAAACCAATGGATCTCAAAAGGTGTGTAATGGCTTATTTTCTTCCTTAAAGCTCCATGAACAACTTCTCTCAAGACTTGGTGGTTGGAACAAGGATCTAATTTGGAAGAATTATTCTTTTAATCCTTTAAACCATCAATTTACCAGAGCTATCTATGTCATTCATCAGTAAAATCAGTACAACATATTATATAATTTAAAATATCAATATACACATTTATATTTATTTCTAAAAGTCATTTACATTACTCAGGATCTTCACAATTTTCACGTATCCTTCCTGTCTTGAGTACAAAAGAATCACTATAACAAAAAAAAGATTATAACCTGAAGAACCCTGATCAATCTCATACTCCTGCTCCCTTGCCTTGACATGAAATCATTAACCACATATAATGAGCTTAAAAAGTCCAACAAGTCACCAACCTATAACTAAAATCAAAGCACGGTACCGAAGCAATATGCATGTCAATCAGTCAAATCATAGCAATCACTTACACATGATCATTGAGTCAATGCAGAAACAAAAATTAGTGTAAAAATAGTAATCAATGCATAACCAGTATCAATACAAAAATAGTATAATCCACAATCATTAGTGGTGGAATCGGTAAATAGTAGAAAAACCCTTAAAGCACAATGAACCAGTACATATGTAAAATATTTAAAAGAACCATCATATCTATAAAATTAGTCAATTCAATAGAGAAATCGTAATATCTAAAATCTCAGTCAAATCATTAAGGAAATAATCTCCGTCAATAATATCAGTCGGTATTAAAAACCGTATAAAGCATCAAATCAATATAGCATTAGTAATTGTTGAAATGTGATCATTGAAATAAAATCATATTGGAATGTACACTTGCTGTCCAATTATTGGATATTACGATCACATGCAATCCATTTAATCTATATCACATGCTTAGTGTATCACATGCATAATGTCAGTACAGTGACTCAGTGGTATCTGTGCCTATATCAGTGTCTGTATCAGTATCAGTAATAATCCAGTGATATGAGCAGTAATACAATAACATTGAAATCGCGCAGTAACAGTAAATGAGTACAGTAACGATAAATTCATACAATATCAATAAGAACAATGCTTAAAACATGCATTTCAGTATAGTAGTCATACTCAACAAATAGAAGCACTGTCTATTACAATGTTTTTAGTCTTCTATCAGTATCAGTATTATTATTTATTGGCTCAATAAACATAGTCGTCACTCTTTGCCCGTCGGCACAATAATCATCTCCTTATAACTCCCAATCAATATCACATGAATTAATAGAGGATAACACTAAACGATATTTAAAGAAAAGCTCGTTGGCCCACCATCCTGTACAGGTCAATCAGTCTCCAACCAACGGTTCAACCAGTCTTTACTTGTCTTTACACACACAACCGGATCACAGTAATATAACAGTACTTTCAATCATGTAACCATATTCATTTTCATTTTATCAATGCATTACATCAACATACATAATTTAGCTTAATTTAGAGAACCATTAAAATATCGTACAGTAGACAGACGTCATAAAATACACAGTTTTAAAAAATTATCAAATTATTAGAAATCATGTAAAACAATGTTTTAAAACTTTTATTGTACGATAACACTATTTTTCAACATCAAGATAATTTTTATTCAATAAAAATCCCATAGAATTTGGAATACCTAGTGAAAAATCTCCAAAAAAATATTTAAAACGTGCAAAATCATAATCTCTATGACATACAAAAAATTACACGGTGAAAATTTTGTCAATACAAAGATAAGCACGTTTTTCGGTAACGGAAACACAAATCTGAGCAGAAAAATACCAAAACACAAAATCTTTGAAACCAAAAATAGATATGGATTCCTTACTGTGAGATAAGCTATTCTTCAAACTGTGTCGACAGACGAAAATCGCTCTGTGGCCTCCAAAACCAAGCTTTTCTTCCTCTTTCCTTATCTTTCTCTCTCCAGCTTTTTCTCTCTCCTCAAAACGATCAAACAGTCCTTTATATAAAAAAAGATATTTACATTCGTACGAATGATATTTACGTTCGTACTAGGACGATCAGCTCTATCCACATATCGTACGGACGATAATTGATTTTCGTCCCTAGACGATGGGCTCTGTCCAAAAATTTTATTCAGTTCGTACAGACAAATTCTGTTTGTACTGACGGTTCGTACAAACGAACCTACACCATGTTCAATTTGTACAGACTAACTGCACACAAAAATCTTGAAATTCAAGGGTTCTCACAGGAAGAGCTCTAGATTTTGAGTTTTGATGGAATGAGGGTTTCTTCAACTTTTGCCATTTTGAAGCCCCTCCTTTTCAAACCAATAGTTGAGATTAATCAGCCTCCCTCCTTAGATAGTTGCTATGGGCATAGAGTTTTGGATTTGTGAAGTGTGCATGTAAGAGGTTTGACTAAATTAGGTGAGTTGATCAAGCCAACTTACCATGAATTGACTCACATATGATTTGGGTTCACTCAAGGCATGAAATGAATTGCACTACAAGAAATTCTGCTTTTATGGTGAAAAAATCCATCGCAAAATAAATGAAATCCATCGTAGATCCTTGTTTGTGGTGGATTTGCGGCGGCATTAATTCCATTGTTAAAGCTAGCATTGCAAAAGTATTTCGATGGAAGATATATGTCGCATTGATTCCGCTGTTAAAGCTAGTGTTGCAAAAGTATTTCATTGCTGAACTCGTTGCATCCTTTACACTTTTCTCAAAAATAGGAGTGCTCACTTTCTTTTTTATAATTCTAATTGGGAAAGGCTAAGTGAGAGTATATACAATAAACTTATAAAATTCTTCCTTAGTAGCTCTATGCACAAGCTTAAGATGCACAACAACCTATGAACAATCCTTGCTCATGAGCAAATTATAGGTTTATATCCTTAGACATAACTAATGATTAAAAAAATATGCACTTATGTCTTTATTCAAAAGCTAGGATAAGAAATTCATGCATGTGAGCACCTTTTTTGCTCCACCAAGTCGACATCTTTGATGTGCTCCTCCCGAGGAACTCAATATATCTTTCCCCAAAGTTTTAGATGGCTTCATAAGCACAACAATTTAATGATATTACATACCTAATTATAATATGATGGGATATGACTTTTTCTTTAAGACAAAGACCTCAAGTCCATCACATCCCTATTCGACTCTAATAGTGTCCTCTCTTATGACATTGAATGCAAAGCATCACCTTCATCATCATTGTTTTCATCCTCAAGTCTAACATTTGTATGCCATTTATAACTATACTTTAGACTTTTATATTTTAGGCCTTTTTATCATGATATTATATTATAGGCTTATATGTATTTGGTGAACTTTTATGTCATGATTAAGAGAGGGAGAACCTGCATCAAAGTATAAGGTAGAGAAGAATAACATATAAGAGTATTTTCATATTGCTTAAAGGTTGTATTGCAGAGTATAAACAACCAACATCATAGTCCACCAAATCCGGTGGCGTAGCGTAGCAGCTTGTAGACACCTTCTGTCTGCTTGTATAAGTGTTACAGATCCGGTGGCGTAGCGTAGCAGCTTGTAGACGCCTTCTGTCTGCTTGTATAAGTGTTGCAGATCCGGTGGCGTAGCGTAGCAGCTTGTAGACGCCTTCTGTCTGCTTGTATAAGTGTTACAGATCCGGTGGTGTAGCATAGCAGCTTGTAGACGCCTTCTATCTGCTTGTATAAGTGTTACAGATCCGGTGGCGTAGCGTAGCAGCTTGTAGACGCCTTCTGTCTGCTTGTATAAGTGTTGCAGATCGCTGTTGCTCACCCAACACGATCGTACGAGGTCACAATTTACCCAACACGATCATCCGGGGTGAACAAGAATTGGGGATCGGATGCGGGCGAAATTCCCGCCAATGGCTGAGATGTTCAGTCGACTCCCTCCCCCTTAGTGGGGGTCCGGACCCCTACGAGTGAGCAGAAAAGGGAGGAGGAAAGAGGCCCTGGTGAACCGTCATATTAAGTGAACAAGTGTAAGCTTCGCTGCCCGACAGTATGGCCTCTTTCTCTTTCTTAGGCTTAGATCGCTACCTCCCTTCGATTCTCCTTATTCCCCCAGGCCAGGAATCGATAGCACCGTCGTCTTCCTAGGCTAACTTCTCCAACACCTCGATAGGTCTGCAACCTGTGCTGTGGTTGATGCCCCACCCGAGCTCTAATTCCATACTCGATTTGCCGGTTCTTCGTCCGAGCGGCCCCCTGAGGATGCGGGAAGCCAATTATAGGAGTGGTTAACTGGACTGAATGAAACCTTGATGCCCTTATATGAGGACACTTAAGACATGAGGCTAAAAAAGAGCAGAGTCTTTTTCTGGTAGACTGTGGTTGCAGGTGTAGTGGAGAAATGATCTATGTCTGAGCTGGTTGGATAACGATATGATGTGAGGAACTTGCGGCTCATTGGAGTAATGTGATAACAGCCCCCCCTCAAATTAAGTATTCGATGATCGGATGGTTAATTTGTCAATGAGGGAGCTAAACCAAGTAATAAAGAGTGGCTTTGTCAGTATATATACTGGTTGATTGACTGAATTGATGTGTAAAATATCAATCTCATTGCCCTTAATGTGATCACTGATGAAATGGTAATCAATTTCCATGTGTTTGGTTTGAGCATGAAAGATTGGGTTTTTTAAGGGCCAAGGTTGATATGTTATCACAGTAAATGCTTGTAGGTTGATGTTGTGGGGCTTGAAAGTCTGTTAATAGCTGGAGAAGACAAAGAACATCTGATGTAGTAGATGGAGAGCACGATACTTTACTTTGGTTGATGATTTGGCCATTATGACTTGTTTCTTCCCACTCCATGAGATCAGGTTGCTGTCGAGATAGGCGTAAAACCTAGAAATAGATTTTTGATCAGTGGAATCTGCAGCCCAGTCGGTGTTAGTATAGGTGTAGAGTGTAAGAGTGCATGGTGTTAATGGGATGCCAAGGTGTTGTGTGCCTTTGATATGTCTAAGAAGTCTCTTGAGGGCTTGTTGATCACAATTTGTGGGATTGTACATATGCTAAAAGATGATGTTGGTGACAAAGGCAATGTCGAGCTGCATTATTGTAAGGTATTGTACAGAGCCAGCTAGTTCATGGTAGAGAGTGGGATTATCGATCGTATGGGTTAGTGTTAGACTTCACTTGGGATTATTTTAGAGACAAAGTCATGGGAGTGGATTTGCAAGAGGTGAAACGAAAGGACTTGAGGATGTCCTAAGAATAGTGAGTTTGATGAAGAAATAGTCCAGTTGTTATGCTGCTGACATGAATCCCAAGGAAGAAAGAAATTGAAAACAAATATTTTAAGGAGAATGTAGCCTATAGTTGGGAGAGTAGCTGCCATATGGTGTCAGGATGATTGTTAGTGATCATCAAGTCATCAATATAGATAATTAGATATATCTAAACATCTGAATGATTGTACATTAATAATGATAAATCTGATTTGCTGAACTGAAATCTAAAATGAAGAAGATATGAGGTGAGCCTGTAGATCCACTAACGAGGAGCTTATTTGAGGTCATAGATGGCCTTGTGCAAACTGCAGACATGTTGCAGGAATTATGAATCTATGAATCCCTGGTGTTGTTGCGTGCTGACTTCTTCTTATAGCCCACCATGAAGAAATGTGTTAGCTACATCAAACTGAAGGGTGAGCCAGTTCCTTTAAAGAGCTATAATTAAGAAAACATTGATTGTCAGCATTTTGGCAACTGGAATAAACGCGTCTTTGTAATTGACGCCACATTGTTGAGTGAATCTTTGAGCTATAAGGCATACTTTATATCGGTCAACTATTCCATCTTGATGTAGCTTAGTCTTGTATGTCCAATGACAGCCAAGGATTAGAGTATTGGGTGGTGGTTTGGTAAGGGACCAAGTGACCTATTTCTCAAATGCTAAGAACTCATTAGGCATGGCCTTCCACCACTGAAGAAGTTTTGAAGCTTGGATATAGCTATTGGGTGTGGTGGCTGATTCAGTATTGCAAGGATATTAAATATTTGTTTAGGTCGTAGATGACTCGTTTGAAGATGAGTATGTATTGGTTGAGCGGATGTTAGGATGAGTCGGGTAGGCGAAGTGGGGGAAGGTGGAATGTATGGTGTGTGAGGTTGAGACGTAGAGGTTTTTGATATGATTAGTGACACAAATGTGGTGGCTATAACGGGGAGGTGAGGGAGGATGAGTAGAATCTTTCTCTTAAGTTATATAGGTAGATGTAGTAATTAATAGAAGAAGTGAAAAGGTTGAAGTGAATGGTGAAACAAATGTTGGTAATGGGTTGAGAATTGAAGGGAAGGTTTGCTCATGAAAGATAATGTGTCTGTAAATATGGATTTTTCTGGGTTTGAGGGTGAAAGCATTGAAATCCCTTATGGTGGGTGGAGTAACCTAGGAAAATACAGGCATGAGAGTGATGTGCAAGTTTGTGGGGTGCTTGTGGTTGAAGCTAAGGAAAGCAGAGATAGCCAAAGGTTTTTAAGTGGTTACAGGTGGGTGGATGACCATGGAGCATTTGGAAGGGAATTTGAAAATTGGCGGTGGATGTAGATAATCTATTGATTAAGTAATTTGAAGTTTACAAGGCTTTAACCCATAAATGGGAAGGAAGGTTGGCTACATGTAGTAAGGTGCGAGTGGTATCTAGTCATGATGGTATTTTCTCTCGGCTAGTACATTTTGCTCGGGGGTACAAGGACAACTTAATTGATGAGTGATGCCATTGGTGATTAGAAATTGTTTAAATTTGGTGTTGGTAAATTCCCCGCCACCACCGACCTAAGGGTTTTTATATGTGTATTGAAATTAGTTTAAACAATTTGTACAAATTGTTGGAATTTAGTTAGTGCTTCATTTTTAGTATGCATTAAGAATAACCAACATAAACAAGTGCTATAACTACAAGAAAATTATCAATTACTGGCGGCTTTTTTTTGCGGTTAACATTATTTTGTTGGCAGTTTTTTGACAGTTTCTTACTTGCCGGTATAAAGCGCTTAAGAAACGAATTGTGGCGCTCAATTTATGGTGGTCATAACATCGGTGACCGCCGATTACTTACCGACAACTTATCGACCATCTCAAATGCTGGTTTAACTGGCGGTCCAGCCGTCAGTTGACCTGCGATTTACCGATAGTATTTACTGACAGCTATATTAAAATTTTAACGGTTAAAATAAGTTTATGGTATCGAAGTTTCCAGCGATCAGATAGCCGATTTAATCGCCGATAATTCTGGCAGTTATTTGACCTCCGGAATGACCACCAGTAAACTCTAATTTTCCTGTAGTGTATCATTGATGAAGGCAATATAACATTAACCATCTAAAGAGGGAATTGAGGTTGGACCCCAAACATCATAGTGTATTAAGTTGAAGGGATGAGTTATATGAGTAGATTACTTAGGGAAAGCTAACTTATGAATTTTAGCCACTTTACAAGAGTTACATAAGAAGGATGGTGAAGTACTATATAGAGAGGGAATAAACATAGATAAGATAGCCAGCACATGATGGTGGGGATGTTTGAGGCGAGCATGCTAAAAAGGAGTTGAAGCTATGTTGGTGTGAAGCACTAGGACTATTGGTTCCATGGTGGTGTGAATTAGATATATGTCGTCATGGCTGCGGCCACGAAGTAGTGCTCGATTGTCTAGTAGGTCCTTATTGATGAATCCACTTGCATCAAAGGAAATATAATAGTTACCGTCTGAGTTAAGTTTAGAGATAGATAGGAGATTATGAGAGAGAGATGGAAATGAAGAGGATTGTGTAGTCAGAGTTTACAAGCGGAATCTAGTAGTGGTAGAATACCTTGACTGCTATGTTGAATGGGTAAGGAGGTGCCATTGACAATGGAGATGGATCAACACCTTGATAGGGAACTAGTTGATGTAGATTGTTGATTTCAGATGTGAGGTGCGTAGACGCACTGGAGTTGAGTACCCATTCAATGGTAGGATGAGTTTGTTGTTGAGATAATAAGGCACGCTGATTCAATGAAGGAGATGGGGCATATTGAAAGTTGCATATATGCCAACAAGAGAAAGAAGAATGATTGATTTTTTTTTTCACAAATTTGACATGTCAGTCTTTGTGAGTTGGAACTAGGTACTTTCGGTGGCCTCCTGAAAGGAAATGGTGGATTGAAGGGAGCTCCTCTAACATGGATTGGTTTGGATGAATTGGAGGAAAAAGATTTGTCTCTGGTGGAGCTGGCACGTGAGATGTATAAGTCCTGATGATTTGTAGGGGGATGGTGTCTTTCTGCAACTCATTTTAGATGTTAATTTCTTCACTATGCAAGAGTTCAAAATATTTTGTTAAGTACTTCTCGTCATATCTGACTGGGATATACTGAGGAGTATATACAACAAATTTAATGAAGTACTTCTCGTTATATCTATGCACCAATGAAGGGGGAGAAGGGGGAACAATCATGTATAAAAAATAAGTTAAAAATATTTTACAAGTTAATTTATAATAAGGATTCATTGCATAAACTAATAGTTAACATACAATATTGTGCATGTCATTACATCATTATTCATAAATATTCTTTTTTTTTCTTTCTATGAGTACCTTGCTACCATGCCAACTAAACATCCTTGGTTCTCTTTCTAAGGAACTCAACCTATTTCATCCCCAACATTAGAATGGCTCATAAACCAAGTATTTTAATGATATAACCTATCTAATTATAATGTATTGGACTAAGACATTCTTCTTTATAACAGTGGACTCATAGTGCATCATTTCCTTTTTTAGCCATCTCAGTGTCCTCTCCCATAATAGCCTATCACATGAAAACCCCAAAAAAGGTTTCATCTTCAACCAAGTTAATTATCTTAGTTAAAAAAACACTATGTTTATCATGATTGAGGAAGATGTAATCTATAAAGTAATATAAACTTAGCTTCCACACATTATCCATCGTAGTATACTCTATAAATGCTTTCTCTAAGTCTGCAATTTTGAAGTTTTTATTTTAATTCAAGGAATCTAGTAGCAAGCTACTTAAGCTTACCATGTTGAATTTCTCCCTAGATGAGAATTCTTCAAATTCCTACCTGGCCAATTGTCAGAGCAAATTTAACATATCCTTTTTTTGTTTTTACTTCAAATGTTGAATACAATATAGTATCATTTATTCTTATCATCATCAATCAAAATTACCCTTAGTAATTGTTTATGAATGAGAGCATTATAAAATTATAGTTCCGATGATTTAAATAATTAACTAATGGGAGAACTATCAATATTTAAAAATATGATTGAATCATAATCAAACCGGGTTCAAATCATAATAAAAAATGTTCAAATTATGCTTGAATCTTGTTATAAGTATGCTCGAATCATGTTCAAATCATGCTTGAATCAAAACATACTCAAACCTAATACTTATATTGTTTGAACATTGCATACATCTAGTTTATATCATATTCAAACATTATTCAACCCCATTCCAATTATTTTTAAACCTTGTTAGAAACTTGCTCGAACAAATTTTAAACTATGTGTGAATCTTGTTTGAACCTTCTTCGAAAGTTCGAATAATATTTGAACTCATTTGAAGAAGATTTGAATAATGTTTAAAATACAAATAATGTATTCAAACATTAATAACCAAATATATAACATCATTGATCTTCAATAGAGGCGATGATTAGAAATTTAGGATAGTTGCTATGACATTTTATTACAAATGAATTCTTCCTGTTTTAAGATCATGGGAGAGAATAATTTATTTGAAATATTTGCATGACTTTTGAGGGTGAATTTCAAATACAATTTCTCCATATCAAGAATATTTTAATTTGAAATAAATATTTACTCAAGAAAAAAAAAATTTTAGTTGAAATGAGTTAGAATAAATTTTTTTTGGACATTTAGACCAATCAAAGGTCTGTTTGGTTGATTGTAAAGTAAATGCGGTGTAAAGTAAATGTAGTGCAAAATAAATATAATTTTAAGTAAATGCCTTGAGGCTGTTTGATTGTCTGTAAAGTAAATGCATGAGAACTATTTTTTTATTTGGTTGAGTGTATGCAGAGTAAATTAACTTAGTATATTCTGAATACTTAAATTTCATTTGGTTAAGTGTTTTTAGAGTAAGTTAAAATATTATAATTTGATTAAATATTTACCTCATTTTTGACATCAGTCACTTCCACTATCCTATCTATTGCATTTGACAATTTGATCCGCCTTCCTATATGACACATTGCTATGTTGTTGAAGGGTTAAATCACGTATTTTACCTTGATTCGTGCTCGATCTTAGGATTCATTTATTTGCAGGGGCGGAACCCCATTATGGCTAGGGGGGCAATTGCCCTCAAAAGTCATGCAATCAATAATAATAATATTAAATAAACATGAAATATTTTTATATACATAAATATATAATAAATCTATTTAAAAAAGGAGATAATATAAAATAGAAATTTGATAAAATATGTTTTTATTAAGTTAAAAAAAACATGTCTCATTCAAACTACTTTTCTATTAAGTTTGAATACAAAATTATTTTAATTTCACTTTTTTATCATCCTAAATGGAGTAATTTGTTATCTAGTGATTGAGTTTTGACATCAAAGATAATATTTACATGCATACCATTTTATTTCATGCTATTTACATATTTAATATTTAAAATATTAATATTATATGACTACCACCTATAGAATAAATTTATGTGCATGGAATGAAATATTAAAGTTTATAGGATAGTATGAATGGTTGAAATAAATTATAGGACTGGTATATTTGATATTAAAGTTGAATATGAATGTTAAATTTAGATATATAATATTAATATTTTAGATATTGAATATGTTAATAATATGAAATAAAGTGGTATGCATGTAAATTTTCCTAATATTTAATATCAACCGTTTGATGAAGGGTTTGATTTTCGGATTGATAGAGGCAACGCCGGTTCAAGGAGTCGGGACGGTTCACACTCATCCAGCCGCAAGACCTCACACCTTTTTTCCTCTGGTTCCTTCACACAGCCACCGACAGCAGCTCTCATTCTCCCTCTCTGAGATCTACGATACACTCTTTGGGAAGACGAAGCAGCCGATCTAGCAACACCTCTACCCCCTTCTAGCTCGACTCCTCGTGCAGCTCAAGTCCCGAAGCCTCTTCTCCCTCAGCGGTGGCGAGCCTCGGCCTCCAGCCCGACGCCACCTCTCGACCAACCTCTCAGTTATCTTCGACGTCGACCGGCTCCAGCCATACGATCAGCTCGATCTCCACCTCCAAGCCACCACCGATCTGGCCTACCCGAATCCACCCCGACTCCAGCCCTTTGCTGGTCCAGCCGACTCCGCCTCCGCCTCCAGCCGGCCTACCTCCAACCGCCGGTACCTATTCCCTCTCTAATTGGTCATCTTGCTGACCAGCTGCTGTAGCTCTGCTTTAGCAGCCGACTACCCAACGCCGGACTCAAACCCAGCTCCTTAGCAGCAGCCCTCCTGCTCCATTACTTCGGCTGCACCTAGCACTCCAACTTTGCTCTTCGAACAAGTACGGAGGAAAGAGGGGGGTGATTCATCTCCCAAAATTGAAAGTAGCAAAGTTCTTCGGATAAGCCATCAGAGAACCAAGAGGCATTCTTATCCAATAGATGATTAATTTCTGAAGTTTGCTTGTTACATACAGGTACTATTAAAAAAAATATTGGCAAATATAATTATGTTCTATGTTTATTTACTTATCTTCTAAAATGTGTTGTCCTCTATAATCAATGAATTTTTTTTTAAAATGTTTTTATTTGAGTGTACATTCACAGAATGGTGTCTCATGAATCCAATAAGATATATATATATATATATATATATATATATATATGCCTTTTAAACGTTTCTTCTTCTCTGCAATCGTGGTGTTCATTAAGTTCCTGTTCTTAAGTTACCTGATTTTGAAAAGATGCTTGAACTAAACTGTGATGCTTCGCATGTAGGCATTGGAGCTGTCCTTAGTCAAGAGGTTGTTGCTTTCTTTAGTGAAAAACTCAATGATACCCGATCCCGATATTCTACTTACGATGTTGAGTTTTATGAGATTGTTCAAGCCCTAAAATTTTGGAAGCATTATCTTATTCAAAGAGAATTTGTGCTAAACTCTGATCATGAAGCTCTCCGATGCTTAGGATCACAAAAAAATTTGAATCAAAGACATGCTAAATGGACATCTTTCTTGCAAGAATATACATTTCATCTTAAACATAAAGCTAGAAATTTTAAATAAAGTTGCTGATGCCTTAAGTCAACGAGCCCAATTATTGATAACTATCAAACAAATTGTAATTTCCCTTGATTCTTTAAATTATAGCTATGCTACTGACCTAGATTTCAAAACTATTTGGGAATCATGTTGTGCTTCTGGAACTGACTCTTCTGCTCAATTTACCATTCAACAAGGATTTCTGTTTAAAGGAACTAGACTTTGTATTACCCAAAGCTCTTTACGTGAAAAAAACATTAAAAAACTTCATGGTGGAGGGTTAGGAGGGCATTTTGGACAAGGAAAGACCACTGCTTTAGTTGAGGAACGATGTGTATGGCCCCACATGCGAAAACCAATAATGAAATTCATAATACAATGTAAAATCTGCCAAGAATTCAAAGGAACCACTCAAAACATTGGTCTATATACCCCTCTCTCAATTCCAAACAAACCATGGGAAGATATCCCTATGGACTTTGTTTGGATTATCTGTCACTGCTTGAAAATTTGATTATGTGTTTGTTGTTGTTGACCGATTTAGCAAAATGGCACATTTCATCTTTTGCAAAAAAACTTTTGATGCTTCTCATATTGCTAATTTATTTTTTAAGAAAATTGTAAGACTTCACGGTATAGTTGTTTGAAATTGTGCAATATGGGGCTCGCCTTGAGGCATGCCTCTATGCAATTGCACTGAAAAACGCCTCGAGGCTTACGCCTCGAACCTTTTTATGAGGCTTGCGCCTCAACTTGGTTGAGGCCCGCCTTGAGAAGTGCCTCGCCTCACTGTCGTGAGGCGGTACGTCGTACTGTCTCGCCATACTTATATATATTTTTATTGAAACTTACCTAAATCGTAAACTAAAGCCTCAAACAAATCATGCCTTAATGTACCTTCGAGCCACAACAACTTTCTTTCGATTGCCTCGACCTCCAGCCTACTTCCTTCATCGCAGCCGCCATTGTCATAGCGACCATTAGCGATTGCCTAAATGCCACATACCATCACCACCTCCTCTAAAAATTTAGAAGTATTACCCTCACCATTATATTACAACAACAACATCAAGCCTTTATCCCACTACGTGGGGTCGGTTACATGAATCCATTTTCTCCTTTGTGTCCTATTAAAAGTCAAATTTTCGTTTAAATCTAATAAAGAAAGGTCATTCCTAATATTTTCTAACAAAGTCTTTTTTAGGTCTACCCCTACCTTTCTTAACACAAGTCAAATCTAATACCTCTACTCTCCTAACCGGGTCATCGGAAGGCCGTCTTTTTATGTGACCAAACCATCTAAGGCGACTCTCTCTAATCTTATCTTCTACTGGAGCTACTCCAAGTCTCCAACCTTTTCATGTATATGCTCATTTCATATTCTATCTCTAAGGGTAAAGCCACTCATCCACCTGAGCATTCTCATCTCTGCCACACTTAACTTAGTATTATGCTTCTCTTTTAATGGCCAACATGTGGCACCATAAAGCATTGCAGGCCTCACTACCATCTTATAGAATTTTCCCTTAAGTTTGATGATAAATATTTATGAAAGATGAAGATGACTGAAATAAATAATCAAGAAGCAGATTGGAAAGCTTGGACTCCACAGGATGGGGCATGGGAGAGACCAATTTGTTATGACGATGATTCCAATAAAAATACCCTCACTGATGACACTGCAGATAATTTTTGAGTTAATTGACAACTATTTTAGGTTTCTTTAAGAATTAATTGTGGATGAGTAATATAGTGAGAAAGAAAGAATTTGAAGTTAAACTTGATGTTATATGATAGTTTTCTGCAATTCTTATAATTTATGTTATTTTCTTCTTGGATTTCAATTATATTCACGCAATTTATCACTTGTCATTTTATATTATATGCAATTTCTTTTTCATATGTATGACAATTTGTTACATTCGTTGGGTGCATTATGACTGATGGTCTTTTATTTATGTTTGTTGAAAGCATCTCGATCATGATGCATGAGGGTTTATTGTACGATGATGTGAGTTTTATAGTGTTTTCTCCCACCTTAATAAGAAATTGATCAACTGTTCTGTGCCATTTCCATTCTTGAGAGTCGAGACAGGATTCTTTGTTTCTCTTCCACTTTACTAAACAACCTCAAAACCAAAATTCTATTTGCTAACCCCTACTTGAAGAAGAAAGTTGCCTTTCATAGCCTTGCTTCATAATTAAAATTTTAGGGAGCAAAATATCGAGTTTTATCTTTGCATATGGTATAGCGTTAAGACTCAAGGCCTTGCCTTATTAATTCTTGACTCATATATGGATTCATCCTACTGAATATCTTCTTTGCTGTTTTTATGCACTCACAGATGTCTTTTCCATTTATAAACTTTTTTATGGTTATTTACTGACTACAGCATGTTAGAAGCATATGGAATGCATGCAAAGCAACCTTTAGTGTTTGGTCGTTACAAAAGTTGGTTTATTTACAATTTATCAGACAAAATTATGGGCTACATTCTTCAGTTCATGGTGCATTTTACAGTTTCCGTTGCTGTTATCAGGTTAAGCGGTGTTCCTAGGAGTTTTTTTTTGGGTCTGAGGAATCCTTGCAAAGTTAGCTTTGAGGTATTTGTCTTCATAGATGATGGATCCAATGAGATCCTTGCTTGGGAGAGTGCTATTAGAAGAAATAACCCCTGTTGTCATGGTTCTTTCTACTCCTCTTGCTGAAGAAGCTTGCAGAAAAAATGGTCTAAATTTTGTTGAAATGCTGCTCCCATTCTCTGTTTTCAACAAAATAGATGGTGAGGTCCTTTCTTTTTTAAATGCTTAAAAGCTCAGGTTTCAACTAGGAAATTGAACTTTACAATTTGCAAATATTTTTACAGTACCTGTTCGTACAGCAAGTGATCAACCATATAGACTGCAAATGTTTAAGCTTCGATTAGTTTATGCTTCTGACATACGCCAGCAAGATTACAAGGTTCCTTCTCATCTTTCTTCATTAACCACAAGCTACATAAAAATTTATGCTATTCTTTTTGTCGTAATTTCACATTTCTCCTGTATGGCAATATTCACATCTGATGCCTCTGACATTCTTCATATCCTAAAAACAACTTTTTGATTTAAATCCCAACAACAAATGCTTAAAATATTTTGTAGAGCAGATAATGGAAAGAAATGACTTTAACATTCATATTAGTGTTAGAATTTCATATAGAAATGGTTTTGGATGTAAAGACAAACTGTTGGGATTGGGGGTTGCTGTTGGACAACAGAAATTGGAAGCTTCAACGTTTTTTTGCCTTCCATAAAACCTTAGCCTCTGCTAAAAATTGAATGTTTCTGATTTTTCTGTTGTACATAAGTTATTTCCATATACAGTTAAGTATTTGAAGATCCAAATTAGCCAAGGCTTCCTGTTATGAAATCAAACAGACAACATCTGATTCCAATATTAATCACGCAAATTGCTCCTCATAGTTTTAGGAAATGAAATAAAAAAACCATCTAAAGAACTAAAGAATAATCTAAAAGTATAATTGTTATATTCTTTACCTCCTAGGAAGTCTTCCATGTGTTCTTTGCTAATTTTTTAGCTGTGAAGAAATTTAGGCTTGGTTTGGATTAAAGTGAAGGAACTGAAATGAAATCTTAATTGAACATGGGTTGATTATGAATCTGTGGCCACTTATTAAGCTTTTCAGCCTTTTTCTTATTTTCTTTCACTCAAATTCCCATCATCCAAACATAACGATGAAAGGTCATGAAAATAAATTTCGAAAGGTAGTACAAATGATGGAACATATTAAGTAACATGATATATGAGGAGATAATCTCCACTAAAATTCGTCAAGTCACAGTAGATCAATGATTAAAATCCCATAATAGATGAATAAGAAGCGTCTATACCTCTACATCCACAATAGAAGTTTTTTTTTTAGGTGTAAACAGCCTTGCATTACTAAAAGTTTACATATTTATAGATGAAAAAAATGACAAACTAATAGCAAGTTGTTTACAGCTTATAATTTGCTAACACACTGCTAATAAATTACTAGAAAACATAATATTATTGACCAAAATAATCTTAATAAAATAACAAAACCTAAAAAAATGGATCAAATATTCATAATAAGGTAGCAACGGAAAATTTATGTCCACATCAATTCCTCCGGCTTCAAAACACTACTCCAAGTGATAGTGATAATACAGTTGAAGTAATCATTATACTCCATGAACTATATATCATTAAATGGTGGATGATACTTCCACAAATTAACGAATGATATGGTTTTGAAGGATACTAACAAGCTTCTTTGACAATAGTAAGATAAAAAATAAATCCTACTTATAGAAGTATATAAATTAAATACTTGAGACTAGAAAATACGTAAATTACGTAACATATCCAAAATATAGTAAGTAGGACTAATAATCCTATTATGATGTATCATTTTTTCTAATAATACTATATAACTTAGAGTTTTGGTAGGTAATTTCAAGAAAGTGGATTCCAAATAGCCTATTTGATAGATATGAACAAAGATATAATATCATCATTGTAAACCCAAGCATTTGATGAAAATCATGAGAACTTTCAAAATTTTATTTTGTATCTCAACACCATCACTATAATGTATAATCTGCATGAAAATCATGTATATGATTAATGAATGTGATGCGACTTGGAAGTAAAAACAACAAACTAGATAAGAAGACATTGTAAGAACATAAGTATGGGGGCTGATTTATGATTACTCCAACAAAAACGAAAGATACAATTGATCTACTATTCGAGAGGTAGATCAACTCTCCAACAAACCTTAGCCACTGCTAGGAATAACTTAAAAAAATTTGGAATCCAAAGAACGTTAAATTCAGCTTCAAATCCATCATTATGTTGCATGGATGTTCTCAAGCGGGTCGCTTTGCTTGTAGGGCAGAGTTGTAAGTTTTACATTGCAATTCTGATCCTTCGCATAATAAAAACTGGAGTCAACAATACTTGAACCCCTTAAACTCTATCCTGTGCAAGTAATCAAATATAGTTCATAAGTCTTGCATTGCAATTATGATCCTCCATGTAACAAAGACTGGAGTTGACAATACTTGAACCCCATAAACACGATCCCGTGCAAGCAATCAAATATAGTTCATGAGGTTTGATGCAATAAAGGCCAGTCAAGCAACCAATTCTTATGATAGGCATCGTTGTTGCAGATCATAACCCAAGAGGTTTAATTTCGATAAAAAAAGAGTAAGCTTAAATTTTAAATACAAATGATTCAAACATCCTACCTTGATAATGAATTTGTCTATATAAAATCTCAA
Organism: Dendrobium nobile; assembly: GCA_022539455.1. NCBI lineage: Eukaryota > Viridiplantae > Streptophyta > Magnoliopsida > Asparagales > Orchidaceae > Dendrobium > Dendrobium nobile. The sequence goes on along the minus strand of CM039732.1, from coordinate 25,440,401 downwards.
CAGGAGGGAATCTTATTTACCAAAATGCTCCCAAATCTTAAAGCAATTTTTTTGGCTAAAATTTTGATAGAAGTTTAAGGATTCAATATTTATTAAAAATTTAAAATTATTAAAAAATATTTCAAGCAAAATTAACCACACTAAAGTAAAGTAACAATCATCCACCATCCATAGTAGTTGATAAGATGATAAATTTAAGATAACATCAACTCACAAAGAGCTAATGTTAGAGTAGTTGTAATTTTATGGTCACTCTCAAAGATCTTATGACAATTTGGATGTGGTATGTGTCTTTTGATCGAGTGGTTTTATTGCCAAATATTATCATTAAATAGTAGTTATGATCGAGTCCTTTATGATCGGTTAGTTTCATAAGAATATGTCACGATTAAATTTTGGTTATGGCCAGAGCCCGTAGATTCTTCAATGTCTTAAAAACCATTTAGTTGTGAATCATGGGTGCACTTAATATTTGGTTGGGCATAAAACCCTCGGTTTGTTAAGGTCATCTAAAAACTGCTCCTAGAAATATCCACCTCGAGTTTATAAGATCTTCTTGGATTGTATGACCTATGATTATTGACATGGATTCTTTAGTCAGGTTGAGTCGAATGCCGCCTCTAATTAAGTAGATTAAGGTTCATGACAACACGAGATGAGGGATGTATGAGATTTTGATCAGTTCATCATCATTCCTCCCACTATAAGCTCTAAGCTAAAGACAATAAACTTTTTCAATCTAAAATCAAATCTCTACGACTATAAGCTGTGTTTAGCATCTAATGCATAGACTTAATAAAAAATTCTCTCTCGTTATCTAGAGGGACAATCAACTATAGGGGCTTGTACCTATGGGAAAATTAGAATCATATCATAAAATCCTTGTAAAATAAGGGCAAAATATCTAGATAGTTTCTTAATATAATTCAATTCATCTTCTCAAAATTTCACTCAGAACAAACTCTCTCTCAATAGTCAGATGTGAATTTTTGAAGCCCACATAGGCCCATCCAACTTGACAAATTGAAAGGTTTATTCAAAGTTTGTTGTCAAACTCATTAGACCGACTCAACTTAATCGGGCCCTATTTTTTGGTCAGGATTTGGGCATATGAAAATCTACAGGATCAAAGCTTGCCGTAAGATTTAGGGGCTATTTTGTTTGTTGAAAAAGAAATGTAGAGTAAAATGAATGCAATGTAAAAAATACTTTACATCTATTTTGCTTTAAATCAAAGAACCTTGTAAAGAATTAATCAGGCTGATCCAACATACCTCTTAAGATATAATCCAACTTGGCTAAATAATAATGACTTGCTATTAGGTTGAATTGGGTGCTGGTAATGGAAACAAAAGATAGATGAAAATTAGATATTGCGTGAAAGTAACTTGAGTAGCCCATTCACATATTGAGTGTTAGATATTTTTGAGGAGGGAGAACAAGCAAAAGCTTGGAAGAGAACGAAAAGTTCCTTGTTAATGGCAATGAGATTGCTAAAAGACCTGTTATCTTTGGAGGAATACTTCATTACCAATTATTTTGAGGTGCCTTTTGATGTAATGTATTGAGTTTCATTAGGAACTCTAAAAAAAGATAAATTATTCTTTTTGATATATGTTATTTTGGGTTTGCACGAAAAAGGATAACAATAATGAAATAAATCCTATGTCAAAAAAAGGAAAGATTATCGGATTATATAAATAAATGTTTAAACCAAATATTTGTGGTGATTTTTGATATAATATGTTAAAATTTCATCAGGAACTCTCCTATTAACATGCTTATGATGGTGTATTCTTAGGATAAGTGATCTTCTAGGATGATTCACCAGGACGGGTAAAATTGTAACGCTCATCTTATTACGGGATAGGTTAGACCATAGTGAGCAATATCTTACATAATATGGATTGGATCATTACAATTATTATCATAGTTAGATCTTCTCCAGTACGATATGTGGTTCAAATATAAAACATGAGGGTGGTCTAAAGAGAGCTGGGAGTGATTGCTAGAGCAGATGCCTTCGACAAGGAGTGGTCCTGGTAGGCCTCTAGGATAGCCGATTTCTAGAAGCAAAGGCGGGGGGCAAGAATGAACTAAACCTCACATTGAAAAATGAGAAAATCTTACTGGTTATATGAGTAAAGAGTTAGACCAAATATGCAACATGCCTTTTAGTGTAATGTGTTGGGTGTTATTGTGATCTTTATTGTTTGATGTGCTTGCGATGGAGCATTCAGTGAATAGGTGAATTTATTTGGAAATTAGACTAAGGGAAAAAGCTTGAGGTTTTGCTTGATATGGAATTAGCTAGGCTAAAACAGATAATGTGTCACATAATATGGATTTGGTCAAATGTATATATATTATATATTATGATCAGTAAATTCAAAAAATTAATAGACCCAAAATATCCTAATATAATAATAAATATAAGCTATTTTTATTTGACCCTCATGCACTATTTTCTTGATAGTTTCCTTTAAAATTACGGAGTCCTAGCTAATTCGAGCTATCCAACTATGACATCGTGATTCATGCTTTTATGATCTTTATGTAGTGGAGCCAGGAAAAAGCAATGATACTTCAAGATCACCACTATTAAATCGTTTCAAGATGCTTGAAGGGTTCGACTCCTTCAATCAAGTCTATAAATTTAAGCATTATTTCCGAAGCATCAATTAGAATTTGATGGCCCAGCTTAGATCTCACCTAGCAAAAATCTGTAGGCCTTCATATAGTTTGATTTTGATATCCTGCCACTTGGTTGATTTCAATCTCTGGTCAGGCAAATTTATTTGCCAAGGACTCCACCCATCTATCCATCACTATGATTGATTGAAGGACTAAAATACCCTTCACACAAGGGCATTTTCTTCTGACTTCGATCTTGAAGGCAAGTTGTCACATCTGTCCACCATCCGCCTCACCAAAAAGCACCATACTTCCCTTAATCTCCACCTTTATAAATACCCCCTTCTAGGGGAATGTTAAATCCTTCTAACTCTCATCCTCCCCCTCAGAGGGAGGAGCCCTCCCTCGTTATCTTAAATGGGGACTCTACTGATTTAGTTCGAAGAGAGCCCTCTCTCGTTATCTTAAATGGGAACTCTACTGAATTAGTTTCCATTATTATTCATCTTCAAGTTCTATTACAGACTTAAGCAACAGAGGGTCTTCCTTGTAAATGAACAAAATTAAGTGAAGTACTACCCTTTCATTTATTTTCTTATTGAGTTTGAAGCGAACTTGAATATGAAAGTTTAAAACGAATTTGAGCTGTAATTTGTTGAATGTTTAGCTATTTTGTCACAGCCTTTTTAACCGACTGCTTCATTCTTGGCTTTTAATCTAAAGATAATTTTTTTCGGGGGATTTTTAGATAGGAGCTTGTAAATAGTGATAATTAACAAAAGAAGCAGATTTAACTAAAAATTTAAGAATGAGCAAATAAGCCCAATAGAAAAGCGTATTGAGAGGAGAGAGGAGAGAGGAGAGAGAGAGAGTGAGAGAGTGGGTGGGGAGAGAGAGAGTGTAGGCGGGAAGAGAGAGAGAGTGTGGAATGGTAATTAAACTAATTATTTAATAATTATTTTAATTATTATATAAATAATAATTAAATATTTAAAAATAATTAAATAATTAATAATAACTTAAAATATATTTTAACTAATATTTAATATCTAATAAATATTAAAATAAATATTTAACAAATATTTATATTATATAATTTTGTTTAAATATAATATAATATTTGTACTTCAAAATAATTTTTTAAAGAAAATATTTATAAAAATTAAAATATAATTTATTAAAAGATAAATAATTAAAAATTTATTCTATCGAAAAAGTTAAAAATATAAAATATATTTAAAAAGGTTAATATTAAAATTAATATTTAAAATAATTTTTTTATATTCAAAATAATAAATTCAAAATTTAATATTTAAATAACAACATAATAGTGATAATATATTTTTAGAAATAAAAACCAAATTTAAATATAAATTTTAGTTTATTTTAAATATGTAACTACAAGTTTAACTATTTTTTAAATATTTAATTAATATTTCAATTTTTTTTAATAATATTTTATAATTTGTTTAAATATATTATTTTAATATAATATAAAAAATTATACTTTTTATATTTTCAAATAATATTTAAATACAATATTTTAAAATTTTTATATGTTTAAGAAAATATTTAGTCAAAAAAATCAAACATATAAATCATTTCTTAATATATAAAAATAATATATAAACTTTAGGTAGAGGAGAGAGGCGGCAGAACTTTTATCTCTCTACAGCTTTTTTTTTCTCTCTGCAATCTTTCTTTCGTTCTCTTATTATTCTTTTTTTTCTCTTTCTACTCAAACACGCCAAACAAAATGGCGTATTTACAATACGCGGAAAACTATGGCGTATTTTGAATGCGCTAATTATGTTAGCGAATTTGCTTCTTTTTAAATTATTAACTAAATCTGCTCTTTTTGTTAATAATTATTATTAGCATGCTCCTCTCTAAAAATACCCCATTTTTTTCCTACTATTATCATTTTCATGACAGGCAATCATATTTTTTTTAATACTTAGCTGTATTTTTTTAATGAAATGAAATCTTCAATATTGCCATTCAACTTGGCCATTGACATTTTTCTAATGCCATGAAATTATTCCTAAGTTGAACCTTTATTTTGATGTTTAAATTTTTTCCTTGATCTGAACAGAACACTAACAAATGTTGTCCAATATTGTAGCTTGTGGAGTAATTTCACTGAATTCTTTTTAGCTATGCCTTTCTTGATTTTAAAGAAAAGCCATGATAAGCATCTTAGCTTTTTCTGATTGAAAGCGTTGATACCTAAGGCTTATTTCTACATGATTAGATCCAATTGTCCTTTTTGTTTTTCTAACCAGGTTGCAGAAAATCATTTGAAGCAGTTAGTGAGCGATGCAGCCAATGCAGCGCTTTCTGATTTGCAATCTGAGCTTCCACAACTTGAAACTATCCTCAGTGGTATTTATCTGATTCTATAGTACAGTCTTACAAATTGTGAAGCGTACGGCAGGTGCCAGCATTCATACATAAATTATATTGTGTAATTGTGATAATTAATGTAGCCTATATAGCATTAATTTTTAATGCTTCGCATCATGATATGTTGTTGAAGACAGGTGTTAGGATTCTTACATGAATTATGTGTGTACTTGTGATAATTAAGTTAGCTAGATATCTTAATTTTTTAATGCTCTACATCATGATATGCTCTAGGAGAAACTGAAGACCTTGTTAGATTATAATGATTGGAATGGCATTGAATCATTTTGCATTTTTGCTTTCTCAAAACATTCTTGGAATCAAACATTATATCGTTTCTTTATTTATTGATTGTAGGAGCATATTCTGTCTGTTGGATTTGGTAGAAGGGAGATTGTATGACTAAATAAGTTAATAAATGCAAAGTGATTTCACACTTAAACTAGGAATAGTAGTTGTCAGGATTCAAAAGCCTTTGGAGAAGCTTGAGGTCTAGTTTTAATTTGAAGTTTCTTTTGAAAAAAGTAAAAGCAATTTTCCGAGAACAAATTAGGCCTGTTTTATATTATGTTTCTAGCATCACCAATCTTAGCTCTTAATTAAAAATTTGACAGATCTCAAGGTACTTCTTTACTTAATAGAGAGGCTTAAGGGGCTGTTTGGTTGCCCGTAATTAGCTTGTACTAGAAAATAAATGCCCAAATTTGTCAAATTTTGGCATTTGGTTCCGCGTGAAGTAAATAAATAGTGAGAATGTAATGCATTTGGCTTGCATTCAAAGTCATTATGCGGTTCATTTCACGTGTATTACAAACTCGCTTAAATTGAACGAGTTCCAAATATACCGCTTCTCTGCGCATGAAAAGGAGCGGAACCCCAACCGTCCAGCATCTTCCTCGTGAAATCCATCCTGTTGTCCCTTCCGCAAAATCGAGTGCCTGTAGATGTTCTTCACAGACTGTAAGGGTCTCGCCCGACACATTTTCTTTGCAGTGCTGAAGAATGCGACCTACGTATTTCGCAGCTGAACTCACCCGCGACACATATCATTCTTGCCCGCGACCTATGTATCTTTCGTCCCAATTTTTAGTTCACATTTTACCAATCAAAATTTCAGTTTGTCCATCTCGTGTTTTTTTGTCTTGCTGTTATCTTTCTTCTCGATTTGAAGATGTCGAGCTTTGATGAAAGCATTCCAGTCTTCCTTTATGTAATGATTCAATTTTCTATCTCCAGGCATGTATGATTGAGCTTTCAAGTATTGAATAATATTATTGTCTTTCCATTTCAATAGTATATTGCATTTGATACTGCACATTATACCAAACAACACCAAAGTATTCAAAATACACTGCTTTTACTACCTCACTAAACAAGAAAAAACAATTCACAACCAAACAACTCCAAATTATTTTAAACACGCTGCATTTACTTTATACTACATTCTTTTTTCAGGCAACCAAACAACCCCTAATTCATTTTTGATAAGATGGTAATGTGGCTTTTGACAGTTATCAAATAACAGAAGTTAAAATAAATGACTTATGGGCTAATTGTTTTTGTTTCGTGATGCATGGCCTTGCTTAGCCATCTCTTACAAAATTTTGAAAAGTTTGTACACATTGTTCTGCTTTACAGTCATCCGCTATAAAAGACCATTATTTTAATTTTAGCTAATTGATTTTGGCTACCAAATGTGATTTTAGAGCTATGATGATCTCAATTTTTGGCTTTGCGCCTTTTTCATCATTGTAGGTGGACACCCATCAACCCAAAAGTTAAATTGAATGGATAAGGGTTACTGTTGGGATATTAGAAACTCAACATTTGTTTCACTTTTGAATTGATATTATTCTTCACTTTCATGTGAATCTTAAGAACCACATCCGATAAGAGTCTTCCGCATCGATTGTCACTCTCTCCCAAATATAAACTTTTTAATCCCGTCAAATTTCATGCAACAAAGCCTACTTGACTCCATATAGCCTAAATGGAAGTCAATCCACTCTTAAAATTTGCTCGACCATGTTTGAAGTTCCTATGGCCTGTAGGATCATAATTGTAATAGTCATTCACTCTTAAAACAAGCAACTCATAGTTGTAAATATTTTATAATAAGTAGAACCATTTTATAAGTTTGCTATTACAATTAGTTTTACAGAGGATCTCCTTAGTAATTAAAATGTTGAAAATAGTTTTTATAAGCTTATAATGTAAATATATGTAAATATATAGTGGCAAATTATATGTGATTAATTCGTTGCCAAAAGATAAGTTGAAGGAGCAATAAATAATTTTAAAAGATTTTGAGTAAAACTTATTTAATAAAACACATGTGCTCCTATATTATGACCTATGAGTTGCTGGGTTGAATGAATATATTTCTTTATATTGATTTAAATATTGTTCTTTTAAGTAATGTAGCACTCTTTGAATTGATTTCATCTTAGTACCATTTATGTTGTCAGATCAATTCGTTTGATTCAGCCTCTGCAATATTGACATCATTTGCAATATCCCTGGTGTTGAATTAAAAAAAAAAAAGACTTTTCACTAGTCGATATAGCTACTCTTATAAAATCAATAGACTAGTTGGCATGAGGATATAGACGACAACGTGGTTGAAAGTATTGGTTATGTAGATGCATGTAGATCATATTCACATGAACTTTTAAATGTGATCATAATCACAATTATGTTTATCTTTGTCTGTCTTAGACTATGCAACCCCAGTGTATACTTAAATATATCATGAACCTAGTTCAAGTCAATCCGATTTGGGTTCTAAGTTAGCCGAAGAAAAAAAATCACTTAGTTCAGCATGAACTGGCCATATTCACCATGAACTTGTTGGGTTCACTTGAACGTGCTAGGTTTGCTAAGAGGTTACCAGGATCACATTGAACTTGTTAGAGTTATCTTGAAGTCAAAGCTAAGTTGATGTCATAAGTTATAATATATTGGATATCTCAAGGAGTATTTGAGTGTGTTCCGAGAGCTACTTCAAAGTTGGATATTGTAGAAAGATCCTTAGGCTATGCCATATGGTGACGATCTCCAAGTATGAAGCCATTAGCTTCAACTCTTGTGATAGATGAGACTTGCTATCCTGACTACAACAAATAATCTACTCCTCGATGAGTTGAGCAGCCAATGCCTCAACTGACAAGTGCATTTTTACCTCTAGTCGACAACACTCATATCAATGCCGAGGAGTACTGATGCAGGACTACATATGCAAGGTTTAATTCATTTAGATTTTGCACAACTTATGATTGGAATAATTTTAGAACAAATCTACTAGCAAATTCAAACAACAAAATAAAGCAATTAGTGGTTATCCGCTTAGGCTAAATCACATGGTGAGAATTTTGAAACTTCCAAAATAAATAGGAAAACAACATAATGAGTAGTAGTAGCTTCAAAATAATCCCTAGTCTAACAATGAGAATAGGAAAACATAGAGGTGCGCTCAACCCTACGTTTACTAAGCGTAAGCAAGAGCAATGTGAAAGAGCCCGCCGTGACTGCAGTCAAGTTAAGAGAAGTTAGACTAAGAGATAAAAGATGTAAGGTGGAAGATGAACCTTCGTCAAGGGTAGTGGAGATCCTCCACTCAATGCCTTCGAAGTGTTCGTCAATAGCTTCAACCAAGTAGATCAACGTGCGCTCCAAATAATCTTCTACGGTGTGATCAACCATTGGATTTACGTCGAAGTAGGTAGATTGTAAAATGTCAATGAAACCGTCCTCGTCCTACGTTATCCCATAATCAACTTCTAGATCCGCCATTTATGGAGGATTGAAGATAGAAGCTTCCTAACAATTGATGCTCCTCTTGAATAGTAACAAAGAGAAAGGAGTTTCTCTTGATAGGGGGGAAGGAAGCAAGTTCCAATCCTTTTTCTCTTATAATCTGAAAACAGTTTCAGATTTCCAACAAAAATCTGAGAGGAATTTTTCAGATTTTCGTGGGCTAGAATGTAGAGAAATTGGAGGGAGGAGTCTAGCCTTAATTGTGAAGAGAAAGCTGAGAGTGAATTCCAATTCATAGGTTATGGACTAGAGCTCTATCTAGAGCAATTAGGAGAGAGGAGGGGGCGGTGGAGCATGAGAAGAAAGAGGGATTTATTTCCAAAAGGGAAAGGCATGAGTTGGGAAGGAATTAAAGGAGGTGGGGGCTTGACATTTTTGGCCAAATAAAAAATTCTCAGGTTTGGAAATATTTCCAAAGAGATGGCTTGGTTTTAGGAGAGATTTCCTATTCTAAATTCCAAGAGGGGCCGGCGGCATTTAATGGGAAAATAGGGCGTGTGGCAATTATTTATTGCATGCTAGATTAGGATATATAAATTAGGAAAGGAGATTTTAAATCCTAATCAAATATAAATAGATTTGAATGAGGTGTAAAGAATTTCCTAAAATAGACTTTGTATATTAGGAAATATTTTGAATTTCAAACAACTTGAATTTGAATTCAAATATAATCCTAAATATATTTAAGCCATAATAGGAAATAAATGGAAGAGGAGGAAATCCAAAAGAGGGAGAAAGGGGGAGGTGGCCGGCGGCTAGAAGCTTAAGGCCGGCGGCCAAGGGGGCTCGGGTAAAGCCTTGGCCGTGGGATGGAGAGGGGGAGAAAGGGCCTCGGGTGGGGTTTGTGAATGTGGAATTGAGAATGGAGGAAGGGAGGAGAACCAAGAGCCACCGGTGGTGACTGTTGGGTACGACGGGTGGCCTCTCCTAGGCTCCACCAAGATCTCTAACTCTCTCGCTCTCAAGCTCTCTCAAAAGCTCCAAGAAGAGAAGTGCATGAAAATATCTCATAATCATTCATTATCCAAGAAATAATAAGCAAAGGGCTATATATAGCCAAGTACAATGGACTCAAAGAAATAAAAGACTAAATTGCCCTTTGGGCTCACACATGACACTTCCCACTAAAGGGGTATAAACGGAAAGATCAAAATAACACTAAGCAAATAGAAAATACATAAATAATAAAATAACATAAATGACTCAGAAATACAAAGACTCGATCTTGGCCGTAGATCGTCGGCCACGACTCTGAGAGACCTTCCATGATCTGATGTCCCCATCAAGTACAATAGCAGAGCAGTTGCTTCTACCTCTAGTTGACCAAGGGGCTTTAACTCAGTGGGAAATTTTCGGTGATTTCTTAGAGACAATAGAAGTTGTCTGAAGAATTCGAGGTTGGAAAGGAAGTCATATCTTCAGTAACAGCACCAACTTTCCACGAACCTACTAATATCCCACCATCACCTTGCTGAGAGTTTCAATGGCTGCAATTGCGAAAGCCATCTATAAAGGCTACTTAAGTGACTAACGCTAATGAAGGCTGAAGCTCATGTTAAGAAACCCCTCAAAATATTGTGCTTTTCACAAAGATCATGGATTTAACATAGAGGACTGTTGACATTTCTATAATCTGGTCGAATAATTGATAAAGAGAGGACAGTTGAAGGATTTTGTCATAGTGGATCCAAGGATAAGTGATAGGGCCATGGCGGAAGAACAGAGAAATGAATCACTTTTAGCCTATAAGATCCATATTGTTGGAGTGATTCCAATTATGCTTGGTGGAGCAGGGTTAGAGGCATCGTGGCAAGCTTATCTCAAATGATTCTGGTTTGGAGAGGTGAAAAAAGCATCTCCATCAAGAGCCACATTTGCTAAAGTTGTGCCCATTGCTTTCATTGAGGCAGATAGGCTTGTGAATATAAATCCTTGTAATGATGCAGTCATTGTCACATCTCTAATCACCAATTACCTAGGTAGTAGCATCCTAATTGATACTTGAGCTCTATGAGCATTATTTTTAGAAGTATTTTTTGAGAAAATAAACTTGAATTCTTCTCATTTAACACTTACTGTTGGGCCTCTTTCAATTTTTTTGGAAAATGATGAGAAATGGAAGGAATGATTGCGTTGTCCATCATTAGGGGAGAAGGAGAAGATCAAATTAATAGCTATGGCCTACTTTGTCATAGTTGATGCCGTAACAACATACCATGTAATCTTTTGCCAGCCTCCACTGAATACTTTCAGAGTTGTAGTCTCCACTCACTATGTTGCTTTCAAATTGCTGGCAGGAGGATTGGTTGCCTCCATAAGAGGAGACTTATTGCAATAGTGGGCATGTTTTTGAATGGTTATGAGAAATATTCAAGTGGATATTCTTCAACAAAGTTAAAAGAGGGCCTGCACTTAAGACTTTAGAGGTTGTAGAGGAAGTGCTATTTCTAAAAGAACTCATGATCGATCTTTTTCATATTAGCACTTCATTTAATAAGGAGCACAAAGAAGAATTATTCAAAACTCTCCAAGAGAATATTGAAGTTTTTAGCTTTGGCAGTTGCCAAAATGGTAGGTTTGTAAATCAATATTGCCTTCCATAAATTGAACTTGAAAGAAATATTAGGACAATAAAATAAAAGATCAGAGAATGAGCTGCAATGCAAGCCAAACCAGTTCATTGTGAAGTCCAAAAACTCTGCAGTCTGAATTCATTAGAGAGGTACAATTCACATAATAGATTTAAAATGTAATGGTGGTTAAGAAGTCAAATGTTAAATGGATAATATGAATTGAGTTTACTAATTTGAATTCAGTTTACCAAAAAAAAAAAATAATAATAAAAAAAACTATTCACTTTCCAGAATTGATGCTCTACTCAATTCTATAGTAGGATTCCCTGTCATGAGTTATCTTGATGCATTCTTCACTATTACCAAATCAAAATGCACTCTGTTGAATGTGAGTAAACTTCTTTTATAATTGGTGGCGATTTATATTATTATAATATGACTTTTGGCTTAAAAATGCATGTGTGACTTATCAACGAATGATGGATTATCTGTTCAAGTAACAAAACGGGAGAAATATTGAAGCCTATGTTTACAATTTACAGGTGAAAAGCAAAGTCCAGAGCTACCCATCTTAGTTTTAAAGGAGGCTTTGGCAACATTAAAGAAATTGAATGTCTCAATTTGTTCAAATGAACTTTTGGGGCAAAATATGGAATATTCTTAGGTTTTCTTCTTACCATAGAAGGAATAAAAGTGAACTTAGATAAGGTACAATAAATTCTTAAAATCGCTCTTTGAAAATTGCCAAATAGCTATAATAGCTTGTTGGAGTTACAATATTACGTTGCTTGATCTTGAAATAGGGAGACATGTACTCATCTCTGTTAAAAACTTTGAGAAGTGCCAAGCATTTCACATGGAATAAGGAGCTTGAAAATGCATTTAATCGGTTGAATTCACTTATTTCCTTACCTTCACTGCTAAAAAGCCCACTACTAGGGTAATATTTACTTTCATACCTCAGAGTATGAGATGAGGTAGTGAGCTTGGTGTTGTTAAAAGAAGATGACGGAAAATAATGATTAATTTACTATGTGAGCAAAGTTCTCTTTGAAGTTGATCTAAAACGCCCATTTATGGAGAAATTAGCATTGGCAATACTTAGCACTGCTCAATGACTTCAACCGTATTAAGCTCATTTAATGCAAGTCATCATTAACCACCCATTGAAGATAGTATTCACAAAGCTTGATCATTCAAGAGTTGAGTGAGTTTTGGATTTGTTATATGTTAATGACTGTTATCAATGCACAAATGCTAGTTGATTTCTTGGCTAATTTCACTCTTTTGGATGAAGGAAAGGATATAATAAACTAAGAAGAGTTTTTTTAGGCTTTATATTTTGATGAAGTCTCAAGAGCTTGATTGGTTGGAACTAGAATGGTTTTAAAAGCTCATCAATAATCATGTTGACACGAGTTGAAATTTTATTTTCAAATTACTAATAACCAAGCTGAATATGAAGCATTGATTGCTAGACTAGGTTTTGCGGCTGGAGTTAGAGCAAAATATTTAACTTTCTACTTGCATTCTCTACTCATGGTGAATTAGGTGGATGAACATATGGGAGGAAATTCTATGAAATATCTCTTTAAAGTAAAAAATGGAAATTGAAAGATTTGAATATATCAGAATAAATTTATATACTTTTTTATTTGAAAGTATAGGTTACTTCAAGATAACTAATGGAAGGATTTTAGTAAAGTTCCCCATAGCATTCATTACATAAAACGTAAAAGAAGTTTTCTAGCTCATATTACAATACAAATTAAGGGTGACTCGAAGTAAGCTTTTCTTTGACTTCCCATACAGAACTAGTTGCAGCAACGAAAAATATGAAAGCTAGATTAGAAGTAATTTCATGGGAGATTGCTACACTATGGATAAATTGTTGTATAACAAACTTGCCACCAACAAGGAATAGGCTCAGTTTGGACATCTCTAAAAACTTACGATTAAAAACAACCTTAGTCTGCAATTCCTGTGCTTCTTGGCAGAGAGTATTGGCGACTTCATTACAAAATGCTAGAAAACACCCTCGATCTAATTAACTTTTCTTCCACTAACATCTTCTCATACTCAACCGAAGTTCTGATTAGAGCGAGGTGATTATTGAAGTCGGTTTTATTTGAATCAATGCGACTTTACACAAAGAAGATTTCTTGGTCAAAACTCAATCATTAGATCCTCAACTTTCTTGTAAAAAAAGTGGCTCTTGGTGCAATTGGAGTAGAATTGCGAGCATCGCGACTACATTTTTGGAGAATACACATTGGAGTTTTATCTTTTTCTTTCTTAGCAGTGGTAGTTGTCTCAAGAGCTACATTAACTTTTTTAAAAGTTTTGGGAACTTTGTCATTAACACCAACTTCCTTTGAACTATCAGAATTCTTCCTTACAACAACCATCATGAGTCCTTGAATTAATGTCAAGGGTATCCTTTAATTTTGGCTTATCCATAGAAGATTCAGAAAGGAGTATCTCTTTTTGAACAAAACTTCAGACATAAGCTTCTGCAAGGCGTTGCAAAGTTTGTAACTAAGAAGGATTTTGGAACACAATGCTCATGATAACAACTGGATCAGGATTTATAATAACATCTTTCTGAGTTGGACCTTTACCTTAAAGCTCACTCATAGTATGGTGAATATGACATCTCTAAGTTAGTTTAAAGAAAGGTTCTCTGAGTTTGTTTCTTCTTCAACGATAAGTTTCTCTTTTTTACCTTCTTAGATAATCTCTTGTCCGGCTTGTTCCATATGGAAATTCAATACAAGTCACGGGATTATCCTTCTGAAAATTTATATTAGAATTATTAATACACTTATTAACAATTTTAACATAAAGACATATATATGAACTCAATAATTACTCGAATTAACAAAGTCGCTAGTTTTATTGTTGGCTTATTCAAAGGAACAGCCAAGTTACCAACTTGCTCGTTTTCAGGGACATCGTTGAGATCACTCAGAGAAGTTGCTTTGGTAGTGACAACATTATGATTCTATGCCATCTTATTCGACTTGCCTTCTTCTAATTTCCTTTTTTTAACAGGCTTCTTTGAACTCTTCTTTCTCTATTAGTCGCTTGAATTTGTCCTTTCTTCGCTTAAGAATTACAAAGAATTTTTAGGTTTGGCACATTGTCAACTTTTATTGTAGGAGCTCGGCCATTGAAACATAGAGAAAAAAAAGATTATTAAGTCTTTTAGAGAGAAAAAAGATGGAAAAAAGTTATCTTAAAATAGTAAACTTTTACTTATTTTCAGTGAACCTCTTTTTCTGTACAAATAATCTTCTTGATTAGTCGTTTATTCAATAAGTGTTTTACTTGAAATATTCTATTTAAAGGGTTGAATTTTTAATTATAAACTCATTGGTCAATTACAGGTTTATAGTATAGCATTAATAATGAAATATTCGTATAGCATTATAATTCATACATATGAGCATTTAATATAAATTTGAGTACTGCAAATCCTTGATTTATATAACATTCATTAAGATTTATATTTTTCAATTTTTAATCTTTAACAATTCATTTAAATTCATTTATTCCAAGGGCTCCGTCTAAATTTTTGTCCAATATAACAATTTTCTTTTTTATTTCCAATATTTTCATTTATCATGCATGGGTATGTTCCATCCCCAACCAATACCATAGGGGGGTGAATACGTGTATTTGCATGTTATATTTCACTCTTTTCATTTCATTCTCTCTCTCTCTCTCTCTCTCATACACACACACACATATATATGCATATATATATATTGTTTTCTCATTTTAATATAAAACTGCTCCTTTAAAATTTAACAAGTATAATAAAGTTAGTGCAAATCAATGCATTGAACCAATAGTTAAACTATATATGCTATAAAATAAAATGTAAATCAATACATAAGATTTATCTCCTTTGAATTGAAGCAGCACCTAAAATTAAAAATATAATTACATAAATTTGCGCAGATATTTAAGAATTATATTGTATTAACTCAAATTAAATCTCTATTAACATATTAATTTATTACCTAAAATTTTTCGAGAACATTTGCATTCTATACTTTTGCCTCAATAAAATTACTCAATTCTTCTACTGTCCAAAACAACATTAATTGCATTAAATACTATTAAAATTAACCCTAAAGGTGTTGATCAACATCAAGATAACGTTGAATGTCTCTAAATTATCAAATCACATTTCTAATTACATTGCCTATCATATTCCATGAAAAAATGATCAAAATGATGTTTAAATATCTCACATTACAACAACAACAACATCATCAAACCTTAATCCCAGTACGTGGGGTTAACTACATGAATCCTTTTTTCTCGATTGTGTCTTGTTAATAATGAAATTCTCATTTATATCTAATATAAAAAGGTCATTTTTAATACTTTCTAACCAAGTTTTTTTAGGTTTACCTCTATCTTTCTTAATATGGGTCAAATCTAATACATCTACTTTCCTAACTGGTTCATTGGAAGGTCGATGCTTTATGCGGCCAAACCATCTAAGGCATGTCTATCTGATCTTATCTACCCGTGGAGATACTCCAAACTTTTCGCTTATATACTCATTTCACATTTTGTCTCTAAGCGTTAACCACTCATCTACCTGAACATCCTCATCTCTGCAACACTTAATTTAATGCTTCTCTTTTAATGGCCAAATTCTGCACCATAAGCATTGGAGTTCTCACCATCATCTTATAAAATTTTCCCTTAAGTTTGATGGGTACTTTTCTATCACACAATAGCCCGATGCATTCCTCCACTTCAACCATCCAACTTGCACTCTTAATAATATCTCTATCAATTTCATCATCAATTTGAATATCCGAGATATCTAAAATGTATACTCTTTTTAATATCTTGATCGCCCAAAGTCAATATCCCCCATTAGATCTTTTACTACTAAAATTACTGTCTATATATTCGGTTTTAGATCTACTCAGACGAAATCCTTTAGACTCTAAAATCGAATATATGTAGTGTATTTTTAGTAGCATCAGATCTAGTTCGGAGATTGTTACTTTGGACGATCAAGTCATTAGTACACATTTTAGATATCTTGGGTCTATTGTTCAAAGTGATGGTGAAATAGATGTGGATTTTATTAGTAGAATTTAGGTTGGATGGTTGAAGTGGAGAAATGCATCGGGCTTGTTGTGTGATAGAAAAGTCTCCCTCAAACTTAAGGGAAATTCTACAAAATGGTGGTGAGAACTGCAATGCTTTATGTTGCAGAATGTTGGCAATTAAAAGAGAAGCATTATATTAAGTTAAGTGTCGCAGAGATGAGGATGCTCAGGTGGATGAGTGGCTTTACTCTTATAGATAGGATACAAAACGAGCATATACATGAAAATGTTGGAGTAGCTCCAGTGGAAGATAATGTTAGAGAGAGTCGCCTTAGATGGTTTGGTCACATAAAACGGCAGCCTTCCCGGTTAGGTGAGTAGATGTGTTAGATTTGGCTTATGTTAAGAAAGGTAGAGGTAGGCCTAATTAGATTTGGTTAGAAAATGTTCGAAATAAGACCCAAGTAGTGGCATAAAGGCATGAAGTTTTTGTTGTTTTACTAGTCAGAATTATAAAAAAAATCTGCTCATTAATCAACAATCTGCTCTCAAATGGCCAACTTCCTTAAAGCTATTGTTGGACAAAATATTTAGTGCTATGGCCTAAGTGTTATTTGTATTCATTTTCTATTGTTATTTCACACCAAAAAGGAGTATAGATGTACAATTTCATTTGTATTTTCACGTCTTTCACCTCATATATCAAGCCACTTTGAACATTGGTGATTTGCATCTGAGATTTCCATTTTTATGCTTAAGATTCATGCCATTTTATTCTCTCATGTAAATGTTATCCCAACTATATGAGGCATTTACATGAGGCCCATCCAATCAAAGTTTTTACCATTATTCGCTTTTCCTCTTTTGTTGCTTGAAATCCTTGTTGTAAGTAGGGAACGCCTACCATAACTGAAGCTCTTAAACTAAATTTGGTATCTCTTTGAAATTGGTCCACAATTTATTATTGTTAAGGACTCCCATAATTTCTACCTTTTTATCTTATTTTTGGAAGTGTTATGCATTGGAATTAAGGTAATTAATTGAGTAAATTTTTAACTTTGCAGAAACTGAGTTGAACTTCAGCCCATCCTGGATTCAGACCTTCAATAAAGAGCTGAGAAAGTCTGTTTCTTTCTCTGAGCACGAAGCTTTTGATCACCCTGTAGCATGTAATTAAAGTTTTTATTTGTTCTTTCAGTAGTTGTCTCGCAGACTTATTTCTTGTTGTGGCTTTTCACTGCACTGCATTTCTTGGAATTCTAAGAACTACTTACCAGAATTCTTTTCGTCTGATTACTTGCATTACTTGCATACGTGCGTGCAGGCCTTTTCGTTGTCTCATCTAATGATGCACAGCCAATCAATAGATTTGTTGATCTATTCAACACAGACCAGTTGCCATCTCTTCTAAATGACGGTGTTATGGATCCCAAAATTTTGAAGCAATATTTGTTACTCCATGAAAACCATGACGGAACAATGGATAGGTAAAGCATTTTTTAAATGGAAGATCTTTCTCCAACTTTTCATTTCAGAATAAAAAAATTGTATATATTTTCCTCCCATTACCACCGTATTATGCTGAAAATGATATGCCTTAGAGATTTGCTTTATTTCTTCTTTTGGTTTTGAACATTTTGAATATATCAGTAAGAAGCACGCACGCCAAGTACATGCACATTAACATGTAGACACACAAATATTATATATTAGAGAGAGATATCTAAATGGTTGAAAATTATATTTTATAAATAATTTAATTAAAAATGACCAAAATACCCCTTGATTTAACATCATTAATCCCAAAATTTGATATTAGGACTAAAAAGTTTTTCCATCTCTCTCTGTATATATATATATATATATATATATATATATATATATATATATATATAATTCTCAAACCTTGCAATCATTTCACTTTAATTTTAAATCAGCAAATTTATTAAATATTATTTCTTTTTTTTTAAACCAAACTCTATTAAATTGTCATAGAAGATGAGATAAAATGTTTCTTATGGTGCCATGTTCTTTAAAATAATAATCCAGTTAAAATAGTGAGATTTTGTTTTAAACTTTAGTTACGTTTTCAAATAATTGTGGTATTTGGATTTCATGCAAGTTGAAAATTTGATTTGATTTCACATGGAATTTAGATACTATTTAGACAAAGGAATCTAATAAATTGAACTAGCTATTCTATTAAATCTATAAAAGAATTAACATTATGCTCTATATAAATTAGAAACATTTCAACAAAGAAACAAGAGTTGCATGTTTCATAAAATTCATGCATATTTAAGTCATGCATTCTCTATTTTTAAAATATATATGTATTTGTGTGCCTTAGTTGCATCTAAATCATACCTAGAAAATAGTAAATATGAAATTGGAAATGGTCTTAAAATAACATGAGATATTTTTTGTTAATATATAAACTGTATATAATTTAAGATATTATTATGTAATTTTTGTAAACTAACTGTCAAAAAATTAAAAAGTGATGGTAACTATAAAATTATTTGACCACTTTATAATTATATAATTAATTATATATTTCTATAAAAAATGAAGATATGGCTGAGATTTATTAATTGATCGTGTTATATAATCATTTAATTGAAGAAATTATCAATGCTTTGATGAAAACTTAAGAATGAATGATCTAGATCTTCGTTTAAGAAGTTTTGGTCAGTTTTTAAACTATTCTATAAATTGTGTGCGTCAATGTCATTTTTTTGTGGAGGAAATAGTTAAAATGATCCATGGTTTGCTTGTGAGGGTTCATTTTAATCCTATATTATTTAAAATGTCCAATTTAATACCTTGATTGACTTCTTAAATATGAAGCAAAATAGTCTCAAATTTTGAATAACCGTTTAATTTGACATAAATTTCACATAGTCACAAATGAGGTTGGAAATGAGGGTATTTTGAAAAGAAAAAAAAATAATGTTTTTATATATCTTAATCTGCGCGAAATACGCTCATACCCCACCTTATTTGTGAACTTTCTGTGAATTATTTATCAAAGTGAACAATAATTCTAACGGTGGGATTATTTTGGATTATATTTATGGAATCATGGAACAAGATTAAATGCTTTTAGTGAGTCATGGGGCTAGATTAGACGCTTTAAATAGTTTGAGACTATAGTGGTCCCCCCTCCCCCCCCCAAAAAAGAACATAAAAACATTTTGAGGGGCCATTTTGATTTTTTTTTTGGTATTGGTCTTTTTCTCATTACAGTTAATTTTTTATGCGTTTATATGTATTATGAATTTTTCATTGTCTTTCCTATGAAGGGCTACTGGCATTTTAGCTGAAATGAAGAGTACATTTGGGTCAATTGACTGTAGACTATTGTGCATTAATTCTTCTGATGGTGGAGATGGTGAATTAAAAGATAATCCTTGGCTAAATGTTGTAAGTTGACTCTTTGCGCCAAGTATTTGGTTGGAATTAGCTCGTCATTTACAGCTTCATCTGCAACTTACTGCTTTATCTTTTATTCTGCGCAGAAAGCACATTTGTCAGCTAGCCATGAAATTGGTTCTTTTCTTAACATTGATGATCTTATTGAGGTGATTGCCGCATTATTTTGTATTGCCTGTGATCGGAGATTTTTTTTTCCATAATTGTTTGGGGAAAGATTGCTCCGCCACTAATTTCCTAGTTGTTTCATAGTGATTATGTTCTGACGCCACAGAAACTTTTTTCTGCTTAACATTAGTTTTCAGTTGGTTGAATTTTTCTTTTTTTTCTTAATTTTGTTTTGTGTAATTTCAGTGCTTTAGCCTTTCTCTATGAAACTAATTCTATGGTTCTTTGATTGGTCAGATAAAAGAATTTATGCAAGAGTTATCTTCAAAACACATAATTCCATACATGGAACAGAAAATACGTTTTCTCAATCAGCAGGTAATGGCTTTTGTATATTGCTAAAAGATATTCTTGCACACTTAAAAAAATTTCTAATGGTCTTATATCCCAGGTTTCTGCAACTAGGAAGGGCTTTCGAAACCAAATTAAAAATCTGTGGTGGAGGAAAGGAAAAGAAGATGCACCTGAAACTACTAGTGGACAGATGTAGGTTTCTTCTTTCGGCATACTTGCTTATCATCTTTCTTTTGTTTATTCAATTGAATTTATCAAATTCGCGTTTGTCTTTTCTTAGGTATACATTTAGCTCTATGGAGTCTCAAATCAGAGTCTTGGGTGACTATGCCTTTATTTTGCGTGACTATGAGCTTGCTTTGTCAAATTACCGGTTACTTTCTACAGATTACAAGCTTGATAAAGCCTGGAAACGCTATGCTGGTGTACAGGTGGTTTGTTAGGTGCTTTGATGTTCTCAATTACCTATGGAAGATTGGGAAAGTTGTTTTATTGATCTATTTTCTACCATCTTTTATCTTTGAAGCATTTGCCTAAACACTGGACTATCTTTCCCTTTTATAATGTGAACATTTTAAGCTTTATGGTAACTTTTTGGAATTTTACCGTTAATGGGATAAAATATGATACTATAGTTTTTATAAGAATAGCTATATACAGTTTTACACCTCATGATTTGTCGATGTTGTTGGCACACCTAAGCTATGTTTTGAAGTATTTTGACTGTGTTTCAAGAGTTTCATTGATTTTGATTAGTAATTGAGAGGTACTTATGTTTTTTTTTACTTTGGATACCTACCCGTTGTCTACATTCTCAATAAATTCGTTTATTTATTTGAACCCTTTGTTCTTCAAGCTGCCTTAGTCTTCTCAAGTGTTATTGCATGCATGATGATTGTCGTTTGATTCGAATTCATATTCTTCGATGTCGATGATGCAGTTAATCAAATATTCCGTTTCTTAATTTAGCATTTGGATTTTGCTTTATTATGTTTGTTTCATGCCTTGTTAATTTTTTAAGACTTATTTGCCTTCAATAGGGTTATTTTATTTTCTTGTAACCCTTGATCCCTCTCACCATAAATAGGGATCCCTATGACTAGGTTGAAGGATTAATTTAGTATTGAATAAACAGTCTACATTATTTATCTCAAAAGTTATCAATTGTTCTCTCACTCGTGTCTTTGTATTTATGTATTTATTTGTTTTGTATTAAATGGCATGAGAGCCTAAAACGATCCTTATTAGTAATGGACCCGTTTGATCCATTTGGCATTAATTTCCACTTGGGTTGTTTGAGCCCATTGTTGCCCATCGCAACCTCTCTTGCTAGCTTGCTAGACTCATAGCATTCCTCCCTTCACTATAGTCCTCATCCATTCCTCCCTTCACTATAGTCCTCATCCATATTTAACCATATACTATTGCACTTTGCCACTTGCATGATTTACCGTTTATACAAGACCTTGCTCCGCTTGAATACTGTCGATCACAAGCCAACTTGCACACTGTGCCTCTCACAAGCTACCTATACCCTTCGTTGAAACCATGTGCTCATCCTTAGCTATGTGAATAGCGTGCTTACAACTTCGATCCCCATAGCTAACAACTCCATCATCGTGTTGTTCTATAGCTCCTTGCGACCCATTGCTCATCCTCTGCTCTCGATCCATGACTTCACCATTACTTGCTTGCTACTCTGACTTGTTACCTATGCTGCCCTGCATTCATCTTGCATGAGTTTCCTAGTGCCTCTCACATATGGTGTCTGGCTGCATGCCACTTGTAACCTCCTTTTAGTGCCACCATGCAAGTTGTGCGCTTTCCTTGGGCATGACCCTGCCCATCGCTTCCCTCAGATGCGCAGATTCAATGTGTCATTCTTTGTTCCGCAGCAATAATCGCTACTATTCCATTTTCGTTACACTATAAAACCACATCACCGTAGAGATCCTTATTCTTTGCTCCTTGAAAAGCCCTTAACGGTTGCATCAGATCACCTCTAGACTTTTGAGGCCCTCCCATTCTACTTCACATAAGCCTCTCGCTTCTCTTTGGGTGAAATTTCATAGTGGAAAAGTAGCTTTATGCTGCCCACAACAAAATCTATGACCTACCGTCATCTTATGGAGTTTGATAAACGTATTATAGGCTTTTAGGGATTGAAGTACTTTATTGTTCGAGAACCTACGTATTTGTGGAGCCCAAAGGTATAAACTCCTTGATTGTTAGTAAATTTACATGATTGATTTCCTTGCAAATTTCTTAATTATTGCATGATCTTTACTTTGGAAACTCCATTAAAAATAGGGGCGAATGAGTTCCATCAAATGTGACGTCCTAAATCTAATTTGGAAGAATTATTCTTTTATATTTTAATTTACACAATCAGTGCTACCTAATTTCTTTTATCAATATAAATAATAGTAGAAATAAAACTATCGATCAAAACATCAATATATACATTTGTATTTATTTCCCAAAAAACCAGTTACACTACTCATAATTTATATAATCATAACATATTTATCATGCCATGAGTATAAAAGAATAGCTAAAATAACAAAAACTGAACCAGAAGGATTCTGATCAATCACGCACTCGTGCTCACTTGCTCTGACTTAAAATTATTTAATCATATATAATGAATTGAAGAGCCCAGTAAATAACCAAATTCTAGAGATGAACTTAAAGCATGACAAATGAGCAATTTGCATGTTAGCAGTAAAATCATAACAATAACATTTATATGATCATAAATCTTTGCAGAAACAATGAACTTCATATACAGTAGCAGTAGAATTTGGAAACTGCAAAATAGCACTATACGGAAGCAAGAAAATAGTACAATGGGGAAACTAATAAACCAGTATGGGTGTCGAATCAGTAAAGCAATCGTCGTATCAATAATATCAATTAGTAAAGAAATCTATAAAGCAGAAAAATTAAACCATCAGTAAAGACTGTCGAAATCATATCAATGCAATAGAACTCTAATGATATACACATGATATCCTATTATTTTATATAAGTATCAAATCAGTAATTTAATCACATGCTCAGTATTAGCAGAGTGAATCAATAACAGTAATAGTGAATCAGTAGTAGTATCAAACAATATCGATATCCATATCGGTAACAATATCAACACAGTGTCATCAGTAAAACTGGTGGCAATAACAGTAAATATATGCAGTGATAGTAATTCAATATAGTATCAGTAAAGCCATACAAAATAATAAATATGTAACATGCATTTCGATGGTCACATGTAAACAAGAAGTCTTGGTTGTCATAATGTTTTTCAGTGGTCGATAATCAATAATCAGTAACCATTAATTCAATAAATAGAGTCATCAGTCTTTGTCCGTTAACATGGTAATAACTTCTTATAACTTCTAATTGTTGTATCATTGTATCACCTGAATCAGTAGAGGATAACACCCAACCATAGTATTTAAAAGAAAGTCTGTCGACCCACCATCATGTACAAGTCAATCCATCTTCGACCAATGGGTCAACCAATCTTTATTTGGCTTTTACACACATTACAATTAAAGCAATAACAACGAGCTATTATCCAATCACATATAATTTTCATTTTCAATGGTTGTATTAATAGTATGCTTGAATAAAAACACCCAATTTTTATACATTGTAAATCATACAAAATTCAAAAACTTCTCTGAAATGGTATCGGAGCAATACACCAACCAGAAGATGAGAAATAAGTGTCATACAAGATAAAATTCTATGCCATAGAAGTCACCTCTTGAACCTTATATGGGACAAAGTGCTACATGGCGGGAGTCACCACTTAAACTTGTAGGGCCACCTCTAGAATCTTATCTATCTGGTGGATGATTATGGGATAAAGATGCTGACAAGAATGTCAGTTACTTAAATGGGGGAGATTCTGAAACCCTTTAAATAAATGAAGCTAAATTCTTAAACACTGAGGCGCATTTTGGTGTAATAGTTATAATTTCATTAAGAAACTCTGCAATTAAGCGTGTTCACCTCGGAGAAATCTTGGAATGGATGACCTCCCGGGAAGTTACACCAGCGGGACAAAATAGTGAGGCCCTTGGGCCAAAGAGGACAATATTTCAATAGTTTAGTGTTTGTGTTGTTACACGAGACCTGTTGCCTATCACCATATAACTAACATAACTTAATCTCTTGCATATCTCGAGATATTCTATGCATTAAGAGTAGGTTTTATAATCACATTTTAGTAGAATAATTTTTCTCTGATATCAAGACAATTTGCATTTTCATCGTTATTTTGTAGTTTTTTAGTTGCATTCATCACATCATTTTTTAAACCATTGTCAGCATATATGTGTTCTAGTCACCATGAAACTTATTGCAGTTACGGTTGAACATAATAGACTAGCACTATTTCTTGAATAAACCTCAGCCTTGAAGAGTTATGATTTTGAGTTGTCAAAAAAGGGTATAGGTTGACGCTTCTATTTTCAACGAAAAGTATAATCCAAATTCTTTTTTGTATTTGTTCTCGTAGATGGAGGTTTTCTTTGATTCTTCACTTAACATCACATGGGTAGTTGCAACGCAATTGATTCATGATAATAAAGTTACTAGGATTTGCCAAAAGATTTTGATGAGAGGTCAAAAATTAAATTTGATTGCTAAGGTGAACATCCTATTTTTGCATGTGATGAAATGAAACATTGGCTTCAGCAAAAATACATTCTCATATATTACAACAGGAAGTTAGTTGAACAGTTGATAGACCTCAAATAGGGTGCTCAAGCCGTCATTGAATATTTGAATAAGTTTAAGGAACTCACTACTCTTGTTGTTTCATTAAGTAGCCTTTGGTAGGCATGTCTAGATTGAATGGCTTAAAATTTGAATCATGAAGAGATTAATTTTCATTATGATGCTCTTTGATATTAGTATGTTATGCTGACATTAAAATTTCGTTTGGGACGGCTTTTTTACTGCTTTTTTAAGCAGTTTTCTAGTAAAAAGTAGTAAAAAAGGCGTCCCAAACGAAGCCTAAGATTGTTGGCATTTTCACTTTGACACACTGAATTTGTATTCTTCAAAACTTATTAACAGTCAGAGGCCTACAAAATTAGGTAGGACCACATTACTAAAAGTTTTGCTATGGAGGCATGTAGATAATAGCCGCATGAACATTTAAATGTGATCAGAATCACTCTTACATGAAAGTTTGAATCATTATGCAACAATGCTTGTCTTATTAACTCTCAAGAAAAATGGCTTATGAAGAACGTTTTAAGTTTAACTAGAAACAAAATTACGATTCAATATATGTTCACAATTTTATGTTTAGATGAAATGTTGGATCTAATTTTTTGGATCCTTATTCTTCTCCATGATTGGTAATGGAAGTGGTACCAGCAAATCATGTTTTGTCAATGCTAGACTAGTTAAATGGAGGAAGTTGCTAAACAAACTCTAGGCCCATTTACTCCCTTATCTATGTTTAATGAATCATGGCAATTCATCAACTTGGATTTTATGTTAGAATTACCCAATACTACCCATGAACAAGCTTCTATATTAATGATCTTCTTTTTTTGAAAATGTAACATTTTATTTCCTATTCTAGAACTATTAATGCCTCTGTTGTGGACATTTTTTTGGCCTCCACTTCCATTGCATTTGGTAGGGTGCAAGATTTGCCAGCTATATTTAAAAATTTTATAGAAATTATTTTGAAAAAAAATTCCATCTTCCTATCACCTTTAAAGAGATGAACAATCAGAAGTTGTGAACAGGGGCCTAAATAATTGCTTCATTGCTTTGATGTTGACCACATAACACTATCATATTCATTGCATATCGGTTTTATGCTCGTGGGAGTCACTCTCTTTCAGTGATTTGATGCGATGTGCATACTTTAGTTAAGGGTCGTACAACCCGTGACACATAACAATGCGCTACTTTGTTTCTTTTGAAGATAGATATTCACGAGGGTACGAGCTGCCTAACTTTAACAACTGGCGTGCACGTTACCAAAAACACTTGTGCACCAGTGACTTACAATGTGATGAACGTTTTATCATTTTATCATGAAGTGTTTAACCAGAAAATTACTAGAGATATGTAGAGATTTTTTTATATTTTTACAATTAATGTAAATGCATTTTGTTAAAAAGGTAGATAATTTTTTTTACTTTTACCTTCCCCTTTTTAAAAATAATTATTACCCGTATTCAGGTGTATTTACGCTCGTATTTCAGCTGCTGGTGAATACTCTAAGAAACCAAAGCCAAAGCCTCAAAATGACATCATAGGATCCTAAGCCGATGGGGCCCGCAGGTGTATCTTCTCTGTCTTTTAGCAAGGGGATCCTAGGCTTACGGGGCCCACAGGTGTACTTTCAATCATGTTTTAAAATTGCGCAATACAAGGCTGGCCTTGAGGTCCGCATTTGCGCAATTCTAGTAAAAAACGCCTCGATGCTTACGCCTCAAATTTTTTTTATGAGGCTTGCGCCTCAACTTGGTTAAGGCCCGCCTCGCCTCACTGGCATGAGGCTTACGCCTCACGCTATATATATTAAAACTTACATAAATCTTGAAGTAAATGCCCAACATTGGACTCTATAGGAGAGGAAGGGGAGAGAGTAGTTCACCATAATGATGATTCAAATGAGGAACCCCTTAATGATGACAGTGCTGATGACTTATGAGTTCTTATGTGATATGTCATTGCTATTTATTTTTGAAATCGGAATTATATGTTAATGAAAAGAATACTAGAATTTCGGAAAGATAGAATTTTGAGTTGAACTATATTTCATGTTGTCTTATTATTGAGATATTTTGATTTCACTTCATATCTTATGCTTTTTTATGTTTTATATTATTCATTCATTAGTATATAACAAATTTATCATTTTATGTTTATACAATCTTTTGATTTTGAGGCTTACGCCTCAAATCGCCTTGAGATTTACGCCTCGCCTCACGAATGAAAAACGCCTCATTACCCGAACTCGCAATTTTAAACATTGCCTTCAATGTCCTTTAGCAAAAGGATGCTACGCTGGCGGGGTCCACAAATAATTTGAATTCAATGTTATAAATAGGAGGGTTGTTCAATTCATTTTCTTCATATTTCATTTCTCCAAAAAACTTTGTTGGGGGACTTAGGTGTGTACAAATTAAGAGCTAGGAGGAAGAAGCTTGATTTTTATTTGTTAGCGAACAACTAATTATCTTACAAGTTCACTGTATGTTGCATTTTGTTATGATTTAAAATTTTCTTTTATATTTGTTTTCAGTGTCGGAAATCTATAATGTCATATATTTTAATTATTTTTGGTTGACTTAGAAACTTATAGGTAGATTTTGATTTTTTTTTGAAAAATTCTCTAAGTAATGTATTTTGTTGAAAGTTTTAGCAATACTCCGGTGTCGTCCTCGTGTAGGGGGCTACATCAGAAATGTAAAGCCTTATCGACTTCCAAGAAAGGCGGTCACGGTAGGTGTCAGGTGACATGGCAATCGCAGTCTCATTCCCCGTTCTCAAATAAAAGGGATCACGGGGTCTTCAAGTGCTTGTTTAAAACACACTATTTTTTCCACCTAAAAAAGGCAGTGACGAGTATTTATTTGTTTTTATAAATAATAATTTACCCGCTCACTAATAAAAGCGATCACAGGTACTTATATTTCATGCATACGATTTTTTTCGTTTTTTAATAAAAGCGATCATGAGCACTTATTTTTTCAGGCTCACTAATAAAAGCGGTCACGAGTACTTATATTTTATGCATAAAAATTTAAAATATTAGTGTCGGGCTTTTACCTTGGGTGCGCAGTGATCGAGGTAACGCTGGCGAACAGTGGCGACAAATAAAATTTTGCGATGCACAATTTAATTTTTTTCACCTATGCAATGTAATTAGTTACACATGATATTTAAAAAAAAAGTTAGAGAGAGAAAAAGATAAAAAAAGAGAGTTCTCTCTTTCTAAAAAGCGAAAGAGAAGGGAATGACTCTCTTTCTAAAAAGCGAAAGAGAGGGAAAAAGAGGAATTTGCATACGGTTTAGGATGCACAGGAAATGGAGGGTGAGATTTAGAGAGATAAAATCCCTCTCTCCCCAATTTTAGGGAGAAAATGAAGGGAATTTTCTCTCGCTAGGAAGGGATTATGGAGGAATGGTGGTGAATGGAGATATTTAAGATGGAGAGGATATCATATGTGAAGAAATTTCTTTCTCATTCTAGAAAGAAAAATTTCTCTTTAGGCTGGAGAGAGAAAGTGGAGGGTGAATGATATTTTTGGTTGGAGGTGTATATGATGTGTGTACGAGTATTTTTTGTGAAGGGAGGGTTGGTGATTTGAGGCTGGTGAATGAGGGAAGAGGAAGATGAAGGAAAAAAAGAAGAAATGGAAGATGAATTTCTTCTTTTCCTTCATCTTCCTCTTCCTTTCCTCCATATTCTTCTTCTTCCTCCACTTTCTTCTCCAAACATACTCTAACCTTAAATCCTAATTATTCAATTTCTCAAAAAAAAAAAAAAAACCTCAAACCACCAATCTCTATTTACAAAAAATATTCTCACCCACATCCTACACACCTCCAACCAAAAAGCTCCTTCACCCTCAACTTTCTCTCTCAAGTCTAGAGAGAAAATTCTCTCTCTAGAGAAATTTCTTTACGCATGATTCCCTCTCCATTCCAAACATCTCCCTTCACTACCATTCATTCATATTCCCTTCTTAGTGAGAGAAAGAAAATTTTCTTCTCTTTCTCTCTCTAAAATTGGAGAGGGATTTTCTCTCTCTAAACCTCACCCTCCATTCCCCATGTATCTTAAACCTCTTCCTATGCAAATCCCTCTTTTTCCCTTCTTTCTTTTTCTAGAAAGAGCCATTCCCTTCACCTTCTCTTTCCAAAATTGAAGGGAATTTTCTCTCACTAGGAAGGGAATATGGAGGAATGGTGGTGGAGGGAGATATTTAAGATGGAGAGGAAATCATATGTGAAGAAATTTCTTTCTCATTCTAGAAAGAAAAATTTCTCTTTAGGCTGGAGAGAGAAAGTGGAGGGTGAATGATATTTTTGGTTGGAGGTGTATATGATGTGTGTACGAGTATTTTTTGTGAAGGGAGGTTGGTGATTTGAGGATGGTGAATGAGGGAAGAGGAAGGAGAAGAAGAAGAAATGGATGAATTTCTTGTTTTCCTTCCTCCTCCTCTTCCTTTCCTCCATATTCTTCTTCTTCCTCCACTTTCTTCTCCAAACATACTCTAACCTTAAATCCTAATTATTCAATTTCTCAAAAAAAAAAAAAAACCTCAAACCACCAATCTCCATTTACAAAAAATATTCTCACCCACATCCTACACACCTCTAACCAAAAAGCTCATTCACCCTCAACTTTCTCTCTCAAGCCTAGAGAGAAAATTTTCTCTCTAGAATGAGAGAAAATTCTCTCTAGAATGAGAGAAAATTCTCTCTAGAATGAGAGAAATTTCTTTACACATGATTCCCTCTCCATTCCAAACATCTCCCTTCACTACCATTCATTCATATTCCCTTCTTAGTGAGAGAAAGAAAATTTTCTTCTCTTTCTCTTTATAAAATTGGAGAGGGATTTTCTCTCTCTAAACCTCACCCTCCATTCCCCATGTATCTTAAACCTCTTCCTATGCAAATCCCTCTTTTTCCCTTCTTTCTTTTTCTAGAAAGAGCCATTCCCTTCACCTTCTCTCTCCAAAATTTGAGAGAGAGGTTCTCTCTCTAAACTTCACCCCCACTCTTTAACGCGTCATACGTCTTTTTCACTAAGACCCTCTCTTTCTCTCTCTAGAAAGGAAGCTCACTATTTCTTTTTTTCTTTTTCTCTCTGATTTTTTTTAAAAGAACATGTGTAATTAATTATATTGCATATGTGATAAAAAATAAATAAATTGTGCATCGCAGGGTTTCCTTTGTCGCCTTCGTTCGTTGTCGTTGTCTCGATCACTGCACATCCAAGGTAAAAGCCAACACTAGTATTTCAAATTTCTATGCATGAAATATAAGTACTCATGACCGCTTTTATTAGCGAGTAAGGAAACATAAGTATCCGTTGTCGCTTTTATTAGCAAGCGAGAAAATTCGTATGCATGAAATATAAGTATTCGTGATCGTTTTTATAAGCGAGTGGACAAATTTATTTTTTATAAAAAAAATTAAGTACTAGTCTTTGACTTTTTTTTGCGGGAAAATATTGTTTTTTAAACAGTTACTTAAAGACCCCGTGACACTTTTATTAGCGAGCGGGGAATGAGACTGCGGCCGTGATGTTACCTGACACTTACCGTGACTGTCTTTCTTGGCAGGCGTGAATGTTTTACACTTCTGATGCAGTCCCCAACACAGGGACGATATTGGAGTGTTGCCGAAACTTTAAACAAAATTCATGACTTAGAAAATTAAAAAAAAATTAAATCTACATAAAATTTTAAGTCAATTAAAAATAGTTAAAACATATGACATCATAGGTTTCCGATATTGAAAACAAATATAGAAGAACAATTCAAATCATAACAAAATGCAATATACAATGAACTTGTAAGGAAATTAGTTGTTCGCGAACATATATGAATCAAGCTTCTTTCTTCTAGCTCTTGACTTGCACACATGTAAGTCCCCTATTAAATTTCTTTGTAGAAATGAAATGTGAAGAAAATGAGCTGAGTATTCATCCTATTTATAACATTGAATTCAAATTATTTGTGGGCCCTGCCAGCTTATGATTCCTTTGCTAAAGGACATTGAAGGTACACCTGTGGGCCCCACAAGTCTAGGATCCCTTTGCTAAAAGATAGAGAAGGTACACCTGCAGGCCCCATCGACTTAAGATCCTAAGATGCCATTTCGAGGCTTTGGCCTTGGATTCATAGAGTATTCACCAGCTTGTGAAATACGAGCATAAATACACCTGAATACATGCAATAATTATCTTAAAAAAGGGGAAGATAAAAGTAAAAAAATCTACATTTTTAACAAAATGTATTTGTATTAATTATAAAAATGTCAGAAAATCCATATATATCCCCGATAATTTTCTGGTTAAATCATTCATGATAAAATGAGAAAGCGTCCATCACATTGCAACTTGCAAGTTACAGGTGCACAAGTGCTTTTGGTAACATGCACGCCAGCTGTTAAAGTTAGGCGGCTCGTACGCCTCGTAAACATCTGTCTTTAGAAAGAAACAAAATAGTGCACTGTTATGTTTCACGGGTTGTACGACTCTTAACTAAAGTATGCACATCGCGCCAAATCACTGAAAGAGTCTCACAAGTATATGACCAATGTGTAATGAATATGATAGTGTTATATGGTCAACATCAAGGCATAAGCAGATGCATTCAACCCCACAAGCAAAGAAATTGGAATTGATAGTTGTCTTCACACGAGTCATGCAAGAAGACACAGTAGCCCCTTCTGCATCCACTTGCAAGCACTAATGGAAGCTTTTAATGTCTTGAGATGTAAGCAACAATTGCTATAAGAATTAGAAAAGTCAATATGCAGGGAAGGATAAATGACATATGCGAGTTCCTACGAGTCATTGTGGGTAAGCTCTCGCGTATGCAAATACTTATAAGCCATACACCCTGTGTGCACCTATAAACAAAATACAAAGTGACAATCAGGTGTAAATGCCTACGAGTTACTATAGGAAACTCAACGTGTATACGATAGGCCATATGCAATCATCTAAAAATACAAAACATGAGATTCATTAGTGCACTATGAGCCAACTGCAGAAAATAATAAGTAGTGCACGATAGTCTATCTGTACAAAACAACAAACAACTCAATCCAGAAGCTACTACAAAATGCCACCGGATATGCAACATCCTTGCAAGCGGACAGAAGGCGTATACAAGCATCCAAATAGAATGCTATATTCAAAAAATGAGGTCACCCGCACAGTTGATCGGTGTTAAAATATTACAAAAAATGCCTCTGTATATGCAACGTTGTCTGTATACACATAGGTACACATGGGGTAAGTGCAATCACAAAACCCGTGTCGGCTCCGATGAGCGTGTTGTAGGAACACACGTGACGTTTAGCGATGTTGTGCAAGTTATTAAATTTGAATCTGATCCTCCTAAGCAGGTAAATAGGAGTCAACAACGTTCATCAGATAATCATAAAATGCCCCTAAACACTGGCATGGGCTCCAGCGAGCATGTTATGAGCATACATGTTATGTCTAGGAATGCTGCGCGGGTTAAACAATAAACCTAAATTCGTGCCCGATCATTCTATATGGGTAGATAGGAGTCAATACGGCTAGAACTATCAAACAAATATACGGTCAGGGTGTCGATCGAAATATCTATTTTATACGTTCATATAAGACCTTCAAGGTTCATGAAAAAGAAAATTCATTCACAAACGTATAAAGCCTACGAAACCGGATCCTCTGTCGACAGCTTGACATAGTCGACAAGGTTCAATCCACAAATGTAAATAACCTCATATATATCCTGATGATGACCATGTTGAATGTAAATCTCAACCGGAGGGGTCAATTTTAAATATCCAAAATATCATTCAAATTCCCATCAAAACCCCAAAATCCCATAATCCAAATATTTAAAATTGAAATAATCCATCAAATCGCTTAAAGCAAAATCCATCCACCCTCCACAATAATTTGCCAAGGTAGACAAATTAAAATTTACTTCAGCTCACGTAGAAGTAATGTCTAGTCGAAAAATATCACTAAGATTCATTCTCAAAATAGTCTCCTGCTAGTAAGGATGCGGTACATGTCCTTTAACCAGCAGTTTTGCCGCCAAATGGCACCACAGGATAAACGGTTATGACTAGTGGCCCTCTGAACCGAGTGATTCTGCCGTCAAATAGCACCACGAGATAACAGTTATGGGCCTTATGGCTATAGACAATATGTTTCCTAGTGACATCAAATCCTTGAGATATGAATCAATATGATATAATCGATAAGGCACAAAGCCCTCTATTAGTTAAGGTGGATTCAAATATGTCCCCTTAGACAAACATTCACCCCAGGTTTATAAGGTAGCCTTGGACAGTTGGACGAAGCAACCCATGGATGCCGATAAGGATCCTTTCGTCACGTTGGGTCGACTACCTCCTCTGACTAGGTAGACCAGGGACCACGATGGCCCGGGACGATGGAACAATGAGATCTTGATCGGGTCCATCATCTATTTCCCCACCATCCGCTTTAAGTGCAAGATGGTGAAATTCTCAATTTTAAATATCACATTTTCCAACGTTTAACCCATGCTCCTACTATATGCCAGATAACACATCTCTACGTATCTGATTGACAACTAGCCTTAATCGAAAGTTCTCTCTCGTGATCGGGAGGGGTAATTAACTAAAAGGGCTTGCGCCTATTGGAAACAAGAACTCAGATCATAAATTTCTCACAAAATGAGGTCGAAATCTTTGGGTAGTGTCTTATCTACAATCACATCTGCCTTCCTAAAATTTACCCCGGAACTTAATTCTATTTTTCGGAGCCCACAAGCACGTTGGTTTGTGAATGAGCTCGTTTTGGTAGTTCAAAAAAACTCGCTAGATGTGTTCGTATGCAGGTTTATTTGATAGTTTGAAAACCTTTACTAGATATGTTCGTGAATAGACATGTTTGGTAGCTCAAAAACACTCACTATATATGTTCGTGAACATGCTTGTTTTGTAGTTTGAAGAAATCGCTAGAAATGTTCGCGAACATGTTTGTTAGTAGGTTTGATAAAGTTCATTCGTTAAGCTAATGAATATTTAAAAGTAAAGCTAATTATAGCTTGATAAGACTCATTTGTTTAAAGCTCGATAAACATGAAACGAATCGAACAGGAACCGAACATGAACCAAACATGATATCCATTAACTTAAACACGAACAGGAAAGCTCGAATCGAGCTCAAATAAATATGTACAAGCTGATAATAAACAAACACAAACATGAACAAGCACATGCTCGACTCGGCTCGATTCGTTTATAGCCCGACGTGCTGATTTTAAAAGTATTAAAAATAAAATAAATACGCCTATTCGGCACACATCTTAAATATTTTATGATTTTTTAAATATAATTACTTTAATTTAAAATTTTTATTGATTAAAAAAAAATTCTCCTCTCCATAGCCTCAAATTAATCGCCTACACTCAGTCCCTTATTCTTTGAACATTCTCATTTCATTTCTCTAGCGGGTTGTGGTTTGGGTTTTTCAACGACACATAATGCCATCTCAACATCGATGTCTGATACCATCACAACATTATCATTTTATAACCATATGAACATCAAAATTTGACACTGCCTTGACATTAATGCTTGATGCCATCAATTTCTACTCCCACATTCATGCCCCCAGGTTGTCTCAACATTTCATTTTTTCCCTATGTTGTCTCAACATTGACAGCTGGTACGGTCTTGACATCTCAACATTGATGTTCGACTCTCGACAATTTTTTCATCTCCACTCTCGATGCCTGACACACAACATCGATGCCTAACTCTCCACATCCCAATATTTATCATTTTAAGCATAAATCTTAATTTAATGACTAATTATTTTTTAATTTTTCTTAATATTCTACTTAGTCAAATTCTATACACTATTTTTAAGATGTAAAAATTATAATGACGTATCCAATCTGTATTGTTATCCTATATTTTCAATAATTAATGTGTTTCGTGTCTGTATTGTGTCCGAGTCTATGCATCATAGGATAGCATTATTCCTATTTTTGTGAGTCATTTGATTGTGGATTGATAATCACTTATGTCACAATTTTGCTGAACTTTTTATTTATTAAAGCAGGAAATGATGGGACTTGCGTACTTTATGCTAGATCAATCAAGGAAGGATTCAGAGACTTGCATGGAAACTGCTTTTAACACCTACTTGGTATAATTTTAACTCCTTTCTTCTCATGATATTTTATTATTTTTTCAAAGATTTTACATGGCCTATAGTACCTCATGCAAAAGCTTTTACAATACTATTATGTTGCATATTTTTGTGAAAATCATTTATATACCTTACAGGTGTTCTTACTCTGTTTGTTTTTGGTAAAAACATATTGATGTTTCCTTATATTTTCTGAAGCTCATCTAAGAAAATGATTCAAGTATCATTTTATGCTAATGATTACATCCCTATTTGTCTGTAGAAACTTGTGCCTTCAGCTCAGAGAAATGCTACAAGATGTGGGCTCTGGTGGGCAGAAATTCTGAAGGCTAGGGGCCAATATAAAGAGGCAGCTGGCATTTATTTTCGCATTTCTAGTGAGGTGATTTTCTTAACTCAGAGGATAAATATGCTAGCATGTGTTTGTTCTTTTACTTGTGTGCCTATGTATTTATGTCCATTTATGCATATATTTAGAGTATCTTATCAATCATGTTTCTTCTATCTGTGCTCTTGGCGGCTTTTCTTCCCCAGGAACCACCTCTACATGCAGCTGTAATGCTTGAGCAGGCTTCATACAGCTATTTATTTTCTAGACCAACTATGTTGCGCAAGTATGGTTTTCATCTTATACTTGCCGGTAATCGTTACTATGTTTCTGATCAGGTATATCTATTTTCCATAAACTTTACCTGTGCATAGGATAAACTGTATCTGATGAATCAAAGTTTTCTTGATTTCCTTTGCCGGGTGTCTTTCCAATGCAGAGACCACATGCACTTCGAACATATAGAAACGCTCTCTTAGTTTACGGAGGAATTCCTTGGAATTTTATTCTTGACCATGTTCATTACAATATTGGAAGGTAGTTATGGCATTCATTTTCCTAATAGTTTTTCGTATATATTTGAATAATAGGGGGCCTTGTGATAGACGGAATTCTTCCAATTCTGATATCTCAAAATCCATCATATGGTTCAGGTGGTATGCTTTTGTTGGAGTATTTGATGTGTCTGTGAAGCACATGTTGGAGATTCTTGCATGCAGCCATCAGTCAGCGACAACGCAAGATTTATTCCTGGGGAACTTCTTCGAAACTGTCGAGGTAGTTCACCTGGATTTGCTTCCCACTTTCTTTTTATTTGGCCAAACTCTGTTTTGTTCTTAATAGGTGTTTTGTTGATTCATCAGAATATGGGGAAGATATTTGAAGTTAACAAGCTTCAGCTTCCTGTTGTAAATATGTCATCCATCCAAGTTATTTATGAAGATCACCGGACTTATGCATCATTTGCAGATGTAAGTTGGAAAACCTTAGACAAACTCCTGCTGCACACCCACGAAATTCCAAGATATTGATTAACTGGCTAGATCTCCCAATCTAGATTTAAATTTCACGACCTTCCTCAATCCCCGTAGAACTCTTTTAAGCTAGATTTGCATGACTTCATTACAAATTCAGCTTTGGTAGAAAATAAAGGATGTTTACCTTGGAGATTCAATTACAAATAATTAATTAACTCAGTTTTTTATATTGTTTCCATCAAGCAATGGATTAATAATTGGTAGCCAACGCTAAATAAGAATGAACTATTGGACATATTTAACCTTGTTATTGCATGTTTTTATACTTGGAATTACCAGGTTACTTGTTATTCAACAACACTTAGTTTCCATTCTTATTTTTGTGTTCTTCTCCAATTTTCCACTTGTACTAATTATCACCAATAAATTTGCCGTATACAAAAATGCTCTGGTATGCTGAGTACATCTAATTTATCTAAAATGATTAGAAAGGAAAAAAAGTTTAGAAGAAGTGTGTCATGGGTATTGTAAAACTTGAAGAGGATCAAATCGTAAGCATCACACACATTTCGATGCTCTGCGACAAAAATAGTCCAATTTTCAAAGTATTCGGATTTCGACGAAATTAATTTTATAAAAGTGTACATTAAATTTCAATTAAATCGATATAAAGGACTTATAATATAAAACTCGAAGAAAGTTGATCGTAAGCGTTGCATGCATTTTGATGCACCGCGATAAAATTTAGACAAATTTTCAAAGTCGTCGGTCTTTGACGAAAATAATTTTATAAAATAGTATATGAAATTTTGAGCAAATCGGTTCGGTACCCTTAAAGTTCTAAATGGCTTTGGGAAGAACAAATGACCAATTTGCCCTTACATGCCTTTATTTTTCTTTAGGATTCTTAAGGGCTATTAAGTCCTTTAGAAAAATTTTGAAAACTTATTTGATTTTTAATTACAAATCTATGTGAAATTCCATGTATGTCATTTATACCAATTTCTTCGAAATATTATGTACAATTTTATAAAATTATTTTTGTCGAAAATTGATGACTTTGAAAATCCACTTAAATTTCGTCGCGGCACATCGAAAAGAATGCGATGTCTAAAATTAACATTTTCTGGTTTTACAATCATGACATATAAAAAATTTCCCACGTTTTGGAAATTAAAATCGCCAAAGTTCCATAATATAAAAATTACTTAATAGCCCATGAAAGTCTTAAGGAAATTTTTTCAGGTAAGGGTAATTAAGTAATTTGGAAATCTCTAACCGCCTGATGCAATAAAAAAGATCGCAAAAATATATAAAAACTTGATCTTTCTTTTAGAATAAGAAAATACAATAATTAAGCACAACACAACTTAACTTTCATATTATAAAGACAACACATACAAACTTATAACATAAAACATCCAAAACTGCATTTCCTTGAGAAGAAAGATACAAATGGAGTGGTCACTTTCGGATAGAAGAATTAGATAAGAAGTCTGAGACAGAATCGTAGAGAGGATAAGAGAAATGGAACAAGCTTGCAAGCTTTTCCGCAGGTTTTTTTGCTCCAAAAATTACTTCATATCATCCTCTATTTTCTTACAAAACAACCCATATATATATAGGTGAAAAGAGGCAGCCAAACAACCCCATTTACCTCCAACCAAACCAATCAGGAAAGGGGAAACAGAAGGTCGGCAGGTGGCTCCAGGAGCCGTATCCGAAGGGACCACACAGGGGAGAGGAATGGGCAACCACGGGACAGGAGCCAGACGGAGAAACCAAACGGGCAATAGAAAGGGGGAGGGGGGAATGAACCTGATTTGACATTTATGAACTGATTTTAGAAAAAGAAAACAATAACTAACCAAAGGGGAAGCTCAAACCGAGCTACCAAACCCAAACAAGGAACCAAATCAACCCAAAAAACAAGACACATCTATTGCCCACCCCTTTGCCTACATCAAATTCTTTCTCGGTTGAAAGGGCTCATCTCCTGATGAGGATGCTTGAATACGTTTCTGACGAGATGAAGGCGCCGCATCTAGCTCTTGCATTATGGCCGCATACTTCTTCATGATTTTTTTTACATCTTCAGGATAATTTATCTTTCTAGCTTGAATTTGGCCCGAAGATTTTGCTTTTTCTTTTTGTATTTTTTTGTACATAATTGCATCTTCATATGAAGTTTGTATAGTTCGTTTTGTAGCGGATCGGTAGAATCTCCTTGTGGCGGAATTCTTCTGTTCATTGGAATTTGGAATTCAGGATTTCTTGGCTGATTTTCACCCACAACTGACTCATTATTTTTATGTTTTTACAGTTTCCTAAATACTAAAAAAAAAACACGAACAACCTAGGCTCTGATATCAAATTGATGCAATAAAAAATATCACATAATACATAAAAACTAGGTCTTTCTTTTATAATAAGAAAATACAATAATTAAGCAAAACACAACTTAACTTTCATATTATAAAGAGGACGCATACAAACTTATAACATAAAACATCTAAAACTACATTTCCTTGAGAAGAAAGATACAAATGGGGTGGTCACTTGCAGATAGAAGAATTACATAATAAGTTCGAGACGAAATCGTAGAGAGGAGAAGAGAAATGGAACAAGCTCGCAAGCTTTTCCAAGAAGAAAACCGTAAGTTTTTTGGCTCCAAAAATTACTTCATATCATTCTCAATTTTCTTACAAAACAACCCATATATATAGGTGAAATGAGGCAGCCAAACCGCCCCATTTACCTTGAGCTGAACCAATCAGGAAAGGGGAAACAAAAGGTCAGCAGGCGGCTTCAGGAGCAGTAGCTAAAGGGACCACACAGGGGAGAGGAACATGCAAACACGGGGAACAGTAACAGCCAATCATGGGACAGGAACCAACCACAGGACATGAGCCAGGCAGAGAAACCGAACGTGCAACAGAGAGGGGTAGGGGGGAATGAACCTGATTTGACATTTATGAGCTGATTTTAGAAGAAGAAAACAGCAGCTCACCAAAGGGTTAGCTCAAACCGAGCTAACCAAACCCAAACAAGGAACCAAATCAAAAAATAAGGAACATTTATTGCCCCCCCCGGGCGTCTGCCTACATCACCGCCTAAAAGGCTTAAGAGGCCAAATGAATCGGTCATCCCCCTCGCGCCATTTTCCTTTTAGCCGAATAGAGGAGGCGGACAAGGGACGAAGAAAAGGTTTCGTGGCGGCGGCGGCGGTTTCCAGCGACCAACTTTGGGGAAAATTGTGATGGGAGATTCAAGGAAGACTAAGGTATGTTTATAAACAAGAATATCCTCCAATTCACATATATTTCTTGAGGAAAAAAATTCTAGGGTTTCTCCAAAACCTAAAATTTTTCATGGGGATTGTTAGGGATAGTTGAAGGAATGATTTAAAGCATATAAATGAAGTTTTCCGAAATTTTTAGTGGGTTTGGAAAATTAGGGTTTGTCATATTTTTGGATTTTTAAGAAATTTTTTAATGATTTTTGTTCCTAATGATCTTAGGAATAATTTTAATGAAAGAAATTTAGTATTTTCATAAAATTGTAATTTTCCAAAATTTTAAATTAAAATGATCCGAAAATAAATTTACCTAAGTATTAATTAGATTTAAGGGAAATATTTGTATGGTTATATTATGAAATTAGTGAATATATGATTTCTAAAATTTTGGTTTTTGAGTAAATCCGAAAATTAAGTTTATTTTAGTTTAAATTAGGAAATTGTTATCTCCTTTAGTTAACTACAAGTTTTCCCTCTGCTGTTCTTAATTTTCATTACGGTAACATGCTATATTGATTGCTAGATTAATTGTTAGCATTCTTTCTTGAGAATATTAACTTTACCTTTTATCTCTTGTCTTTAAAATGCATTTTTGTGTGTGGAATCAGCTTAATGTGAATGAAAACTTGTGGAAATCATTGGAGGAGGAAATGGTTCCATTGGCGTCTACTATTAAATCGAATTGGCTTGAATCACAGTCAAGGTTGTCCTTAAAAAAGTATGATGACTCTCATGTTTGTGTTGTTGGAGGTATGGTTTAACTTTCAGTCTGATTTCTGATTGGTATTCATAATTTTGCAGCCCCCTTAAATTAGGGACAGGAATTGTGGATTTTAAAGTACCAATATTCAGCATGTTTATATTTTGTGTTACAATTATTTTATATTGAAAAGTGTGTAACCTATGCATATAACTATAAGTTTTTGAGAGAGTTTACAGTTTTTGATGTATAAAATTGAAAGATGTAGCCACTTCAGCTCCAACTTTGTTTGGGATTGCTTTTGGTTTTATTTTTAGAAAACAGGTTAAAGGAATCATAAAGCAAGTTTAATAAGTCATTTTTTTGTTTCTGAAAACAAGTAGAGTTGTTTTGATGTTAGTTTTGTGTACCTTTCTCCATTCATTTCTATTCATCATAGGCCTGCTTTAGTCATGTAGTATTGTCTACGCCAAATCTTGCATTAAATGCCAATGTGGTTGTTTATCTGGAGTTGAATAATTGTTTTTTTTTTGTCTCACTAAAACATCAAGCATACTTGAAATTTTGAAACAAGAAGTTTTATGAATGCTACCTTACGTGATTGATTATTATATTTCACAACCCAACTTCATGCGTGGTTAACGTTTTTAAAATGGCATGTTTTATACATGCTATCTCAACACTTGAGTGCTTTTCTGTTTTTTTTTTTAAACAAGAGCTGGCTTTAGAGTTCTAAAAGCTACTCAAGACCCTAAGAGATAGGAGGCAAAGTTCATTGGAAATAGACTGATGGTTTTCGCGTGACTTATAAATTTGCTAAACGATGTACCCTTATTATGCTTTAAACTTTGCTAGAGTGTTTTTTTTAATGTTTTGTTTTGCTAGGCATACTTAATTTTTATGTTTAATTGCTTGCAGAAGCAATAAAACTCGATATTGAGTTCAGAAATCCTCTTCAGATTCCAATTTCTGTTTTCAGCCTTTCTCTTATTTGTGATATCTGTGAAAAATCTAAAGAGACAAAGATTGGTAAATCACCTTCCCTTCTATATGTCAGTAATTCAGTCAGTGCATTTCTTAACTTTCTATAATATTTATATGTTAACTATGCAGATGGAGGTACATCTTCTTTTGGATTCAATGATATTGAAGAACTTAAGGAGGCTCCTAGTTGTAGGTACAGGCTATTTAAGTTTCATTGTTCTCGGCTGGAACCTTTTTGGTTTTCACCTGACTTTGAATTCTGAGAACTTACGAATTGATTTTCTTACTACAGTTTATTATGATTGTTGCAGAAGTAGAATTGGTGATGTTTCAAATCTTGTCCTATCAGAGTTTGATCTGGTTCTTGGTGGAGGTGAGGCTAAAAGGGTAGGTTTTGCATATTGCTAAATATTCTTATCTCACACGCCTATGAACCTGCTAGACCCTCAAGTATCAAATGCTTGAAGGGTTTTTTTTTTCCCCAACTGATATAAATGGAGTAGAACAAACTGCTGGTTGAAATTTGGTAAAATTGCATATAGATATAGGCTAGATCCCTCATACTCGTGTTGTAATTAGGTATCTATTTTTCTGAATTCACTCCCCAAGCAGGCTAGTATTTTTTCTTCTGGTAAACTGTTATGACAATAAAATGGAGTTTTTTGTGCTTTTAAAATATATGGGTTGTAAAAGCGCTCAGGGACTCGAGGGATGATCCCTCTCTTAGAACTCTTTTAGAGTCTAGGAATCTTATGTTGATCAACATGAAGTTTTTAAAGGTAGAACATTTCATTTTCCCATATATTTCCCATTGGCAAAATTTTGGACTATTTGAGGTTTATATTGGATTTAAGAAATATTGGCTTTCAATGGGTGCAAACTTTTATAATTTGTTTCATCTCAAATATTATATTTGAGAATATTCTCAATTAAAGATATTCATGTGCATTTTGAATTATTGATGATTTAGTTTTGTAATTTGTCTATGGTAGAAGGATGTATTGTCAACCTGATTATATCAGAGTTTTTCTTAAGGCATCCTGTGTATTCTAAAGATTGAAGTCTATATCATAGGTTTGACTCAAGGCGATTCTTTAGATTTCACTACTTATTTTAAGCATCTTCAAGTTAATAACATTATGATGCTTCTACAAGGTGCTTTTAATAGGGACCTTCAAGTTGACTTGAGATATGAGTTGGAATGCAGTTGAGTTAACGGAAGATCTTGAGCATAAGGTAAGTATTTGGTTTGCACATAACATATGAGTCTTGATTTTGGGAAAGGCAAAGCTTACATCCTAAGGCATGTGGATGGATTTTGAATTTGGTGGATGTTACTTT
Source organism: Dendrobium nobile (assembly GCA_022539455.1). NCBI lineage: Eukaryota > Viridiplantae > Streptophyta > Magnoliopsida > Asparagales > Orchidaceae > Dendrobium > Dendrobium nobile. The sequence continues at coordinate 25,397,428 of CM039732.1, read as the reverse complement.
TGTTTGATCTTTTCTAAATACTGTTTTATAATGTGTGATTTTGCACCTCTATGTTTTCTTTTAGAGATGTAAGACTCGACCCACGAATCACCCCTTGAGGACTCAAGTGAGAGATCACCCACTAGTTTTGAAACAAATTGGATCAGTTCAGATTTGAAGTTTATTTATATTGAATAAACTTGACCCATAAATTCAAGGGAAGTTGAGGTTTACATTTCCTTATTTTATTGAGAAAATATGATGGATTCAAGATAATTGTATCTGGTATTAACTTGGCTTGGAGTTTGGGATTTAGTAAAACTAGGGCTCATATCCTTGTATTTTGTAGAGAAGGCTTGACGAAGCTCCAAATACATGCATGTGGTATAAACTCGGCTCGTAGGATTTAAGATTTGCTCGGAGTTTTGATCTTAGAAAACTTAATGGCTTTGTGTTGATTCAATGATTTGTTTGTGTGGATATGATGAATCATATCTTTATTTTTTAACAATCTAAGAGGCTTGAAATTATTTATTTAATTTTTAAATGTGGTTTGAGATTCTTTAAGGCAATAATTATTTAATAATCACCTAATGAAATAATGACAACATCAAGCAATTGCAAAGAAAAAGCTTGTTGAAAAAGAAAATACCAAAATACACCTTCCAATCTAAGTTGATAGTAGTGAAGCAAGAGTAGTTTTGGTGGAAGTATATAACCCTCATTTAAAGCATCTTGTTTGAAGCCTGGTAAACCTTGGAGAGTGATTATATATTTTCTTTCTATTTGTGCTCCTCAGTTTATAGAGAATTGGAAGCATTTTTTTCAATTGTTATTCTATAGTTGAAAAACTAACATCAAAGCCATCAAATTGTGAATCTAGATCACCAATGTACCCAAGAAGAAGATGATCATATGGAAGTAATACATCTTTAGGATTTGGATCAATTATATTGTTATGCAACCTAAAAACAAACCTTGCTTTAGGAATACAAATGAAAACACACTTCCTTTTTTATTCACATAAACCCTTAAATAACACAAACAAACACAATAAAGAAGTACTAACACAACTTATAATAGAACAAGACACGACACAACTTAAAACTTACAATTTAGAGAAGAAAGATGTATGTGGAATGAGAATCGTGGAGAGAAGAAGAAGATAGAAGTCTGAGACGAAGCTTTAAAAGATAGGGAGGTAGAAAAAAATAGCACGGAAGCTATATAAACTCGTAGGTTTCACTTTCCAAAAATCATCACAAATCTCTCTCCCTTTCTCTAAAAGATGGAGAAAAAAGTATAAATGCTCTCCTTAATGAGCCACCCAAATCAGCCAATAGAATAAACCAAAAACTGCCCACTTAATGAGAAATTAAAACACTAGCATAGGAATCAACAAGGAACAGTTCACGAACAACGAGCTTATGAAAGACAAAATAGCCACATATGACTGCATCATCTTGTGTGCAAATGAGGTGTTGATCACCTCCTTTGTGGTAATGACACCCAGGGATGATTTTGATTCCATGATAGGATATAATGTTAGTTCAAAGTTGTATACAAACCATATCAAATGTAGTTAGAACTTTTTAGCTGATGTTGATCATTTGAATTTTCCCTTATATCCTGATTGCTAGCATTATTAATAAAAAGGGAAAATCCAAAATTAATCCTTGGATTATTCCTATGTGGCTAATTTAGCCCCAAATTATTGCATCAATCCATTTTTTTCTATCGACTATATAAACCTTCTTCCAAATAGTCCCTTCGGGATTAAATTGAGATAAATTTTATATAATTGAGGGACTACTAAGTTGGGATCAATCTTATATCTCAATTTTCATCATTTTCTTCTTGATGGAGCATTTCGATTAAATTTTGCATAGTTCTGGGATTAATGATGTAATGCAATCATGTGTGGATTAAGAATTGCACATTAGAGATTAATAATAGACTATTACCTTTGCATATTAACCATAAATTCTAGCTTGCTCAAGTAGGGTTCAAGAAAAAGCAATGATTGATTAAGACATGGTGATTGACTACAATTGAAGATTACAAAACCTTTACGCAATAAAACCAAAAGAAATACAAGTAATGCAAATAGCTAGGAAAACAAAAGCCACACGTTTAATATATAGATCCTTCACCTTGAGGTCCTTTAATTACTCTTGAAAATAGGGCTAGCGGAGGAGGATTGTAAGCAAACTAAACGATGCCACTAGTAGACAGGTGATACCGAGGGGACTCGTCGCCGGGGAAGAAGTCGGAATTGGAGGAGCGGGTGGGCGGCTGTCAATGATCCACTCGGTGTCTGGACGCTGTCTGTCGATGACGTGTATGAGGGTCGGTAGGATTCGATCCAAGGAAGTTCAAACGGTGTCGTCGTCGGAGTCAAATCCAGCGTCGAAAAACGGCGATTGTAGGATGTCAAGATTACCATGGGTGTCGAACACAATCCCCCATTCTAGCTCCGGATCCGCCATGCATCTTGCCGGAAGGGATGAATGCAGAATAGTTGGGAAGGGAGAGGGAAAAGGTGGCGGGTTGTAGGAGGAGAGGAATTGCCTTGAGAGCTTGAGATCATCAACTAGAGAAAGGCTCCAAAGACAGTAAACTGAAAATTCTGCCATAGTTTCAATTTTTAGTAGAGGTGGGAGGGAATTAATTTGAGGAATTCAAATTAATTCCAAAGGGATTGATGGGGCGGCAAAGGGGAAGGAATTTGGGCTGATTTATTGGTGTATTTATGTCATTTGGAAGAGAGAGAAGGCCAATAAAGGGGGCCGGCCATATGAGGAGGGGGAAGAGGGATTAAGGAGTTATGAGAGTGGGGCCCAAGTTTAAGTAAGTAAATCAATTAAATCTGAATTTTTAATTTCAGATTTAATTAGAGCTTAAGTAACTTCCCAAAATTTAAAATTGAGAGGGAAACCAAATTTGAATTTCAAATTTTGATTTAATCTCTTTAATGGGCTGGATTAATTGCATAATCACCAATTAGGAAAGTTAATAACTCATGAGATTTGAAATTCAAACGGTGGGAAGCTCCAAGAAGGGGAGGCGGCGGAAATGGGCTGCTGGGCTGGCTGGCGGGTGGCCAGCTGCTGGCCAGTGGGGGCTGGCCGGCGGTGGCTAAATTTCAGGCCGGCGGTATTGGGTCACTTGGAGGAGGCGGCGGCAAGAGCAAGGGGAGGGAGAAATGGAGTTCTAGGAATTCGACGACCACGGATTTACTAACCTCAATTATCTTCACCTTGAATTTCCACAATATTAGGTAGTACGAAAACTAGAACTCACAAAGAGATCTAGTTTCTCTGGCGAACTCACTAAGAGATCTTGGTGGGAGGAACTCACAAAGAGAACAAGTAGTAAATTTCATTTCATCAAAAACTAACTATTACAATCCCTCATGCCTCATATAAAGAGGTCCAAAATAAACATAAAATAAAATGACGTAAATGCCCTCAGGGCTACATAAGTGAAACAATGCCCTCAGGGGCAAACTAGGAAAATAAAGGAAATAAGATAAAATGTGAATACATCAAAAATAGAGACTCTGGATCGTGGCCGTCGATCTGTGCCTCCGGCGATAGTATGGTACACGTGTCGAAATCTGATGTCCCCATCAATTAAATTGTATAAATGTGGTTCTTTTGGACTAAATTGGTTATATGCAAATAGTTGAAGGATTATTTTGGGCTATTTCTCATTAATAAAATATGATATTTGCAATTTTGGATGAGCTTAGAAGAAACCTATGAAGTTGGGACCAAAAATTTTACAAGAAGAAAATTACGATGGAATGCAGTCAAATTCCACCTCCTATTAGTAATCACGAGTTATGAAACCAATTCAAATCTTCTTCTCCAAAGGGATATTAACACTCATTTCTACTAGGACTCTAGCCATGACTACAAGAAATGAAACTAATAAAAGCGGTTTGAGATTTTTTTTTTAAGTGCAATTTTATAACAAGATGATAATATGAATACAAGAAGGGAAATTATCAAGAATTGCTAGATTACAAAAAAATGATCAAATACATCCATCATAAAGCCTGGTGAGTCATTAAAAAGTATAGGAAAACAACACGAGATAATGTTAACCTCTACAACAAATCCAAAAAAAAAATCAAATTAAAAAAAATATATGCACACCTTCGAAAAACCCTCTCAAATCCGACCGAAAGCACTGTATATTCGATGTTGTTTGCTTCTCATCTCCGTGAATCCTATTTCTTCCACACACGAGCCTTCAGCTAAACTCGCACAAGCTTCCGTTGAAACCCTTTGCACGAAACCCTGTATCAAACATTACCTCCATCTTCCTATGTCTACCACAAGTCTCACGCTCTAACCTCACCTCCCATAGCTGCATAACTCACGAGCCACTACACACGAGGGATTCAATTCTTTCTCCAAACTCTAGATCTCGCTCGCATAAGTTCCCTCCCGCCTGTAGCTTCCCATCCAACATTCAGAATTCGGCCCTAGTTATGCCTCTAGTATCGATCTGCACCCAACTCCCTCTAAAGCCATTCTCCAGTCTCCACAGCAATTGACCTGCTCGCTCCCTTCAGCAAATCAAAGCTATAGTCTTTCTTAGCTTTTCATAAGTGATAACACACATGGAGCCAAACTTCCCACAAGCTACCTCTTTCAGTTCACTCGACTTCTGACCCCCATAGCCTCAAGCCACATGGTTCGTTCCAGCTCACTGTATCGATTACTTACTCTCCTTGAAGCCGACGAAATCGCCAGTCCTTTCGTTCCAGCTCACTATATATAGTGTGTGTGTGGAAAAAGAAAGAATAAAATGCCAAAAAAAAGGAAGAGGAGAGAGGGGAAAAAAGGAGAAAGAGGGAGGAGATTTTCTTTTGTGCATATTTTCGATTTTTGCCGTCATCATTGTCATCATCACTTAGGTATAATGGTTTCAAACTCAAGTCCTCCAGAAACAATCTAGTTTTTGGCATTTGCTGCGAGCTGGAGGACCCTTTATACACACTCTTTATAGCGTGGTGGGAGGAAATTTGATGCGAAGCTTGCACGGGTAGGCCCTGTACATGCTCCGAGACGGGTAGGTCCTGTACACGCTCTTCATAGCATAGAGAGGACAATTTTAAGTACTCGTATGCCCTTGCGAATATTTTTTTTAAATGTATTATTATTTAACGAATATGATTTGAAATTTCTATATATTAAAACATCATAACTTATAATGGTCCAATCATAATCTTTAGGTTACAAAGTATAAGGGGAATTTCTAGTAGAGAATCAAATTCTATTGACTTACTTGCAAAAGAAGTGAATGCTTTTATTTTGCTGATAGTAGCAGGCTTTATAGGCCCCGGTTTTAGAGGTAAGTAAATTGGTTCTAAATTCTGAATTTGAGCGATGGGCGAGGAGCATCAATTGTTACAGTAGTAGGAAGGGTTTTGCGATTTGAAAGTCCCTCTTATGGCCGAATGTTTGATGTTCTTAGATCTTGATAAGTCTTAAAATAATTAAAAATATATATGTCGAAAGACTTTATAGAAAGAACAACATGGGGGGGGGGGGGTGCTTTTAAAGATTATTTTTTGCAAATATCTATAAGATTGTAAGCTAATCCACACCTTTTCCAACAAGGTGACATTCCTTTTTACAAAAAAAAAGTGTTTATAAAAGACCTTGAGATACGAGCAACAGCAAATCTACTTGCAAATGTTTATCTAAGTTAAAAACCCATTTTGTATAATGTTTGAAAAAATATAATCGAAGTTGAGAAAATACGTCCTAAATAGTGATGTAGGCAAAAAATATTCCTTGGGTATGATTGGGCTGAAATTCATCTAAATGGGCTTGGCTCATGTTTCTTTGGCTATTTGGTGTTTGGAGAGTTGTGGCTGATTGGGGGCTATTTTTTTGAGATATTGGCTGCTTGGTTCCTGAGCTGCCGTTCTCCTTTCTTGGTGTTTGTTCGGCTCCTAGTTGTTCTGATTCTGGCTGGTCTTTTGAGGGGGCCAGGTTGCTCGGTTTGTGGTTCCGCTGTGCATTTTCTCTTTGGTTTTTTCCTCTGTTCTGGTTGGCTGAATGGGGCGGCTGCTTTGGTTGTCTTTTGAGCTTCTTTCCCCTATTTAAATGACATGTTGGCTGCTGTTGGGAGGTTGGTGAAGTGGATATTTGTCTCAAAAAACTTGAGGGTTTTCTTCCAAAGCTTGAGAGCTTCTTCTTCCCTACTTCTAATTCTTCTACCTAGTTCTTCTCTCCACAAGTTACCCTTCCACTGTATCATTCTTAAGTTTTTATAAGTTGTAGTGTGCCTTTGTTTTAATATTATTGTTATCTTGCTTATGTTTGTCAATGTTTTAAGAAAGGAAGGTTGTGTTTTTTACGCTATTATTTTGTTGCATCAAATAGTAAAAAGTGGTTCAAATTCATAACAAGGCAATGATAGAAGTATAACAAGGGCAATTATTAAAAATTGACAGAGGAAAAAATGTTTAATAGCATTAAATAAAAATATCATGTTGTGTAAGTTCAATTGCCCGCCTATCTTGAAGCTTGATGCAAATAGGTAAGTGATAATTTTTTTTCTCATTACTGCCCCATCTGATGAATGAGATATGAAATCTCCTATCCACCTACATGTTTGCATTCATAATGCTCCCATCCGATTCAAGAGGATGTAATGAATCATCATCTTTTGTATCTTTACCAATAGTAGAGAGAGGAACTTCCAAAGTATGAGGATAAATATCTATATTATGCATTTATGAGGTTGATGAAATTGATGGATTGAAAGAGCTGAACAAACTAACTGCAACTTTTAAAAGATCAATTTATTCTAAATTTTGAGTGCACACCTCAACTAATGAAGAAGTAACAATCATTGAGGTGGAATGAATGTTTTGGCTATTTGAATGTGCTTCTTGGGCTTGATAAATTGAATTTCTTAAATCCAGACGGGCTTTGATGTAACTAGAGTATATGTGTTAAAAAATATTTTAGAAAAAGCAATAGTGAGAAATGCCTTCAAATTCAACATTTTGCCAGTAACCACAAGACGATATATCAATCAACACCTTCTTATGAAGAGGAGAGGTACCTGGTGTTTCTATCGGGACCAAGGTTATTGATAGCCTAAAAAGACGGGGGCAATAGCAACATCAAATTGCAAAGGTTTACTAAAAATAGATCCCAAATAATATAAAGTTGATTAATTGAAGAAATGTAAATGTAACTTAGTAGAAGCTACCCATACACGTTTGGATGATAGGTGATTTATTTGGAACTATCATAATGGGGTGACCATTTCAGCATTCTCATTCTCATAAAAATGCTTCTAATTTAATATGCACAATGAGGAAAGAGCTTGTCGTAATTTTTTTTAAATTATTTTTAATTTTTTATATCAATTTTTTTAATTATTTTTATTTTTTATATCTTTTATCACTAGGTGTAATTTGACTCCATATAAAATTTAACAAAAATATGCAATGATCAAAGAGGTCATATGAGAATTCACCTATTGACTACAAGTCTAGCATGAATTTGCAAGTGATGTGCTTGTTGGTACTAACCAAAAAGAAATTTTTAACAATTGTGAAGCGAGTTTACCCCGATGATGGCCGTGTTATCTCTATTGCACGCGACAACTATTATGAACTGTTCATAGTAGCACTTGTCTTAGGTTTCGTGAAAATGACATGCAGGATTAATTAATGAGTGCTATTGGCTAGTTGCTTGTTTGGCTCTAAAAATGGAAATCTATTTTGATTATCTTATTAAAAAGCCTTGGCTCAAGTGGTGTTCTTCTTGGTTTTTATTTTAGAGTACTCGGGCACCAATTCTAGAGACGTAACTATGATGAATTTCTCAAAATCCACGTATTGATAAAGGCCCATCTAATAAAAAATATGGGATAGATTTTGTTAAATTCAAAGAATCAAGGAGGAAAAAGACTTAATTCTATTATACAAAATTATCCTTATTTATAGATCTATTTAAGATGTCTTAATAAAGAAACAAATAACTATAGAATTATGCATTATTGATTTAATATAATCCTTCCTAAACAGACTCCCAAATATAGAAGGAGATCGGCATGATCTAGGTGAGCCTCTCACGGATCCCCATGTTGGTCTTGTGATCAAGGGCAAAGGGATGGCTGAGATTTATTAGGGTGATCCAAGTGAGCCTCCCACTAATCTCCATGTTGGTCGTGGGATCAAGGGCCAAGGGAAGCTAGGATTTAACACTCCCCTCAAGTTGGGGAATACAGATCTATCATTCTCAGTAAGGTAATAAGTCCAAAAACGGTAGAGTTATCAAGTCCCTTGGTAAGAATATCTGCAACATCGCTTTCATCATTTTCCTCCGCCCCATGCATCTTGGTTTCACTTTCAATAAACTCCCACTGCTCTTTCTTTAGGAGTAGCACCTCTACATCAGCATCATATATAATTTTATGCATTCTTGTACTTTAATTAAAAGAATCGACAATATCATCATAAAACCTATGATCATTTGGCCACCAATTGTGTCATCCAAGCCTTTCTTGCGCTTCCGTGGTCTAGAAGCCTCTTGTACGCCCTGAGCACGCTTCCATCTTGATTTTGTTTCAACATCCCGAACTTTTGAGAAGGTTTGTCTGGCAGCATCCCATATGCCGTTTAGCAGTAGTTAGGAACATAAAAGTATCACTAATTTTTTTAGTCACGAAATTCCACAACCATGACATAATAATGGAGTCCGCTTTATCCCATGTTAAAAAAATTAGGATCTCCTTTTTTGCTCCTACTCCAAGGAGGCGATTCAACTTTCCTTTCTTTTTCAAGTAAGTCTTCACAAATTACTACTACTTCAGGTAGTTCTTCTCATTTAAGCGATAAAAAAGTTGCATATTTTGGAGATCCCCTCTTCCTTGATGCACCATAGATCCTCAATTTGGTCAACACGCTCTGGGAGGAATTCATTTCAGCATTGTGGTGCCAAGTGATAGGAGTGAAGGCTATTTGCAAGATCCTGGATAGCAATGAAGGCTTCATGGAATTATACCCTTTGAATTCTGGCAACGACAATGAAAGCTGATTTTTGTTGAGTAGATCAGGAACTATAACAACTCTTGTTTGGAGGCGGCGCTTCTATTTGGCTCAGTTCATATGCACGAATGGGTTTTCACTGCTGATCTTCTAGCCGCATGCGTTCTTTCTCATGTACGTGAGAGAGGTTCCTTTAGTCGCACGCATGATCCTGTCTAGATGCACGATCCTTCTCTGCATGCTGCTGCACGTGAGATTCCATCTCCGCTTTCTCTGGCAGCATGCTCAATCTCGCCTAGATGCGATGGATGTCGCCATTATAGATGTACGCGAGACTCTTGTCTCAACTTTCTTTGGTCGCACGCATGAAACAGAGGGCACTAGAGGCTCGACTCTCGTTCGATCTCTATCCAAGAAGCAAGGGAAATGAAGGCCGCTCCTCTCTGCTTCCTCCGATTGGTATATCTCAGGGATCGAAGGCGCAAGGTCCCGTCTCCTCTATATGCAAGATCTGGCAATGGTAATGACAATGAAGGCTGGTGGTGGGACAAACTGATTATATCTCCTTAGGCTCTGATATCATGTTAAATTCAAAGAATTGGAGAAGTAAAAGGTTTAATTTTAATGTACAAAATTATCCCTATTTATAGATCTATAAAATATGTCTTAATACAGAAACAAATAACTACATAATCATGCATAATTGCCTTAATATAATCCTTCCTAAATCTGCCACCCAAATATAGGAGATTGGTGTGATCTAGGTAAGCCGTGGGATCACGGGCAAAGGGACGACTAAGATTTAACAACGCCCACAGATCCCCATTTTGGTCGTAAGATCAAGGGCCAAGGGATGGCTGGAATTTAACACTTGTTTTGCTGATTCATTTTTTCAGACCCTGTCACTTAAGGAGTACCTACGATGCACATACATGGACACGACGACACATATACGGGGCACATCAATTATTGATAATATTGGATACGAACATGGGTTGGACATGATATTATAATTTTATATTTTAAAAATAGTGTATAAAAATTAAATAAGTATAATTTTAAAATAATTTAAAAATAATAAATCATTTAACTAGAATTTGAGCTTAAAATGGTTAATATTAGGATGTCGAGAGTCAGGCGTCGATGTCATTTATTAGTCATCGAGAGAGGAGATGATAATGCTGTCGAGAGTCAGGAATTGATGTTATGCAGTAAATATTGGGCGTCAATGTTAAGAGGGCATTTATCGTCGATGTTGAGAGGGCGTTGGTTGTCGATGTTCAGAAGGCGTTGGACAAAGTTGAGATATCTAAGTTGTGGGTGTAGAAATTGCTAGCATCGAGTATCAAATTTGTATTTAAGATACGTGTTTAAAAAAAAATTATAAAATATTTAAGATACGCGTGTCCAATTTGTATTTAATATTTTTTTAATTGAACACGTTTTCGACGTGTCCGACACGTGTCGGAGGAGTGTCGGATGCGTGTCGTGTCGGATACTTGTCGGACACTGCACACCTCTTTGAGGAGAAGTGTCGGTGCATCATAGATGAGTACATGCTTTAGAATATTCTTTAGTGGATTATTGGAAGCATAATTCGCATCCTCATACTTTGTATTTGCAGAATAACCATCAAGATGTTACTCTTCATTGATGGAGACCTCGCTTTGTTGGCTATTCAATATAACATGGTTTTTATTTTTTAGCTACTCCTGGTATTTGAGTGCATAACGTGATATGCTGTGGTTTCCTATGATATTAACTATTATAAATCATTAAGAGCTATCATTGTCTTATAGCCTTCTTGTCTTGTGAAAATGCTAGTGAGTGAACTGCCTTACATGTTAAATCCTCAGTAAGTTTGTATTGCACTTGTTTTTGAAGCTATGTATCTTCTCCAAATATGTAAAATCACAGTTCTATGTTCAAAGCCAGTCTTTTCCAAGTATAACACTTCATGATCATGTTTACCTAGTGTTCTAAAATAATTTATCAGTTTTTTTTTTTAGATACAACTTGATGCTACGCCAAAAATAGAAGGAGTGCTGAAAGTACTTGGAGTTAGATGGAAGTTATCTGAACTTGTTGTTGGATATCATTACTTTGAGCCTAATACGAAAATGAAACATAAGAAAGGAAAACGAGTAGCCAGGAATTCTTCAGGGGGAATTCTTAATTTTATTGTAATCAAGGTTGTTGCCTTTTTCCTGGCTTTTAGCTTTCTTCCTCCCTTTTTTAAGAAATGAAAAGTCAATCAATCTTTTTTCTCTTCAGGGTCTGCCAAAACTTGAAGGATGCATCCACAACTTGCCTGGAACTACATTTGCAGGTGATTTTAGGCTTCTTAGGATGGAGCTCAGAAATCAATCAGAATACTCTGTTAAGGTATGATTGACATCTCTGAGTAGGTCTAGTGGCCTCCTAATATTTCTCTGCTTGCATAGAAGCCTCTATAATCTTAGTACTCCCATGTACTAGTCAATTTAAAATTCTAAATACTTGTAATATACTACATTATAAGTGCTGAAACTGGTGAAATTGTTTCTCATTGGTTTGTTTTCCTGCTTCTTTTTATCGGACCCTTTGCATCTGTTGTATTATTTTATTTTTGAAGATTAAGTTTGGCTTAATAGGACATACATGGACTTGCAGAACATGAGAATGGCAATCAGTCATCCGAGATTCTTGAGTCCAGGGAATTTGGAAGACTTTAACATGGATTTTCCATGCTATCTTGAAAAGCAGAAATTTTCAAAAAGTATGGAAGCTCCGGCTAATGCTCAGAAGTTTAAGAACCTTTTGTTTTATTTCCCCAATGTGAGTAGGAAAGGGGATTTTTTTTTCTGTTGTATTATACTTAATTGGGCATATTTATTGTTGGTTTAAAAATTGATCATCTTTCCCTCTGCAGGATGTGACTATAGAAGGAGGAGCTACATTTTATTGGCCTCTCTGGTTTCACGCTAGTTTTTCTGGAAAGATTTCCTTATATCTATCTGTATATTACGAAATTGAAAGTTGTTCTAGTGACATGATCTATAGGACATTGCGTATGCATTATGATTTGGAGGTAATAGCTTATGAATTCTCGTGATATTTTCTTTTTTCAATTTTTCTGGAACGAGCATAAAAGAATGTTCAAATTATGGTAGTGAAATCATAATGATTACGAAAAACTTTTTATCATGCATTTGCCTCATTGAAAGATGTTGATTACCTTTACATTTTATTAACCTATTTTAATTACGTAATGATCTCTTTATCTTTCTTAGATGATTTAATTACAAAAAAAAAGGAATTTTGCAGGCGATTTCTAAAGCTAATTGAACCACTTTGAATTCTTTAATTTTCGTCTAAATTTGTATTTTTGTATTAGGGACATTGAGATCATAACTATTGATAATTTGGATGGTTGTAAGTTTTGTAAGGATCCATCCTTTTAGTGATATTTATACCCTAGCTTGATGGTCATTTCTCATCTTTATAATTAATGGTATGTTGTGAATTCGTTACTTTTATGGTTCTCTAGGTGTATTTGGAGGTCCTAGTGCTTCCTTATTGAAAAATGACGTTATTGGTCATTAATAACCATGTCCATATTTTTTTCTTCTTTCAGGTTTTGCCATCATTAGATTTATCAATCCATATAGCTCCATGTCCATCAAAGTTACAGGAGTTCCTTATGCGGATGGATATCATGAACAGGACAAGTACAGAGAGTTTCTCTATGCAACAGTTGTCATGTGTTGGCGATGAGTTGGGTATTTCAAGGCTGCCTGCAAATGAAACTATTAGCCCTTTAAAGGTTTTACATGCTGGTCAAGCTTTATCTTGCTTCTTTAAGCTGAAGGTATGTGAACCGTAATATAAAGACATAAGTTTGAATTGAGAATGACAAATAGCAAGTGAAACAAGGTCTCTGGTTTTAGGAGGACAATTTTTTAAAAAAATGTGATACAATAGTGTTTTCCATGTCAAATAACTAGTGTCCTTGAGTTCAACATTAATGTCATTTGGTGAATTTGTGCTTCTCATCTGCAAGGCATTAACAGAAATGCATCAGGAAAAGAATTTAGATATATATTTTGTTGTGTGTGAATTGAAGAGGTAAGTTTTAAGCAATTAGACAATGCTATGCAATTTAAAGCTTTCTAAATGCTATTCATCAGGCAATCCTCTCCTATGGTTATTCTTCCTCCTTTTGTACTTGGTCGTCGATGTTTTAGGTTTTTCTCGTCATCCTTCTTGTTATGTACCTATTGAAAGCTCTGACCTCCCACGTAACACACTCTATTCATCAGGCAATCCTCTCCTATGGTTATTCTTCCTCCTTTTGTACTTGGTCGTCGATGTTTTAGGTTTTTCTCGTCATCCTTCTTGTTATGTACCTATTGAAAGCTCTGACCTCCCACGGAACACACTCTCCACTGCACAGTAACACATTTCCAAGCTGCGCTATTTATCATCTTGTAATTGCATTATTTTCTTCTTTATTTGGTTCTCTCAATCATTGCAAGCTGTGATTAGCTTACGTTTATTCACCCTCCTACTTTAATTTTGTTTTAGACTACATTGTAAGTTCGTCATTGTTCATGCTTGCAGTTTCTTCATTGTTCCATTGGAATGCACTCGATTAAATACATCAACGGGTCCCTATACTTTGCCTTTCTTTTTAATTGCACACTGTTACAGTAATAATGGTAGATTTATGACATGAGCCATCTTTAAGCCCAAACATTGGGAACCCTGTAGGAAATAAGCTTCAACTATTCATTTTTCTCGGCTGTTTTTATTCTACAAAAGCATGTGTATTGGCAGTGCAGAACATATTCCTTAGTATTTTAGATTTGTTTGAAAGCATGTTTCTGGTTTGAACTTTTTTATCATAGTTTTTATTGATCTCCTTGTTCAGGATTGTAGTAAAAGCTTTGAATATGAAACTGGGCTTGCCTTTCATGGAAAAGATGAAAAGTTGGATGCTCAGGGTAACGGAAAAGTTCTGATTGATGTATCCAGATCACCTTTTCTGGAGTTTCACCAACAAGAAAGATATCACCAAGGAAAAACTGCCGAGGTTTATATGCTCAGCATTCTTCTGTTCTTTTTCGCCTTTTCAGAAGCTAATCAACGGGAAAAAGTGCTGGTTTTCTATTGTTTGCTGTAATTTCTGCTGGTTTTTGGTTCTTCTGTTCACACTAGCCTGTCCAAATTTGTGATGTTGGTCACTAAGATTCAAGGCATTGGAAATTAAGCCAGGGTTTTTCTGCCATTCTTGAAAAAGAAAAGTAAAATGATAGCTTTTTTTTTAGCTTTGAATTGATCGAGTTCTCATTGCAAGGTTTATCTTTTGGTGAAAGATGTTGCGTTCAGTGTTATATCTGTAAATTTGGATTACTTTTGTAAATCGTTCTTAATCCTTGGTCCTACCAACATGGCATCTCCTATAAATTAATTTTTTTTTTCTAGGTTTTTTTTTTCAATAATTTTTTATTTTAACTTAAAGTTGCCTATTCATAGGCTTATGTGTCAAACTGAAGCTTTGTTCGGGACAGCTTTCTTTCTGCTTCTTAAAGTAGCTTTTTAGTATAAAAATTTAAAATTTTTTGTACTAGAAGGCTGCTTTAAGAAGCAGAAAGAATGCTGTCCCAAACGAAGCCTGAGTTTGTGGTCTTATACTAGTTTCCATTGTGTTCACCTCATCTTTCATCCGTGGTGATTGTTCTATGAAGTACTCATAGCTTCACAGTTTCATTATATGTTTACAGTTTAGCAAAATTACCATTTTTATCTTCACATGCCATCATATATCTATATATCTTTACTTGCTTGTTATATTGAGCTCCATTTTTTATTTATATAGGGAGGTATTAGCAACATCGACTTCATCCTGATTTCGGAGCTCCATGATAGCAGTTCTACAGGATTACACCCAAGCATTTTATCCTTTCATGCATGTCACTGCAGGCAAGTTCTAAGAACTGACACTTCTCGGATCTAAGCTTCTAAGATCTTTAATGAGCTAAAACAAACAAGTTTTTTTCATGTTTTGCAGCATCACTAACGAGATACCTTTATGGTGGCTTATGGAGGGACCTCGAGTAATGAGCCATGATTTCTCTGTTTCCTTCTGTGAGATTGATCTTGAATTAACAATCTGCAACTGTCTGAACGCTGAAGTTTCCATTAGAATCATCACCAATGATTTCATGCCCGAAACAAAGCTTTCAGATTATCTAATTTCTGATTCTAACACCAATCAAGGAGGGTGGCATAATGTATCTTTAGCGAATGACATAAAAGAGATCTCAAATGTTCAAGGTGTTCAATCTGAGAAGTTATCCTCATCATCTTCACAAAGCATTTCTCCCTTTATTTGGTGTGCAGCAAGCTCTACTTCAGTCAAGATGCAACCTTCATCTACTGCTAAGTTCCTCTTAGAATCTGCATTTTCTCACCTGGGACATTTGATCTATCGAGTTATGAATTGCACTGGAATGTACAGTCATCCAGTCGGTCTGACGAAGGGCGGCCCGGCGACGATGCAACGAGAAGTTCATCTGGTATGAGCCGAGGACATCCATTCTACCTTACTGTAATGCAATCTCACTAAGATCTGTAGATATGTTTGTCAGTGATCAGTTTGTTATTTCTTTATAAATGAGTGATAGTAGTCAAGTGCTTTTGTAAAGTATGAGTTGGTGAGCTTCAGAAATTTTGTGAATCGCTCATCCTTTCTATGGTTTTTATAATAAAAAAAATATGAGCATGCAGAAAGAATGTAGGTGGAGATTCCAAAAGAAATGAAGAATGAATTAGAAATATTAATGTAAAAAATATTGAGAGATTGCCTACAAACAGTGAAATCATGATAATGGATGGGACTTGTCAACAAATATGCAATATGTAGTATAAAGGAAAGAAATGGCAGACAGTGCTTCATGTTGAAGATTAATATTTTTGTGCGGATGTTGAACTTCGTCTAGAGATCAACCAGAATGCGCCACATCACCTCTTAATCGGTATGACATTCTTGAACAATGAAAATAGATGGCGATGCTTGATCGAATTGATCAGGTCGATGTAGGAACAAGGTTCAAATCTCTCGGTCTGTTTAGGATGTCCAGCTGCATACATCACTGCACTTTCATTTGACACCTATCGTAATGATAAACGGTTTGTCTCGCTATGATCTTATCTTAGATTATCAATACTTCTTTCTCAATAAATAATTTAGATAATTAATATTACTGAAATTGAAATTGTGCCAACTATTAATCTTTTTCTTAGAATGCTTTAAAACTTTGCTAGAGAGTTTTTTTAATGTTTTGTTTTGCTAGCATACTTAAATATTATGTTAATTGCATCAGAAGCAATACAACTAACCTCGATAGTTGAGTTTCAGAAATCCCTCTTCAGATTCCAATTTCGTTTTCAGCCTTTCTCTTATATTGTGATATCTGTGAAAAATCTAAAGAGACAAAGATTGGTAAAATTCACCTTCCCTTCTATATGTCCCATAATTCAGTCAGAGTGGCATTTCCTTAACTTTCTATAATATTTTATATTTTTAACTATGCAGATGGAGGTACATCTTCTATTGTATTCAATGATATTGAGAACTTAAGGAGGCTCCTAGTTTAGGTACATGACTATTTAATTTTCATTTCTCGGCTGGAAACCTTTTTTGGTTTTCCACCGACCTTGAATTCTGAGAACAAGAATGAATTGATTTTCTTACCAGTTTATTATTATTGTAGCAGAAGTAGAATTGGTGTTGTTTTCAAATCTTGTCCTATCAGGAGTTATGATTTCTGGTTCTTTTGGTGGAGTTTGAGGCTAAAAGGTAGGTTTTGCATATTTGGCTAAATATTCTTATCATCTCACACGCCTATGAACTGCTAGAACCCTCAGTATCAAATGCTTGAAGGGTTTTTTATTTTTTCCCCAACTGATAATAAATGGAGTAGACAAACTGCAGGTTTGAAATTTGTAAAATTGCATATAGATATAGGCTAGATCCCACATCATACTCGTGTTGTAATTAGGTATAACTATTTTCTTCTGAATTCACTCCCCAAAGCAGCTAGTATTTTTTTTCTCTTGGTAAACGTTATGACAATAAAATGGAGTTTTTGTTGCTTTAAAATAATATGGGTTGTAAAAGCTGCTCAGGGACTTCGAGGGATGAACCTCTCTTTAGAACCTCTTTTAAGAGTCTAGGAAAATACTTATGTGATCAACATGAGAAGTTTTTAAAGGTAAGAACATTTCTTTTCCCATATATTTCCCATTGGCAAAAATTTTGGACTATATTTGAGGTTTATATGGATTTAAGAAATATTGGCTTTCAATGGGTTCAAACTTTTATAATTATGTTTCAATCTCAAAATATTTTATTTGAGAATATTCCTCAATTAAAGATATTCAAGTGCATTATTGAATTATTGATTAATAGTTTTTGTAATTGTGCTATGGTAGAAGGATGTATTGTCAACCTGAATTAACACAGAGTTTTTCTTAAGGCATCCTGTGAAGTCCTAAGATTGAAGTCTAATATCAGGTTTGACTCAAGAGCGATTCTTTACGATATTCACTACTTATTTTAAGCAGCTTCAAGTAATAAATTATGATGCTTCTACAGGTGCTTTTAAAAGGGACCATTCATGTTGACTAATGAGATATAGTTGGAATGCAGTTGAGTTAAACGTAAGATCTTGAGCATCAGGTAAGTATTTGGTTTGCACATAACATATGCGTCTTGATTTTGGGAAAGGCAAAAGCTACATCCTAATGCAAGTGGATGGATTATTGAATTTAGGGAATGTTACTTTTTGTTTTGATCTTTTTCTAAATCTGAGTTTTATAATGTGTGTTTTGCACCCTATGTTTTTCTTTTAGAGATGTTAAGGACTCGACCCACGAATGCACCCCTTGAGGAACTCAAGATGAAGATCACCCACTAGTTTTTAAACAATTGGATCAGTTCAGATTAGAAAGTTTATTTATATTGATAATACTTGACCCATAAATTCAAGGGAAGTGGGTTTACATTTCCTTAATATTATTGGAAAATATTAATGGATCAAGATAATTGTATCTGGTATTAACTTGGCCTTAAGGAGATTTTGGGATTAGTAAAACTAGTGGCTCATATCCATTGTATTTGTAGAGAAAGGCTGACGACACTCCAAATACTGCATGTGGCTATAAACCGGCTCGTAGTGATTTTAAGATTTGCTCGGAGTTTTAGATCTCAGAAACTAATGGCATTGTGTTGATTCAATGATTTGTTGTGTGGATATGATGAATCATCTAAGCTTTATTTTTAACAATCTAAGATGGCTTGAAATTATTTATTTAATTTTTAAATGTGGGTTTGAGATTCTTTAGGCATATAATAATTAATGAATCCACGCTAATGAAATAATGACAACATCAAGCAAATTGCAAAGGAAAAAGCTTG
The DNA here is from genome assembly GCA_022539455.1 of Dendrobium nobile. Taxonomy (NCBI): domain Eukaryota; kingdom Viridiplantae; phylum Streptophyta; class Magnoliopsida; order Asparagales; family Orchidaceae; genus Dendrobium; species Dendrobium nobile. The sequence continues at coordinate 25,378,955 of CM039732.1, read as the reverse complement.
TTGAAAAAGAAATACCAAAATACACCTTCCAATCTAAGATGATAGTAGTGAAGGCAAGAGTAGTTTTGGTGGAAGTAATAAAACCCTCATTTAATAGCACTGTGTGAAGCCCTGTAAACCTTGTAGAGATGGATTATATATTTTCTTTCTTTGTGTGCTCTCAGTTTATAGAGAATTGAACATTTTTTCAATTGTTATTCTATAGTTTGAAAACTAAACAATCAAGGCCAACAAATTGTGAATCTGATCACCAATGTACCCAAGAAGAAGATGATCAATCGGGAGTAATAATCTTAGGATTTGGATCAATTTATATTGTTTTATGCCAACCTAAAAACAAACCTGCTTTAGGAACTACAAGATGAAAACACACTTCCTTATTTTATTCACATAAACCCTTAAATAACACAAACAAACACAATAAAGAAGTACTAACACAACTTATGAATAGAGACAGACACGACACAACCTAAAACTTACAATTTAAGAGAAAAGATGTATGTGGAATGAGAATCTGTGAGAGAGAGAAAAAGAATAGAAGTCTGAGACAAGCTTAAAAGATGGGAGTGTAGAAAAAAAAGCACGAAGCTATATAAACTCGTAAGGTTTCCACTTTTCCAAAAATCATCACAAATCTCTCTCCTTTCTAAAAATGGAGAAAAAGTATAAATGCTCTCCTAAATGAGCCACCCAAATCCATCCAATAGAATAAACCAAAAACCTGCCCACTATGATAAATAATAAACACTGAGCCTAGGAATCAACAAGGAACAGTCACGTAACAACGAGCTTATGAAAACGACAAATAGCCACAATGACGCAATCATCTTGTGTGCAAATTGAGGTGTTGTATCACCTCCTTTGTGGTAGACACCCAGGGTGATGATTTTGAAATCCATTGATAGGATATAATGTTGTTTCAAAGTTGTATACAAACATATCAAATGTAGTTAGAACTTTTAGCTGATGTTGATCTTGAATTTCCCTTATATCCCAGATTGCTAGCATTATCTAATAAAAAGTGGGAAAATCCAAAAATTATCATCCTTGACACACTACACTTACTCAAATTCTGGCAAAATTCTATTGACCCCAAATTATTGCATCAATCTCATTTTTTTTTTTTTTCTAGTCTCTATAATAAACCTTCTTCCAAAAGTCCCTTCGGGATTTAAATTGAATAAATTTTATATACTTTGAGGGACTACTTAAGATTTGGGATCAATCTTAATATCTCAATTTTCATCATTTTCTTCTTAGATGGAGCATTTTCGATTAAATTTTTGCATAGTTCTGATTAATGATGTAATCAAACACAAGTTGGATTAAGAATTGCACACAATTAGAGATTAATCATAGACTATTAACCTTTGCATAAACATAAATTCACCGCATCTGCTCAAGTAGTGGTTCAAGAAAAAGCAATGATATGATTAAGACAATGTAGATTGACTTACAATTGAAGATTAAACAAACCTTTACCCAATAAAACCAAAGTAAATACAAGTAATGCAAATAGCTAGGAAAACAAAAGCCACACGTTTAATAATAGATCTCACCTTGAGGGTCCTTAAATTACTCATTGAAAATAGGGGCTAGCGGCGGAGGATTGGTGACAGCAAACTAAACGATGCCACTAAGAGACAGGGATACCGAGGGGCTCGTCGCCGGGAAGAAGCACGGAATTGGAGGAGCGGGTGGGCGGCCTGTCAATGATCCACTCGTGTCTGGACGGCTGTCTGTCTGATGACGTGATGAGGGTCGGTAGTATTCGATCCAAGGAAGTTCAACCGTTGTCGTCGTCGAGTCAAATCCAGCGCGAAAAAAAAAACGGCGGAATGTAGGATGTCAAGATTACCAGGGAGTCGAACCACAATTCCCCCAATTCTAGCATCCCGGATTCCGCCATGCATCTTGCCGAAGGATGAATGCAGAAAGTTGTGAATGGTAGAGGGAAAAGGTGGCGGGATTGTAGGAGGAGAGGAATTGCCTTGCAGAGGCTTGAGATCATCAACACGAGAAAAGGCTCCAAAGACAGTAAACGAAAAATTCTGCCATAGTTTCTAATTATTTAGTAGAAGGTGGGAGGGAATTAATTTGAGGAATCAAATTAATTCCAAAGGGATTGATGGGGCGCAAAGTGGGAAAGGAAATTGGGCTGATTTATTGTGTATTAATGTCATTTTGGAAGGAGAGAAGGCCAATAAAGGGGGCCGGCCATAGAGGATGGGGAAGAGGGATTAAGGAGTTATGAGAGTGGTCCCCAGTATTAAGTAATGTAAATCAATAAATTGAATTTTTGAATTTCAGATTTAATAAGAGCTTACGTAACTTTCCCAAAAATTTAAACAATTGAGAGGGAATCCAAATGATGAATTCAAATTTTGATTTAATCACTTTGAATGTGGCTGGATTAATTGCATAATCACCAATTAGGAAAGTTAATAACCATGATGAATTTGAAATTCAAATAAAGGTGGAAGCTCCAAAAGGGTGAGGCGGCGGAAATGGCTCTGGGCTGGCTTGGCGGTGTGGCCAGCTGCTGGCCATGGGGGCTTGGCCGGCGGTGCTAAATTTCAGGCCGCGGTATGGGTCCATTGGAGGAGCGCCGGCAAGAGCAAGGGGAGGGAGAAATGGGAGTTCTAGGAATTCGACGACCACAGTATAACATAACCTCAATTTCTTCACCTGTGAATTTCCACATATATTAGGTAGTACGAAAACTAGAACTCACAAAGAATCAGTTTCATCCTGGCGAACTCACTAAGAGATCTTGGTGGGAGGTAACTCACAAAGAGAACAAGTAGTAAATTTCATTTCAACATCAAAAACTAACTATTACAACCTCATGCCTCATATAAAGAGGTCAAAATAAACATAAAATAAAACGACCGTAAATGCCCTCAGGCTACATAGTGTAAACAAAGCCCTATGGGTCAAACAAGGAAAATAAAGGAAATAAAGATAAAATGTAATACACATAAAAATAGAGACTCTGGATCGTGGCCGTCGATCTGTGCCTCCGGCGATAGTATGGTACACGAGCTGTCCGAAATCTGATGTCGCCCCATCAATTAAAATATGTATAAATTGGTCTTTTGGCCTAAATTGGTTATATGCAAAATAGTTGAAAGATTATTTTGGAGCTAATTTCTCATTAATAAAAATCAATGAATTTGTCAATTTTGGATGAGCTTAGAAGAAACCTAGAATTTGGACCAAAAATTTTACAAGAAAAAAATTACGATGGCAATGCAACAAATATCACACCTCCTATTAGTAATACACGAGTTATGAAACAATTCATAATCTTCTTCTCCAAAGGGATATTAACACTGCATTTCTACTTAGGACTACTAGCCATGACTACAAGAAATGAAACTAATAAAACGCGGTTTTGAGATTTTTTTTATTAAGTGCAATCTTAATAAACAAGATATAATAAGAATACAAGGAGGGAAATTATCAGAATTTGCTAGATTACAAAAAAATGATTTCAAATACATCCCATCATAAAGCCTGTGAGTCATTAATAAAGTATAGAAAACGAACACGAGATAAATGTATTAACCTCTACAAACAAATCCAAAAAAAAAATCAAATTAAAAAAAATATATGCAGCACCTTCGAAAAAACCCTCTCAAATCGAACCCGAAAGCACTGTATATTCGATTTGTTATGCTTCTCATCATCCGTGGAAATTCCTATTTCTCTCTCACACACGAGCCTTCAGCTAAAAACTCGACCACAAGCTTCCCGTTGAAAACCCTTGCACGAAAGCCCTGTTCAAACATACCTCCACTTCCTATGTCTAACCACAAAGTCTCACTGCACTAAACCTCACCTCCCAGTTGCCTGCATAACCACGAGCCACTACAACACGAGTGGATTCAATTCTTACATACACAAACTCTTAGATCTCGCATCGCATAATGTTCCCATCCCGCCTGTACTTCTCCACCAACATTCAGAATTCGGCCCCCTATTGATTAGCCTCTGTACGATCTGCACCCAACTCCCTCTAAAAGCCATTCTCCAGTCTACCAAGCAATTGACCTGCTCGCTCTCCTCTTCCAGCAAATCAAAGCTAAGTCCTTTTCTAAGCTTTTCCATAAGTGATAACACACAATGAGCCGAAACTTCCCCACAAGCTACCTCTCCTAGTTCACCTCGACTTCAGACCCCCCATAGCCTCAAGCCCATGGTTCGTTCCAGCTCACTGTATCGATTACATACTCATCCTTTGAAGCCGACGAAATCGCCAGTCCTTTCGTTCCAGCTCACTATATAAAGTGGTGGTGTGGAAAAAAGAAAGAATCAAATGCCAAAAAAAAAGTAAGGAGTAGAGGTGGAAAAAGGAGAAAGAGGTGGAGATTTTCTTTTGTGCAATATGTTTCGATTTTTGGCGTCATTCATTGACCATCATCACTTAGGTATAATGGTTTCAAACTCAAGTTCCTCCAGAAAACATCTACATTTTGGCATTTGCTGCGAGCTGGAGGACCCTTTAATTAACACCTCTTTATACGCGTGGTGGGAGGAAATTGATGCGAAGCTTGCCACGGGGAGCCTCCTGTACATGCTCCGAGACGGGTTAGGTCCTGTACAACGCTCTTTCAAGCATGAGAGGACAATTTTATACTTTCCTTAGCCTTGCGAATATTTTTTTAATGTATTATTATTTAAAACGATATGATTGTAGAAATTTCTATATATAAAAACATCATAACTTATATGGCCCAATCATAATCTTTAGGTTACAAAGTATAAGGGAATTTCTAGTAGAAATCAAAATTCTTATTTGACTTACTACTGGCAAAAGAAGTGAAAGCTTTTATTTTGCTGATAGTAGCAGGCTTTACTAGAGCCCTCGGTTTTAGGGTAGAAAGAATGTCCATCTAAATTCTGAATTTGAGCGATGGGCGAGGAGCTGTACACCCCATGTTTACAGAGTAGGGAAGGGTTTTGCGATTTGAAAGTCCCCTCTTAATGCACCGAATGTTTGATGTTCTTATGATCTTGATAATTCTTAAAATAATTAAAAAATATATATGTCGAAAGACATTTATAGAAATAACACCATGGGGGGGGGTGGGGGGCTGTGGTCTTAAAGATATATTTTTGCAAATATCTATAAGATTGTAAGCTAATCCACACCTTTTCCAACAAGGTGACATTCCTTTTTACAAAAAAAAAGTAGTTATATAAAAGACCCTTGAGATACTAGCAACGCATAATCAACTTGCAAATGTTATATCTAAGTTAAAAACCCAATTTTGTATAATGTTTGAAAAAATATAATCGAAGTTTGAGAAAACAACGTCCTAAATTGTGATGTAGAGCAATAAAATATTCCTTGGGTATTGATTGGTGCTGAATTCATCTAATGGGCTTTGCTCATGTTTCTTTGGCTAATTTGGTGTTTCGGGAGTTGTGGCTGATGGGGGCTATTTTTTTGAGATATTGGCTGCTTGGTTTCCATGAGCTGGGCGTTCTCCCCTTTTCTTGTGTTTTGATCGGCTCCTAGTTGTTCTGATTCTGGCTGGTCTTATTGAGGGGGCCAGTTGTCACGGTTTTGTGGTTCCGCTTGCATTTTCTCTTTGGTTTATTTCCTCTGTTCTGGGGAGATGCTGAATGGGGGCGGCTGCTTTGGTTGTTCTTTTGAGCTTCTTTCCCCTATTTAAATGACATTTTGGCAGCTGTTGGGAGTTGGTAAGTGGATAATTTGTCTCAAAAAACTTGAGGGTTTTCTTCCAAATGCTTGAGAGCTTCTTTCTTCCCTACTTCTAATTCATTCTACCTAGTCTTCTTCTCCTCCACAAGTTACCCTTCCATCTGTTATCATTCTTAATTTTTTATAAGTGTAGTGTGCCCTTTGTTTAATATTTAATTGTTATCTTGCTTATGTATTGTCAATGTTTTTAAGAAAGGAATGGTTTGTGTTTTTTACGCTATTATTTTGGTTGCATCAAATTAGTAAAAAGTGTTCAAAATTCATACAAGGCAAGATAGAAGTATAACAAGGGCAATTATATAAAAATTGACAAGGAAAAAATGTTTAGAAAGCATTAAATAAAAATATCAGTTAGTGTAAGTTCAATGCCCCTAGAAGCTTGATGCAAATCGTAAGTGATAATTTTTTTTTCACATTACTGCCCCATCTGATGATGAATATGAAACTCTCTATCCACCTACATAGTTGCATTCATAATGCTCCCATCCGATTCAAAGAGGATGTAACATGAATCATCATCTTTTGATCTCTACCAATGTAGAGAGAGGAACTTCCAAAGTAATGAGGTAAATATCTATATATTCATTTTATGAGGTTGATGAAAAATTGAGATTGAAAGAGCTGAACAAACTAACTGCAACTTTTAAAAGATCAATTTTATACTAATTTTGAGTGCACACCTCAACTAATGAAGAATAACAATCATTAGAGGTGGAATGAATGTTTTGTGCTATTTTGATGTTTCGCTGATCTTGACTTTCTAGAGGCTTTGATAAATTAGAAATTTCTTAAAAACCATTGATGTCTAGAAATTGAAAGTCAGAAAAAAGTGAGAAATGGCCTTCAAATTCAACATTTTTTGCCAGTAACCACAAACGATATATCAACAACCTTCTTATAGAAAGAGGAGGGTACCTGGTAATTCTTGTCGGGACCAAGGTTTTGATAGCCTAAAAAGACGGGGCAATACAACATCAAATGCAAAAGTCTACTAAAAATAATCCAAATAATCTAAAGTTGATTTAAATTGAAGAATGTAAATGTAAACTTAGTAGAAGCTACCCTACACTTTGGATGATAGGTGATTTAAATTGTGAACAATCATAATGGGGTGACAATAGTCGTCATTCTCATATCTCATAAAAATGCTTCTAATTTAATAGCAAATGAGGAAAGAGCTTGTCTAATATTTATTTTAAATTATTTTTAATCTTTTTATCAAATTTTTTAATTATTTAATTGATTTTTTTTTTTAATACTTTTATTCACTAGTGATAATTTGGACCTCCATAATAATTTAACAAAAATATGCAATGATCAAAGAGGTCATGATGAGAATTCACTCTAATGACTACAATCTAGCATGAATTTAGCAAGTGAATGTGCCTATGTTGGATAAACCAACAAAGAAATTTTAACAATAGTGTGAGCGGAGTTTACTCAACCGATGATGGCCGTGTTATCTCGTATCTGCGGCACGCGACAACTATTATGTAACTGTTCATAGTAGCACTTGTCTTAGGTTCGATGAAAATGACATGCATGGATTAATTAATGAGTGCTATTGGCTAGTTGTTGTTGTTGTGGCTCTAAAATGGATGAAATCTATTTTGATTATCATTATTAAAAAGCCTTGGCTCAAGGTGTTCTTCCTGGTCTTTTTATTTTAGAGTACTCGGCACCAATTCTAGCAGACGTAACTAGATTGAATTTCTCAAAATTCCACTGTATGATATAAGGCCCATCTAATACAAAAATAATGGATAATTTTGTATAAATTCAAAGAAATCAAGAGGAAAAAGACTTGTCAATATCTATTATACAAAATTATACCTTATTATAGATCTACTTAAGATGTCTTAATAAAGAAACAAATACAACATAGAGATTATTGCATAATTGATTAATAAATCCTTCCGTAAACAGACTCAGACTCCCAAATATAGAAGGAGATCGGCATGATCTAAGGTGAGCCTCTCACGATCCCCATTTGGTCTGTGATCAAGGGGCAAAGGGATGGCTGAGATTTATTAGAGGTATTCCAGTGAGTCCTCTCCACTAATCTCCATGTTGGTCTGGGATCAAGGGACCAAGGGAAGCTAGATTTTAACACCCCCCAAGTTGGGGAATACAAACTATCATTCATAAGGTAATAAGTCCAAAAACGGTAGAGTATAGTCAGTCCCTGTGTAAAAAACTGACAACACATCGCTTTCATCATTTCCTCCGCCCCATGCATCTTGGTTTCTCACTTCAATAAACTCCCACGTGCTCTTCCTTCTTAGTGAGAGTACACCTCTACAATCAGCAATCATATAATTATTTTATAGCATATCTTGTACTTTAATTAAAAGAATCGACAATATCATCATAAAACCTATGATACATTTGGCCACCATAGTGGTCATCCAACCTTCTCTCTTGCGCTTCATTTTCTTTTCGTGGTCTAGAAGCCTTCTTGTACGCCCTGAGCCACAAGCTTCATCTTGATTTTGTTTCACATCCCAACTTTGAGAAGGTTTGCTCTGGCAGTAAGCACCATATTGCCGTTTAACAGTAGTTAGGAACATAAAAGTATCACTAATTTATTTCTTTAGTCAACTTGAAATTTCCACAAAACCATGACAATAATATGGAGTCCGCTATTATCCCATGTTGAAAAAATTAGGATCTCCTTTTTGCTCCTACCAAGCCATGAGTGGAGCAGTGCAGATTCAACTTTCCTTTCTTTTTTCAAGTAAGATCGTCACAAATTACTACTACTTCAGGTAGTTCATCTCATTAAGCGAATAAAAAAGTTGCATATTTTGGAGTATCCCCTCTCCTTGATGCACCAAAAGATCCTCATTTGGTCAAAGCACGCTCTGGAGGAATTCAATTCAAGTCATTGTGGTGCCAAGTGATAGGAGTGAAGGCATATTTGCAAGATTCCCTGGATAGCAATGAAGGCTATCATTGGAATATACCCTTGAATTCCTGGCAACGACAATGGAAAGCGATTTTTAGTTGAGTAGAACAGGAACTATAACAAACTCGTTGGAGGGGCGCTATCTATTTTGGCTCAGTTCCATATGCACGAATGTCGGTTTTTCACTGCTTGATCTCTAGCCGCATGCGTTCTTTCTCATGTACGTGAAGAGAGGTACCTTTAGGTCGCACGTCATGATCCTGTCCTCTAGATGCACGCTCCTTCTCTCAGCTGCTTCACGTTGAGATTCCCATCTCCGCCTTTCTCTGCAGCAGCTCAATCTCGACCCTAGACGAGCGATGGATGTCTGCCATTATAGTTACAGCCGAGACTCTTGTCTCAACTATCTTCTTTCCGGCGCACGCAGAAACAGAGGGCACTAGAGGCACGACTACTCGTTCGACTCTCTATCCAAGAAGCAAGGGAAATGAAGGCCGCTCCCTCTCATGCTTCCTCCATTGTATATTCAGGGATCGAAGGCAGCCCAAGTCCCGACTCCTCTATATAAGAAGATCCTGGCAAAGGTAAGACAATGAAGGCTGGTGGTGGGCACAAACTGATTAATAACTCACTATGGCCTCTGATAATCATGTTAAATTCAAAAGAATGGAGAAGTAAAGAGGTTTAATTTTAATGTACAAAATTATCCCTATTTATAGATCTATAATATGTCTTATTACAGAAACGAAATAACTAAGTAATCAATGCATAATGCCTTAATAATAATTCCTTCTAAATCTGGCCACCCAAATATATGGGGGGAGAGTTGGTGTGATCAAGGTAAGCCGTCGGGATCACGTCAAAGGGACGACTAAGATTTACAACGCCCACAGATCCCCAATTTTGGTCGTGAAGATCCAAAGGGCCACTAGGTATGGCTGGACATTTAACACTATGTTGTGCTGATCATTTTTTAAGACCCTGTCACTTAATGAGTACCTACGATGCACAATACAATGGACACGACGACACATATAACGGGGCCACATCAATTTTGATAAATATTGGATACGAACATGGGGTTGGAACATGATTATATCTATTTTTAATTTAAAAATAGTGTATAAAAATTAAATAAGTATAATATTATAAAATAATTTAGAGAAATAATAATCATTATAACAAGAATTTGAGCTTAAAAGGTTAATATAGATGTCGAGATGTCAGCGCTCGATGTCAATTTATAAGTCATCGAGAGAGGAGATTGATAAATGCTGTCGAAGTCGGAATTGATGTTATGTCAGTACATATTGGGCTCAAAGTTAAAGGCATTTATCGTCGATGTTGAGAGGGCGTTGGTTGTCGCATGTTCAAGAAGGCGGTTGGGACAAAGTTGAGATATCTAATTGTGCGGTGTAGAAATTGCAGCATACGCGTAACAAATTTGTATTAAGATACGTGTTTTTTAAAAAGAAAATATATAAAATATATAAATACGCGTGTCCAATTTGTAATTTAATATGTTTTTAATATTGAACAACGTTTTCGACTGTGTCCGACACGTGTCGGAGGGTGTCGGATGCGTGTCGTGTCCGATACTTGACGGACACTGCACACCCTTTTGAGGAGAAAGTGTCGGTGCATCATAGATGAGTACATGCTTTAGAATATTCTTTAGTGGATTATTGGTAAGCATATTTCGCAATTCCTCCATACTTTGTATTTGCAGAATACCCATCAAGACTGTTACTCTTTCATTGTGAGACCTCGCTTGTTGTCTATTCAATATAAAACATGGTTGTTATTTTTTAGCTACTCTCCTGGGTATTTGAGTGTCATAACGGCTTGATGCTGTGGTTTCCTAATGATATTAATACCATCTAAATTCAATTAAGAGCTATCATTGTCTTAAGGCCTACTGTCTTAGTAAAATGCTAGTGAGTGAACAGCCTTACAATGTTAAATCCTCAGTAAGTTTGTATGCACTTGTTTTTAGAAGCTAATGTATCTCTCCAGAATATTAAATCCTCTACAGTTCTATGTTCAAAGCCGTCTTTTCCAAGTATAACACTTCATGATCAATGCTTAACCTAGTTTTCTAAAATAATTTATCAGTTTTTTTTTAGATACAACTTTATGCTACGCCTAAAAATAGAAGGAGTGCTGAAAGTCCTTGGAGTTAGATGGAAGTTATCTGAACTTAGTTGTTGGATATCATTACTTTGAGCCAATACAAAATGAAACCTAAATGAAATGAAAACGAGTAGCCAGGAAATTCTTCAGGGTGAATGTCTTAATTTTATAATGTTAATCAAGGTTGTGTTGTCTTTTTTTGCCCTGGCTTTTAGCTTTCTTCCTCCCCTTTTTTATGGAGACAATGAAAATCAATCAATCTTTTTTTTCTCTTCAGGTCTGCCAAAAGGTTGAAGGGATGCATCCACCAACTTGCCTGGAACTACAATTGCAGGTGATTTTAAGGCTTCTTAGGATGGAGCTCAGAAATCATCAGAGAATACACATGTTTAAGGTATGGATTGACATCTCTGAGTTAAGTCCTAGTGGCCTCCTAATATTTCTCTGCTTGCATAGAAGCCTCTAATAATCTTAGTACTTCCACACCACCCATGTACTAGGTCAATTTTAAAATTCTAAATACTATGTAATATACTCATATAAGTGCTGAAACTGGGTGAATATTGTTTTCTCTCATTGTTGTTTTCCTGCTTCTTTTTATCGACCCTTTGCATCCTGTTGTATTATTTTATTTTTGAAGATTAATATTTGGCTTAATAAGACTACATGGACTTGCAAGAACATGAGAATGTGCAATCAGTCCATCCGAGAATCTTGAGTCCAGGGAATTGTGAAAGACTTTATCAATGGATTTTCCATGCTAATCTATGAAAAGCAAGTAAATTTCAAAAAGTAGTGGAAGCTCCGGCTAATGCTCAGAAGTTAAGACCTTTTGTTTATTTCCCCAATGTGTGAGTAAGAAAGGGGCTTTTTTTTTCTGTTGTATTAACTTAATTGGCATATTTTTATTGTTGTATATTGTTGTTGAAAAATTGCTCATCTTTTTCCCTCTGCAGATGTGGACTCAAAGAAGGAGGAGCTACATTTTATTGGCCTCACTGGTGACACGCCATTTTTCTGAAAGATTCTCTTAATCTATGCTGTATATTACGGAACATGAAAGCTTTGTTCTAAGTGACATGATCATATAGGACATTGCAGATGCATTATAAAATTGATTTGTGGAGGTAATAGCATTAGAATTCCTCGGTGATATATTACTTTTTTTCATTTACTAGGGAACGAGCATGAAAAAAAGTTTCAAATTATAGGAGTTGAAATCATAATTATTACGAAAAACTTTTTATCATGCATTTGCCTCATTGAAATGATTTGATTACCTTTACATTTATTAACCTAATTTTTAATTACGTAAGATCCTTTATCTTTCTGTAGATGGATTTATAATTACAAAAAAAAAAAAAGGATATTGCAGGCGATTTCTAAAAGCATAATTGAACCTACTTTATGAATTCTTTAATATATATCGTTCTAAATTTGTAGAAATTTTGTATTAGGGACATTTAGATCATAACAATAATGAAATTTGAATAAATTTGGGTTGTAAGTGTTTTGTAAGGAACCATCCTTTATAGGTGTATATTATAACCCTACTTGATGGTCATTTCTCATCTTATAATTAATGAGATTTTGTGAACCTTTCGTTTACTCTTATTGGTTCTCTAGGTGAATTTGGAGGTCCTAGTGGCTTCCTTATGAAAAGACGTTTATAAAGGTCATTAATTAACCATGTCCATATTTTTTCTTCTTTCCAGGTTTTTGCCATCATTAGATATATCATCCATATAGCTCATGTCCTATCAAAGTACAGGAGTTCCTTAATCGACATAGAGATATCATGAACAGAACAAGTACAGAAGATTTCTCTATACAACAGTTTGTCCTGTGTTTGCGATGATTGGTAGTTTCAAGGCTGCCTGCAAATGAACACTATTAGCCCTTAAAGAGTTATTAACACTCTGTCAAGCTTATCTCTGCTTACTTAAGCTGAAGGTAGTGAACCGTAATAATAAAGACATAAGTTGAAATTGAGTAATGACAAATAGCAAGTAAACAAGGTCTCTGGTTTTAGGAGGACAACTTTTTTAAAAAAAATGTGATACAATATTGTTTTCCATGTCAAATAACTAGTGTCCTTGAGTTCCCAAACATTAATGTCATTTGGTGAATATTGCTTCTCATCCTGCAAGCATTAACAGAAATGCATCAGGAAAAGAATTTAGATATATATTTTGTTTTGTGTGGAATTGAAGAGTAATTTTAAGCAATTAGACAAGCTATGGCAATTTAAAGCTTTCTAAATGCTATTCATCAGGCAATCCTCTCCTATGGTTATTTCTTCTCTCCTTTTGTACTTTGGTCCGTCGATGTTTTAGGTTTATCCTCTCTCCCATCCTTTCTTGTTATGTACCTATTAGAAAGCTTCTGACCCCCACGTGACCACATCTATTCGCAGGCAATCCCTCTCCTATGGTTATTCTTCCTCCCTTTTGTACTCTGGTCTTGTCGATCATTAGTTTTTCTCTCACCTTCTTGTTAATGTACCATTGAAAGCTCTGACCTCCCACGGAACACACTCTCCACTGCACAGTACACACATTAATCCCAAGCTGCGCTATATATCAACTTGTAAATGCATTATTTTCTTCTTTATTTGGTTCTCACATCAATTGCAAGCAGTGATTAGCTTCGTTTATTCACACTCCTACTTTAATTTTGTTGATAGACTACATCTATGTTTCGTCATAGTTCATGCTTGCAGTTTCTTTCATTGTTTCCATTGGAATGCACTCGATTAAATACATCAACGGTCCCCATACTTTTGCCTTTCCTTTTAATTGCACACGTGTTCAGTAATAATGGTAGATTTAAGACATGAGCCCATCTTAAGGCCCAAACATTGGGAAACCCTGGTAGGAACATAAGCTTCAACTAATTCATTTTTCTCCTAAAAAAAAAACACGAACAACCTAGGCTCTGATATCAAATTGATGCAATAAAAAAATATCACATAATACATAAAAACTAGGTCTTTCTTTTATAATAAGAAAATACAATAATTAAGCAAAACACAACTTAACTTTCATATTATAAAGAGGACGCATACAAACTTATAACATAAAACATCTAAAACTGCATTTCCTTGAGAAGAAAGATACAAATGGGGTGGTCACTTGCAGATAGAAGAATTACATAATAAGTTCGAGACGAAAATCGTAGAGAGGAGAAGAGAAATGGAACAAGCTCGCAAGCTTTTCCAAGGAAGAAAAAACCGTAAGTTTTTTTTCCAAAAATTATACTTCATATCATCTCAATTTTCCTTACAAAACAACCCATATATATAGGGTGAAATGAGGCAGCCAAACCGCCCCATTTACCTTGAGCTGAACCAATCAGGAAAGGGGAAACAAAAGGTCAGCAGGCGGCTTCAGGAGCATAGCTAAAGGGACCACACAGGGAGAGGAACATGCAAACACGGGGAACAGTAACAACAGCCAATCATGGGACAGGAACCAACCACAGGACATGAGCCAGGCAGAGAAACCGAACGTGCAACAGAGAGGGGTAGGGGGGAATGAACCTGATTTGACATTTATGAGCTGATTTTAGAAGAAGAAAACAGCAGCTCACCAAGGGTTAGCTCAAACCGAGCTAACCAAACCAAACAAGGAACCAAATCAAAAAATAAGGAAACATTTATTGCCCCCCCCCCGGGCGTCTGCCTACATCACCGCCTAAAGGCTTAAGAGGCCAAATGAATCGGTCATCCCCCTCGCGCCATTTTCCTTTTAAGCCAATAGAGGAGGCGGACAAGGGACGAAGAAAAGGTTTCGGGCGGCGGCGGCGGTTTCCAGCGACCAACTTTGGGGAAAATTGTGATGGGAGATTCAAGGAAGACTAAGGTATGTTTATAAACAAGAATATCCTCCAATTCACATATATTTCTTGAGGAAAAAAATTCTAGGGTTTCTCCAAAACCTAAAATTTTTCATGGGGATTGTTAGGGATAGTTGAAGGAATGATTTAAAGCATATAAATGAAGTTTTCCGAAATTTTTAGTGGGTTTGGAAAATTAGGGTTTGTCATATTTTTGGATTTTTAAGAAATTTTTTAATGATTTTTGTTCCTAATGATCTTAGGAATAATTTTAATGAAAGAAATTTAGTATTTTCATAAAATTGTAATTTTCCAAAATTTTAAATTAAAATGATCCGAAAATAAATTTACCTAAGTATTAATTAGATTTAAGGGAAATATTTGTATGGTTATATTATGAAATTAGTGAATATATGATTTCTAAAATTTTGGTTTTTGAGTAAATCCGAAAATTAAGTTTATTTTAGTTTAAATTAGGAAATTGTTATCTCCTTTAGTTAACTACAAGTTTTCCCTCTGCTGTTCTTAATTTTCATTACGGTAACATGCTATATTGATTGCTAGATTAATTGTTAGCATTCTTTCTTGAGAATATTAACTTTACCTTTTATCTCTTGTCTTAAAAATGCATTTTTGTGTGTGGAATCAGCTTAATGTGAATGAAAACTTGTGGAAATCATTGGAGGAGGAAATGGTTCCATTGGCGTCTACTATTAAATCGAATTGGCTTGAATCACAGTCAAGGTTGTCCTTAAAAAAGTATGATGACTCTCATGTTTGTGTTGTTGGAGGTATGGTTTAACTTTCAGTCTGATTTCTGATTGGTATTCATAATTTTGCAGCCCCCTTAAATTAGGGACAGGAATTGTGGATTTTAAAGTACCAATATTCAGCATGTTTATATTTTGTGTTACAATTATTTTATATTGAAAAGTGTGTAACCTATGCATATAACTATAAGTTTTTGAGAGAGTTTACAGTTTTTGATGTATAAAATTGAAAGATGTAGCCACTTCAGCTCCAACTTTGTTTGGGATTGCTTTTGGTTTTATTTTTAGAAAACAGGTTAAAGGAATCATAAAGCAAGTTTAATAAGTCATTTTTTTGTTTCTGAAAACAAGTAGAGTTGTTTTGATGTTAGTTTTGTGTACCTTTCTCCATTCATTTCTATTCATCATAGGCCTGCTTTAGTCATGTAGTATTGTCTACGCCAAATCTTGCATTAAATGCCAATGTGGTTGTTTATCTGGAGTTGAATAATTGTTTTTTTTTTGTCTCACTAAAACATCAAGCATACTTGAAATTTTGAAACAAGAAGTTTTATGAATGCTACCTTACGTGATTGATTATTATATTTCACAACCCAACTTCATGCGTGGTTAACGTTTTTAAAATGGCATGTTTTATACATGCTATCTCAACACTTGAGTGCTTTTCTGTTTTTTTTTTTAAACAAGAGCTGGCTTTAGAGTTCTAAAAGCTACTCAAGACCCTAAGAGATAGGAGGCAAAGTTCATTGGAAATAGACTGATGGTTTTCGCGTGACTTATAAATTTGCTAAACGATGTACCCTTATTATGCTTTAAACTTTGCTAGAGTGTTTTTTTTAATGTTTTGTTTTGCTAGGCATACTTAATTTTTATGTTTAATTGCTTGCAGAAGCAATAAAACTCGATATTGAGTTCAGAAATCCTCTTCAGATTCCAATTTCTGTTTTCAGCCTTTCTCTTATTTGTGATATCTGTGAAAAATCTAAAGAGACAAAGATTGGTAAATCACCTTCCCTTCTATATGTCAGTAATTCAGTCAGTGCATTTCTTAACTTTCTATAATATTTATATGTTAACTATGCAGATGGAGGTACATCTTCTTTTGGATTCAATGATATTGAAGAACTTAAGGAGGCTCCTAGTTGTAGGTACAGGCTATTTAAGTTTCATTGTTCTCGGCTGGAACCTTTTTGGTTTTCACCTGACTTTGAATTCTGAGAACTTACGAATTGATTTTCTTACTACAGTTTATTATGATTGTTGCAGAAGTAGAATTGGTGATGTTTCAAATCTTGTCCTATCAGAGTTTGATCTGGTTCTTGGTGGAGGTGAGGCTAAAAGGGTAGGTTTTGCATATTGCTAAATATTCTTATCTCACACGCCTATGAACCTGCTAGACCCTCAAGTATCAAATGCTTGAAGGGTTTTTTTTTTTCCCCAACTGATATAAATGGAGTAGAACAAACTGCTGGTTGAAATTTGGTAAAATTGCATATAGATATAGGCTAGATCCCTCATACTCGTGTTGTAATTAGGTATCTATTTTTCTGAATTCACTCCCCAAGCAGGCTAGTATTTTTTCTTCTGGTAAACTGTTATGACAATAAAATGGAGTTTTTTGTGCTTTTAAAATATATGGGTTGTAAAAGCGCTCAGGGACTCGAGGGATGATCCCTCTCTTAGAACTCTTTTAGAGTCTAGGAATCTTATGTTGATCAACATGAAGTTTTTAAAGGTAGAACATTTCATTTTCCCATATATTTCCCATTGGCAAAATTTTGGACTATTTGAGGTTTATATTGGATTTAAGAAATATTGGCTTTCAATGGGTGCAAACTTTTATAATTTGTTTCATCTCAAATATTATATTTGAGAATATTCTCAATTAAAGATATTCATGTGCATTTTGAATTATTGATGATTTAGTTTTGTAATTTGTCTATGGTAGAAGGATGTATTGTCAACCTGATTATATCAGAGTTTTTCTTAAGGCATCCTGTGTATTCTAAAGATTGAAGTCTATATCATAGGTTTGACTCAAGGCGATTCTTTAGATTTCACTACTTATTTTAAGCATCTTCAAGTTAATAACATTATGATGCTTCTACAAGGTGCTTTTAATAGGGACCTTCAAGTTGACTTGAGATATGAGTTGGAATGCAGTTGAGTTAACGGAAGATCTTGAGCATAAGGTAAGTATTTGGTTTGCACATAACATATGAGTCTTGATTTTGGGAAAGGCAAAGCTTACATCCTAAGGCATGTGGATGGATTTTGAATTTGGTGGATGTTACTTTTGTTTGATCTTTTCTAAATACTGTTTTATAATGTGTGATTTTGCACCTCTATGTTTTCTTTTAGAGATGTAAGACTCGACCCACGAATCACCCCTTGAGGACTCAAGTGAGAGATCACCCACTAGTTTTGAAACAAATTGGATCAGTTCAGATTTGAAGTTTATTTATATTGAATAAACTTGACCCATAAATTCAAGGGAAGTTGAGGTTTACATTTCCTTATTTTATTGAGAAAATATGATGGATTCAAGATAATTGTATCTGGTATTAACTTGGCTTGGAGTTTGGGATTTAGTAAAACTAGGGCTCATATCCTTGTATTTTGTAGAGAAGGCTTGACGAAGCTCCAAATACATGCATGTGGTATAAACTCGGCTCGTAGGATTTAAGATTTGCTCGGAGTTTTGATCTTAGAAAACTTAATGGCTTTGTGTTGATTCAATGATTTGTTTGTGTGGATATGATGAATCATATCTTTATTTTTTAACAATCTAAGAGGCTTGAAATTATTTATTTAATTTTTAAATGTGGTTTGAGATTCTTTAAGGCAATAATTATTTAATAATCACCTAATGAAATAATGACAACATCAAGCAATTGCAAAGAAAAAGCTTGTTGAAAAAGAAAATACCAAAATACACCTTCCAATCTAAGTTGATAGTAGTGAAGCAAGAGTAGTTTTGGTGGAAGTATATAACCCTCATTTAAAGCATCTTGTTTGAAGCCTGGTAAACCTTGGAGAGTGATTATATATTTTCTTTCTATTTGTGCTCCTCAGTTTATAGAGAATTGGAAGCATTTTTTTCAATTGTTATTCTATAGTTGAAAAACTAACATCAAAGCCATCAAATTGTGAATCTAGATCACCAATGTACCCAAGAAGAAGATGATCATATGGAAGTAATACATCTTTAGGATTTGGATCAATTATATTGTTATGCAACCTAAAAACAAACCTTGCTTTAGGAATACAAATGAAAACACACTTCCTTTTTTATTCACATAAACCCTTAAATAACACAAACAAACACAATAAAGAAGTACTAACACAACTTATAATAGAACAAGACACGACACAACTTAAAACTTACAATTTAGAGAAGAAAGATGTATGTGGAATGAGAATCGTGGAGAGAAGAAGAAGATAGAAGTCTGAGACGAAGCTTTAAAAGATAGGGAGGTAGAAAAAAATAGCACGGAAGCTATATAAACTCGTAGGTTTCACTTTCCAAAAATCATCACAAATCTCTCTCCCTTTCTCTAAAAGATGGAGAAAAAAGTATAAATGCTCTCCTTAATGAGCCACCCAAATCAGCCAATAGAATAAACCAAAAACTGCCCACTTAATGAGAAATTAAAACACTAGCATAGGAATCAACAAGGAACAGTTCACGAACAACGAGCTTATGAAAGACAAAATAGCCACATATGACTGCATCATCTTGTGTGCAAATGAGGTGTTGATCACCTCCTTTGTGGTAATGACACCCAGGGATGATTTTGATTCCATGATAGGATATAATGTTAGTTCAAAGTTGTATACAAACCATATCAAATGTAGTTAGAACTTTTTAGCTGATGTTGATCATTTGAATTTTCCCTTATATCCTGATTGCTAGCATTATTAATAAAAAGGGAAAATCCAAAATTAATCCTTGGATTATTCCTATGTGGCTAATTTAGCCCCAAATTATTGCATCAATCCATTTTTTTCTATCGACTATATAAACCTTCTTCCAAATAGTCCCTTCGGGATTAAATTGAGATAAATTTTATATAATTGAGGGACTACTAAGTTGGGATCAATCTTATATCTCAATTTTCATCATTTTCTTCTTGATGGAGCATTTCGATTAAATTTTGCATAGTTCTGGGATTAATGATGTAATGCAATCATGTGTGGATTAAGAATTGCACATTAGAGATTAATAATAGACTATTACCTTTGCATATTAACCATAAATTCTAGCTTGCTCAAGTAGGGTTCAAGAAAAAGCAATGATTGATTAAGACATGGTGATTGACTACAATTGAAGATTACAAAACCTTTACGCAATAAAACCAAAAGAAATACAAGTAATGCAAATAGCTAGGAAAACAAAAGCCACACGTTTAATATATAGATCCTTCACCTTGAGGTCCTTTAATTACTCTTGAAAATAGGGCTAGCGGAGGAGGATTGTAAGCAAACTAAACGATGCCACTAGTAGACAGGTGATACCGAGGGGACTCGTCGCCGGGGAAGAAGTCGGAATTGGAGGAGCGGGTGGGCGGCTGTCAATGATCCACTCGGTGTCTGGACGCTGTCTGTCGATGACGTGTATGAGGGTCGGTAGGATTCGATCCAAGGAAGTTCAAACGGTGTCGTCGTCGGAGTCAAATCCAGCGTCGAAAAACGGCGATTGTAGGATGTCAAGATTACCATGGGTGTCGAACACAATCCCCCATTCTAGCTCCGGATCCGCCATGCATCTTGCCGGAAGGGATGAATGCAGAATAGTTGGGAAGGGAGAGGGAAAAGGTGGCGGGTTGTAGGAGGAGAGGAATTGCCTTGAGAGCTTGAGATCATCAACTAGAGAAAGGCTCCAAAGACAGTAAACTGAAAATTCTGCCATAGTTTCAATTTTTAGTAGAGGTGGGAGGGAATTAATTTGAGGAATTCAAATTAATTCCAAAGGGATTGATGGGGCGGCAAAGGGGAAGGAATTTGGGCTGATTTATTGGTGTATTTATGTCATTTGGAAGAGAGAGAAGGCCAATAAAGGGGGCCGGCCATATGAGGAGGGGGAAGAGGGATTAAGGAGTTATGAGAGTGGGGCCCAAGTTTAAGTAAGTAAATCAATTAAATCTGAATTTTTAATTTCAGATTTAATTAGAGCTTAAGTAACTTCCCAAAATTTAAAATTGAGAGGGAAACCAAATTTGAATTTCAAATTTTGATTTAATCTCTTTAATGGGCTGGATTAATTGCATAATCACCAATTAGGAAAGTTAATAACTCATGAGATTTGAAATTCAAACGGTGGGAAGCTCCAAGAAGGGGAGGCGGCGGAAATGGGCTGCTGGGCTGGCTGGCGGGTGGCCAGCTGCTGGCCAGTGGGGGCTGGCCGGCGGTGGCTAAATTTCAGGCCGGCGGTATTGGGTCACTTGGAGGAGGCGGCGGCAAGAGCAAGGGGAGGGAGAAATGGAGTTCTAGGAATTCGACGACCACGGATTTACTAACCTCAATTATCTTCACCTTGAATTTCCACAATATTAGGTAGTACGAAAACTAGAACTCACAAAGAGATCTAGTTTCTCCGGCGAACTCACTAAGAGATCTTGGTGGGAGGAACTCACAAAGAGAACAAGTAGTAAATTTCATTTCATCAAAAACTAACTATTACAATCCCTCATGCCTCATATAAAGAGGTCCAAAATAAACATAAAATAAAATGACGTAAATGCCCTCAGGGCTACATAAGTGAAACAATGCCCTCAGGGGCAAACTAGGAAAATAAAGGAAATAAGATAAAATGTGAATACATCAAAAATAGAGACTCTGGATCGTGGCCGTCGATCTGTGCCTCCGGCGATAGTATGGTACACGTGTCGAAATCTGATGTCCCCATCAATTAAATTGTATAAATGTGGTTCTTTTGGACTAAATTGGTTATATGCAAATAGTTGAAGGATTATTTTGGGCTATTTCTCATTAATAAAATATGATATTTGCAATTTTGGATGAGCTTAGAAGAAACCTATGAAGTTGGGACCAAAAATTTTACAAGAAGAAAATTACGATGGAATGCAGTCAAATTCCACCTCCTATTAGTAATCACGAGTTATGAAACCAATTCAAATCTTCTTCTCCAAAGGGATATTAACACTCATTTCTACTAGGACTCTAGCCATGACTACAAGAAATGAAACTAATAAAAGCGGTTTGAGATTTTTTTTTTAAGTGCAATTTTATAACAAGATGATAATATGAATACAAGAAGGGAAATTATCAAGAATTGCTAGATTACAAAAAAATGATCAAATACATCCATCATAAAGCCTGGTGAGTCATTAAAAAGTATAGGAAAACAACACGAGATAATGTTAACCTCTACAACAAATCCAAAAAAAAAATCAAATTAAAAAAAATATATGCACACCTTCGAAAAACCCTCTCAAATCCGACCGAAAGCACTGTATATTCGATGTTGTTTGCTTCTCATCTCCGTGAATCCTATTTCTTCCACACACGAGCCTTCAGCTAAACTCGCACAAGCTTCCGTTGAAACCCTTTGCACGAAACCCTGTATCAAACATTACCTCCATCTTCCTATGTCTACCACAAGTCTCACGCTCTAACCTCACCTCCCATAGCTGCATAACTCACGAGCCACTACACACGAGGGATTCAATTCTTTCTCCAAACTCTAGATCTCGCTCGCATAAGTTCCCTCCCGCCTGTAGCTTCCCATCCAACATTCAGAATTCGGCCCTAGTTATGCCTCTAGTATCGATCTGCACCCAACTCCCTCTAAAGCCATTCTCCAGTCTCCACAGCAATTGACCTGCTCGCTCCCTTCAGCAAATCAAAGCTATAGTCTTTCTTAGCTTTTCATAAGTGATAACACACATGGAGCCAAACTTCCCACAAGCTACCTCTTTCAGTTCACTCGACTTCTGACCCCCATAGCCTCAAGCCACATGGTTCGTTCCAGCTCACTGTATCGATTACTTACTCTCCTTGAAGCCGACGAAATCGCCAGTCCTTTCGTTCCAGCTCACTATATATAGTGTGTGTGTGGAAAAAGAAAGAATAAAATGCCAAAAAAAAGGAAGAGGAGAGAGGGGAAAAAAGGAGAAAGAGGGAGGAGATTTTCTTTTGTGCATATTTTCGATTTTTGCCGTCATCATTGTCATCATCACTTAGGTATAATGGTTTCAAACTCAAGTCCTCCAGAAACAATCTAGTTTTTGGCATTTGCTGCGAGCTGGAGGACCCTTTATACACACTCTTTATAGCGTGGTGGGAGGAAATTTGATGCGAAGCTTGCACGGGTAGGCCCTGTACATGCTCCGAGACGGGTAGGTCCTGTACACGCTCTTCATAGCATAGAGAGGACAATTTTAAGTACTCGTATGCCCTTGCGAATATTTTTTTTAAATGTATTATTATTTAACGAATATGATTTGAAATTTCTATATATTAAAACATCATAACTTATAATGGTCCAATCATAATCTTTAGGTTACAAAGTATAAGGGGAATTTCTAGTAGAGAATCAAATTCTATTGACTTACTTGCAAAAGAAGTGAATGCTTTTATTTTGCTGATAGTAGCAGGCTTTATAGGCCCCGGTTTTAGAGGTAAGTAAATTGGTTCTAAATTCTGAATTTGAGCGATGGGCGAGGAGCATCAATTGTTACAGTAGTAGGAAGGGTTTTGCGATTTGAAAGTCCCTCTTATGGCCGAATGTTTGATGTTCTTAGATCTTGATAAGTCTTAAAATAATTAAAAATATATATGTCGAAAGACTTTATAGAAAGAACAACATGGGGGGGGGGGGGTGCTTTTAAAGATTATTTTTTGCAAATATCTATAAGATTGTAAGCTAATCCACACCTTTTCCAACAAGGTGACATTCCTTTTTACAAAAAAAAAGTGTTTATAAAAGACCTTGAGATACGAGCAACAGCAAATCTACTTGCAAATGTTTATCTAAGTTAAAAACCCATTTTGTATAATGTTTGAAAAAATATAATCGAAGTTGAGAAAATACGTCCTAAATAGTGATGTAGGCAAAAAATATTCCTTGGGTATGATTGGGCTGAAATTCATCTAAATGGGCTTGGCTCATGTTTCTTTGGCTATTTGGTGTTTGGAGAGTTGTGGCTGATTGGGGGCTATTTTTTTGAGATATTGGCTGCTTGGTTCCTGAGCTGCCGTTCTCCTTTCTTGGTGTTTGTTCGGCTCCTAGTTGTTCTGATTCTGGCTGGTCTTTTGAGGGGGCCAGGTTGCTCGGTTTGTGGTTCCGCTGTGCATTTTCTCTTTGGTTTTTTCCTCTGTTCTGGTTGGCTGAATGGGGCGGCTGCTTTGGTTGTCTTTTGAGCTTCTTTCCCCTATTTAAATGACATGTTGGCTGCTGTTGGGAGGTTGGTGAAGTGGATATTTGTCTCAAAAAACTTGAGGGTTTTCTTCCAAAGCTTGAGAGCTTCTTCTTCCCTACTTCTAATTCTTCTACCTAGTTCTTCTCTCCACAAGTTACCCTTCCACTGTATCATTCTTAAGTTTTTATAAGTTGTAGTGTGCCTTTGTTTTAATATTATTGTTATCTTGCTTATGTTTGTCAATGTTTTAAGAAAGGAAGGTTGTGTTTTTTACGCTATTATTTTGTTGCATCAAATAGTAAAAAGTGGTTCAAATTCATAACAAGGCAATGATAGAAGTATAACAAGGGCAATTATTAAAAATTGACAGAGGAAAAAATGTTTAATAGCATTAAATAAAAATATCATGTTGTGTAAGTTCAATTGCCCGCCTATCTTGAAGCTTGATGCAAATAGGTAAGTGATAATTTTTTTTCTCATTACTGCCCCATCTGATGAATGAGATATGAAATCTCCTATCCACCTACATGTTTGCATTCATAATGCTCCCATCCGATTCAAGAGGATGTAATGAATCATCATCTTTTGTATCTTTACCAATAGTAGAGAGAGGAACTTCCAAAGTATGAGGATAAATATCTATATTATGCATTTATGAGGTTGATGAAATTGATGGATTGAAAGAGCTGAACAAACTAACTGCAACTTTTAAAAGATCAATTTATTCTAAATTTTGAGTGCACACCTCAACTAATGAAGAAGTAACAATCATTGAGGTGGAATGAATGTTTTGGCTATTTGAATGTGCTTCTTGGGCTTGATAAATTGAATTTCTTAAATCCAGACGGGCTTTGATGTAACTAGAGTATATGTGTTAAAAAATATTTTAGAAAAAGCAATAGTGAGAAATGCCTTCAAATTCAACATTTTGCCAGTAACCACAAGACGATATATCAATCAACACCTTCTTATGAAGAGGAGAGGTACCTGGTATTTCTATCGGGACCAAGGTTATTGATAGCCTAAAAAGACGGGGGCAATAGCAACATCAAATTGCAAAGGTTTACTAAAAATAGATCCCAAATAATATAAAGTTGATTAATTGAAGAAATGTAAATGTAACTTAGTAGAAGCTACCCATACACGTTTGGATGATAGGTGATTTATTTGGAACTATCATAATGGGGTGACCATTTCAGCATTCTCATTCTCATAAAAATGCTTCTAATTTAATATGCACAATGAGGAAAGAGCTTGTCGTAATTTTTTTTTAAATTATTTTTAATTTTTTATATCAATTTTTTTAATTATTTAATTATTTTTATTTTTTATATCTTTTATCACTAGGTGTAATTTGACTCCATATAAAATTTAACAAAAATATGCAATGATCAAAGAGGTCATATGAGAATTCACCTATTGACTACAAGTCTAGCATGAATTTGCAAGTGATGTGCTTGTTGGTACTAACCAAAAAGAAATTTTTAACAATTGTGAAGCGAGTTTACCCCGATGATGGCCGTGTTATCTCTATTGCACGCGACAACTATTATGAACTGTTCATAGTAGCACTTGTCTTAGGTTTCGTGAAAATGACATGCAGGATTAATTAATGAGTGCTATTGGCTAGTTGCTTGTTTGGCTCTAAAAATGGAAATCTATTTTGATTATCTTATTAAAAAGCCTTGGCTCAAGTGGTGTTCTTCTTGGTTTTTATTTTAGAGTACTCGGGCACCAATTCTAGAGACGTAACTATGATGAATTTCTCAAAATCCACGTATTGATAAAGGCCCATCTAATAAAAAATATGGGATAGATTTTGTTAAATTCAAAGAATCAAGGAGGAAAAAGACTTAATTCTATTATACAAAATTATCCTTATTTATAGATCTATTTAAGATGTCTTAATAAAGAAACAAATAACTATAGAATTATGCATTATTGATTTAATATAATCCTTCCTAAACAGACTCCCAAATATAGAAGGAGATCGGCATGATCTAGGTGAGCCTCTCACGGATCCCCATGTTGGTCTTGTGATCAAGGGCAAAGGGATGGCTGAGATTTATTAGGGTGATCCAAGTGAGCCTCCCACTAATCTCCATGTTGGTCGTGGGATCAAGGGCCAAGGGAAGCTAGGATTTAACACTCCCCTCAAGTTGGGGAATACAGATCTATCATTCTCAGTAAGGTAATAAGTCCAAAAACGGTAGAGTTATCAAGTCCCTTGGTAAGAATATCTGCAACATCGCTTTCATCATTTTCCTCCGCCCCATGCATCTTGGTTTCACTTTCAATAAACTCCCACTGCTCTTTCTTTAGGAGTAGCACCTCTACATCAGCATCATATATAATTTTATGCATTCTTGTACTTTAATTAAAAGAATCGACAATATCATCATAAAACCTATGATCATTTGGCCACCAATTGTGTCATCCAAGCCTTTCTTGCGCTTCCGTGGTCTAGAAGCCTCTTGTACGCCCTGAGCACGCTTCCATCTTGATTTTGTTTCAACATCCCGAACTTTTGAGAAGGTTTGTCTGGCAGCATCCCATATGCCGTTTAGCAGTAGTTAGGAACATAAAAGTATCACTAATTTTTTTAGTCACGAAATTCCACAACCATGACATAATAATGGAGTCCGCTTTATCCCATGTTAAAAAAATTAGGATCTCCTTTTTTGCTCCTACTCCAAGGAGGCGATTCAACTTTCCTTTCTTTTTCAAGTAAGTCTTCACAAATTACTACTACTTCAGGTAGTTCTTCTCATTTAAGCGATAAAAAAGTTGCATATTTTGGAGATCCCCTCTTCCTTGATGCACCATAGATCCTCAATTTGGTCAACACGCTCTGGGAGGAATTCATTTCAGCATTGTGGTGCCAAGTGATAGGAGTGAAGGCTATTTGCAAGATCCTGGATAGCAATGAAGGCTTCATGGAATTATACCCTTTGAATTCTGGCAACGACAATGAAAGCTGATTTTTGTTGAGTAGATCAGGAACTATAACAACTCTTGTTTGGAGGCGGCGCTTCTATTTGGCTCAGTTCATATGCACGAATGGGTTTTCACTGCTGATCTTCTAGCCGCATGCGTTCTTTCTCATGTACGTGAGAGAGGTTCCTTTAGTCGCACGCATGATCCTGTCTAGATGCACGATCCTTCTCTGCATGCTGCTGCACGTGAGATTCCATCTCCGCTTTCTCTGGCAGCATGCTCAATCTCGCCTAGATGCGATGGATGTCGCCATTATAGATGTACGCGAGACTCTTGTCTCAACTTTCTTTGGTCGCACGCATGAAACAGAGGGCACTAGAGGCTCGACTCTCGTTCGATCTCTATCCAAGAAGCAAGGGAAATGAAGGCCGCTCCTCTCTGCTTCCTCCGATTGGTATATCTCAGGGATCGAAGGCGCAAGGTCCCGTCTCCTCTATATGCAAGATCTGGCAATGGTAATGACAATGAAGGCTGGTGGTGGGACAAACTGATTATATCTCCTTAGGCTCTGATATCATGTTAAATTCAAAGAATTGGAGAAGTAAAAGGTTTAATTTTAATGTACAAAATTATCCCTATTTATAGATCTATAAAATATGTCTTAATACAGAAACAAATAACTACATAATCATGCATAATTGCCTTAATATAATCCTTCCTAAATCTGCCACCCAAATATAGGAGATTGGTGTGATCTAGGTAAGCCGTGGGATCACGGGCAAAGGGACGACTAAGATTTAACAACGCCCACAGATCCCCATTTTGGTCGTAAGATCAAGGGCCAAGGGATGGCTGGAATTTAACACTTGTTTTGCTGATTCATTTTTTCAGACCCTGTCACTTAATGAGTACCTACGATGCACATACATGGACACGACGACACATATACGGGGCACATCAATTATTGATAATATTGGATACGAACATGGGTTGGACATGATATTATAATTTTATATTTTAAAAATAGTGTATAAAAATTAAATAAGTATAATTTTAAAATAATTTAGAAATAATAAATCATTTAACTAGAATTTGAGCTTAAAATGGTTAATATTAGGATGTCGAGAGTCAGGCGTCGATGTCATTTATTAGTCATCGAGAGAGGAGATGATAATGCTGTCGAGAGTCAGGAATTGATGTTATGCAGTAAATATTGGGCGTCAATGTTAAGAGGGCATTTATCGTCGATGTTGAGAGGGCGTTGGTTGTCGATGTTCAGAAGGCGTTGGACAAAGTTGAGATATCTAAGTTGTGGGTGTAGAAATTGCTAGCATCGAGTATCAAATTTGTATTTAAGATACGTGTTTAAAAAAAAATTATAAAATATTTAAGATACGCGTGTCCAATTTGTATTTAATATTTTTTTAATTGAACACGTTTTCGACGTGTCCGACACGTGTCGGAGGAGTGTCGGATGCGTGTCGTGTCGGATACTTGTCGGACACTGCACACCTCTTTGAGGAGAAGTGTCGGTGCATCATAGATGAGTACATGCTTTAGAATATTCTTTAGTGGATTATTGGAAGCATAATTCGCATCCTCATACTTTGTATTTGCAGAATAACCATCAAGATGTTACTCTTCATTGATGGAGACCTCGCTTTGTTGGCTATTCAATATAACATGGTTTTTATTTTTTAGCTACTCCTGGTATTTGAGTGCATAACGTGATATGCTGTGGTTTCCTATGATATTAACTATTATAAATCATTAAGAGCTATCATTGTCTTATAGCCTTCTTGTCTTGTGAAAATGCTAGTGAGTGAACTGCCTTACATGTTAAATCCTCAGTAAGTTTGTATTGCACTTGTTTTTGAAGCTATGTATCTTCTCCAAATATGTAAAATCACAGTTCTATGTTCAAAGCCAGTCTTTTCCAAGTATAACACTTCATGATCATGTTTACCTAGTGTTCTAAAATAATTTATCAGTTTTTTTTTTTAGATACAACTTGATGCTACGCCAAAAATAGAAGGAGTGCTGAAAGTACTTGGAGTTAGATGGAAGTTATCTGAACTTGTTGTTGGATATCATTACTTTGAGCCTAATACGAAAATGAAACATAAGAAAGGAAAACGAGTAGCCAGGAATTCTTCAGGGGAATTCTTAATTTTATTGTAATCAAGGTTGTTGCCTTTTTCCTGGCTTTTAGCTTTCTTCCTCCCTTTTTTAAGAAATGAAAAGTCAATCAATCTTTTTTCTCTTCAGGGTCTGCCAAAACTTGAAGGATGCATCCACAACTTGCCTGGAACTACATTTGCAGGTGATTTTAGGCTTCTTAGGATGGAGCTCAGAAATCAATCAGAATACTCTGTTAAGGTATGATTGACATCTCTGAGTAGGTCTAGTGGCCTCCTAATATTTCTCTGCTTGCATAGAAGCCTCTATAATCTTAGTACTCCCATGTACTAGTCAATTTAAAATTCTAAATACTTGTAATATACTACATTATAAGTGCTGAAACTGGTGAAATTGTTTCTCATTGGTTTGTTTTCCTGCTTCTTTTTATCGGACCCTTTGCATCTGTTGTATTATTTTATTTTTGAAGATTAAGTTTGGCTTAATAGGACATACATGGACTTGCAGAACATGAGAATGGCAATCAGTCATCCGAGATTCTTGAGTCCAGGGAATTTGGAAGACTTTAACATGGATTTTCCATGCTATCTTGAAAAGCAGAAATTTTCAAAAAGTATGGAAGCTCCGGCTAATGCTCAGAAGTTTAAGAACCTTTTGTTTTATTTCCCCAATGTGAGTAGGAAAGGGGATTTTTTTTTCTGTTGTATTATACTTAATTGGGCATATTTATTGTTGGTTTAAAAATTGATCATCTTTCCCTCTGCAGGATGTGACTATAGAAGGAGGAGCTACATTTTATTGGCCTCTCTGGTTTCACGCTAGTTTTTCTGGAAAGATTTCCTTATATCTATCTGTATATTACGAAATTGAAAGTTGTTCTAGTGACATGATCTATAGGACATTGCGTATGCATTATGATTTGGAGGTAATAGCTTATGAATTCTCGTGATATTTTCTTTTTTCAATTTTTCTGGAACGAGCATAAAAGAATGTTCAAATTATGGTAGTGAAATCATAATGATTACGAAAAACTTTTTATCATGCATTTGCCTCATTGAAAGATGTTGATTACCTTTACATTTTATTAACCTATTTTAATTACGTAATGATCTCTTTATCTTTCTTAGATGATTTAATTACAAAAAAAAAGGAATTTTGCAGGCGATTTCTAAAGCTAATTGAACCACTTTGAATTCTTTAATTTTCGTCTAAATTTGTATTTTTGTATTAGGGACATTGAGATCATAACTATTGATAATTTGGATGGTTGTAAGTTTTGTAAGGATCCATCCTTTTAGTGATATTTATACCCTAGCTTGATGGTCATTTCTCATCTTTATAATTAATGGTATGTTGTGAATTCGTTACTTTTATGGTTCTCTAGGTGTATTTGGAGGTCCTAGTGCTTCCTTATTGAAAAATGACGTTATTGGTCATTAATAACCATGTCCATATTTTTTTCTTCTTTCAGGTTTTGCCATCATTAGATTTATCAATCCATATAGCTCCATGTCCATCAAAGTTACAGGAGTTCCTTATGCGGATGGATATCATGAACAGGACAAGTACAGAGAGTTTCTCTATGCAACAGTTGTCATGTGTTGGCGATGAGTTGGGTATTTCAAGGCTGCCTGCAAATGAAACTATTAGCCCTTTAAAGGTTTTACATGCTGGTCAAGCTTTATCTTGCTTCTTTAAGCTGAAGGTATGTGAACCGTAATATAAAGACATAAGTTTGAATTGAGAATGACAAATAGCAAGTGAAACAAGGTCTCTGGTTTTAGGAGGACAATTTTTTAAAAAAAATGTGATACAATAGTGTTTTCCATGTCAAATAACTAGTGTCCTTGAGTTCAACATTAATGTCATTTGGTGAATTTGTGCTTCTCATCTGCAAGGCATTAACAGAAATGCATCAGGAAAAGAATTTAGATATATATTTTGTTGTGTGTGAATTGAAGAGGTAAGTTTTAAGCAATTAGACAATGCTATGCAATTTAAAGCTTTCTAAATGCTATTCATCAGGCAATCCTCTCCTATGGTTATTCTTCCTCCTTTTGTACTTGGTCGTCGATGTTTTAGGTTTTTCTCGTCATCCTTCTTGTTATGTACCTATTGAAAGCTCTGACCTCCCACGTAACACACTCTATTCATCAGGCAATCCTCTCCTATGGTTATTCTTCCTCCTTTTGTACTTGGTCGTCGATGTTTTAGGTTTTTCTCGTCATCCTTCTTGTTATGTACCTATTGAAAGCTCTGACCTCCCACGGAACACACTCTCCACTGCACAGTAACACATTTCCAAGCTGCGCTATTTATCATCTTGTAATTGCATTATTTTCTTCTTTATTTGGTTCTCTCAATCATTGCAAGCTGTGATTAGCTTACGTTTATTCACCCTCCTACTTTAATTTTGTTTTAGACTACATTGTAAGTTCGTCATTGTTCATGCTTGCAGTTTCTTCATTGTTCCATTGGAATGCACTCGATTAAATACATCAACGGGTCCCTATACTTTGCCTTTCTTTTTAATTGCACACTGTTACAGTAATAATGGTAGATTTATGACATGAGCCATCTTTAAGCCCAAACATTGGGAACCCTGTAGGAAATAAGCTTCAACTATTCATTTTTCTCGGCTGTTTTTATTCTACAAAAGCATGTGTATTGGCAGTGCAGAACATATTCCTTAGTATTTTAGATTTGTTTGAAAGCATGTTTCTGGTTTGAACTTTTTTATCATAGTTTTTATTGATCTCCTTGTTCAGGATTGTAGTAAAAGCTTTGAATATGAAACTGGGCTTGCCTTTCATGGAAAAGATGAAAAGTTGGATGCTCAGGGTAACGGAAAAGTTCTGATTGATGTATCCAGATCACCTTTTCTGGAGTTTCACCAACAAGAAAGATATCACCAAGGAAAAACTGCCGAGGTTTATATGCTCAGCATTCTTCTGTTCTTTTTCGCCTTTTCAGAAGCTAATCAACGGGAAAAAGTGCTGGTTTTCTATTGTTTGCTGTAATTTCTGCTGGTTTTTGGTTCTTCTGTTCACACTAGCCTGTCCAAATTTGTGATGTTGGTCACTAAGATTCAAGGCATTGGAAATTAAGCCAGGGTTTTTCTGCCATTCTTGAAAAAGAAAAGTAAAATGATAGCTTTTTTTTTTAGCTTTGAATTGATCGAGTTCTCATTGCAAGGTTTATCTTTTGGTGAAAGATGTTGCGTTCAGTGTTATATCTGTAAATTTGGATTACTTTTGTAAATCGTTCTTAATCCTTGGTCCTACCAACATGGCATCTCCTATAAATTAATTTTTTTTCTAGGTTTTTTTTTTCAATAATTTTTTATTTTAACTTAAAGTTGCCTATTCATAGGCTTATGTGTCAAACTGAAGCTTTGTTCGGGACAGCTTTCTTTCTGCTTCTTAAAGTAGCTTTTTAGTATAAAAAATTTAAAATTTTTTGTACTAGAAGGCTGCTTTAAGAAGCAGAAAGAATGCTGTCCCAAACGAAGCCTGAGTTTGTGGTCTTATACTAGTTTCCATTGTGTTCACCTCATCTTTCATCCGTGGTGATTGTTCTATGAAGTACTCATAGCTTCACAGTTTCATTATATGTTTACAGTTTAGCAAAATTACCATTTTTATCTTCACATGCCATCATATATCTATATATCTTTACTTGCTTGTTATATTGAGCTCCATTTTTTATTTATATAGGGAGGTATTAGCAACATCGACTTCATCCTGATTTCGGAGCTCCATGATAGCAGTTCTACAGGATTACACCCAAGCATTTTATCCTTTCATGCATGTCACTGCAGGCAAGTTCTAAGAACTGACACTTCTCGGATCTAAGCTTCTAAGATCTTTAATGAGCTAAAACAAACAAGTTTTTTTCATGTTTTGCAGCATCACTAACGAGATACCTTTATGGTGGCTTATGGAGGGACCTCGAGTAATGAGCCATGATTTCTCTGTTTCCTTCTGTGAGATTGATCTTGAATTAACAATCTGCAACTGTCTGAACGCTGAAGTTTCCATTAGAATCATCACCAATGATTTCATGCCCGAAACAAAGCTTTCAGATTATCTAATTTCTGATTCTAACACCAATCAAGGAGGGTGGCATAATGTATCTTTAGCGAATGACATAAAAGAGATCTCAAATGTTCAAGGCGTTCAATCTGAGAAGTTATCCTCATCATCTTCACAAAGCATTTCTCCCTTTATTTGGTGTGCAGCAAGCTCTACTTCAGTCAAGATGCAACCTTCATCTACTGCTAAGGTTCCTCTTAGAATCTGCATTTTCTCACCTGGGACATTTGATCTATCGAGTTATGAATTGCACTGGAATGTACAGTCATCCAGTCCGTCCGACAAAGGGCGGCCCGGCGACGATGCGATGAGAAGTTCATCTGGTATGAGCCAAGGACATCCATTCTACCTTACTGTAATGCAATCTCATTAAGATCTGTAGATATGTTTGTGTCAGTGACCAGTTTGTTATTTCTTTATAAATGAGTGATAGTAGTCAAGTGCTTTTGTAAAGTATGGGTTGGTGAGCTTCAGAAATTTTGTGAATCGCTCATCCTTTCTATGGTTTTTATAATAAAAAAAATATGAGCATGCAGAAAGAATGTAGGTGGAGATTCCAAAAGAAATGAAGAATGAATTAGAAATATTAATGTAAAAAATATTGAGAGATTGCCTACAAACAGTGAAATCATGATAATGGATGGGACTTGTCAACAAATATGCAATATGTAGTATAAAGGAAAGAAATGGCAGACAGTGCTTCATGTTGAAGATTAATATTTTTGTGCGGATGTTGAACTTCGTCTAGAGATCAACCAGAATGCGCCACATCACCTCTTAATCGGTATGACATTCTTGAACAATGAAAATAGATGGCGAGTGCTTGATCGAATTGATCAGGTCGTGTAGGAACAAGGTTCAAATCTCTCGGTCTGTTAGGATGTCTCAGCTGCATACATCACTGCACTTTCATTTGACACCTATCGTAATGATAAACGGTTTGTCTCGCTATGATCTTATCTTAGATTATCAATACTTCTGTCTCAATAAATAATTTAGATAATTAATATTACTGAAATTGAAATTGTGCCAACTATTAATCTTTTTCTCCGCATCATTTAGAATAGTTTCTTCACTTCCACTGGTATGTCCAAGAGCATCAAGACTATCCATTGATTTAGTCCACACCTATGTGTTCGATCTTCGCATAAAATAATTTTTCATGTTAAAGGGGATGATGAGTCATGATAATCAAATTATATGGATTTAAGCTTCATTCTTGATAGTTTTTTTACTGTTTTTTAAAATAAATTTTTAGTATAAAAATTTTTAATTTAAAGTTTGTACTATAAAGTTATTTTAAAAAACAGCAAGAAAGTTATTTCAAATGAAGCTTTGATTTTTTTTATGAAAAATCAAGTTGTGTGCAATATTGAAGCATTTTAGTTGTCATAATATATAAAAGTGGGATGAGAAACAAAAAGAACATTTGTATTAGCAAGCAATAATCATAGCTAAATTATCTTAGTGATGATAAAAGCCATATAATCAAATACCGATTTTGTGTAAGATTGAGAACTAATATATAAGAAATAAGAATATAGAATGTGCAGAACCATTTGGTAGATTTGTGGTCTATTGGATTCTTAGCAATCAATATTTAAAAAATCACTCAACTATAAAATGTTAATGAAAATAAAAGTGCCAAAAAGAGGATATTATTTTGTGCAGAGTCTAGATGTAGTACGTCTGCACTCCAATAAAATGTTGACACGTTGAGTGGACATGTGGATTATTAATTAGATTTATTTATTACTTCATATATTTAATGTGTCCGCAGAACTAAGTCAAGTGCATCAAAAGCTACGCCAAAGAACAGGTAAAGCGTAATTAAAGGGCAACAAAAGAGCAGTCAAAGCGCAATTAAAGTGTAACTAAAGCAAGTATAAAGTGCATAAAAAAGAAGTGCACTTCATTTGTCAAATTTTAAGTGGGTGTCCAGACGTATCTCTATGTCCGGATTCTGCGCGAAATAAATTCTCCCAGAAGAGAGCTTGAAGGTAATGGAAAATGCAAAGAATAGTAACTTGATGAACATTAGTAGGCTAAGATAAATTGGCTAATAATGTACACAACATGGCAGTATATACTTGTCTAATGATGAGATAAATCAAGTTACCAACAAAAGTATAATATAAAGTGGAGTTGATAAAAAGTATACTATATTGTTGAGTATGAATAGTGGACATTTTTGTAATAGAAGCAAAAGTCCACTTATAAGTTATATTATATTGTTGAGAGAATTTTCTTAACAACCAATCATGCTTTATATTGCTTAACAGACCCATTTGATTTCATTTTAATCTTATACACTAAATGATAACCAATTTTATTTTTACCTAATGGTGGAGGTTTCAACTCCCAAGTATCTATTTTTTTTACAATGAAGAAAATTTCATAAAAGATATTAAGAATTATCTCTTTATAAGATGAAGATAAATCAATATTGGAGGTTGTAATGTATGGTATTTCTATTTCAACGAATGTATTATAATAAATACTATAAAATTAGACTTAAGCTTCATACGAGACAATTTTTTTGTTGCTTCATAAAACAACTTTTAGTACAAAATTTTAAATTTTTATACTGCAAAGCTGCTTTAAGAAGCAACAAGAAAGTCATCCCAAAGAGAAGCCTTAATCTAATATTTATTGTTTAATATCTATATGATAAAAATCTCAATGTTCAATAATTTTAGCATGAAAAAGTGGTAGGCTATTTTGATTTTTTTTTTTCATTTGTGCGCATCTTTTACATCATTGTGCACTTGTAACATTCAAGAAATTATTTTTTTTTATGAAAGTATTGATGATTTTATTTAATTTAAATTCAACATTTTAACAAAAACTTTCGGTTGAAGTTTTTTAAGGTTCTGATTTTATTACTAACTGAAAATAGCAAAATAGAAACTTTCCATGTTTCTCATCCTTAGAATCAGTAAAATATCAATTTCTATTGTATAATTATCTAGAAAATGTTGTTTTGTGTTTCCTTTAGAACTTAGGGATATAAATAGTCTAGTAATGGTATATATATATATATATATATATATATATATATATATATATATATATATATATATATATATATATATATATATATATAATTGAGTTGTTGCTTTAAGCTACATATAGAGTTGTAGTAATATAAGGTAAATGGTATACCTATATGTAGATATCTAGACTTGTTATTCTTAAAGAGAGGCTTTACAGTGTAACATATAGATTTGGGAGTGATGGAAAAAACTATCAATTAGTTTGAAATAATCGAACTCTTTGAGACGAAAAATTATTCTGTACGGTCACCGAGCGGTACCTGGTGATGTGGCGTGTTCTGATTCGTCTTTGGACCGCTCAGAATAATTTCTCATTTGAGAGGGCCAATCAATATCCCTTCAGCCAACTCTTCCTTTTTGTAGTTATGAAAATTCTCTTGTTTCTCCTAAGGAAGTCTAAAGATGAAAAATAATAATAGTTGCTCAATTGTGCTTAATTTTG
Source organism: Dendrobium nobile (assembly GCA_022539455.1). Classification (NCBI taxonomy): domain Eukaryota; kingdom Viridiplantae; phylum Streptophyta; class Magnoliopsida; order Asparagales; family Orchidaceae; genus Dendrobium; species Dendrobium nobile. The sequence continues at coordinate 25,342,521 of CM039732.1, read as the reverse complement.
GTGGTAATAACACACATTGGAATATTTGAATTTGCTTTAATCATAGGGCTGAGGTTTTATGAATTTCTCTCATAGGAGAAATTTGAGGAGATTATCACAAGCAATTGATTGAGAATTAGTTGGATTGTAATAAGAAATTCAAGAAAATTAATCTTCAAAATACCTTCATGAAGCACACATTAAGAAAAGATATTTGGAAGCTAAATTTATGCTTTGCTACTGATGGGCTACTCTTCAATCATGAAGGAATAATTTTGTGTTTATTAAGATGGTAGCAATGGTTGAGGAAGAGGACTTTTTTTTTTTTTTTTGGCATACCAAATTACCAATTAGGAAGAATAACATATGATATTATGATAGAAAAAAGTTAAGGGTCTAAAGAAGTAGATGGTTCACAATAAGGGGAAATATTCTAAAGGTGGACAAGAAGATAAGAAAGAAAGCCCCAGCCCAATTCATTGTTAGTGGATTTATTGTCTCATTATAGTACTAAGCTTATGAAGTCATTTCAAAGTTATAGAAAAGCTATGATGAATTCCTTGGTGAGAATTTTTTAAGGATGCTAAACTATCAAAACAACAAAGTTCTCACAAGCATGATTATTTTTCCACCACCCCTAGTTAATAAATATTTAATTCATGCACTTTATTATATTTCAAATGGCTGTTTATGTTAACTAGTCATTATATCATTTCCTTGTAGGTGATTGTTAACCACTTAACTCTATTCTAGTGCATAGAGCAAATTAAGAACACTTTTGATATGCCTCAGACAAAATGCATCCAATCAAACATGAATCTCGATGCGATATTTAAATTAAAGTCTTTCAAAAATCACATAAACTATAATTTCGATAAACTTGCAGTTGAATTGAACATCTTGATGAGATGAACTCAACAAAACCAAAATTGATCAAGCTCGACTCCAAATACGCTCAAATAGAGCACTTCAATATAATCATTAACTTCATGATATTTATTAAATGATAAAATGATCTCTAAATCACGCATGCTTATAATTAAAATGAGCATCTTAATGAAAGAAATTCATTAGCCTAAGACCACTCAATTATGAGTTCTTAAGGCACTTAAAATATGAAAGAATAGCTTATGATTAAGAAAACCCATATGAGCCATTTGATGGAGTATTTTAGAATTTTGACTTAAATTACAAAAGTTTCACTATTCAAAAATATCAATAGGCCCACATTTTTTATATGAAGGGAAACTTAGAGCTAAACCTATACTTGATGTTAAAGAGAGCTTTGCCTAACATTCGACATGAATGAGCAAAATCATCAATCGTCATCACCAGACCACCATCATTCAATCACCTCGCCTGATTAAGCCTCCTTTAATAACCCGAAAATATGAAACTCGTCGCTCTCTCTCGCTCCGCTAGGGCTTTGCCCTAGCTCCCTCCAGTGCTTTATGCGCTGCTGTGCTGCTCACCTCGGTGGCGCCGATCTTTCCTACTTTCTTCAGGGAAGTCTCTTTTCTTTTCTGGTTTGGATTTTGGTTTGCTGGTTTTGCTTTTTTCGCTTCCGGCGTGTGCCGGATGGCGCCGAAACTAGGCGACCCAGGATTTTTAGGGGGTTCTTCTCGTTTTTCTAGATATTCTTGCTGGTTCTTCTTCTGTTAATGATTTTCCTGAACTTAGGGCTTCCTCCTTCCAGGGATTACCTTTCCTTTGGATCTCAGACCAGGAAATTAAGGCTTTAGCTAAGCCTTTTCAGTTCTCTTTAGTTGGATTTTTTCCCTCTAAACGACCCTCTATGGATTCCATCTGTATATTTTTTTCAATCTCAAGCTTAACGGGGAGGTTTTGGTTACCCTGTTGGATTCGTAGCACATTCTTATTAAGCTTGCAAATGACCTTGATTATATGAAGCTTACTAAGTGGTCGCCCCTTGTTGATGTCAGTGTGGAGTCGCCGGTGATTCCTATTTGGATTTCCTTCTGCAACTACGACCTCACCTCTTTTCACCCAAAATTCTTCATGCATTGGCCGCTCTCTTTGGCAAACCTTTAAAAATTGATTTTGCTACGTCTATTGGATCCAGATCGTCTCTTGTACGTGTTTTAGTGGAGCTGGATATCACCAAATCTTACCTATATAAGGTGTGGTTAAGTTCGGAGAAATTTGGTTATGTCCAACTGGTGGTTATGGATGAATTCTCCTCTTTTTATGATTCTTGCAAATATATTGGCCACATCTTAGGCAACTACCGCCCTCGTGTGGCTGGTCTACCGGACGGTAATAGGATTCATTCTAATGTTGCTGATAATTTTGATTTAATTCCTCCTTCCCCCCTGCCCTGTTGTGTCGATCCCTGCATTTGGGGACTTTGTAGATGCTCTGCTGCCTTTATAACTTCAACATGCTTTTAATAGCGTTGAGAATGTTGTGGCTTGTGAAGGGGTTAGTCTGGTTAATTCTCAGTCTGATTTCGTCAAGTCGGACTTTATTTTGGTTTCGGAGGGTGTAGCTCCTAGTTCCCAAGTTCGACTGTTATGTTTGAGTGAGCCTGGAGTTATGAAATGTTGTTTGAAAGATAAAACTATTTTATCTTATTCGAATTCGCTTCTTATCCCGTGTGGTTTGGATGTGGGTGAATTGCCTTCTGTGTGAGCTGGCCTTTCTTCTCCCTTGGCCAATTTGCATGGAAATGATTTTGATGCCTATGAGTTGAATCAGGTTGATACACAGGAGTCTTCTGATGCTTTGGCTATACCTATTTACCCTACTAGTCAGGTCTCTGCTCATTTGGTTGTCCCTACAATAACTTCCCTAGTGACGCCTACTGCTCTTGTTTCTGGCCCTTTTTGTTGAGGTTTTTATTAATTTAATATCACATGAGGCTTTGTTTTCTCATGTGGGTGTCAATTCGGAGGAGTGTGTGAGAATGCAAATTGATTGGCTTCAATGTTCGTCCGATTCCTCTTTGGAGGCTAATGGGGATGAAGAACCTGGGGATGATTTTACTTTGCAAAGTGACCGACCTGTTGTTTGTGTCCTCTCGTGGGAGGGGTTAGACGTGGTAGGAAATAATTTTGGGAATGTGGTGCTAGTTTTGGTTTCCTTTGGCTTTTCTCTATGCATGTTGGTTTCATTGTGATGGTGGGTTTGGGGTCATTCTAGACCTGTCAATTTCGGGTTACGGGTCGGGTTCGGGTCAACCCGAAATTGACCCGGTATTATTCGGGTTCGGGTCGACCCGACCCGTTTTTTCAAACGGGTCGATTTTCTGGACCCGAACCCGACCCGACCCCATCTATTTCAGGCTTTCAGCCAAATCTCGCCGCGCGGGCAGCGGGTCACACACGGGGGTTCGCGGCTCGATGCAGTGATGGGCTGATGGCATGACGGGCAGAAATCGGCAATGCAGTGAGCTCCAATTGACGCGGGACGGCTGTCAGTTCCGTCCTCGGGACGCGAAGAAACGCAGTCGTGAAGAAACGGAACCGGAACTAACGTCGGCGTGAAGAAACGCGCGGGCAGCCTCGGGACGGCGAACTGCCTCGGAGTCGGGACGACGCGAACTGCCTCGGGACGAGTGGACGACGCGGCTGCGCGGCCTCTCCGCCAGCCAGTTCCGCCGTCGCGCAGCCCGGCCTCGACGCCGAACTGCCTCGGAACGGCGGAACTGGCTGGGCGGAACTGACGCCGGCGTGAATAAGCGCGGCTGCGCGGACGGCGGAACTGGCTGGCGGGCAGCGCGGGGGCAGGCCGGGCAGCGAGCGGGGCTGGCGGGCAGCGGGCAACGCGGGGGCAGAAATTCAAATTTTTTTAAAATAAACGGGTTTTCGGGTTGACCCGCCAACCCGTCGGATCAACCCGAACCCGACCCGTTTTTGCAAACGGGTTGGTTTTCTGAACCCGAACCAGACCCGCTTCGGGTTCGGGTCAACCCAAACCCGAAAATTTTGGGTCGGGTTCGGGTCGGGTTTTCGGGTTGGGTCCGATGTTAACAGGTCTAGGTCATTCGTTGGTTTTTCACCTTGGGGAAATGCCTGTGGGTTGCATTGTTTGGAAGGCACTTTGGTTTATTTCAACATCCTTTATTGTTGGTGGTTCCCATTTTGTTGGAGCCTCCTTTAATATTTGCGAATGCAAATTATAGTTTATGGGCAATGATGTGGCTAAGGCTCATTTCTCTAAAGTCGTGGCTCGTGGCAACCTTTGGTGGTGCGTTTCTTGCTCGTTTGGGATGGCTACTTGGTGCATTACTGCTCTCACTCCAAACTGGATGGCCCGTGTTTGGCTTCGAAGTAGTTAGAAGCCTTTGCCAAATACTGAGCTTGATGGCTACTTGGTCCCCCTTTGTATTTCTGTAGCTTTTTCTTGTCCAATTTATTAGCTTGTTGTACTCCTTTTTTATGTTGTAAAAAAATGTGTTGGTTTAAACCCCCCCCCCCCCCCCCCCCCCCCCCCCCCCCCCCGAAAATATGAAAAGTGTTTAAAAAATGTCTAAATTTATGTTTGAATTGGGACGCTGCAATGCTAAGCTTTATGAAACAACAACACTGGCTTAAGAGCACAATGGCGCCAAAAATCGTCACCGTGACATGTCGTCTTTGTTCTACATTAATTTTAGATTCAGTTGGTAACGTTGCAATGCTGCGCACTAAAATATATTTCTATATGTATTAAATTATAAATATCCCTGTCATTCTCTCTCCCTCCCTCCACTCAATGTTGCCTGGCTCGGGAAGAAACCAATGGAGGAAGAAGAGAAGGGGGGAGAAGAGAGGAGAGAGGAAAGAGAAAGAGAATCTTTAAGGCTTTTTCGTCAGTCATTTTTGTTAAGAAAATTGTTTTACTCGTAGTAAGTAACTATCCTCTTACTTTTGTTGTCGATTATTTTGATTTCTATAGATTTTATGTCTCCTAAATCTGTCAAAAAAGCATTATCCCCTTATTTCATAAGCTTTCACAGTATAATTTTTGATATATTATAGATTTGATCATTCTAAACAATTTGATATGATTTTATTATATTTTCATTAGTTAGAAACATGTATATGAATATTTCTATGAAATGAGAAAAAAAAAAAGGTATACTTAAAATGGGTTGAAAGTGATGTGTTGTGATTTAACATGATAATACTAAAATATAACATGTGCTGAAATGATTGATAGGACTGATATGTATTAAAATGCGATACTAATCTGGTTGTAAGGATATTCTAATTGCTATCAAATATATGAAATAATAACCCCTTCGCGATAACCTTAAGATTAATTGATTCACTAATGGAAGTCATAAGGAGCTGAAGACTAATTGAGAGTTATAAGGAGGGGGCGATTAATCTATATGATTCAATGAGAGTTATAAGGAGTACACTGATTGAAAGTAATAAGGGGTGTTTGATCGGGAGTCATAAGAGCAGAAACAAGATAAATATACACTTAATTAAACATCTAATATAAACATGTTGATTATTGATACTAATTACTAAATACTGATATCGATTATTAAATACGGATATTGATTACTATATATTGATATTGTACGTATATAGATACTTAGTCATTGATTTCTATTATTGATTGGTGTGACTTAGTATGGATATTAATTCTACTGTTATAATTGATGGGCTGATGTAAATGATTGAATGATCAAAACTATAATTTTAAAAATCGAATCGAACCGAACTGGCCGATTCAATTGTGAATCGGTTAGATGTTCGGCCCCGTTAAACCGATCCAGGTTGGGAAGAACTGGCTAATTCTACAAAATTTTATTTTTGTTTTTGTTGCGTCCTGGAATATTCGCGGTGGTAGAGAAATATATAGTTTAACGTCTTAGCATTGTGCAAAGATCCAGCACACAATCAGATAAGTGAGAGGGTGTAGCCTTTATAAGAGACACCAGAGGTTTTACGTGGAAAATCCCTGAAAATAGGGAAAACCCACGGGGCCTGGCCTGGTTTGAATGAATCCACTAGTATCTGTAGTCGATTACAAATGAGGCCTTCTTAGGGAGAAGGCCTTGACTTGATGTCACAAATGTACATCATATAGAGTGTATTACATGGTGGGAGTTACAATAGATGTATTTGTTTTGTCAGCACAACCATAGTCGATAGGATGGAGGTCGGAAAGACCGTTGTCTGGTGATGGAGGTCAGAATGATCATAGTAGGTGACGGAGGTCGGGAGGATCCTAGTCGGCAGGAGACCGGGGTCTGAGCGACCGTTGTCTGGTGATGGATGTATGAGTGACCATAGTAGACGACGGAGGTCGGGAGGACCGTAGTCGGCAGGAGACCGGGGTCTGAAAGACCGTTGTCTGGTGATGGAGGTCGGAGTGACCATAGTAGGCGACGGAGGTCTGGAGGACCGTAGTTGGCAGGAGACCGGGGTCTGAAAGACCGTTGTCTGGTGATGGAGGTCGGAGTGACCATAGTAGGCGACAGGGGTCGGGAAGATCGTAGTCGGCAGGAGACCGGGGTCTGAAAGACCGTTGTAGTAGGGTAGTACTCTGGTAGAACTCTAGGCGTCAGGTAGTGGCCCAGCAGAAGTCCAGGCCTCAGGTGGTGTTGCGGCGAAGGTGATGGCCTCTGGCGAAGGTGAGGGCCTCTGGCGAAGGTGAGGGCCTCAGGTGGTGGTCCGGCGGTGGTCCGGCGAGGCTCTGGCAGTTATCCGGCGAGGGTGAGGGCCTCATGTGGTGGTCCGGCGAAGCTCCGGCGAGGTTCCGGCAGTGGTCGAGGAGGAGCTTCTTCCTTCTCTTCTCCTCTTCTCTTCTTGCTTCGACCCCCCTCTCAAGAGAAATGAGAGGTATATTTATAGATTTTCTGGAGTGGCATGGCCTGTAAATAGGCAAGAGATCAAGGGAAAATGGGGAGTGGTCGAATGGACGACGGATATTGAATCCTACGATGGTGCACCGTTCGTTGGACATTTGAAGGCCTTAGTGATGTTGGAATTCGTCGATCTTGGGCTTGTTGATTCGTCTCGTCGAGCCGCTCGATTCGAGTATAAGCTCGTTAAAATCTGAGACCGTTTGGTAACTCAAATTGTGGTATGAGCTTTCCAACAGCACTTCAGGCGCTTGATTTGGGCTCATTTGGGCTCGGATTGAGTCGAATTTGGTGTCGTTGGATTCATATTTCTGAGACGCTCAGTTTGACTATAAGATTGCTGAAATCAGAGTTCGGGTGTACCCAAATTTATTATTTCTGAAGTTTCCAACTTGATTTTTGCGCCGAGATTCGTGCCCGATCAAGATAATTTCATTAAGATGTATCAGTTGCCCCCCTATTTTCGGACTTCGAAGCTCCAGAAGTCCGAAAATATATGCGTTGACAATTTGCATTGACCGAATCGCCAAAAATTGCATTCCAAAAGTTGAACACTTGCACAAACTTGCTCAAAGAGGCCCTGTTGAGCTCCGAAAGTGTCAAAATTGAGTCCAGAACGTCGAAAAATGTGTCATGGGACCCAAAAACGTCGAATTTGGACCGTCCGGGCTGAAAATCGGGCCCATATAAGCCTCGGCAATCGAACTGGCCGGCATCCGACCGCCGCCGCCGGCAGCAGCGTCACTCGCCTCGCGCAAAACAACGCGACCGCGAGCGTGACCACGCGGATCTGAAGCAGTTGCCGCGCGGTTTCAATTTTTTTTCTGGTGGGACCCACATGGATTTAAAAAATATGAAAAAATCCCAAAAAAAAATCCAGAAATTTTTTTAAAAATTCAGAAAAATTCAAAATTTTTGAAAATTCTAGTAAACTCTAGAAACTTCTCTTTCTCTCTCCAAAAAAGTATAAATAGTCCCCTAAAGCCTTTAGAAAAATTGTCATTTCTCTTCTTCTCCCTCTATTCTTACAATTGAGGCTTTCCCTTGGTCTTCCAAGGCCCCTCTCTTTGCAAGGAAGTCCAGAGATTTTCCCATCTTCCTCTATTCTTACAATTGACGTTTTCCCTTGGTTCTCCAAGGCCCCTCTCTTTGCAAGGAAGTCCGGAGATCCCCCATTCTTCCTCTATTCTTCGAGATATCCTGCGGAGTTCTGATGTTAGTTGTTTGGATATGGAGGTCGGAGAGACCATTGTAAGAAGGGAGGTTGAAAAGACTGTTGAAGTGCAGAAACCCGGCGTCGGGTAGAAATACGACGTCAGGTAGGAGGCTGACGGTGAACAGAAGTCCGATGAAGGGTGGAGACTAGGCGTCGAGTTGAATTCTGACGTCGGGAAAATGTACGATGACGGGTAGAAATTCAACGTCGAGTAGAAGCCCAACGAAATTCCATCGATGGGTAGAAGTCTGACGACGGGTAGTAGTCCGACGACAGGCAAAAGTTCGTAGTCGGGTAGAGGTACAGCGTCGGGTAAAAGACCGACGAAAGTCCGTCGATGGGCAGAAGTACGACGACGGGTAGTAGTCCGACGGCAGGCAGAAGTTCCTAGTCGGGTAGAGGTGCAGCATCGGGTAGAAGACCGACGAAAGTCCGTCGACGGGCAGAAGTTCGACGACGATTAGTAGTCCGACGGCAGGCAGAAGTCCGACGTCGCGTAGAAGTACTGTCGAGAAGAAGACCGATGAAAGTTCGTCGACGAGCAGAAGTCCGACGACGAGTAGAAGTCCGCTGACGAGCAGAAGTCCGACGACGGGGAGAAGTCCGACGTCGGGTAGAAGTCTGACGTCGGGTAAAAGTACTGTGTCGGGTAGAAGACCGACTAAAGTCCATCGATGGGTTGAAGTCCGACGACGAGTAGAAGTCCGCTGACGAGCAGAAGTCCGATGACAGGGAGAAGTCCGACGTCGGGTAGAAGTACAATGTCGGTTATTAGTCTGTCGAAAGTCCTGCAAGGCAAAAGTTCAACGACAGGAGGAAATTCAACATCAGGTAGAAATTTAACTTTGTGCAGAAGTCCAATGGAAGTTCATTGACGGCATTCTGGTGACGTTAATTAAGGATGTATAATCTATCCAAGGTTGTTTGTCAGAGCCTTTGCTCAATGATGTTAACCGATATTGGATCCACCAATGATGTAAGACCTATCCAAGGTTGTATGTCAGAGCATTTACCCAATGACGTTAACCTGTATGGAAGAGGTCGAGAGAATTCACCAAGGATGTAAGACCTATCCGAGGTTGTATGTCAGAGCCTTTGCTCGATAACATTAACCTGTGTGAAATATGTCGAGAGAATCCACCAAGGATATATGACCTATCCGAGGTTGTATGTCAGAGCACTGCTCGATGACGTTAACCTGTGTGGAAGAGGTCGAGAGAATCCACCAAGGATGTAAGACCTATCTGAGGTTATATGTCAGAGCACTGCTCGATAACGTTAACCTGTATGGAAGAGGTCGAGAGAATCCACCAAGGATGTAAGACCTATCCGAGGTTGTATGTCAGAGCACTGCTCGATGACGTTAACCTGTGTGGAAGAGGTCGAGAGAATCCACCAAGGATGTAGGACCTATCCGAGGTTGTATGTCAGAGCCTTTGCTCGATGACGTTAACCTATATGGAAGAGGTCGAGAGAATCCACTAAGGATGTAGGACCTATCTGAGGTTCTATGTCAAAGCATTTGCTCGATGACGTTAACCTGTGTGAAAGAGGTCGAATCGGATCCCCCTGGGATCAATTTTGCCTTGATTGGGAGGGGGCGTACGCCGCGTATATCCTGAATCAAAGGCGAAGAATGATCTATTTTTAGATAGTTACTGTCTTTTTGAGGTTGAGATTAAGATATTGCCCAAGGAATAGAAGTCCAACAAGGGACTGTATGAAGCTTATAATCGATTGAAAGTATCCTTGCATTCGCTGGGATTTTTCTGAAATATTATCTTGATATTGAAAGCATTGGAGGGATCTTCTTGATCACGATTGGAGTCAAAGTTGTCCCCCAGTCCAGATCTGATTCTTATGATAGGAAGTTGATAAGGGCGATCTTTTGAGATTGAAGCAATAATTGCCCCCTAATCGGGAATCACTTTCCCACAAACGGCGCCAAACTGTTGCGTCCTGGAATATTCGCGGCAGTAGAGAAATATATAGTTTAACGTCTTAGCATTGTACGAAGATCCAGCACACAATCAGATAAGTGAGAGGGTGTAGCTTCATAAGAGACACCAGAGGTTTTACGTGGAAACCCCCTGAAAAGGGGGAAAAACCATGGGGTCTGGCCCAATTTGAATGAATCCACTAGTATTTGTAGTCGATTACAAATGAGGCCTTCTTAGGGAGAAAGCCTTGGCTTGATGTCACAAATGTACATCATATAGAGTGTATTACATGGTGGGAGTTACAATAGATGTATTTGTTTTGTCAGCACGACCATAGTCGATGGGATGGAGGTCAGAAAGACCGTTGTCTGGTGATGGAGGTCGGAAGGATCATAGTAGGAGACGGAGGTCGGGAGGACCGTAGTCGGTAGGAGACCGGGGTCTGAGTGATCGTTGTCTGGTGATGGATGTCGGAGTGACCATAATAGGTGACGGAGGTCGGGAGGACCGTAGTCGGCAGGAGACCGGGGTCTGAAAGACCGTTGTCTAGTGATGGAGGTCGGAGTGACCATAGTAGGTGACGGAGGTCAGGAGGACCGTAGTCGGCAGGAGACCGGGGTCTAAAAGACCGTTGTCTGGTGAAGGAGGTCGGAGTGACCATAGTAGGTGACGGGGGTCGGAAGGACCGTAGTCAGCAGGAGACCGGGGTCTGAAAGACCGTTGTAGTAGGGCGGTACTCTAGTAGAACTCTAGGCGTCAGGTAGTGGCCCAGCAGAAGTCTGGGCCTCAGGTGGTGTTGCGGCGAAGGTGATGGCCTCTGGCGAAGGTGAGGGCCTTAGGTAGTGGTCCGACGAAGCTCCGGCGGTGGTCCGGCGAGGCTCCTGCGGTGGTCTGGCGAGGGTGAGGGCCTCATGTGGTGGTACGGCGAAGCTCCGGTGGTGGTCGAGGAGGAGCTTCTTCCTCCTCTTCCTTCTCTTCTCCTCTTCTCTTCTTGCTTCGACCCCCCCCCCCCCCTCTCAAGAGAAATGAGGGGTCTATTTATAGATTTTCTGGAGTGGCATGGCCCGTAAATAGGCAAGAGATCAAGGGCAAATGGGGAGTGGTCGAATGGACGGCCGATATTGAATCCTACGATCGTGCACCGTTCGTTGGACATTTGAAGGCCTTAGTGATGTTGGAATTCGGCGATCTTGGGCTCATTGGATTCGTCTCGTCGAGCCGCTTGATTCGAGTATAAGCTAGTTAAAATCGGAGACCGTTTGGTAACTCAAATTGTGGTACGAGCTTTCCAACAGCATTTCAGGCGCGGGGCTCATTTGGGCTCGGATTGAGTCGAATTTGGTGTCGTTGGATTCGTATTTCTGAGACGCTCAGTTTGACTATAAGCTTGTTGAAATCAAAGTTCGGGTGTACCCGGATTTAATTTCTGAAGTTTCCAACTTGATTTTTGCTCCGAGATTCGTGCCCGATCAAGATAATTTTATTAAGACGTATCAGTTTTAATTAAATTTTAACATATGTATTTTAATTTTTTAAATTTTTTTAAAATTTTTAAATATTTTTATTAAATATGGAGATTAATTATATCATAATATATGCATGTCATCTCACATAATATATTTTATTATAAAAAATATTTATTTTAGGCTATATAAAGAGTTAAAGACAATCACCTCAAACTCCACTATAATGTGGACTAAAAAAATTGCATGAGTTAGAATGTAAATTTGGGCTTAGTTGGGCTACTATTTTGGGTTGGTTGTGTTGCAATTTTTTAAATGTCATAATAAATTTATATATTATAAGAATAATATAAATTCTTAATATTATAAATTTATATATTATATTAAATATTATTCTTATTATAAATAATATTTATATTTATAAATTTTTAATACATATTTTTTATTTTATAAATATTTTTAATGGTCATATATTTATATTTATAATATACATATATTATATTATATTAATGATTAATCAAACTCTTACAACACTTTATATATATCTCTTTAATTAAGCTTGTTCGAGTGTCTTAATTGAAATAATTATGTATTCACTTTTAAAATTTTTATTTATTATATAACATATATTATAATTGAATAATTTTAATATTTATTACATCATATAGTTTAATCCCAATCGAACCATTGAACTTTATCTCAGAATTGAATAGACTTGCTATGTCAATGATTTCTCAATGCACATGCTAGGCGTGTCAAAACGAGTTCACGAGTCAGGTTCAGATAGAACCCGAATTAACCTAGGTCTAAACGTGTTGACCCTAACCCAACATGTTTTCAAAAACAGGTCAGAAAATCCAACTCGTACCCGACCCATGCGGGTTACGAGTTGATCCGACCTAACCCACATACCCGTGGACGAGCTTGCAAACTATGGTTGTCGGAGGAGCTTTGAAGGCGAGCTTTTGGGTGTGGGGGTGGCTCGGCTTTGCAGACGGTGGAGGAAGGATGGCAAGTCGAACAAGCTGGCGGCTCAGCCTAGCAAACAACAGAGGAAGGACGACGGAACGTGGATCCCACGGAACAGGGAGTTTTGAAGGTCAGACAAGCTACCGCAGTGCTACCTCGACCTGGCAGATGGTGGAATCCAGAGACTCGGAAGGTCGGGCCAACTCGAACAAGCTGTGGCGAAGGACAGAAACAGCAGGCAAGCAACGTGAAGTCAGGTGATGGCTCACGAACAGGCCGAACGCCAAACCACATAAGGCAGAAGCTAGGGTTTCTAAACAGGTCAATTTTGAGTTTTTGGATCAACTTGAACCCGACCCGATTTTTAAAACTGGTTGACCCAAACCCAAAATTTTCTGGGTCAAATCCGGGTCAGGTTTCGAGTCATTTCAAATATTGACACCCCTACACATATCAAAACTATGACCCCATTTTGACTTCCAAGGAAATTACCCATCACTCTAGTCTAGATTACATTTCTGCAACATTATTTCAACCAATCCACTCCATATTCGTTAGGTTGTGTATTTAACAAATACTTGTAAGTGGATAATGTTATCGTTCGTCTCGACTTATCGATAATGACAAATGGTTAAATTAAAAAGCACATTATGTAAAGTTTTTAACATGCTTCCACCTCAAAGGCAAATTTCTACTTAGATCAGGTCTGTAATTAAGTACTTGGAATCAACTTTTTGTTTGGGATTGGAAACTTTTGTGTTTGCACCTACCTATCCAAACAAAATTGGTTTGCATATAAAACTAGCAGACAACTATCACATTGCTGCACATCTGTACAAAATCACCATCTGCACATAATGGTCTTACAGCAGTAACTTATTCAACAATAAACCAACAAGTATTGCTTAATATAACAGGGCTTCCACGCACAACACATATAAGCAGTCAAAGAGCAATCAAGATAAAACAATTGAGAAGGTAAATGCCAAAACAGATCTGCAAGTATGGCATAATTATGTTAAGAAGCGGAACACTACCCAGGAAAGGTAATAGCTGGCTCCTTCCTTTCAGTCAGCCGTCCAGCTCTGCTCTACAATGTCTCGCACTCGCCGGTTGTATTCGCGCTTGTTCTCGCTGAACAAGCGAGCGGCCTCGGAGTTTGCAGGAGAGTTTGGATTTGGGTCACAGAGAAGAGACTGGAAATGTAGAGCAAACGTACTTAGTCAGCAATGAAATTGTAAATTACAAAAAAAAAGTTGTGAAGAAAAAATAGTGTCAAAGGCCACTCACCAATGCTCCATCAACTATTGAAGAATTAAAATATTTCTGATTAAAGAGCTAGATATTGTTGGTGCATATGGGAAATCCATCCAGAAAGGTAAAACGAATCGGGAAATTCAACCTATAGAAATCAACAATAAATTGAAGTGACAAGGAAGAAGAGTGAAGGAGAAGGATGACTCCATCTACATCAATATCGATAGAAGGAACATACCTTACATTCTCATGAACAATATATTTATCTTAGGGAATTTTTTTTAATCAACTTAGATGTATTATCTTTGAAAGGAGGAGGTTTGCATGCCTTATGATAGATGAAAGTAATACAAATTTTTATAGTAATGTCAAAAATAAGCTAAATTGTGCTCAGGTTGGGCCGACTAGTTCTAATTGATCAAGTTAGGAAGGTTGGGTTGGCCTAGTAGGTCAATCAAGTTGGTCCAATTGGGCTGGTTTGGTCCATAGAGTGGCGTGATTTTTATTAGATCAACCTAGAATTTGATCATATTTGACATAATTAGTTGGCTAATTCCATTTTTTTTAAATGAAATAAATGAACTACTTAATATGTGTGCGCAAGGGATAGACTGAGGCCTGCCATTGATTTCACACTAGGGAGAGAAGGAACAGATTTGAGGAAACATAGAGTAAAATAAGGGCGTCAATTGGTTTAGGATTTCAGGCTTTATTTTGATTTAGGTTAGGTGTTCTGGTGAGGTATAAGATAGCTTGTTGAGTTCCCTATTTGATTTGGGGTTGTTTTTAATCACACTAAAGAACTATAAACCACCTCTTACTCCTAAGACAACACTACTTGCATTCGTTCAATCTCAGCCCTTAGATTATAACCTCCTCATATAATCATTGTCTTAAAATAATAATAATAATTAAAAAAATGGCTCCTGCTTTTAATATTCCACTATAAGTTATAGAACTTACTACTCTTAGCTCAGTAATGTTATTGAATCCGATATTATCTCCTCTTTATAAATTCCATATAATACCTAACCTTATTTTTTTATGTAGATGTTATAGTTTCCTTATATGGTATAAGGGCATAATCCCAAGGACACTCCTCTTCCTACATTTTTCCCTTCCTTTCCCGTGACTATTCTATCACCAAAACATGGATAAATTTGAAATATCCCTCTCCAACCTTACTCGTGAGTATGAAACCACCAACTCCCTTCTAAAAAAGATGAACACTCCTATAACCTTCTAGTTCAAGTTCTTGATGTTCAACATCATTGTTTAAAATTGCGCAATATAAGACCCGCCTCAGCATAATTCCAATAAAAAACGCCTCTCCTCGAGCTTTTTTTATGAGGCTTACGCCTCATCTTCGATAAGGCCCACCGTGAGACACGCCTCACCTCGCTGGTATGAGGCGTACGCCTCAATATATTTATGTTTTTTTTTAGATCTAAAACTTACCTAAATCCTATACAAAAGCACCAAAAAAAATCATGTCTTCTTACACCCCCAAGCCGCAAAAACTTCCTCTCAATTGTCTCGACCTCCAGCCCACCGCCTTCACCGTAGCCACCACAGTCATAGCCGTCACAGGGGATCACTAGAAAGTTGCACGCCATCACCATTTCCTCTTTAAATTTTGGAGTATTATCTTTATGTTGATGATAAACATTTATTAAAGTTGAAGGTGACTGAAATAAATGAAGAAGAGATAGATGGAGAGGTATTGGACCCTACGTGATGAGGTAGGGAAGAGACCAATTTGTTATGACAATGACTCAAATAAAAATCCCCATAGTAATGATGGTACAGATGATTTCTGAGTTGTTGATAATTATTTTAGCTTTCGTTAGTAATAAAACATAGTGTAAGCCTCATTGTGGTCATGAATTTCACCCTTCCACATCCAACACCTTGTCTCCCCATTACTGTGTGAACAAGTCCAACACTATACTCCTCATTTTCCAAATCTACATTAAGCATAGCCATTTTACTGCCAATTGTCAGCATAGATGTGATATCATTCATACAGGTTCCACTCAAGCTCACTCTGCAAGCCAGCCAGCCAGCCCCTCCTGATTGGTACCTCAATATTTGTAACACCGCCCACCTTGATCAAACTGCACACAACTCTAGCAACCTAAGCTCTACCATGTATCATAACTCATCATAAGAAATGCCCAATCCCTTCCCACATATGCATCAGGCAATCTACTAGTATGCTTCTCTCTCATATTTTCCATGTCCCAAACACTCATACAATCTACACATCTCACTAAAGGAAATTCCAGTTCCATTTCATTTAATGTTGGTGATTATCAAATTAAGGATATGAAGACCGATCAAATTCATCTTAATGGATCGCGCCATCAAGGTTCCACCCACCTTTGGAAGGTATTAGGCACTAGCTATAACTCCAAATAAACATACTAATAAATTCCTTGCAATTTATTTATACGCATGTTTCCTTGTGGGATATAACAAACATAATAAATGAAGGGAAAAAAAAAATCAATGGTTTTGTAATACCAAACTTTTAGTGCTCTTATTTCTACTAATTCCACGATAAGTTAGGGAAGACTATATTTAGGTCCTCAACTTTTGTCAATATAATTATTGGGTACTTTCAAAAATTTACTAGGAGATTCTTAAATTTAAAATTTTTATGCACCTTTTAAACCTAATAAAAAGATAATTCTACTGAGAATTGTGTTAGGCCGATTCAGCCTGAATCGGCCCAGCCAGCCCAGGGGCCAGCTCTAGTTTACAGGAGGCGGACTTGCGCCTCAACTTGGTTGAGGCCTGCCTTGAGGCCCGCCTTGCCTCACTGGCATGAGGCTTACGCCTCACGCTATATATATTAAAACTTACATAAATCTTGAAGTAAATGCCCGACATTGGACTCTATAGGAGAGGAGGAAGGGGAGAGAGCAGTTCACCATAATGATGATTCAAATGAAGAACCCCTTATTGATGACAATGCTGGTGACTTATGAGTTCTTATGTGATATGTCATTGCTATTTATTTTTGGAAATTGGAATTATATGTTAATGAAAAGAATACTGGGATTTGGGAAAGATAGAATTTTGAGTTGAACTTTATTTCATGTTGTCTTATTGTTGAGATATTTTGATTTCACTTCATATCTTATGCTTTTTTATGTTTTATAATATTCACTAATTAGTATATAAAAAATTTATCATTTTATGTTTATGCAATCTTTTGATTTTGAGGCTTACGCCTCAAAACGTCTTGAGGCTTACGCCTCGCCTCACGAATGAAAAACGCCTCAATACCTGAATACACAATTTTAAACATTGGCATTAAATAATAGGAGTTGTTTAGGGTTAGGGTGATGCTTTTGTTTTGGTGGCTGATTTCAAGAGTTATTGTCTTGGTGTCTTGAGCTCTAAATTCATCTAGGGATTGGGAGAGAACGATCCTGCTCTTGAATTGGGGATCGATTGTATCTTGCTTATTTGCTTTCGTTATTTGATTGCCACCATAAAAAAGTACTGTTTTACTATTTTTTTTGTTAGATTTGTGAAGATTTTTCGTTGTTTTCATCAATCTTGTTACAAGTTTACTTGAAATATTCAAGTATTTCCTATCAAAATGGTATCATAGAGGATTTTGGGATCAATTGTGGGCTGATTTCTGAAATATCAGCAGTGATTTTCAGCTGGAAGGAAGAATTTTTTGTTGTTTTTAATCAAAATCCAAAATTTTCAAACCTACAAAAATTTTGGATGGCGGTCAAGAAGGTAGATGCATTGGAGGAATGCCTTGAAGGAGAGATGAGCCAAATCAAAGCAATGGTGGATGACAAAATTTCATCCGTAGAAGGCAAGGTTTCATCCGTGGAAAACAGTTTCCGATCTTTATGCGATGATGATGAAGCTATTGGAAAATCAAATTAAGATGGCGTCATTGGAGGCAAAAGGACTGGTGGGAAAAACGACAAACTCTGAGTTTCGTATGAGGGTCGATGAGGTGAAAATCATGGAGGAAAGAGGTGAAAGGTATGGAGGGAGACATGGGTATGAGGGGCATGAACCAAGGGGTGCTGGTTGGGGAAGAAAAGAATGGGATTATGGAAGAAAGCGTGCTGAATTTGAAGAAAAGAGGGGTGAAAGCAAAGAGGGGTTTGTGTATGAACATAAGAGGTGAGATCGGGAGACTTGGGGAGAGCCAAGCACTTGGGAAAGAGGAAACGGGGGAGATCAGAAGTTGAGGAAGTTGAAGATACCCATTTTTTAAGGGGAGGTCGCACATGGGTGGATCTATAAGGTGGAGAGGTACTTTGCCATCAATGGGTTGACGGAGGAGAAGTTGACAGCAACAAGCTTTTGTTTGGAGGGGAATGCGCTGTCATGGTACTAGTGGAAGGACCAGAGAAGACCCCATGGAGCTGGAAAGAATTCAATGATTGTTTATTAGAACATTTCCAAGCCGACAGGGGATGAGACTTCCATGAGCAATTCTTTGCACTAGTGCAGGACGAATAAGTGGCTGACTACCATGAGCGGTTTGAGCATCTGGCCAATCAGGTGGAGCGATTCTCAAAGACGGCATTGGATGAGAACTTCATGAAGGGGCTCAAATCAGAGATCAAAGCTGCAGTGAATGAGGCCTTGTGACTTGGGAGAGGCCATGGACTTGGCACAATTGGTGGAAAATAAGAGAAAGAGCAAGGAGCAACAATTCAGGAGGCTCTTATAGGATGACGACCACTCTTTTAGCACCCAAGGGTTCAACATTAGGAGGATTTTGTGAGACCACCAGGGAGAAGCCAGTAGGAGGAGGAAGTAGGGGAAATTTCAAGAGGTTAACGGAGAAGGAGATGCAGGAAAAGAGGGCGAAGGGGTTATGTTTCAGGTGTGATGAGAAGTATACTCCATGGCATAGGTGTAAGGACCGAACTCTTTAGGTTCTCACCATATGTGACGACAAGGAAACTGAGGAGGGAGGTAAGGGTTAGGTAGAGGGAGAGATGGAGGAGAAGCTGCATTTGTATCTGGCAGAGGTTTTATTGAACTCTGTGGTAGGATTCACTAAGAATCATACCATTTAGGTGAAAAGGGAGATAGAGGACAGGAAGGTGTTGGTACTGATCGACAGTGAGGTTATCAGGAAGGTGTTGGTACTGATCGACAGTGAGGTTCCCCACAATTTCATTTCCACTCAGATCGTGGACCAACTTGGAGTGAAATTGATGGATACAAGATAGTATGGGGTGATGATGGGTACAAGGAAGCTGGAGAAAGGCCAGGGGATTTGTAGATGAGTGGTGTTGACCATCTAGGGGATTCAGGTGAGGGATTTTCTTCCACTGGAGTTAGGAAGTACTGATTTCATCTTGGGTATGAAGTGGTTGAAGACCTTGGGGGACACCAAGGTTAACTGGAGAGCACTCACGATGGAGTTGATGGTGGATGGGAGAAAGGTAGTGATAAAGGGTGATGCAGGGCTATCCAAAACCATGGTATCTCTTAAAATTATGGTGAGGAGTATACAAGAAGTGGGGGAGGGCTTTCTGGTGGAGCTGCACAAACTAAAGGGAGTTAGATTGGTGGAGGGAGGAGACATACCCCTCTAAGTACAGCTGTTGATCCAAATGATGTTTTGCCCATGCCAGTGTCAAGTATTTGGGTCATATTGTGTCTAAAGAGAGGGTGGAAGCAAATCAATAAAAAATTGAAGCTATGTTGAGATGGCTAGTGCCTAAGAATCTGAAGGAGCTGAGAGGATTCTTAGGACTATCAGCAGGGGCGGATCAAGCTTTTTTTTTAGGGTGGGCAAAAAAAAATTTTTTTGGGGATGGATAAAGATGTTTAGGATTGATAAAATTAGGGCAAAAAATATTTTTGAGGGGGAGGGGGCGGCAAAATACCCAAAATATTTCAAATTTTCCCCTCAAATTATTTAAAAAAAAAATTTTTTGAGGGTGGGCATTTGCCCACCAAGGAGTGCCCACCCTCACTCCTTGGTGGATCTGCCTATGACTATCAGGATACTGTAGGAGGTTCGTTAAGGGGTCCAACATTATAGCATGACCACTAACAAAGCAGTTGAAAAGAATGGTTTCTTATGAAGGGTGGCAGCCACAACAGCCTTTGAGAGCTTGAAGAAGGCTATGACTACTATATCAGTCTTAGTATTACCAGGCTTTACTCAGGTCTTCACAGTGGAGACAGATGCTTCATGATATGAATTGGGAGCAGTGCTCATGCAGAATCGTCGACCAATTGCCTATTTCAGTCAGGTATTGACAGGTAGAGCAATGCTGAAATCAGTTTATGAGCGAGAGTTGATGGTTATTGTATTAGCCATCCAGAAATGGCAGCCCTACTCAATAGGTAGGCATTTCATTATCTGAATAGACCAGCGAAGCTTGAAGTACATGTTGGAGCAGCAGATGATGACAGAGGAGCATAAAAGGTGGCTATCCAAATTGCTAGGGTATGATTTTGAAATCTAATACAGGCCAGGAGTGAAGAACAAGGCGGCAGATGCCTTGTCCAGATGTATGGGGGAGTCGCATGCGATAGCAGTGTTAATCCCATTGATGTTAGATTGGGAGGCCATCAAGGAGGAGAGTGCCTGGGATGAGGAGTTGGGAAATATTAGGGCTAATTTACTAAAGGATAGGAGTAGCCACCTGGTGTATTCTTTGGAAGGGGAGAGACTTTTGTACCAGGGAATGTTTGTGATGCCTAGGACATCTCCACATTCCACACTTGCTCAGGAGTTCCATGGGAGTGTTGTTGAGGGGTCACTCAGGGGAGTATAAAACATACAAGAGACTAGCTTCAGAGCTGTATTAGAAGGGGATGTATAAGAATAAGGAGGGGATGGTAGCCAAATGTGGGATCTGTCAAAGGAACAAGTACATGGACATGCCTTCAGGAGGATTACTACAACCGTTAGCTTTACCAGATCGGGTATAAGAGGAGGTATCTATGGATTTCATAGATGGGCTACCTTGATCAGAAGGGTTCATAGTGATCCTGATGGTGGTGGACAGATTGAGCAATTATATTCATTTCATTCCCTTACGACATCCATACACCGCAATACAGTGGCATCAGCTTTCATCAGAGATGTGGTCAGACTGCATGGAGTATCAGAGGCTATAGTATCCGACAAGGATAAGGTGTCCTTCAACCGTTTCTGGAGGGAGTTGTTTAGATTATAGGGGATGGTATTGAAGAGGAGCACTGCTTACCACTCACAGATAGATGGCCAAACAGAAGTGGTCAACATGAGCATGGAAACTTGCCTAAGATGCTTTGTGTCGAAGACACCCAAGTTATGGGCCAAGTGGCTAGCATGGGCTGAGTATTAGTACAATACCTCTTATCATTATGCTTCTTAGATGACTCAATTCAAAGTGTTGCATGGAAGGGACCCTTCTCATCTAGTGCATTTTGGGCATAAGAGCACACCAGTTTCGTCAGTAGAGTATCTTGAGGAGCGAGACCGAGTACTGGAAGAACTGAAGAGGCATCTACTTAGGGCCCAACAAATTATGAAGAAATAGGTTGATGGACATCGGAAGGACATCCAATTTGAGATAGGGAAAATGGTGTTCTTAAAGCTCCAACCTTATAGGCAGAAAACCATCGCCAAAAGGAGAAACAAGAATCTTGCACCAAGGTATTTTGGGCCAGTTGAAGTATTAGAGAAGATTGGAAAAATAGCATATAAACTGAAATTGCCATCCACAGCAACCATACATCCTATTTTCCATGTCTTACAACTAAGGAGGGCGATTGGGGAGCATTCAGCCAGTTCTGAACTACCCGTGACATTAACAGAGGACTTAGATGTGATGTTGGAATCCTTTGAGTTACAAGGGGTGCGCATGGAAGAGAGGGGTAAAGGAAGTGTTGATCAAGTGGAAGGATCTTCCATATTATGAGGTGACATGGGAGCCTTATGAGAGGGTGAAGTATTAGTTTCCCACATTTCACCTTGAGGACAAGGTGGTTCTTTGGGAGGTCGGTATTGTTAGGCCGGTTCACTCTGAACCGGCCCAGGGGTTGGCTCTCGTTTACAGGAGGCGGACTAATGCCGCCTCCTTTCTTGCTATTGCTGCCCAATCAAATGGGCCCCACTAAGAGCCAATAAAAGAAAGAGCGGGCGGCTAGGCATTGGAGAGAAATTTGAAGTAAGAATTGATTTGGGGAATTATTGTATTAAATAGTATGAGTCATTTAGGGTTAGGGTGATGCTTTTGTTTTGGTGGCTAATTTCCGAAGTTCTTGTCTTGGTGTCTTGGTGTCTTGGGCCCTAGATTCGTCTAAGGATTGGGAGAGAAAGATCCTCCTCTAGAATTGGGGATCGATTGTATCTTGCTAATTTGCTTTCGTTATTTGATTTCCATCATAAAAAAACTATTATTTTTCTATTTTTTTCCGTTAGATTTGTGAAGATTTCTTGTTGTTTTCATCAATCTTGTTAGGGTTTACTTGAAATATTCAAGTATTTCCTATCAAATTGTTTCATGCAAAATCGATACACCATTTCTCTCCAGCCACTTCCAATATTAAAAAAAGAGGTTGTTTAGCTGTTAGTGCCCATGATTAGAATTATTAGAGAGAGATTGGTGTATGCATCCCTAATACATTAAAAAGAGAAAAGAGAGAGATTAATGTATGTTTCCCTACGATAATACATCTCACACACACACACAGATTAGTGTATATCCACATAACATGATAAATTAGAAAGAGAGATATTAGGATATGTTGCTTCCCTCTCTTTTTTCAAATAACAGAAGAAAAGGTAAAATGATTAATGAAAAAAAAATCACCTAAAATTGCCATTGTTAGTCCTACTCAAGGATGGTAAGAGGTGAGGGTTGACGCTAGATTGATAGTCAATTATAAGACTACCAAAATTAATGAAATGAATCCCAAAATGATCTACCTAATACAATTATTCTATTAAATTAAATGACATTTTAGAAAGTTCAATAAATAATCTTTAGCATGTCCAATCCCTGAGGAACATGGTTATGACTTATAATATATCTTAACATAAAAAGATATGCACTAATGAGGATATGTGATAAATTCATCCTCAATTAATCTATTCTATACCAGCAACTTATAGTGCATTCAAAATCAAATAAATATTTTTCCAGCAACTCTTTTCCTAAGATGTGTTAATTTGAATGCATTTGCTATAACACAGCCAAGAATATAGCAAGCGCCTTGAAATCCGATATTGTTTTATTCAGGAGCATGTAAAGAAAAAAGCATTAGAGCTTGCTCATCAGAAGTCCCAAAATCAAGTTGTGAAAAATATTGACCAAGCAACTTCCAGCATATTTATTTCACAAACTCAAGAACCTTCTTAGAATGCTAATTGGAAAAACAAACTTTGAATGTGTTGACAACTAAATATAAACTGAATTCTTGCATTGAATTCTAACGAAGAATTACTACTCTAAAATGGTAGTCAGATATGACGTATGAATGGAGAACTAAGAGTTAAGGGAATGTAATCATGTTTTAGCATAAAAAGAGTCGAATTCAAATTAAAAATATGACCATCAGAAAAAAAAAAAAAGTGTTATGCATGCACATTTGTTGTATTGTGTCTAAACAATCTCCATTTATAAATACATAAGTTCAAGGAAGTGAACCACAGAAGTACTGGAGATAGAGGTAAATGACAAATAAAAGATAAAAGTTAGAACAGTGAGACAAGGTATAAAACCACGAATAAAGAGTAAAAGAAGTTAGGAGTTCAAGGTAGTGAGATGTTTGGTCAAGTAACAATTCAATGGCTTAAAACCTCTGAGCTAACGAGAAAGTCAAGAAAAGTAAAAGTTCAAATTAGGATCTCTAGAGCAATTCATTGAAGCTTCAAGTAATCCCCACAAGACATGGAGTGCTTCCTTATGAGAAAAAAACAGATGGATGAGCCTATAAAAGTTTTTAAATACATCTCTTACTCCTATTTCATATTTGAGTTGGCCTACTTCTTCTAATTTCTATAATAAACAAAAAAATAAGCCATAAACATCTCAGCCTTTTTGGAATTGCAAATGAAATATAAAAATCATACCTGAATGGAAGTCAGTATAGCAGCAACATCATAAATTGGACTCCATTGATTCTGTAAAATATCCAAGCATATGCTTCCATCTGCATAAACTGTTACAAAGCCATCTGTTGTCAACTACTGAACATATTTTATAACATACTCTAAACCACTTAAATCCAAAAATATAGTAACTCTAGACATATAAATTCTGGTATAACTATAATTCTGAAGGAGCTCAGCGAGCCAAAATAAGCTCATGATCTTGCATTTCGAGTGCTACTAATTTAGTAGAATGAACATAGCCATTACTAGATAAAAAATAAAAGGCAATTAACTCAAATAAAACAAACTTGTAACTGAAATCTGAATCCGCTACTTACTGTTTGGGTGAAACATTCGTGAGACGAAACGGACAGTGGGAGGCTTGTTTGGATAGTCCTCTATAAACTGTAGTGTTAGCTTAAACGTGCCTAATAAACAAAACAAAGATGGTTATAAAGACAGTATCTAAGCATATAAAGCATTGGTTGATAAGAACATTGATCCCTATTCAATAAGTCATCGTGTAACTTCATCACATCAGTATTCTGCCTCCTTAGTTCACATTGTAATCAACATTCTCATAAACAAAGTATCATTACCACTACCGAACCAAAGTAGAATAATACTTGTAAAGTAATGGCTCAATTTCCAGTTTATAATCGCTAAATTTGGCGAGATTTTGAAGGATAATTCTAATTACAAGCCTGGTTAAGTTTTCAATTTAAGAGTTCCACTTCCATAACTTATTTAGCAACTACAACGATGCAGTGAAAGGAACCTCATGAAACAAACATGGAAAGGGAAAGAATTGGAATATTTCACTCTAAACAACAATCCAGCAGTCATTACACACAAGGAAACAGATTGTTCAACAGGCTTTAACAAACCAAAAAATAGCATTTCTTGTCTTCCATAATAGTGAAACAACAATGGGATTACAAGACCAGAAATCCTCAAACATCCGTAACATGATATCATATATAACCAATTTTCTATTGTTCGGGAGATATGAACCACTGCACAGCACTAAGCATTAAAGAAACTTTGTTTTCAAGCTAGTAATTTTTGTCCAGGTGAACACCTAATTCCTCAAGAAATTGGTATGAAATAAAATAAAGCAATGTCATTCAAAGTTGTATAAAATTTTAAATATCTATATGCACATTACATAGACGCAATTAGAGAAGAAGTTTCCTTAACTCCAAAAAACAGCAAGAGAGCACTATTTTGAAATGGGCTTCTCTCTTATGTTTCAAAATTTTATAGTTTTTTTTTTTTTTAATGATCCCCTTACTAGATGACTGCTCATCTTCCACACCTTAAAAAGGCACACAAGCACATTTCAACTACTCTTGGTATTCTTTATCTAGAAATAATGTCTTCTCGTATTTTTAGATTTAAAAATTAGAAAAATAACAAAATATTTCATTAAAAATTTTTAAAAGAATAGTATCCACTCAAAATATAGTGAAAATAATAAAATCTTTTAATATCTTTTTAAAAAGGGTTATATTAAATTTATAAAGCTCATTACTAGTCTGAGTAAAGTACTACTAAAACATATCAACTATGACTTCTAATATAGAAAACATATCAAACTCTTCATATTTGCATTTAAGACTATAATTTTGAAAGTTGTCATATAGATTTGTTAAGAAACTTGATATTTAGATCTTTTGTAAACAAATAACATAATTTGTTAAGAATAAAAAGAGACAAACATATAAAAAAAAACACATAACAAGGAAACAAAATATTTTATGTAATATGAGTTATATGTGAATGAGATGTATTTCATGATCACAATAAAAGCCACTTCAATGTTTTTATGCTGAGTGACAAATAGGATTCCTTTCTAGTATGAGCAATAAATGTCCAGTGGTCCAAAAAACTAACAGCAGATACTTTGGTGGCCTTACGCAAAACCAAACATTTATGCCAGCTCAAACAAAAACAAATCCTCTCACCTCCATCCCATGGGGTGTCATCAGGTCTGCAAATTCAAGCGAAAAGCAAAGACGACCCAAGATCAGAACTGTGAAATCAATCCTTAAAAAAAGAGCCGAAAGAATCAAGAGTAGAATACCCAAAGATTACTGCGTTCCAAAGCATGATGTTGCTGTCATGCGGAGCGCCGCTGATCCCAGCGGGCGGATCTTGCTGCAGTCTCCTGAAGTCCCTCATCAGGCGCTTCCTCGCCGGCGTCGACATCCTCTAAGCCCTTCCTTCCTCGCTCGATCGGGATATTTGGAGCTTGTAGAACCCTCGCCTCCCCTTTCCCCGGGAAAGGAAAAGGAAAGCGGAGCACTCTAAGAGGTGGAGAAAGAGAATAGAGAGTGAGAGAGGGTCTCAAAGTCTCAACTTGCTGGAGAGTAGAGATGTCGACAGTCGTAGCTGGAAAGTATAGGAGAATATTTTCTTTGGGAAATTCACGTGTCGCATAAAGAAATATCTAGGCTGTATCTATTTATTTTGGATATATTTGAATTTATTTTATCAAAATACATTTATTCATCGCATTGAATTTTATTTATTCAAACAAGTATCTAATAAGCATTAAATAAAATTCAAATACAATATTATTGAAACTTATAAAATAGTTAAAGCTTATTTAAATATTTATCTGATTTTATATTCAATCTTTTCATGGATTTGATCAATAAAATTTGGAGTTTCAAAAAGTTTTAAATCTGACTTCAAATTGGCTAGTCTCAAATTCAGTCAACTCGAACTTGACCCATTTAATGAACAGGTCAAAAAGATAAACCCGAACCTAACCCAGTAGCAACTTGAATGATTCGAACCCAATCCATTTTTGTTTAAAAAAATATATAATTTATCAGCTATAAAGTTTAGGTTATTTGATTAAAAATAAGAAATTCAAATCTACAAGTAAAAGAATTTAAGGAAACTATATTAAACTAATTATTTTTTAGTTAAAAATGAATTCATAGGTCAACTTGAACCTGACTCGTTTAATAAATTGGTCAAAATTCTAGACCTAACTTGACCGATTTATTAAATGGGTCAACACAGACCTAAAATTTTTAGGGTCAAGTTCATGTCGGATTAGCAAGTTGGTTGATTTATTGGCACCCCCCAAAATAAAATGGTCAAACATATGTTCGTTTAAGAGAAAAATATATATATTTGAATAAGGGGCGTAAAACACATTATTCAAAAAATTCATAGAATTTGAAACTTACCCAAATGCTTAATTGAACATATGTTCTGCCATTCATTAAAGATAATTTGAGATGGTCGATGTGATAGTAGAATATAGAATAAGTTAAGTATTCAAATAAGTTTGAATAATGTGCTTAAAATATGTTATTAAAAAATTTTAAAGAAGCTAAAACTTATTCAAATACTAAATCGAATCTATGTTCGGCATTATCATCAAAAATAATTCCACGATCAAGAATGGGGTCGAACATAGAGTTAGTTAAGTGTTTGAACATATTTGAATAATTGTTTTAAAATACATTATTGAAACATAATCAGGAAGTTAAGCAAATATATGTTCGACCCTTTTATAGAAGATAATTTGATGATCTAAAAAAAAAAATCAAATATAGGTTTTAGTTAAGTGTTCAAAAAAGTTTGAATAAGGTACTTAAAATATATTATTAAAAAAATGTATGAAGTTGTTGAAATTTATTCGAACACATAATTGAATTTATGTTCAACCTTTTCATCAAAGATAATTTAAATTGATTGATGTAAAGATTAAACGAAAGGTCAATTATTGCTCGAATATGTTCTAGTAAGTAACATATTAAGTAATACTGACAAAAATATAGATAATAGTGCAATCAAGGAGAATTAGAAATGAATAAGGTTCTTAGAATACAATATAATCACACATGCTATACCACAATTTTATAAATTGATTTGGTATTGTAATGTCCATTTGAATAAGGGGTCTTTTATAAACATAAGGTCTATAACATCCACATCATTTGTGTTACAACATCCACTAATTTCATGAAAGAATTAAGGCAAATGATACATATATTTCATAAAAGAATGGATATAAACAACAAATGTAATGGTACTGTAATGTTCAACATAATAGCTATAATATAGTAGATGTTGTAATATCAAAATCTGCTCCAGTATCGTCCAGGACGATCTGGGATCGTCCTGGGACGATCAGTGAAAATTCAGCTCCAGATTTTGCCCAGTTTTGCTCCAGGTGATTTTCTGCATGCATCGGCCAGGCCGATTGGAGACATCGGCCAGGCCGATCGGCACTGTAGAAAATATCGTCCCTGCAATAGCCCTGAAGGGAGACCAGGCCGATCTTTTTGGTCAGATCGTCCCGGGACGATGCTGCGATCGGCCGGGCCGATCTGTGTAGTATAAGGCTGATTTCAGTCGTTTTGAAGAGAGAGAAAAATCAGAAATTAAAAATTAAATATCTGAGGAGAGAGAAAGTCGTGGGATTTTGGAGAAAAGTGGATTTTCGGACGACGCGGAGCCGTTTTCGATCGAAGTGACTGTTGAGGAATTTGCTGTACTCGAGGTAAGGCACATTCTACCTTTCTCAATTTTCAGTTCCGTCGTGTTTGGCGGTATATTCTGTCCGGGTTTTGTTTCCGTTAGCGAATTTCG
This sequence comes from Dendrobium nobile, assembly GCA_022539455.1. Taxonomy (NCBI): domain Eukaryota; kingdom Viridiplantae; phylum Streptophyta; class Magnoliopsida; order Asparagales; family Orchidaceae; genus Dendrobium; species Dendrobium nobile. The sequence goes on along the minus strand of CM039732.1, from coordinate 25,314,155 downwards.
TCCGTATCTTTTGATCGGTTCAGTTTTTACCGCGTAACTTTCTGTATATCGTTGCCGTGCCGGGTGTGCACGTTTTGACTATATTTTGAAGATTTTCGTCCGGGTATTTTTGTTTCGACTGTGTTTTTAGTCGACCGGATTTTTCTGTGAAATTGGAATTTATCTGTGCAGTAGAATAAAGGTTCTGAAATGTTGATATCTATATTCTGTGCGAATTCGGTAAATTTTCTTTGCAGGAATTTTTGTGTAAATTCCGTATACTGCCGTTGTGCTGCCCGATTTTTGGGTAATTTCTGAATTGTCCGGATTTCTTCTGAATTGAAATGCTATGTGTATAAGCTATAAAAAGGGAGCTATAAGGGGCCTGGATCCTATGAGATTCAGTTAGTGAAACGGGAAATCTGAAATAAGCTCAATCTGAAATCTGATATCTGTTCTGTTCCGGATCCGATGAATTCTGTTTTGGTGCTATAAGCACATCTGTTTTGGTGCCGTGAGCACAAAGGGAGACATAAGGGGCCTGAATCCTATGAGATTCAGTCAGTGTCTGGGAAGGGAGGCATAAGGGGCCGGAATCCGTAGAGATTCCGTCAGTGTCAGGGCATTTAGCTATATGTATCTGTATTACTTTCTGTATCTGTTCTGTTCTGTACGAAATTGTGATTATAATATGATATGATCCGTACGATTCTGATTTCTGTTTCCGACTCTGCTGAGTTTATTCTGTTCTGTGATCTGATCTGTACGATTCTATTTCTGCTTTGATATCTGTCCGTATAAGTTCTGATTTCCGATTCTGTTCCGAATTCTGATCTGATTTCTGTCTGATAAGTTTGGTTTTGTTTTCTGAGAATTTAGATTGGTGGTTTGTTGCTTTGCTGAGCTGTTGAGCTCACCCTTGCTTTCTGGTGGTTTTCAGGTTCTGGGAAGGGCAAGGAGGTCCAGGATTAGATTTCGGAGTCTGATCAGATTAGGTACTTTTGTACTTTTGATTTTTGTTCAGTCATGGCTTTCCTGTTCTGTCTTTCTTTCTGTTGAAAGCCTTGTACTGTTCTGTAGATGATTATTTTGAGGAAATGAAAAGATAGATGTTTTGTTCCGCTGCATTTGATGTTTTTAGTAGCTCTGTTGTTCTGTGCGCTTCTGTTGAGTTAAGAATTAGGAAGATCAGTTCAGTAACCTAATCCAAAGCCAGATCCTGGTTAGCTATTCCCCCGTCGCGATCCGGCGCGGGCGGGATCCGTCTCGTCTCGGGTCGGGTCGTGACAAGCTTTTGTGGTATCAGAGCACTGGTTTTGGAAACAGGTTGGATTGTAAAACAGAGCTCTAGGAAGTGATCAGTGCGTCTGTCTGGGAGGTAGTTTTGGGTCGTTTGGCTTTTTATTGTGTTATTTTGTGTTGTTTTGTGATAGTTTTCCGGATTTTCTGGATTTTTCTGTATGGATCAGCCAGACCCAGACATGACAGACGGTCAGAGTGACGATCAGGCAGCACCAGTGGGGAGTACAGCCCCAGTGGTCGGTGCTGATACGCTTTCACAGTTTGCTTCACTTGTTGCTCAGATGATGAGCGAGACTCAGAGCAGAGCTTCGACTGTTAGATCTGAGGACATTGATCGACACCTGCAGTTATTTCTGAGGTTGAAACCTCCGAGGTTTGAGGGCGCTGTTGAGCCCAGAGCAGCCGAGGAGTGGCTGAGGAGATTGGAGAAGACTTTTGACGGGATGCAGTGTCCTGCAGACAGGAAAGTTCCGTTAGCTGTTTTTCTGTTGGACGGAGAGGCTGAGCACTGGTGGGATGGCCAGCAAGCAGCCAGATTTCAGGGCAGACTGAACTCCTTGATCACTTGGGAGGAGTTCACTGAAGTATTTCGAGACTGGTTTGTTCCCCCTTCTGCACGACAGCAGATGCAGGAGAGTTTTCTGAGACTTGTTCAGGGGAGCAAGACGGTGATGCAGTACGAGGCTGAGTTTACTGCATTAGCCAGGTACGCTCCGCAGCTGGTTAGCACGTCTGCTGAGAGGTGCTACAGATTTCTGAGGGGATTGCGAGATACTTTGAGGCAGCCCCTGATACCGTTCCGGATTACTGATTTCTCTGAGCTTGTGGAGCGAACTCGTCTGATTGAGAATGACATGACGGCTACTCAGCAGCGGTGGACTGCGAGTAGGAAGAGGTTTGGAGGAGAGACATCTGGCAGTGGTTCCTCTGGGAAGAGGAGATTTGTTCCTGGATCTGGATCTGGAGATTCCAGGAAGAGCGGAGGATCGTCTGGTACTGCTACCAGTACGACTAGTTCTGGATCTGTCAGTACGGCACCTGTGTGCCAGAGTTGTGGACGGCGACACCATGGCCAGTGCTACAGGATAGCTGGTCTTTGTTTCAGATGTGGTCAGCCGGGACATCGGATTGCAGAATGTCCGCAGATGGGATTTGATCAGCGTTCTGAGTTCCGATCTGAGGGCTTTGTCAGACCTGTTGGTTCAGCAGCAGGAAGACCGAGGACTGTTCCTCCACGCCCTGAGGGATTTGCTGGTAGAGGCGGTGGTTCTAGTTCTGCACCACGGAGACCACCTACGATTCAGAGGGAGCAGAGTAGTTCTGTCGCTTCAGCTCCTGCTCCAGTTCAGCCCCGAGTTTACAGTCTGAGTCAGCAGGAGGCTCGTGATGCTCCGGATGTTGTGACAGGTACGATTTACATTTCTGATCAGCCCTGTCGTGTTTTGTTTGACTCTGGAGCGAGTCATTCTTTTCTGTCCGAGCATTGTTTTGAGATTTTACATTTGGATTCGATGGTTTTACCGGTTTCTTTGTCTGTGATTTTACCGGCTGGGAATCCATTGATTGCTCGACAGTTTTGTTTGTGTGAGATCGAGATTTCTGGCAAGAAGTGGAAATCGAGTTTGATTCGATTGCCGATTTCTTCGTATGATGTGATTCTGGGCATGGATTGGCTGAGTCAGTATGAGGCCCAGATTGACTGTCTGAAGAAGCAAGTGAGTTTGCTTGTGGCTGGAGAGAGAGTTGTATTTCAAGGATTACGAGGTGTTCTCTCCAGTCTGGTTTCTGCATTGGAGGTAAGCAGGATGTGGAAGAAAGGATGCCCAGTATTTTTGGCTTCGGTGCGGGATCTGAACCTAGAGGTTGGTTCTGTTTCTGAGATCCCTGTGGTACGGGAGTTTGCTGATGTTTTTCCTGAGGAGTTGGTTGGTTTACCTCCGGATAGAGATGTGGAGTTCTCTATCGATGTTTTTCCGGGTACCGCTCCGATATCGAAAGCTCCGTACAGGATGGCACCGAAAGAACTTTCTGAGTTGAAAGTTCAGCTTCAGGAGTTGGTTGACAGAGGTTTTGTACGTCCTAGTGTTTCGCCCTGGGGAGCACCTGTTCTGTTTGTAAAGAAGAAGGACGGTACACTCCGTATGTGTATTGATTACAGAGATTTGAACAAGGTCACGATCAAGAACAAGTATCCTTTGCCTCGGATTGACGACTTGTTTGATCAGCTTTCCGGATCTTCGGTATTTTCGAAGATTGATTTGAGATCCGGATATTATCAGGTGAAGGTGAAAGAAACTGATGTGGTGAAGACTGCTTTTAGTACTCGGTACGGGCACTACGAGTTTTTGGTTATGCCTTTTGGGGTAACCAATGCGCCTGCGATTTTCATGGATCTAATGAACCGAGTATTCAGGGAGTATTTGGATCAGTTTGTGATCGTCTTCATTGACGATATTCTGGTATATTCTGCATCTGAGGATGAGCATGCCAGACATTTGAGGATTGTGTTGGAGACTTTGAGGAGGCATCAGTTGTATGCCAAGTTCTCCAAGTGTGAATTCTGGCTGAAGAGCATTTCATTTCTGGGGCACGTGGTTAGCGGAGAAGGCATTTCTGTAGATCCCCAGAAGATACAGGCTGTTGCTGATTGGCCAAGGCCGACTACGGTATTTGAGGTACGTAGTTTCTTGGGCATGGCCGGGTATTATAGGAAGTTTGTGAAAGGATTTTCACAGATTTCGACTCCTCTGACGAGACTGACTCAGAAGTCAGTACCTTTTGTTTGGACACCGGAGTGTGAAGCTAGTTTTCAGAGATTGAAGGATTGTCTGACTTCAGCTCCAGTGTTGGCACTTCCGTCAGGTACGGAGGGTTTCCAGGTGTTCAGTGATGCTTCACTGAAAAGACTGGGTTGTGTTCTGATGCAGCATGGTCAGGTAATTGCTTATGCTTCGAGACAGTTAAAACCACATGAGAAGAATTACCCGACGCATGATCTGGAGTTAGCTGCAGTTGTTTTTGCTTTGAAGATTTGGCGTCATTACCTGTATGGCGTCAGATGTGAGATCTTTACTGATCATAAGAGCCTGAAGTATATTTTTACTCAGAAGGATCTGAATCTGAGACAGAGGAGGTGGCTCGAGTTGATCAAGGACTACGATTTGACTATTCAGTATCAGCCTGGGAAGGCGAATGTGGTAGCGGACGCTCTGAGCAGGAAGTCTTCTGGATTCTCAGGTATTCAGCTTACCTGTGATGACTTTCTGATTCGTGATTTGGAGAGATTGCAGTTGGAGGTGGTTTCCTCCAGTGATTTGGAGTTGGCTCAGATGAGTATTCAGTCTTCTTTGGAAGCACGGATTCAAGAAGCCCAGAAGTCAGATTCTGACTATTCGAAGTTGATAGCTCAGATTGGATCTGGTAAGACTCCTGAACTTCGAATTTCTGATTCTGGTGTTATTTTCTGTAAGAACAGGTTGTGGGTACCTGTGTCTGGAGACTTGAGGCAGGAGATTCTGTACGAATCTCATCATTCTGGCTACACTGTTCATCCAGGCAGTGGTAAGATGTACGCTGACATGAAGCTTTTGTTTTGGTGGCCTGGGATGAAGAAGGATGTGGCAGAGTTTGTGTCGAGATGCGAAGCCTGTCAGTTGGTGAAGGCAGAGCATCAGCGACCAGGTGGACTGTTGCAGTCGTTGCCTATCCCTGAGTGGAAATGGGAGGAGGTAACGATGGATTTTGCGATGGGTTTTCCTCGATCTAGACAAGGACATGATGCCATTTGGGTGGTTGTAGATCGATTGACCAAGTCAGCCCATTTTCTTCCGATCAGACAGACGGATTCAGTTGATCGCTTGGCACAGATTTATGTGAAGGAGATAGTCAGATTGCACGGTGTGCCTCGTGTGATCGTATCTGATCGAGATGGACGTTTTACTTCCAGACTTTGGAAAGGCATTCAGCAAGGTTTGGGTACGAAACTGCATTTCAGTACAACCTTTCATCCTCAGACCGACGGACAGTCTGAGAGGACGATTCAGGTACTGGAAGATTTGTTGAGGCTTTGTGTTCTGGACTTTAGCGGAAGTTGGGAGGATCATATTCCGTTGATTGAATTTGCCTATAACAACAGTTTTCAGTCCAGTATCGGTATGGCACCGTACGAGGCTCTGTATGGCAGGAAGTGTCGTACTCCTTTGACTCCGACCTCCTTCGGAGATAGACAGGCTTTGGGGGCCACTTTTGCTGATGAAACTGCTCAGAAGATCAATTTGATAAGAGAAAGATTGAAAGCCGCTCAAGATCGACAGCAGAAGTATTACAATCAGAAGCACAGATTTGTCGAATTTCAGGTCGGTGACTTTGTGTACGTCAAAGTCAGCCCGATGAAAGGTGTGAGCAGATTTGGTCAAGTAAGCAAGCTTAGTCCAAGGTATGTTGGACCATTTGAGATTTTGGAAAGAATTGGAAAAGCTGCTTACAAGTTATTACTTTCTGAATCTATGCCTGATGTGCATAATGTGTTTCATGTATCCACTCTGAGGAAGTGGGTTTCAGACTCTGGGAAGAAGTTGTCAGCTGATGAGGTGGAGATTCAGGAGAATCTGGCGTACAAGGATGAGCCAGAGCTTATTTTGGCGTACGACGTCCGAAAGTTAAGGAATAAAGAGATTCCGATGGTTAAAGTCCAGTGGAAGCACCGGACTGCACGGGAAGCAACTTGGGAGAAGGAGTCTGATATGAGACGGTCGTACCCGTACTTGTTTTGACTGAGTTTGGACTGGATAATGTCGAGGACGACATTTTTCTGAGTTGGGGAGATTGTAATATCAAAATCTGCTCCAGTATCGTCCAGGACGATCTGGGATCGTCCTGGGACGATCAGTGAAAATTCAGCTCCAGATTTTGCCCAGTTTTGCTCCAGGTGATTTTCTGCATGCATCGGCCAGGCCGATTGGAGACATCGGCCAGGCCGATCGGCACTGTAGAAAATATCGTCCCTGCAATAGCCCTGAAGGGAGACCAGGCCGATCTTTTTGGTCAGATCGTCCCGGGACGATGCTGCGATCGGCCGGGCCGATCTGTGTAGTATAAGGCTGATTTCAGTCGTTTTGAAGAGAGAGAAAAATCAGAAATTAAAAATTAAATATCTGAGGAGAGAGAAAGTCGTGGGATTTTGGAGAAAAGTGGATTTTCGGACGACGCGGAGCCGTTTTCGATCGAAGTGACTGTTGAGGAATTTGCTGTACTCGAGGTAAGGCACATTCTACCTTTCTCAATTTTCAGTTCCGTCGTGTTTGGCGGTATATTCTGTCCGGGTTTTGTTTCCGTTAGCGAATTTCGTCCGTATCTTTTGATCGGTTCAGTTTTTACCGCGTAACTTTCTGTATATCGTTGCCGTGCCGGGTGTGCACGTTTTGACTATATTTTGAAGATTTTCGTCCGGGTATTTTTGTTTCGACTGTGTTTTTAGTCGACCGGATTTTTCTGTGAAATTGGAATTTATCTGTGCAGTAGAATAAAGGTTCTGAAATGTTGATATCTATATTCTGTGCGAATTCGGTAAATTTTCTTTGCAGGAATTTTTGTGTAAATTCCGTATACTGCCGTTGTGCTGCCCGATTTTTGGGTAATTTCTGAATTGTCCGGATTTCTTCTGAATTGAAATGCTATGTGTATAAGCTATAAAAAGGGAGCTATAAGGGGCCTGGATCCTATGAGATTCAGTTAGTGAAACGGGAAATCTGAAATAAGCTCAATCTGAAATCTGATATCTGTTCTGTTCCGGATCCGATGAATTCTGTTTTGGTGCTATAAGCACATCTGTTTTGGTGCCGTGAGCACAAAGGGAGACATAAGGGGCCTGAATCCTATGAGATTCAGTCAGTGTCTGGGAAGGGAGGCATAAGGGGCCGGAATCCGTAGAGATTCCGTCAGTGTCAGGGCATTTAGCTATATGTATCTGTATTACTTTCTGTATCTGTTCTGTTCTGTACGAAATTGTGATTATAATATGATATGATCCGTACGATTCTGATTTCTGTTTCCGACTCTGCTGAGTTTATTCTGTTCTGTGATCTGATCTGTACGATTCTATTTCTGCTTTGATATCTGTCCGTATAAGTTCTGATTTCCGATTCTGTTCCGAATTCTGATCTGATTTCTGTCTGATAAGTTTGGTTTTGTTTTCTGAGAATTTAGATTGGTGGTTTGTTGCTTTGCTGAGCTGTTGAGCTCACCCTTGCTTTCTGGTGGTTTTCAGGTTCTGGGAAGGGCAAGGAGGTCCAGGATTAGATTTCGGAGTCTGATCAGATTAGGTACTTTTGTACTTTTGATTTTTGTTCAGTCATGGCTTTCCTGTTCTGTCTTTCTTTCTGTTGAAAGCCTTGTACTGTTCTGTAGATGATTATTTTGAGGAAATGAAAAGATAGATGTTTTGTTCCGCTGCATTTGATGTTTTTAGTAGCTCTGTTGTTCTGTGCGCTTCTGTTGAGTTAAGAATTAGGAAGATCAGTTCAGTAACCTAATCCAAAGCCAGATCCTGGTTAGCTATTCCCCCGTCGCGATCCGGCGCGGGCGGGATCCGTCTCGTCTCGGGTCGGGTCGTGACAGATGTAATGTTCAAAGTAAACCTATAGATTAGCATTTCAATGAAATAAATCTACACATAAATATTCCTTGTAGAATTCTATGCAATTAGATGAAACTCCTAGTTGATTCTTTTTTGAAATCAAGTATACAATATGTTGTATTGCATACATTACATAATCATAACTGCATAGAGGATATAAAAGACTCATCAATCAATATATGAAAGAATTATTTTAATTATGACTATTTTTTGTTGAATTATCAAATGACTTCTATTACACAAGCCTTGGGTGCCTCGTATTGGGTGGCCGGCCTATTTTAAGTCCAAGGAGATTTGAAGGAGAATTGTACCTACACCTGAATTTATAGTGGTTCGGTAAAAAAAAAAAAAGAGTTGTACCTATTTGTTATTAAATAACCCTAATTGCTCCAACAACTTAGGCAAATATTTGTATAACTGATTTATTGTTGCCAAAGTTTTGTGTCATAAAGGTCACAAACATACATCTTCATTACAATTGCAAATAATATGATCGCAAATACTATACAATGAACTTTATTCTAGTTCATTGGAAAATATATGAAATTTGCATCATGTCATAACTTCAAGAACTTATCCTCATTCCCAATAGCATAAAGAATGGCATATTTGGGCCACTTGAAGGGTTTCTTATTCCTTTCATTATTATACATTGTCACTATTGTTTTGAATCACTAATCAAATATTTCATCCAATAAAATTATGATTTGTTCATAGGTTTTTGGGTAGATTCATATCCACTCCATTATTAAAAAAAAAAAGGAAGAGTCAATACATTGCAAATATATAAAAATTGATGATAGTAATATGAATCAAATTTTCATGCCTTAAATGAAGCAAAAGCATTTCTTATCTAATTGTTTAACCATATTGTTGGAGCATTTAACTGTTTGAAAAACTTTATGTTTTTAATGCCCATTCCTAAACCCTTCGTATAGTTGTTAACTCCATATGATATTCAAGCTTTAAAGGTAAACAGTTGATCATAATTGTTGGAATGAATTGGAACAATGACACATGAATTCATAGGCTTACACCTCTTCCCCGATGAATTTGCGAAATTCTTAGCTATATATATATATATATTGATTTTATGTGGCTTATAATATTTCTTTAATGATTATGCATCACTCTTATGTACAATCTCTATATATGAGGTTATATCCCCTACCTTCTCAGCCTCCATACATTTAGACACCATAGAATAAGATGAACTTACATCCCCTATGTCCTCCATTTCTTTCTCCTACTCCTTAATGGAAAGAACCTTCTCACTTTCTTCCTCCAACTCCTCGACCTTCTCCTCATTCTCCTCGTTCTCTACTCCTTAATGGAAAGAACCTTAAGGCAGAGTTTGGGAATTCTATGTGTCACCTAATGCCTTGAAATCCTTTTAGAAGTTATAAATTACGGTTAGGGCTAAAGGAAGGATTACAAACCATTGAGTGCTCACCTATAGTAAATCTAATGTTCCACTTTGGTCATTCTCTTTTACTCTTCAGCATGCAAAAGAGAGGTACATAAATGGCTCCCTCTTACTACTATTATAATGCTAACAAATTTTATTTCATTCCTCTTGCTAATAATACCCTTGAGGCATTGCCTCTAAGACTTATGTCCTTCAATAAGATCCCGATCTACAAAGGTGTGATGACTAGAGATCTAATAAAAGGATTGAAAATCCTAAACTTATAATTATAGGTTAACCATTAACAAAGATAATCAGAGTTACTATATAATCCAAATAATAAAAATAACTCAACATATCTCATTACATTAAAACATATTTATAATTATCCACTTCAAGAAGTTCTTCACATCAAATAATTAAATATTTAATTATAAAATATTATCTTAATAATTTAGGTTCAAAAGAGCCCGCTTCTACCCTTATTTTTACTCCATCAAATTTTTACCTTTCCTTGAAATATCTAAAATCATTATAACAGAAACATAACAAAGTCAATAGGTTTCTCTCCCAAACTCATCACAAATATCAATATCCAAATTAAAATATTACAAGGCGGTTAATTAATTAAAATAAATACATGACTTGTAAAGAATATATAAGTAATAACAAAATCATATTTATGAAGTTAAGTCCTGACTTACACCTTGGAATCCATTTTCACAAAGGGTTCAGAGGGTTCAAATGCATTATAAAATACTTGTCATCAGAGATTCACTTGTACTTGACTTTCACATTTCATCAGGGTTTAATTTATTTTTCAGAATTTTCATAATAATTATCATTCAATTTAGAATATTACCTCTACTTAATTTATAAAAGTATTAACATAAAAATGATTAATATTAATTTTTCTTAATGTTCTAACTCCACTTCTACTTATGCCTCATTTTAACCTCTTACACCTGCCTTTAGGAAGTGGGGTTAGAATTAGAACAAAATAATGCGACATAACCTCATACTCGCTTTTAGTATGTGAGGCCATAATTCCTCTCACATCCACATTATGCATATAAGACTAGAACAAAACATGTTAGGCCCTTGCAACATATTAGAAAGTACATTTTTCTAGCATATCAGAATACCTCCAACTCCATGCTATGAATAATGTAGATATAAATGTAGTCTATAATTTCAGTATAGTGCTCAAATAATGCATGAATTACCAACGAAGAGTCATGTTGCATATATAACATTGTAGCACTGAACTTTTCATATTAAACTTCCAAGTTCAGAGGGATATTCATATGAATATTTTAAGTATTTTATTTAACTATTATAATTACCATAAAAGTCTTATTCTAGTTATATATAAAAAATTCATATAAAAAAATAATCGATGATATATAATTTTTAATACTCAAAATATTGGGGTAATTAATAAGACAATATATCAAAAGTTATATGATGAAAATAACATTAAATATAAGAAAAAAAATATTTTTATTCATAACTTTTTATAAAGACAATGGATTAAAATTAGAGATAGGGTTCGTAGTCTACTTAGTTTTCTTTGAAATCCCTAACTGGCCCAATGGACAAAAACTTGAGTTTTGTTTGCCAAAATCTCTCTCCTCGTCTCCTTTCTAGATCTCCTCCTCTCTTCCTTATCAAAGGTTGGGTCAGGTGTTTGGCACCAAAGTTGTGAAAATCGGACTAAATAACTAATCAAAATAAGGAGATGTTCACAGTTCAACCAGTCGAACCAGATGATGTTATAAATGATAATATTATTAAAATTAATAAAATTAACATAATAATCTATCATTCCAAAAATGAGACAAAATTAAATAAAGAAAAAAAATAATGAATCAAAAAACTTAAATACTTAATTAATAGAATTATTTTTAAAATCTCAGAAAAGAGTAGAAAAACATCAAACCTCATAATTCAAAGAATTTAAACTCATAATAATATGATAATTTGAAATTAAAATATTTAATTTTTAAATTTGTATTTTAATCTAAATTTAATTTTCATATGACCATATTATTTTAGGGGTGTCAATTCGGGTCAACGGGTCGGGTTCGGTCAAACCCGGAACTGATCCGGCACTGTTCGGGCTACCCGACCCGACACGAATGACACGGAATTGACCCAAAATTGCTAGTTTTTGGGTCAAAAATCGGGTCAATCTTCCTTTTTCGGGTCAAAATCAGTCAAAAACGGGTCAAACTCGGATTTTCGAGTCAAATATGAGTTTTCGTGTCACTTTCGTGTCACTTTCGGGTCAATTTCGTGTATCCGTGTCAACCCGAACCCGACCCGATTTTTAAAACGGGTTGATTTCTTCAACCCGAACCCGACCCGTTTCGGGTTTGGGTTGACCCGAACCCGGATTTTTTCGGGTCGGGTTCGGATCGTGTTTCGTGTCGTGTTAAAAATTGACACCCCTATATTTTTTAATATGAATTATTACTAATTTATATTACATATTTAGATATAATTTATAATTACATATATAAAAATTAATTATTTATAAGATACATTTATATATATTAAAAATTAAATATCATAAAAAAAACAATATTCTACATATTATAAAATTTAATTTAAAAAAAATATTTAAAAAAAGATATGTGTTGTTAACATGAAAATAAAGAGCATTTTTTTTGCTTTGTATAGTTTAGTCATACATTACTTGTGAAGTTTTGCTTTGTATAATTTATATAACTTTTTTACTTTTAGCTATGATAGAAGCTCATATAGAGTGGTAGTACCTTGTGAGAATGTTCGAATTTACTCTTAATCACATATATTTGATATATCAGTAAAAAATTATCTTGATCAGGCACGAATCTCAAAGCAAAATTGAGTTGAAAGCTTCCAAAATTAAATCAAAGACCATCTGAGTTCCGATTTCAGCAAACTTATAGTCAAACTGAACGTCTCAGAAAGACAAACCCATTGACACCAAATTCGACTCAATCCGAGCCCAAATGGGTCCAAATCAAAGGTCTGAAGTGCTGTTGAGGGTTCAAACCACAATTTGGATTACCAAACGGTTTTCAAATATGGCATGCTTATATTCGAATCGAGCGGCTCGATGAGACGAATCCAACGAGCCCAAGATCATTTAATTCTGAAATCGTTAAGGCATCCAATTGACCAATAAACGGTCCATGATCAAGGGGATCAATATCGGCCGTCCATTCAAACACTCCCATTTTGCCCTTGATCCTCCACATATTTACAAGCCATGCCACTCTCAAAAAACTATAAATAGGCCCTCATTCTTCACATTAAGGGGAGGAGGAAGAGGGAGAAGAAGAGAAGAAAGGGAGGAATTTGGGAGCTCTCTTGCCATCGACCACCACCGGAGTTCCTGCCGACCACCACCGGGGTTCCTACCGGCCACCACCGGGGTACTTGCCAGCCCCCGCCGGACTTCTACCCGTTCTCCGACCACCGACATACTTTTGCCAGTTCGTTGACCGCCGCCGGACTTCCACCAGTTAGTCGACCGCAGATGGACTGCATCCCAACCGTTCACCACCGATGGACTTCTGCCAGCCCGTCTACCGCCGCCGGACTTCCGCCAATTCGCCAACCACCGACGGACTTCTTCCAGTCCGTCGACCACCGCCAGACTTCCACCAGTTCGCCGATCACCGCCGGACTTCCACCCGTCCTCCGACCGCCGCAGGACTTCTACCAGTTCACCGACTACTGCCGTACGTCCGCCCGCCCGCTGACCATCATCGGACTTTCATAGTTTGCCGTCCTCTATCAGAATTCTGCCAGTCTTCCTAACACCGCAGGACTTCCGTTAGTCCGCCAACTATAGTCCTCCCAACCACTGTCATCCAACTACGGTCCTTCTGATCTCCATCATTTGCAGACTATGGTCCTTCGGACCTCCGTCGTCTGCTGACTACATTCCTCGCCGACTATGGTCCTCCCGACCTTCATCGCCTGCTAACTATGGTCCCCTCGACCTTCGTCGCCCGCCGACTACGGTTCTCCCGACCTTCGTCGCCCGCCGACTACAATCCTCCTGACCTCCGTCGCAATATAACGGTCTTTCTGACCTATGTCGCTCACAGACTACGATCCTTCCGACCTCCGTCACCCGCCGAATATGGCTCCTCCGATCTACATCGCTCGTCGACTATGGTTTTGCCACCCCAAACAAACATATCAATACTGATTCTTCCAACTATTACTATACACTACACTCTACATGATGTATATTTGCTACTTCGAGCCAAGGCCCTCCTCTTAAGGAAGGGCATCATTTGTAATCAATTGCAAGCATTAGTGGATTCATTCAAACTGGGTCAGGCCCCGTGGTTTTTCCCCCTTTCTAGGGGTTTCCACGTAAAAACTATGGTGTCTCTTATGAACTTTACACAATCTCTTTCATATGTCTGTGTGCTGGATCTTCGTACAAAGCTAAGGCATTAATCTTTATATTTCTCTACCGCCGCGAATTTTCCAGGACGCAACAATATTTAATATTTATTTAAGAGCTTTAATATATAACATTTATATTAATTTATTAAGTTTAATAATAAATTAATTTGTTTAACTATTTAAATAAAAAAATTGTTGAATTGGTGGGACTAGTTCAACGGTTGAACTGTCAGTTCTTACTGGTTCAGCCTGATTTGATGTAAAGGCAGTTTCTTAAGTTGGTTCAGACCAGCCATTTGATCGGTTCATGAATGAACTGGTTGAACCGGTCTGGCTCGATTAGGACAAATGATTTAAGATAGTTTAATTTTACAAAAAACTATTAATTTGATGTAGAGTTGTGGTGCTTGCCTCCTCAGCTTTACAACACTCCCAGAGAACCTTCTAGATTCTTGCCATTAGAGAGCTTGACATCACTCATCGCCGCTGTTGTAATAATCCATATTTTGGCCAAGTTAACAAATTTTTTAAGAGTCATTATAAGTTCAATTAACAAATCATATTTGCCATAATATAGATATTATTGTGCTTTAATTATAATAATTTCACCTTATTTTAGGAGCAATGTAGAAAATACAAGTGAAATTTCTGTGATTGTTAGGTATCTGTTCTACAAATCGATTTCACCAAAAATTTTTAGACATATTTTGCTATTTTATATAAAAAAAAATCATAATTTTTAGAAGCCAAATTTGAAGATATAGAAGAACTCATATAAGTTTTATACTAAAAATTAAGCACTTTGCATAATTACCTTTGTATCCTTATATTATTTTATTTCAAAATATCCTAATCCACTAAAACCCCTTCTCCTGTCATTCGATTGAACAAAAAGTAGAAAATGAAAACTCAAAGAGAAAAGAGAGGGAGAGGAGGAAAAACATAGATTTAGGGGTTGTAGAGCCAATTTTGCCGGTTCGTCCAGTTGTGAAATTTACTCCTGTTGTAAGCTACCATTATCTTACACCTGATTTCAATGATCTTGTATATTTTTATATTTTATGAATTTTAATTTGATAAAAACTCGTAAAATTTAAGATATCTTAATTTTTAGCAAACTTCTATCATATAAGTTTCATGTGGTCGGATTCGACTCAACAAAATGTTTATTTTGAATCTATGTTTGTTAATAATTGAGCTCCAATGACTATAATTTTTTTGAATTTTTTAATTTAAATATTGCATCGATATTCAAGGTTGAACATATAGTTTTTTTAATGATGTATCAAGTCTCCTCAATCATCTTTATATTTCATAATTATTAGATTATTGAATTGATATTGCTTTGTCACTAAAATTTAAGCAATTACTTGATCCTTGTTGCATCCTGGAGTATTCGCGATGGTAGAGAAATATATAGTTTAAACATCTAAGCATTGTACGAAGATCCAGCACACAAGCAGATAAGTGAGAGAGGGTGTAGCGTTCATAAAAGACACCAGAGTTTTTTACGTGGAAACCCCTGAAAAGGGGAAAAAACCACGGGGCCTAGCCCAGTTTGAAAGAATCCACTAGTATTTGTAGTCGATTACAAATGAGGTCCTTCTTAGGGAGAATACCTTGGCTTAGTGTTACAAATTTACATCACATAGAGCGCATTATATGGTGGGAGTTACAATAATCAACATAGACATGTTTATTTGGTCGGAAAGACCATTGGAGGCGACGGAAGTCGGAAGGACCATAGTCCTCAGGAAACAGAGGTCAGAAAGACCATTATTTGGCGATGTAGGTCGGAACGACCGTAGTAGGCGATGGAGGTCGGAAGGACCGTAGTCGACAGAAGACCGGGGTCCGAAGGACCTTAGTTAGTAGGAGACCAGGGTTAGAAAAATTGTTGTCTGGTGTTGGAGGTCGGAGTGATCGTAGTAGGCGACGAAGGTCGGGAGGACTGTAGTCGGCAGGAGACCAGGGTCTGAAAGACCATTGTGTGATGTTGGAGGTTGGAGTGACCATAGTAGGCAACGAAGGTCGGGAGGACTGTAGTCGGCAGGAGACTAGGGTCTGAAAGACCGTTGTTGGAAGGCGATACTTCGGTAGAAGTCTGGGCATCAGGTGGTGGCCTGGTGGAGCTTGGGGCCTCAAGTGGCAATCCGATGGAAGTCGTGGCCTCAAGTAGTGGCCTGATGGAGCATAGGGCCTCAAGTGGTGGTTCGACAGAAGTCCGGGCTTCAGGTGGCGGTCCGGTAGAAGTTCGGACCTCAAATGGTGGTTCGACGGAGGTGAGGGCCTCAAGTGGTGGTCCGGCGGAGCAACAGCGTCAGGCGGTGGTCCGACGGAGGTGAGGGCTTCAAGTGGTGGTGCGGTAGAAGTCCGGTGGTGGTGGACCAGTGGTGGTTCGACGGAACTCCGGCGGTGGTCCGGCGAAACTCCGGTGGTGGTCGAGGAGGCAAGGAAGCAAGAGCGATCTTCGATCTATCTTTTTTCCTTAGGCTCAGGGTCCACTTTCATGAGGAGAGAGAGCTCTATTTATAGATTTTGGGAATGGCATGGCCTGTAAATAGGTGAGAGATCAAGGGTAAATGGGGAGTGGTCGGATGAACGGCCGATGTTGAATCCCTTGATCATGCACCGTTCTTTAGACATTTGAAGACCTTAATGATGTCCGAATTCAGCGATCTTGGGCTCGTTGGATTCATCTCGTCAAGACGCTCGATTCGAATATAAGCTTGTTATGTTTGGAAACCGTTTGATAATCCAAATTGTGGTTTGAACCTTCCAATAGCGCTTCGGGTCCTTGATTTGGATTCATTTGGGCTCGGTTTGAGTCGAGTTTGGTGTCGTTGAATTTGTATTTCCGAGACGCTCAGTTCGACTATAAGTTTGCTGAAATCGGAGTTTGGATGGTCTTCGAATTAATTTTTGAAGTTTCCAATTTGATTTTGCATCGAGATTTGCGCCCAATTAAGATAATTTTTTGACTACGTATCAATCCTAAAATCACTCAATGTAAATAATTAGAAACTCAAGTATTTGTTATTGTCAAAATGGTCATGCACCTTATAAGTCTATAAGGTTAAGAATGAGTTCTTTATGTACTTTGGTAGCTATGAACTAGCTATATTAATTCATTTTATGGCAATCACTTGTCAAACATTATTATGGAATTTATTTATACGTAGTCATTCTTATAATATTGTATCTTCATATTAACTAATAAATAGAGGTCATAGATGATGGTTAAGATTTTGTTTGGAGTGGCTTTTTTAATGCTCTCTAAAGTCATTTTTTAGTACAAAAATTTTTTCAGTTCAAAAAATTTTTATATTAAAAATTTACTTTAAAAATTATTTAAAAATGTAAATAATATTTTAATAGAACAATTGTTAGAATTCTCCTCTCTTTCTCTCTTAAACGAGATCCTGGTTGAGATTACCTACAATGAATTTTGATGTCGTTTATTTAAAGGGATTTTTACATACATACCACTTTATAACTTGTGTATTACATATTTAGCACCTAATTTTTAAATATTACACTCCTACCACATATTCTCTATTTTCACAAAAAAATTTACCACTCCGTTGAAATAAGACCTCACTCAGTCTCTTTCATTCGGTAAGCTCTAACCACCGCAAAATCCTCTTCTCTAGCGAGCTGCACGACTCTTCTCTCGCGGGTTGCAGATCTTCGCCGATCTTCCTCTCACGGGCTGCAGATCTTCCTCTCGCAGGCTGCAGATCTTTCTCGCAGCTCTTCTGGCAGAATCCTCCGGCCCTCGTGAGCTGCAGGTAATCTTTTAACTGCTTTGTAGTTGATCTCAAGTAAAATGTGTTTTAATCACATAGAAATTATGTTTATGCACATGTCTTAACTGTTTTGTAGTTTATCTCAAGTATAATGTGTTCTAAGTCAAAGAAATCATTGATTCTAAGTTACCGAATGAGTTCAAAGTTATAGAGTTGTTCATTTTAGTTGTTTTTGCATTCATAATTGTACAGAATTTGTTGCCGAGTTTGTTGCATTCGTAATTGTACAGAATTTGTTGCATTCGTAATTATTTTGCATTCGTAAGTTACCGAATGAGTTCATAGTTACATAGCTTGCATTGTAATCTTTTAATTGTTGCTTGTTACATGTACATAAATTATTGCAGAGTTTTTTCATTGATGATAGAATGATCAATATAATAAACTATCAATGTTAAGGAACTTCTTTGTTATACAGTATACTAAATCCTTAGCTCTAACTTGATTTTTCATGTAAACTTAAAGTTATTTCTATATCTTGTATATCAGAAAACTAAAATGAGAAAATGAGCAATCGTTTGTAACATAAAACCAATCGTTTGTAATAGATCTATGTAGTCCCAAAAGCTGTTACAGAGTTTGTTCATTGTACTGTTTTTGCATTATGGTCTATGTAACGGTTTGCTCAATTTGCTCTTCTTTGTTGATAGATTGGTTAACTTTTCAAATGAGTTCTACGAATTCATCTGCTATGAGAGATAGGGGCACACGTTCTCGAGTTTATTGCCACTATCAAATGAATTGTGTATTGTATACTTGCAACCGCGGACCTAATAGTGAAAGAAAATTTTATAAGTGCATGCATAATCGAACTGATGATGACTGCAAATACTTTAAATGGATAAATGAAGTAGGATATGCATCTTATGGTACACATGATGAATACGAAGGCTTTGAGGCAAAGATTTGTAAGAAGGTTGATTAGATCATCTTCTTGATTAAAGTGTTCATTGCAATTGTTCTTCTTGACATAGCCATCCGTCTTTGGTTGGGTTTGTAACGTGTTGTGTCGAAATGGGTTGAATGCTAAGTAGTATTAAGAAGATCAACACATCTTCTTTTGTTTTGTTTAGTCGTCAATATCATTTGTTTTTGGGTTGAACTTTCAATTTCACAACTTTGTATTGACGTGTTGATCAAATATGTTGTATCTTATTTGGTTATCCAAATTATTGAAAAGTTATCCAAATTATTGAAAAGATTTTCTTCAATGTTAATTGTTATTGTACATTATTTTGTTATTCCATATTTCGAACCAGAAATTGTTATTCCATCAACTGAGTTGGCGGGTAAACGGACACCCAAATACTTAGATTTAAGATGGCATGCATCTAAACTTATAAGTGGCATGCACCCAAATAAAAATCCATCGACACACACCTTGAAACTAACATAAAACATTTGGAAAGAATTATCAATAGCATTAAATGTATATGTGATGTGTGAGTCGAGGTTTCTATCAAATAATTCTGCTGACAATGTTGGAACCCATATATTTGTCATTAACTGAGCCGAAAATTGCGTCATGAGCTTGCTCTCTTGCCCTCCAAAGCTTCATATAAGGTAATGATAAACCAAATTTCTTCTCCAAACTGATATTTATTTCTTTTGGTGGAATATCTTGATACCTTTTCACCATTTCCTGAATCTCATTAGCAACCCATGCAAATGTAGCTAGTCGATTACCAGCACAATTTATCCCAGGGCATGTGTTCTCCATTAACTCTCCTAACTTGAAAAGATTGAGTATCTTCACATAGGGATGCCCGAATTCGCCATTGACAACCTTGATAAGAACATGTCACAATAACTCATTTCTTATCACTGTCTTTTATCCTCACCCCAATGTTCTCATTAATGGCAAATGATCAGAGAGCATTCTTGAAACATGTAGCATCATTAAAAATGTACCTATAGTGATATCTGTAACACTTGCTTTTTGAAATCTCGAAGCATCATCATTCTGAGAAATGGAACATTCTATATTTTGTTCAAAACTCTCAACCCCCATAATCTGTGAGTTTGATTGATCTTCATCTACTCCGTGCAGTGAGATAAATATTTCGGCATGTAAATTTTCATTCATTTGGTTTACCAAAAGGCTCAAGTCAACATCATAATTGATTACTTTGTACTCCTTGGGCGATGTTCCGTTAATGTGATAATTCATGTTGTATTGGTGTCCTTTCAACCTAGGACATATTCTAACAATCTCTACTCTAATCTTGAAAATATTCATATGTCCTTTCTCAACTTTCACAGTCCTTTGTTTGCCGCCAGTATATCTCTTTTTAGATTGGTCCTTTGTTTCAACTCAAATTCCTCCAAATTTAAATGCAATAAACATATGCTCTTTTTTATCTCCACATAAATCATCTATTACTTCGTCACCATAATCCCGCATTACCGAATTATGCCACGAGGTTGTCATTTTTCCTTAACTTCAAGCTGAAGTAAGATGACAAATCAAACACCACATCGTTAATTGGTGCCAAAGTCTAAAAATATAAAAGAATAACAAACATGCTTCATTTTCAAATAATTTATGACTGATCACCATCTGCACCATGTGGGAGACAAATTATAAATACTGTAGAAAAGTTTCAGTAAGGGTGAATTCATTACTTCAGTAAAGCCATATTTTCCTCTCATGTTTTGTACATTGATTTCAGTTTTTATATATACAAGTATCCTTATTAACGGTAGAGATTTCACATGCTATGTTAAGTGAATGGTTGATATTGAATGAGTAAAAGCTGCTGCCGATGGTTATAGCAAGTGGAGCACATGCAGAACCTTACTTAGAGAATATTTTCTATTTTTGGCAGCACAGGTTTGCTGGCCTTAACAATAAAGACAAAGACTAGGTAATGCTATAAGATTAAAAAAAAATCTGTTCACACGGTAATAAAAAAGCAGAGAAATCTCACCTAGGTAAAGCAGATCGGGAAGGAAAGGTAGCTGCGTGGAAGAGCAGCTACTGTGGAAGAGCAAATACAGAGGGATTCTGAAAAAAATTGTGTGATAAACACTCGTACAGAACAGCTAACGCAGGAAAAAACCTGTTCTCCCACAGAAAACCCAGGCAGGAAGGAAGATAAAACGGAGTGAGGTATTGCTATTACGGGAGTAATAATTTGTTGTGAAAATAAAAAATAGGTGGTATGAGTGTAATATTTAAGAATTAGATGTTAAATATGTAATACTTTTACCAGTATGTAAAAATCCATAATTAAAATGTCGAAGATGACGAAGCAAACCACCGGCGAAGCGGAATCACTCGAGCAATGGGCGATTCTTGTTCTACCCTGGCTCCCTCCCTCTGCCCTCGCCGCCGCAGCCTCAACCTGCCGCTCCCTTCGCTGCGTCGCCGCCGCTGTAAACTCTCGCCGTGTCGCCGACGCCGCCCGCGGTCTCGAGATCTATCCCATCCCATTCCACAACCCGACCTCGGATCCCACGCCCTATTCATATTTCCTCTACTCCCGCTTCCCCTTCTCTTCTCCGCCTCCCTTTTTTCAGTCCTGGGGCGGAAACCTCTCAAGGCCTGCAACCAACCCCTTCTCTCTTGCGAATTTCATATCCAGTGTCACAACAGTCAGCTTTTTCTCTGGATGTGACTGCGTCAATTGCTCGATCGATAGGGGATGCCCTTGCTCAGGTTTTGATGATGGTGGAGGAATAGGGGTGGGGTCGTTGAGGGAATGTGGGGTACATTGCTCGTGTGGGTTGGAGTGCGTGAATAGGACTACACAGCGAGGGATCGGCGTTAGGATTAAGATTGTTAGAGATTTGAAGAAGGGCTGGGGATTGCACGCGGATCAAGTCCTGAACAGAGGGGAGTTCATTTGCGAGTATGCAGGTATTATAAAGTCATGAACTTCTGGTACGCCTTCGAGTTTTCGTCAATTGTAAATCTCCAATCTATTGCTTCTGCTTGGGGTTTAAGTTTGCTAGATTGAAAATCAATAGGAAAAATCATATGTTTGATTTTTTTTTTCCTTTTTGCATGCCTTCTGTTATTTCGTTTTTGTTGTTTTAAGTTGCTGGAAATATAACATATCTTGTTCTTCTTCAAATTAATTGTTTCGCAGGGTTGATTAATGTCATACAGGGAAAAGGCTGCTTTAATGTTTCCATAATTTCGGGAAACATGGCTTGCTTTTTAAGAAACAGAAAACGAAAATAGGCCATCAGCATATGTATTCTTTGTTTGTTTGTTTGTTTAAAAATCTGGGTACAAGATCCTTCTCATTAAAAAGGTTCAAATATGTACAACAATATTAGAAAATACAAAAGAATGAAATGATAAGAAAATTTCAAAAAGTAGCTAGACCGAGGCAAGATAAATTTCAGGATTATTAGGGAAGCCAAGTCTGTCACAACCTTTTAGTTCTGTCGCCCTTGGCCTTTTGACATCAATATATCTTAAAGAAGGCCAATGTAATGATGCTATATCAAATGACTAATGAAGAGAGTATGCCACAAATCCTTAAGACCCTCAATTTGATTATTTCTCCAATGTCCAAAAATGGTTTGAATGCTACTGAAATGAGTTTTTACTCCAAAAAACTTCAATCATTCTTAGGGGAAGTCTTGAATCATCAATATGTGGATAATTGGAGATGCACCTTGCTAGGAATCTTCTTTAGATAAGTGAATCAACACACAACAACTGCCTTAAGTGAGTACTAGTTTCAAAATCGAGCCCAAGTTACTAGCCAAACAAATATCATTAATAAAAAACTGAAAAAAAACCCATCTAAGACTTGACAAAAAATTTTTTCACATCTGAATTCTGAATAAGTTGATTTCTGTTATAATTAAGAGTTATATTCTCCAACAAAACATTCAATTGCGCCAATTAACTTCTAACATGAGAGGGAATATCCCCTTTCCAATGAATTCTCTATCTAGTTGTCAGTGAATATTGAGAGCTGATGGTGTACTTTTTGTGCCATGTATAATTTGCCAATTGATTAAATCTAGTAATAAAAGGAATATTATCTATCAATATATTTATCCTTCTAAAACCTCATCACTCTACCATTATTGAATTTTGAAGAGACATTGATGAAACAAGATCTACCATTCCAATCCTATTTATAAATTTGACTTTTTGTTTAGCTTCCTCCAAAAAAATCATTTTGTTGATCCTTTCAGAGTATTTGCCTCGAAGTATTTTCCTCCAATAGAAGATTCATCACCTTGAATAGATTTTTAAATTCATTTCTGCGGGCTCCGAAAATTCCATTTTTTATATTATTGTGTGTTCCTGGCCTCTTCAAGTCATTGGTTTATTTTCTTTTGAGTGTTTGTGTGACAATGACAATAGAGAGTTTTAACTAAATTAGGTTTCGGGGGAATTTTCAGAAGGCAGATTGGGTTTTAGATAAGACACTACCCAGAGATTTCGCCTCATTTTGTGAGGACTTTTTGATCTGAGTTCTGGTTTCCTATAGGCGCAAGCCCCTATAGTTAATTACCCCTCCCGATAACAGGAGAGAACTTTCGATTAAGGCTAGTCGTTAATGATATCGATGAACCTATTATATAATAGAAATAGTTTTAGAGTTTAAATCTTGGATTTGAATTTTTATGATTTGAAATTTATCACTATAAACTTAAAACTGATGGTGAGGGAATGAAGACGAGCCCGATCAAGATCCCATGGTTCCGTCGTCCCGGGCTGTCATGATCCCTGGTCTACTTAGTAAGAGGAGGTAGTCGACCCAACCTGACAGAAGGCATCTTATCGGCAGCCATGGGTTGCTTCGTCCAAGAATACCTTGTAGACCTGGGTTGATGTTTGTCTAAGGCGATATGTCTGAATCCACCTTAGCTTACAGTGGGCTTTATGTCTATCGAATATATCCTATGATTCATAACTCAAGGGTTTGATGCCTTTAGGGAACATACGGGCTTTGACCGTGATGGTAATATAATGGTGCCATTTTGTGGTAAAACCACCCGATCAGAGGGCACGTGCCACGTCCCTGTTGGCAAGAGACTATTTGAGGATGAACCTTAGTGATACACCCGACATGCATTCGCTCTTTGTCAGCTGAGGTTAATTTCAGGTTTATCACCCCCGACAAACAGTTGCGGGAGGTGGATAATTTTTTTTTTTTAAGTTTTCAGTTGATAGATTTTTATTACAAGAATTTGAGCTTTTGTTTAATTATAGATTTGACCCCTCCGGTTGAGATTTTCGATCAACACGGCCATCATCGGGGTGATTGGAGCACATGCGGGTTGTATCATTTGACCCTACGCAGCATTCTCGAATCGTTGGATTTTAGGACTTAGAGGTGATGATTGGAGCACATGCGGGTTGTATCATTTGACCCTACGCAGCATTCTCGATTATTTGTATTTGTAAGTTTAATAGGTCTGTCGAAGCACATGTAGGGATGTATTTAGTTCAATGGATCATATTTAATACATAAGGGGGCATTTTAAAATATTTAAACATGATCCATTGCGCAAGTGATTTTACTTAGAAAATAGCCTGGGATTTCATCTAAGGGTCTATGAACGCCTTCTGTCCGCTTGTACACATGTTGCGGATCCGATGGCGTGGCTTTTATAACTTTATTATATCTATAGGTATCTTGAATTAGCACATAATTATTGAGCCTCTAATAATCCTGGCGTAGCTTTTAACTTTCTAGATCAGCACAATCAAATGAGTGTTCTAGTATATTTGAGTCAAAGGAGACATCTCGTAGCATTGACAACTTATGGAAAATTGATTTAAACATGTTATATAAATCTCCAATAACTGAAGGGAATAAATTAGTCCATCTTTCTTTTCATAGGAATTAACTCATTATTTTCCTATGCCATATTCATAACAACTCCTAGAATATGGGTTGTGAACTTCTTGCACACTCGCAATAGTTTTGAGGGGAAACAATTTATCTATGTTGCACGGATACTCCTATTTACGAGGCGTGTTGTATCGGATACGTGTCGGATACGGATACGCCTCCGATACGGCACGGATACGTGTCGGATACGGCCTTGCCGTGTCTGATTAAAATATTATTTAAATTTGACTGGACACGCGTATCGCGTGTCCGATTAAAAAAAACACGGAGCCACGATTTACCCTTTTCTTTTCGACTTTCCACCGTTTCCGCTCAAAACACGGAGCAACATTTCAAAGAGCTAGGTTTTTTGTTTCCACACACGTGTTCATCTTCTTCGTTATAGTTGAAGGAGCGGCTCAATGACGCGAGCATAGAAGCAAACAAGATCATCCGTTGTCGACAAAGAGGCTTGACGACGCGAGCATTAAAGTCGATAGGATCATCCTTCGTCGACGAAGCGGCTCGACAACGCGAACAGTGAAGGTGACGTGAGCAGTGTAGGTTCGTTTTCTTCATCGTTCTTCGTTTTCTTAATCATAGGCTCGGTATCGAAACTTGGTACCGCTTGGTACCGAACGTTACTGGAACTCGGTGTTGCTCGGTACTCGGTACCGAGCAGTATTGGAACTCGGTACTGCTCGGTATTGGAACTCGGTACCGCTCGGTATTGGAACTCGGTACTGCTCGGTATTGGAACTCGGTATTGCTCGGTATTGGAACTCGGTATTGCTCGGTACTACTCGGTACCAAGCGGTATTGGAACTCGGTACTGCTCGGTATTGGAACTCGGTACCGCTCGGTATTGGAACTCGGTATTGCTCGGTACTACTCGGTACCGAGCGGTATTGGAACTCAGTACTGCTCGATATTGGAACTCGATACTGCTCGGTATTGGAACTCGGTATCGCTCGGTACTGTAACTTGGTATTACTCGGTACCGCTCGGTATTGCTCGGTATGGAGGGGTACCGAATGGTATCAAGCGGCACCGAGAAGCTAAAATATGCTCGGTATCGAACCCCGCCAGGGGGCAGCGCCCCCTTAGACCCCCGACAGAGTCGCAATATATCTACACATTCACTTAAATTTTTTCATGTTTCAAATTCATATGTTTTAATTTGTATAGATCCTTTGTAGGATAATGAGTTCTAGTGGAGCAGGAATTGGTTCTGATGATGGTCCATCAGAAATTAATATTGAAGATAACAAACCTTTATGGGGTTATGTTACAAAAATAGGTAAAACATCAGAAGGGGGAGGCAATATTGCATTCAAATGCAATTTTTATAATGCATCATACAAAGGATCATATTATAGAGTGAAAGCTCATTTGTTGAAGATTAGTGGTCATGGAATCAAAGTTTGCCCGAAGATAAGCTCATCACAAATGACTGAATTACAAAGAAAAATCAGTGAAGCTGAGCAAAGAAGTAAAAAAGAGCTTCCAAAACATATTCCACTTCCAAGCAGTCATGCTTCCTATCCTTCATCATCTTCTTCAATTAGATGTGATGACAGTACTGTAAACAAAGGACCTTTTCGAATGGAGGGATTTGAACAAAAAAAAAAGAAAACATGTTGTAGATAGTGCTTTGGAGAAAACATTTAATTTACAAATGAGAGAACAACTAGACGGGGAAATAGCTAGAATGTTTTACTCAGCTGGACTTCCTTTTAACCTAGCAAGGAATCCACATTACAAAAATGCCTTTACATATGCATGCTGTAACAGAGAGCTATCCTATGTTTATCAAAGCTGTAAACTGTGAAGGACAGTACAAGGATAAGTTCTTCATTTCTAATTTAATCAAAGAAGTTATCATGATGGTGGGGCCTTCAAACATCATTCAGGTCATTACTGATAATGCACCTGTTTGTAGAGCTGCAGGTCTACTTGTAGAGCAAGCATATCCTCATATTTTCTGGACACCATGTGTTGTGCATACGCTTAATCTTGCTTTGAAGAATATTTGTGCAGCTAAGAATACCGAGGCAAATGAAATCACCTATAATGAATGTCATTGGATCACAGTGATTGCTGGAGATGCAATTGTAATTAAAAATTTTATTATGAATCACTCCATGAGACTCTCTATGTTCAATGATTTCTCTAATTTAAAGATGCTTGCAGTTGCTGAAACTCGGTTTGCCTCAGTAATAGTGATGTTGAGAAGATTCAAAAAAATAAAAAATGCTCTTCAAGCTATGGTGATCAGTGACAAATGGACATGTTATAGGGAAGATGATGTTGGAAAGTGTGAAGGCATCAGATTTCGACATGTGTACCATCGCCGGAGGCGTCGATCGACGGCCTTGATTCAGAGTCTTTATTTTTGATGTTTTATTGTATTCATGTCATTTATATTTTGTCTTTTCCTCTTGTACCCCTATGAGGGAATTAGTGTTTGTTGTTGCCCAAGGGCATTGTAGTCTTTTTATTTTCCGTATGTTGTGGAGCCTATATAAAGGCTAGATTTTGTATTTTGGATTATTATTGAATGAATGAAAATTTCCCTTTGCTTGTTCTCTTTGTGAGTGCATGAAGTTCTCTTGGTGAGTGCTTCCCCTTGAGATCTCTTAGTGAGTTCTCTAGTTATCTTTTTTTTGTTTATTATTTACTTTGCTTGCCAAATCTTCTTCCCCCCTAGAGAGCTCATCCAATTTCCCCTTGGCCTTGCTCTTGCCGCCGGCTCTAGGGCCTTCCCCAACCGCCGGCCACCCCATCCAGCCCACCCGACCACCTCCCGCCGCCCCTCCTCTCTCGGCCAACTCCTCTCCATCATCCCATGTGAATTTGAAATTGAAATTTCAAATTTTGAATTCTTTCCAAATTTGGAATTCCAAATTAGGAAAGTTTGCATGATTGAGTCAATTTCAATTTATTTTAATTTTGGAGTTTTCAAATACTTATCCACGTCATCATCCTAAGTTTAGAAACCCTTCCCCTCTCTCCCCAAATCCCTCTCCCTCATGCATGCCGCCGGCCTCAAACCCCCCATTCAAGCCCTAATTGATTTTTGCATTTATTCCCCTTTTGTGATTTGAAATCACAACTTAAATGCAAATAATTCCCCCTCCTATTTTCACCAAAACTGAAAATAATTTCAGTTTTCAAATTCCTCCCTCCTCTCCTTGCCGCCGGCTCACCTATGGGCTTGATTGCAATTGATTTCAAATTAATGCATTAATTGCATTCATTAAGGGATTCAAATTTGAAAATATTTCCCTCCTAAATTCCTAAGGCTGAAATAAAGATCAGTTTTTTTCCAAAACTCCTCTCCTCTCCTCATCCTAATCCCACCGCCGGCCTCCCCTTGCTTCAAACCCGCCGGCCCCGTGCTTCCCCTTGGAGATTCCGTGGTAGCGCCGCTCAATCCCACGTCAATGTTGCATGGAGGAACCCGAATGGAATTACGGGTTTGAATACGACGACCGCAGACGAGTGAACATCCTCCGATCTCCTTTCTTTGACGTCGAATTCGACTTCGACGACACCGTCGATAGGGCTGCAAGCGAACCAAACGTTCGACGAACTACTCGTTGTTCGGTTCGATTAAAGCTCGTTCGTGATCGTTTAATTAACTAACAAACAAACTTGAACAATATTTTAAATACTCGATTCTTAAATAAACAAGCTTGAACACTAATGCGTTCAGCTCATTTATGTTCGCGAACAACATCAGTTGATGTTCATGAACAAGCTCGATAAAAAGCTCGATTCGAGTTCGATTAAATATAAAAATTTTAATTATACCATAATATAATATAATTATTTTTTATTAATAAATTTTAAAGTAATAAAATATTATAACATATGTTCATATAAATTAATCATATTTTCATTTTAAATACACAACTGTTTTTATTTTAGAAATTTCATTTCATGAATAAGAAATATTTCATATTTGTCCATATTTGTTAGATTGTTTGTTTAGAATGTTCATGAACAAATTTAATGTTTGCTTATTCAATAGATTGTTTGCTAGATATGTTCACGAACATAGCTCGTTTAAAGCTCGATAAGCACTAAACAAACGAACATGAACCAAACATGAACACCCTTAAATTAAACGAACCAAACATGAACACAAATAATAAAGCTCGAATCAAACACGAACCAAACATGAACAAGCTAATGTTAAACAAACACAAACATGAACACTCACATACTCGGCTTGGCTCGGTTCATTTGCAGCCCTAACCGTCGAGGAGTATTTGGCTCGGATCGTACCCACTCTAATAGAGACCATCGACGATCATTTTTCAGTTTACACTTGGATCGTTGAAGGGCGTCGCCTTGCACCACCTCCACGACCCGCGCCAACCTCTTATTCCCTACGGATCTACGGCACCATCGCCCTAGGGGTGGTCTCATCAATCATGTGGTTCTTCTTCTCCCAACAAGCTTAGAAGTAGGTAAATGAGAGTGGCCTCAAGGTGAGACAATCACTTTGTTAACCGCCGGATTCTTGTTGACCATTCATTTGCATTACTTTATCGAAGTCGTTATTTTATTGAACTTGTAAACTTTGCTGAATTTTCTTGCCTAAACGTTGTTAACTTCTAAGATTTCCATTGAATCGTCAATTTAGCAAAGCTAGAGGTTGTATTATCTTTACTTTATAGAACTTCTATTAATTTCATAAGATTCGATTCCTGGATTCACATCAGAAAGGCTAGGTATGTAAAAGAGAAGCTTTTAGATGATTTATGGTGGGATGAGATTGAATACATCATAAATTTCACAGACCCAATTTATGAGATGTTGATAGTAGCTGATACGGATAAGTCTTGTTTACATCTCATTTATGAGATGTGGGATTCAATGCTAGCCAAAGTAAAAGAAATTATATATAGACATGAGAGGAAGACACTTCATGAAGACTCAAGCTTTTGTGATGTTATCTATGTTATTCTAGAAGATAGGTGGAGCAAAAGTAATACACCTTTACATTGCTTGGCTCACTCACTAAATCCAAGGTAAATTTCAACATTTTTTCATTATGAATTCACAATTTGTTGTTTTGTAATTTCAACATTTCATTTTAATGTTATTTGAAGATATTCATCTAAAGAATGGCTTCAAGAGGATCCTCAAAGAGTTTCTCCACAGAAAGATTTAGAAATTTCAAATATGAGGAAGACATGTTTGAAGCGTTATTTTCCAAATGAGGAGAGAAGAAGTGTCAATATTGAGCTTGCTAAATTTTTTGGTTATTTGGAGGACTTTGGTGACCAAGAGTCATTGCGTGATAGGTGGAGAATTGATTCGAAAATGTGGTGGATTATACATGGAGTTTCAGCACCTCTACTTCAAACAATCGCCATAAAATTGCTTGGCCAAGTTTCATCCTCATCCTGTTGTGAAAGAAATTGGAGCACATACTCATTCTGTCACGACCCGACCCGAGACGAGACGGATCCCGCCCGCGCCGGATCGCGACGGAGAATAGCTAACCAGGATCTAGCTTTGGAATTTGGTTCGGAACTGAATCTTCCAATCAATTAATTCAAACAGACAAACAAACACAGAGCTACTAAAAACATCAAATGCAGCGGAACAAAACGTCTATCTGAATTCATTTCCTCAAAATAATCATCTACAGAACAGTACATGGCCTTCAACAGAAAGAAAGACAGAACAGAAAAGCCATGACTGTACAAAAATCAAAAGTACAAAAGTACCTAATCTGATCAGACTCTGAAATCTAATCCTGGACTTCCTTGCCCTTCCCAGAACCTGAAAACCACCAGAAAGCAAGGGTGAGCTCAACAGCTCAGCAAAGCAACAAACCTCCAATCAAAATCCTCAGAAACTCAAAACCAATACAGCAGACAAATCCGTACAGAAATCAGAACGGAATCGGACAGATATCAAATCAACAGAACGGTACGGAAACAGAAGTCGTATTAAATCAGAAACAGAACAGATCAGACATATCA
Organism: Dendrobium nobile; assembly: GCA_022539455.1. Lineage (NCBI taxonomy): Eukaryota > Viridiplantae > Streptophyta > Magnoliopsida > Asparagales > Orchidaceae > Dendrobium > Dendrobium nobile. The sequence continues at coordinate 25,283,790 of CM039732.1, read as the reverse complement.
GATCAACAGAATCAGATTCGTACAGATCATATCAGAACAGAATAAACTCAGCATATATCAGATATCAGATATTTAATTAATAGCTAAATGTGCCCCCGGCACCAGAATAATAGCTGAGTAATTAATAGCTAAGTGTGCCTCCGGCACCAGAACAAATGTGCTTATAGCACCAGAACAGATCAGATGTGCTTCCAGCACCAGATTATATAAATAGTGCATATAGCACCTAAACAGATTTTTCCTCGGATCCGGAACAGAACAAATATCAAAATTTTAGATTGAGCTCATTTCAGATTTCCCGTTTCACTAACTGAATCTCATAGGATCCAGGCCCCTTATAACTCCCTTTCCATAGCATATACAGATAGCATATCAATTCAGAGAAAATCCGGACAAATCAGGAATTACTCAAAAATCGGGCAGCACAACGGCAGTGTACAGAATTTACACAATTTTCCAGAAAATCAAAATTCACCAAATTCGCACAGAATATAGATATCAACATTTCAGAACATTTATTCTACCGCACAGAGAATTTCCAAGTTCACAGAAAAATCCAGTCGACTAAAAACACAGTCGAATCAAAAATATCCGGACAAAAATCTTCAAAATATAGTTAAAACGTGCACACCCGGCACGGCAACGATATACAAAAAGTTACGCGGTAAAAACTGAACCGTTCAAAAGATACGGACGAAAATCGCTAACGGAAACAAAATCCGGACAGAAAATACCGCCAAACACGACGGTTCTGAAAATTTAGAAAGTCGGATTGTGCCTTACCTCGTGCACAGCAATTTCCTCAACAGTCTCCTCGGACGAAAACAGCTCGGCGTCGCCCGAAAATCCGCTTTTCCACTTTTTCCTTCGTTTTTCTCTCTCCTCAGCTTTTTCTCTCTCTTCAAAATATCTCATTTCTATATATATCCAGACTGATCGTCCTGGACGATCGAGCTTCGTACCGGACGATCCATGAAGAGAAAAATTTCGTCCAGACGAAAATTACGTATCGTCCCTGGCGAAGGGTTCTCTGACTTATTTTCGTCCAGACGATCCCGATTTCGTCCAGACGAACCATACAGCCAAACATGATTTCTCTACACAACCTGCACCGATCGTCCCGGACGATCCAACTTCGTCCTGACGAACCTGAAGCAAAAACTGATATTACAATCTCCCCAACTTAAAAAAAAATGTCGTCCTCGACATTATCCAGTCTAAACTCAGTCAAAACAAGTACGGGTACAACCGTCTCATGTCAGACTCCTTCTCCCAAGTGGCTTCCCGTGCAGTACGGTGCTTCCACTGGACTTTAACCATAGGAATCTGTTTACTTCTTAGTTTTCGGATGTCGTATGCCAAAATCAACTCTGGCTCTTCCTTGTACACCAGATTCTCCTGAATCTCAACTTCATCAGCAGACACCTTCTTCCCAGAGTCGGATACCCACTTCCTCAGAGTGGATACGTGAAACACATTATGCACATCAGGCATAGATTCAGAAAGTAATAACTTGTAAGCAGCTTTTCCAATTCTTTCCAAAACTTCAAAAGGTCCAACATATCTCGGACTAAGCTTGCTCACCTGACCAAATCTGCTCACACCCTTCATCGGACTGACTTTGACATACACAAAGTCACCAACCTGAAACTCAACAAATCTGTGCTTCTGATTGTAATACTTCTGCTGTCGATCTTGAGCAGCTTTCAATCTTTCTCTTATCAAACTGATCTTCTGAGCAGTTTCATCCGCAAAAGTGGCCCCCAAAGCCTGTCTATCTCCGACCTCCGTCAGAGTCAAAGGAGTACGGCACTTCCTGCCATACAAAGCCTCGTACGGTGCCATACCGATACTGGACTGGAAACTGTTGTTATAAGCAAACTCAATCAACGGAATATGATCTTCCCAGCTTCCGCTAAAGTCCAGAACACAAAGTCTCAACAGATCTTCCAGTACCTGAATAGTCCTCTCAGACTGTCCGTCGGTCTGAGGATGAAAGGCTGTACTGAAATGCAGTTTCGTACCCAAGCCTTGCTGAATGCCTTTCCAAAGTCTGGAAGTAAAACGTCCATCTCGATCAGATACGATCACACGAGGCACACCGTGCAATCTGACTATCTCCTTCACATAAATCTGTGCCAAGCGATCAACTGAATCCGTCTGTCTGATCGGAAGAAAATGGGCTGACTTGGTCAATCGATTTACAACCACCCAAATGGCATCATGTCCTTGTCGTGATCGAGGAAAACCCATCGCAAAGTCCATTGTTACCTCCTCCCATTTCCACTCAGGGATTGGCAACGACTGCAACAGTCCACCTGGTCGCTGATGCTCTGCCTTCACCAACTGACAGGCTTCGCATCTCGACACAAACTCTGCTACATCTTTCTTCATTCCAGGCCACCAGAATAAAAGCTTCATGTCAGCATACATCTTACCACTGCCTGGATGTACAGTGTAGCCTGAATGATGAGATTCACACAGAATCTCCTGCCTCAAGTCTCCAAACACAGGTACCCACAACCTATTCTTACAGAAAATAGCACCAGAATCAGAAATTCGAAGTTCAGGAGTCTTACCAGATCCAATCTGTGCAATCAACTTCGAATAGTCCGAATCTGACTCCTGGGCTTCTTGAATCCGTGCTTCCAAAGAAGACTGAATACTCATCTGAGCCAACTCCAAATCACTGGAGGAAATCACCTCCAACTGCAATCTCTCCAAATCACGAACCAGAAAGTCATCACAGGTAAGCTGAATACCTGATAATCCAAAAGACTTTCTGCTCAAAGCATCTGCTACCACGTTCGCCTTCCTTGGCTGATACTGAATAGTCAAATCGTAGTCCTTGATCAACTCGAGCCACCTTCTCTGTCTCAGATTCAGATCCTTCTGAGTAAAAATGTACTTCAGGCTCTTATGATCAGTAAAGATCTCACACCTGACGCCATACAAGTAATGACGCCAAATCTTCAAAGCAAAAACTACTGCAGCTAACTCCAAATCATGTGTCGGGTAATTCTTCTCATGTGGCTTTAACTGTCTCGAAGCATAAGCAATTACCTGACCATGCTGCATCAGGACACATCCCAGTCCTTTCAGTGAAGCATCACTGAACACCTGAAAACCTTCAGTACCTGACGGAAGTGCTAGTATCGGAGCTGAAGTCAGACAATCCTTCAATCTCTGAAAACTCGTCTCACACTCCGGTGTCCAAACAAAAGGAACTGACTTCTGAGTCAGTCTCGTCAGAGACGTCGAAATCTGTGAAAAACCCTTCACAAATTTTCTGTAATATCCGGCCATACCCAAGAAACTACGTACCTCAAATACCGTAGTCGGTCTTGGCCAATCAGCAACAGTCTGAATCTTCTGGGGATCTACAGAAATGCCTTCTCCGCTAATCACATGCCCCAGAAAAGAAATGCTCTTCAACCAGAACTCACACTTGGAGAACTTGGCATACAGCCGATGCCTCCTCAAAGTCTCCAACACAATCCCCAAATGTCTGGCATGATCATCCTCAGATGCAGAATATACCAGGATATCGTCAATGAAGACGATCACAAACTGATCCAAATACTCCCTGAATACTCGGTTCATCAGATCCATAAAAATCGCAGGCGCATTGGTTACCCCAAAAGGCATAACCAAAAACTCGTAGTGCCCGTACCGAGTACTGAAAGCAGTCTTCACCACATCAGTTTCCTTCACTTTCACCTGATAGTATCCGGATCGCAAATCAATCTTCGAAAATACCGAAGATCCGGAAAGTTGATCAAACAAGTCGTCAATCCGAGGCAAAGGGTACTTGTTCTTGATCGTGACCTTGTTCAAATCTCTGTAATCAATACACATACGGAGTGTACCGTCCTTCTTCTTCACAAATAATACAGGTGCTCCCCAGGGCGAAACACTAGGACGTACAAAACCTCTGTCAACCAACTCCTGAAGCTGAACTTTCAACTCAGAAAGTTCTTTCGGTGCCATCCTGTACGGAGCTTTCGATATCGGAGCGGTACCCGGAAAAACATCGATAGAGAACTCCACATCTCTATCCGGAGGTAAACCAACCAACTCCTCAGGAAAAACATCAGCAAACTCCCGTACCACAGGAATCTCAGAAACAGAACCAACCTCTAGGTTCAGATCCCGCACCGAAGCTAAAAATACCGGACATCCCTTCTTCCACATCCTGCTTACCTCCAACACAGAAACCAGACTGGAGAGAACACCTCGTAATCCCTGAAATAAAACTCTCTCTCCAGCCATAAGCAAACTCACTTGCTTCTTCAGACAGTCTATCTGGGCTTCATACTGACTCAGCCAATCCATGCCCAGAATCACATCATACGACGAAATCGGCAATCGAATCAAACTAGACTTCCACTTCTTACCAGAAATCTCGATTTCACACAAACAAAACTGTCGAGCAATCAAAGGATTCCCAGCCGGTAAAATCACAGATAAAGAAACCGGAAGTAAAAGAGAATCCAAACGTAAAGCCTCAAAACAGTGCTCGGACAGAAAAGAATGACTCGCTCCAGAGTCAAACAAAACACGACAGGGCTGATCAGAAATGTAAATCATACCTGTCACAACATCGGGAGCATCTCGAGCCTCCTGCTGACTCAAACTATAAACTCGGGGCTGAACTGGAACAGGAGCTGAAGCAACAGAACTACTCTGCTCCCTCTGAACAGTAGGTGGTCTCCGCGGTGCAGAACTAGAACCACCACCTCTACCAGCAAATCCCTCAGGGCGAGGAGGAACAGTCCTCGGTCTTCCTGCTGCTGAACCGGCAGGTCTGACAAAGCCCTCAGATCGGAACTCAGAACGCTGATCAAATCCCATCTGCGGACATTCTGCAATCCGATGTCCTGACTGACCACATCGAAAGCACAGACCAGCCATCCTGTAGCACTGGCCAAAGTGTCGTCGTCCACAGTTCTGGCACACAGGTGCCGAACTGACTGATCCAGAACTCGTCGTACTGGTAACAGTACCAGACGACCCTCCGCTCCTCCTGAAATCTCCAGATCCAGATCCAGAAACGAATCTCCTCTTCCCAGAGGAACCACTGCCAGATGTATCTCCTCCAAACCTCTTCCTACTCGCAGTCCACCGCTGCTGAGTAGCCATCAAATCGTTCTCTATCAGACGAGCTCGTTCCATAAGCTCAGAGAAATCGGTGATCCGGAATGGTATCAGGGGCTGCCTCAAAGTATCTCGCAATCCCCTCAGAAATCTGTAACACCTCTCAGCAGAAGTGCTCACTAGCTGCGGAGCGTACCTGGCTAATGCAGTAAACTCAGCCTCGTACTGCATCACCGTCTTGCTCCCCTGAACAAGCCTCAGAAAGTTCTCCTGCATCTGCTGTCGTGCAGAAGGGGGAACAAACCAATCTCTGAATACCTCAGTGAACTCTTCCCAAGTAATCAAAGAGTTCAGTCTGCCTTGAAATCTGGCTGCCTGCTGGCCGTCCCACCAGTGCTCAGCCTCTCCGTCCAACAGAAAAACTGCCAATGGTACCTTCCTGTCTGACGGACACTGCATCCCGTCAAAAGTCTTCTCTACTCTCCTCAGCCACTCCTCAGCAGCTCTGGGCTCAATAGCGCCCTCAAACCTCGGAGGTTTCAACCTCAGAAATAACTGCAAATGTCTGTCCAAGTCATCAGATCTGATAGTAGAAGCTCTACTCTGAGTCTCGCTCATCATCTGAGCAACAAGCGAAGCAAACTGTGAAAGCGTATCAGCACCGACCACTGGGGCTGTACTCTCCACTGGTGCTGCCTGATCGGCACTCTGACCTTCTGTCATGTCTGGGTCTGGCTGATCCATACAGAAAATCCAGAAAAATCCGGAAAACTATCACAAAAACAACACAATAAAAAGCCGAACAAACCAAAACTACCTCCCAGACAGACTCACTGATCACTTCCTATAGCTCTGTTTCACAAAATTTCCAAATTCCAAAACCATGCTCTGATACCAAAAAGTTTGTCACGACCCGACCCGAGACGAGACGGATCCCGCCCGCGCCGGATCGCGACGGAGAATAGCTAACCAGGATCTAGCTTTGGAATTTGGTTCGGAACTGAATCTTCCAATCAATTAATTCAAACAGACAAACAAACACAGAGCTACTAAAAACATCAAATGCAGCGGAACAAAACGTCTATCTGAATTCATTTCCTCAAAATAATCATCTACAGAACAGTACATGGCCTTCAACAGAAAGAAAGACAGAACAGAAAAGCCATGACTGTACAAAAATCAAAAGTACAAAAGTACCTAATCTGATCAGACTCTGAAATCTAATCCTGGACTTCCTTGCCCTTCCCAGAACCTGAAAACCACCAGAAAGCAAGGGTGAGCTCAACAGCTCAGCAAAGCAACAAACCTCCAATCAAAATCCTCAGAAACTCAAAACCAATACAGCAGACAAATCCGTACAGAAATCAGAACGGAATCGGACAGATATCAAATCAACAGAACGGTACGGAAACAGAAGTCGTATTAAATCAGAAACAGAACAGATCAGACATATCAGATCAACAGAATCAGATTCGTACAGATCATATCAGAACAGAATAAACTCAGCATATATCAGATATCAGATATTTAATTAATAGCTAAATGTGCCCCCGGCACCAGAATAATAGCTGAGTAATTAATAGCTAAGTGTGCCCCCGGCACCAGAACAAATGTGCTTATAGCACCAGAACAGATCAGATGTGCTTCCAGCACCAGAATATATAAATAGTGCATATAGCACCTAAACAGATTTTTCCTCGGATCCGGAACAGAACAAATATCAAAATTTTAGATTGAGCTCATTTCAGATTTCCCGTTTCACTAACTGAATCTCATAGGATCCAGGCCCCTTATAACTCCCTTTCCATAGCATATACAGATAGCATATCAATTCAGAGAAAATCCGGACAAATCAGGAATTACTCAAAAATCGGGCAGCACAACGGCAGTGTACAGAATTTACACAATTTTCCAGAAAATCAAAATTCACCAAATTCGCACAGAATATAGATATCAACATTTCAGAACATTTATTCTACCGCACAGAGAATTTCCAAGTTCACAGAAAAATCCAGTCGACTAAAAACACAGTCGAATCAAAAATATCCGGACAAAAATCTTCAAAATATAGTTAAAACGTGCACACCCGGCACGGCAACGATATACAAAAAGTTACGCGGTAAAAACTGAACCGTTCAAAAGATACGGACGAAAATCGCTAACGAAAACAAAATCCGGACAGAAAATACCGCCAAACACGACGGTTCTGAAAATTTAGAAAGTCGGATTGTGCCTTACCTCGTGCACAGCAATTTCCTCAACAGTCTCCTCGAACGAAAACAGCTCGGCGTCGCCCGAAAATCCGCTTTTCCACTTTTTCCTTCGTTTTTCGCTCTCCTCAGCTTTTTCTCTCTCTTCAAAATATCTCATTTCTATATATATCCAGACTGATCGTCCTGGACGATCGAGCTTCGTACCGGACGATCCATGAAGAGAAAAATTTCGTCCAGACGAAAATTACGTATCTTCCCTGGCGAAGGGTTCTCTGACTTATTTTCGTCCAGACGATCCCGATTTCGTCCAGACGAACCATACAGCCAAACATGATTTCTCTACACAACCTGCACCGATCGTCCCGGACGATCCAACTTCGTCCAGACGAACCTGAAGCAAAAACTGATATTACACATTCATCCAATCAATGAAGAGAAATAAAATTACTCCACAACGGGCTGAAGATTTAGTTTACGTGCATACAAACCTTCGACTTCTCTCAAGGAAAACTCCAACTTATATGGAAGGAGACAACAGGATGTGGGATGTTGCTGGAGATGGATTTGAATCTCTTGAGGATATGGGAATATTAGAAATTGCTAATCTTTCACTTGATGAGCCTGAATTAGAAGCTATGATATTTATTGAAGATGATATAGAAACTCAAAGACAAACCACTGAAGAAGCTAATCCTATCATTCCTTCTATTGAATAGTTGAAATTTTATGTGCTGGACAATTTATCTTCTTGTTTTTGTTGTTGTACTAGACATTTCAATACTTAATGCTTACTTTTATTTCAATTTTTTTGTCATTTCAAATATTACACTTTAATTACTTTATTAATTTTTATGTATTATTTATATATTATAATGCCGTATCCGCGCCGTATCCGTATCCTGTATTTTTAAGAATTGGCGTGTCCCGTATCCGTCTCGTGTCGTATCCGTATCGCCGTATCCGTATCGGTGCAACGTAGCAATTTTTAAGAATATGCATAACTGAGTGTGAAGGTAAGAAATTTCATTCCTAAGATAGATCTGTCATTTGATATTACTATTAAATGGAGATATGTGAGACTCGAAACTACCCAAGTTCCCTTTGAGTGCTAATTCAAAATCTGAATGTATAAAATCTCAATATATTTGAACAACATTGATCTATGCTACATAAAAAACTATTTGGAAGGTTTCGCGTGGAACTCCTTTGGAATGATGTCAAAAAGGTATTTACTATGTTTTTATGATGGATTTCAATTTGGTTTGCAACGTGTAGATGTGTTGTTGGTTCATTTGTTTGAGAGAGCTATGTAGAAAGTTTGTGTTTTTGTGTTTGAATTAATCTGTAGCCCTTAGGATAGTTGCCAATTTGAGGGTTTGTATATAGACTGGACTAATAAAAACATTTCATTCTACACTTTATTTGATTTTTTATTGCATTATTTAATTAAGTGAATTATTCGTTAATTGGTTTTAAATTAAATTCTTATTTTACAAAATTCACCTAAGTCCAAAAATTCAAATAAGTGCAAAAATCCAAGCAAGTCCAAAATCCAAATAACTCCAAAATTCTTTTCTAAGTCTACGAATTTTTAGAAAATTTCGGCAGCCTCCCGGCGTCCCCTCCCCGATGCTAGGAGGTAAGGGAGTGCTCAACTCGGCCGGATCAAATCGACGGCGAGGAGATTTGGGAGAGCGAATCGATCCCAAAATGAGTCTTCAAATCTTCTAATATGTGTGATCTGCTGATTGAATAATTCAATTGATTGATCAAATGATATGTTTAAATCATTACTATTTTAGTTATTTTTGCTTAATTGAGAGTTCTCTACTTTTCTCAAAATTTCGTATAAGTCCAAAAATTTTCTAAGTCTTGAATTTTTGAGAAAATTTCGACAGCCTCCCGGCGTCCCCTCCCCGATGCCGGGAGGTAAGGAAGTGCTCGACTCGGCTGGATCAAATCGACGGCGAGGAGATTTGGGAGAGTGAATCGATCCCATTAATGGTCTTTGAAAGGTCCTTTAATGTGTGCAACCTGCTAAGTTAAGCAATTAAATTTAATTTTAAAAATATTTGGCCCCTTAAAAATCCGGCAGCCTTCCGGCGCCCCCTCCCCTCGCGGGGAGGTTGGGGAGGGCACTTGCCCTTTGGCTCGACTCGGCCGGAGCGAATCAACGGCGAGGAGATTGGAAGAGTTGTGTCTGCGCTCCCTCGGCCGGATTAACTCGACGGCCAAGGGCTTCGAGGGACCGGATCAACCCCAGGACTTCCTTCGAGTCTCCAATTTGCTTTCGTACCCAATTTAAATCCCCGCCTTATATATATATATATATATATATATATATATATATATATATATATATATATATATATATATATAATATAACAGAGAGAGGGAGTGGATCGGGGCAGAGCCGGGGACGGACAGGAGTCACGCACGGGAGGCTAGGGCTTCGGGTCGGAGGCGGCGTTGGATGGGCTCGTCGGCGGTGTGGTCGACGTCGATGGCAATCAGGCCGGCAGGAAGAGGCAGGCCGGAGTCAGTGTTGGGCGTCGAAGGCTTGGAGGCCGGCGGTGTTGGACGCAGAAGGTCGGGTCGGAGGAGGCTGGTCGGAGGTCGTATGCAAGATCGACGTTGGCTTTGGCTGTGGGGTCGTCCGGCGAGGTTAGAGTCGAAAACCAGAGCGATGGATTGCAAGGAGGCGGCGGCTATGTGCGAACGAGAGGGAGATATAAGAGGGCTTCGTTCTTCTGAGGTGAGTCTTCCGAAAACTTCTTCTTTTTCTATCCGCGTTTCTGAGAGCGTTTCTGTGTGCGTGAGAGAGAACCGAATGAGAGGAAGCCAGTGTTTTGTGTCGTGAGGAGCGGTTTCTGCTGAGAGGAGTGTGATCGTGGGCGACGGTTGTGTCGTGGGTGTTGGTTTCTTTGTGTTGGTTTGATTGTGACTGAGGTGGACTTGGTCAGGTTTGTATATTGGGTCCGGTTCACTACTTACAGGTCAACAATTTCTCATGTAAAGAAATGTTAAAGCTTCGTATATCCAAATATGTCATAGCCACCATACTATTCGGGTCTATACAGTATTCCACATAAGAAGGTTCAAACCTTTCTCATCAACACTCCCATTTAAACATTTTTTTTCTAACAGAATCAATGCTCTAAATTGCCTATATATGAATAAAAAAGATAGATCAGTAATATAAGGTAGCATTATTAAAATGAAATTAACAAGAATATCTATACAACCCCTTATAATTCACCGTCTAATTTCTCAATTTTTGATTGATTTTGTATGTAAAAGAGATCCATAAAACTTAATGAACGGGTTATTACTTTGGACTTGAGTGGTGAAGGTTATCCTATTCTCATCTGCAAATTGAATGCTAGTATTTGGATAATATGTCAAATTACACTTACACTGCTCCATTCAATCATGATCAATTGCAATGATATTGAAAAGAAAAGGGGAGAGAGGGTTGCTATACTGCACCCTCTATAACATTTGATTCGTTTGCTCAACTCCCCATGATTAGAATAATGTTGGCTTGGATCAAGGTTTCTTTAATCAAGTGAATGAATTTTTGGGGAAAATGCCTTTTAGCAAGAATGAGAAGAATGAAATTCCTATCATATGAATCATAAGCATTTTTAAACCCTAAATATAAATTTCTCACCCTTCCTCCTGAGACATGAATGAATAATCTTGTGTGCTATTATAAAATATTTTGTCATCTTTGCCTTGAATAAAAGCACATTGAGAGGAATCCACAGTAGTTTAGAAATGAATTTGGTATTTGGATAACAATAACCTTTGTGAAAATTTTGTATGTAAAATTTAATGAGGATTTGGTTCATCCCACATGTGCCCGACATGGGCATCCTGCTTTTTATATTTTATAGAGTTTTATGCAACTATTGAGAGTTGCCAATATTCCCACATAAGTTTGATTTTTATTCAAAATGATCAATATGCGTAAAAAATGTAAGTAATTGCGAGATTCGTGCATTAAGTAGGGTGATAAGTCTGAAATTAAGTAATTCATAATTTTTCAAGAGATACATCTCTACTATAAAACATGAGCGACAAATATTCTTTGATATTTTTACACATTATAAACATTTGAAGAAAAACAATCAGGACCTATATATATATATATATATATATATATATATATATATATATATATTAGATTCCAAATATAACACAACATTCTTAATCTTTCTAATGCATCATCATGGGGATATAATTTCAAAAGGTTTATGAAGTAATCATAATAATTTTCTTACCAAAAGATGCTTAGAAAAATCTATGAAAGTAGTGGAAATACCATATGCGGGTTGGCTAATATCATCACCTTTCTTATCATGTTGAATAAGATTTCTTCTCTCATTTTCCACTTTGTAAAAATAGGTTGGACTGTTGCCTTCCTCCAAAAACATTCAACTATATATTTTAGGTCTTTCTCCTCTTTAGAACAATAAAGACATTTTTCTTTTTTATTTAAAATATTTTTCTTAACAACATAGCATCAAAAAAAAAAAAGTTAAGTGATTCCAAACATGCTTGAAAGATTTTATTTTAATTTTTTATAAATGTTTTATACTCGAGGAGTTAGTCAACTACATTGAAGTTACCTTCAAATTTTTTCTTAACAATAAATTTGTAATGCTATAAAAATTTCAACTTCTTAATATGATATTTAAGAACAAATCATTTAGAGATTTTGATCAGTGGACCACTTGAAAAATATGAATTTATCAGCTTATCATCAAATTCTTTATATTTATTGTCATTGAATCCTTGTTAATAACTCTTACAAAGAGTTGCACCTAACTTGTTGGTGTTAATCCAAAGGGAATATGTTTTAAAGAACCATTTTTGAATTCCCTTTAATTGCAAAAGCAATCTTTATATATTACGTCAAGTCTATTTAATTTGAATTTTGAAATGCCAAATATGACATATAACTACATTCAGGCTTGGTTAAGGGAAACTAACTTCAGAAGCTTTTGAGCCAAAAACTGAACTCAAATCCAATTGTTCAGCTTTTAAGACAAAATTTCTGCCCAAAGCCAGCCCTTGTTGATGAACTGAGGTTTAGGTCTAGGCATAGCTCTTATCCAAGGTTTAAGTATTATATTGAGATTTGACTGAGTAGCGTATTAGTAAAATAGATATAGATTATTGCAACATTGCACTAATATTATGACTAGTCACCCGCACCTCAATGATTAATATGTCTATCGGCATTGCATATCTGCTTAGTCTATCATATAGTAGACATAGTTGACAAGGTGATAGGAAATACTTGATTCCAAGTATTTCCTAATCACTTTAGCCAAAGATCTCACAGCAAACTGCTGTCCACAGCAGGAAATCAGCCAAAACAGTGGGAAAACGCGAGAAAAATGATAGAAACACGAAGTAAGAACTTGTATTTTACTAGAAGATGAAAGGAAAATAGCAAAGATACAAGGATCCTCTATTCGAGAGGAGGATCGCACTCTCCCAATCTCTAGAATTCAATCTAGAGCCCTAGCCACCAAAGAAGAACAAGAAAAACTTTCACAAAAATATCTCATAACCCTAATCCCCCCTTTTCTCCCCTACTTAATGCATACAATTCAAATCTAAAACAAAAGGACCTAATTACCCTTGCTTCCCCTTCTTTTGGCTCCAAGAAACAATTCAAACTCCAAGTGGACCCCACCCCTCTCCCTTCTTCTTGTGTCCGCCGGCCCTCCTGGCGTATACGAACAAAGCCGGCCCAAGGGGCTGGGCCGGCTGGACCGGTCCTCCTTGGACCGGTCTAACATTACCGCCCTCCCAAAGAACCACCTTGTCCTCAAGGTGGAAGTCAGGAAACTGTTGCTGCATCCGCTCGTAAGGCTCCCACGTGGCCTCGTAGTCAGGGAGGTTTTTCCATTTGATCAAGACTTCAGTTGCTCCATCCTTTTTCTGACGAACCTCCATGAGCTCCAGAGGTTCCAGTATCATCTCCATCTCTTCCGTTAATGTTCCTGGCAGCTCCGTACTGGTAGCATGATTCCCGATGGCGCTCCTCAATTGGGATACATGGAAAACGGGGTGTATTGTCGACGTCGGTGGTAGCTGCAGACGATAGGCCACTGCTCCAATTTTTTCCAACACTTCGTAAGGACCGAAGTACCTTGGAGCAAGTTTCTCATTTCTCCGGTTGGCGATCGTTTTCTGTCGATATGGGCGGAGTTTCAAAAATACCTTCTCACCCACCTCAAACTGAATATCCCTCCGATGTCCATCAGCCTGTTTCTTCATAATCTGTTGAGCCCTCAACAGATGTCTCTTTAACTCTTCAAGTATCTTATCCCTCTCCTCCAAATACTCCTCGACGGACGACACGGGTGTACTGCTACTCCCAAAATGCACCAAGTGGGGCGGGTCCCTTCCATACAATACCTTAAATGGAGTCATCTGAGAGGCTGAATGAAAAGAAGTGTTGTACCAGTACTCGGCCCATGATATCCATTTTGCCCATAGCTTGGGTGTTTCTGATACGAAGCATCTCAGATACGTTTCCAAACTTATGTTGATTACTTCTGTTTGTCCATCCGTCTGTGGGTGGTACGCCGTGCTTCTCTTTAGTACTGTCCCTTGTAGTCTGAACAACTCCTTCCAGAAATGGCTGAGGAATACTTTATCTCTGTCTGATACTATCGCTTCTGGTACTCCGTGTAGTCTGACTATTTCCCTGATGAAAACTGATGCTACAGTCACTGCGGTGTATGGATGGCGGAGAGGAATAAAATGAGCATATTTGCTCAATCTATCCACTACTACTAGAATCACCGTGAATCCCTCAGAACGGGGTAGCCCATCAATGAAGTCCATGGATATCTCCTCCCAGACTCGTCCTGGTAATGCCAAAGGCTGCAGTAACCCTCCTGGTGACATGGCCATATACTTATTTCTTTGGCAGATCTCGCACCTGGATACCATCTCTTCCACATCTCTGTGCATACCTTTCCAGTAAAGCTCAGCTGCTAGCCTCCTATAGGTCTTTAGCACTCCTGAATGACCTCCCACTGCAGTTCCATGGAACTCCTGGAGCAATTGTGGAATGTGTACTGACGTTCTGGGCAACACAAATTTCCCTTGATACAACAATCTCTCCCCCTCCAGTGAGTACCCTGGATGGCTCCCTTCTTCTTTCACTAGCTCAGCTCTGATCTTACTTAATTCCCCATCTTTAGCACTCTCATTCTTTATGGCTTCCCAATCTAGCATCATTGGGATTGACACAGCTACTGTCTGCAACTCGCCCATGCACCTGGACAAAGCGTCTGCTGCCTTATTTTCTACCCCAGGTCTGTACTGAATTTCAAAATCATACCCGAGCAGTTTTGATAGCCATCTCTGATGCTCCTCGGTCACCATGCGTTGCTCCAACAAATATTTCAGGCTCCGCTGATCAGTCCGGACGATGAAATGCCTTCCAAGTAGGTAGGGACGCCACTTTTGAATGGCCAAAACAATTGCCATCAATTCCCTCTCATATACAGATTTCAGACGGGCTCTGGCAGTCAACACTTGGCTGTAATAAGCAATGGGCTTGTGGCTCTGCATCAGTACTGCTCCCAGCCCGTATCCTGAGGCATCTGTCTCCACAATAAAGGCCTGAGTAAAATCCGGTAAAGCTAAGACCGGGACTGTGGTCATAGCTTTCTTCAACTGCTCGAATGCCGTAGTAGCTGCCTCCCCCCATAAGAATCCATCTTTCTTCAACTGCTCAGTGAGTGGCCAGGCTATAGTGCTGTATCCCTTTACAAATCTTCTATAGTATCCTGTAAGCCCTAGGAACCCCCTCAGCTCCCTTAGATTTTTGGGCAAGGGCCACTTAAGCATGGCTTCAATCTTGGACTGATCTGCTGCTACCCCTTCCTTGGATACCACATGACCCAGGTACTCCACACTGGTTTGTGCGAAGCAGCACTTCTTCAAGTTAGCTCTCAGCTGGTGCTCCTGGAGAACCTCTAACACTTTCTTTAAGTGCCCCCAGTGTTCTTCCTCCGTTCTACTATATACTAAGATGTCATCGAAGAATACCAAAACAAATCGCCTCAGATATGGTTTGAAGATCATATTCATGAGTGCCTGGAAAGTGGCTGGGGCATTGGTGAGGCCAAATGGCATCACCAGGAACTCATAGTGACCCTCATGAGTTCTGAAAGCGGTCTTGGGCACATCTTCTTTCTTCATTCGGATCTGATGATATCCAGATTTCAGGTCGATCTTGCTGAAAATCACCGTTCCACTCAATTCATCCAACAATTCGTCAATCACTGGTATGGGAAACTTATCAGGTACCGTTTCCTTATTGAGTGCACGATAGTCTACACAAAAACGCCAGCTGCCATCCTTCTTCTTCACTAATAGAGCAGGACTAGAGAACGGGCTGGTGCTGGGCTTGATGATCCCTGCTTCCAGCATTTCTCTGATCAACCTTTCTATTTCATCCTTTTGAAACTGAGGGTATCGATAAGGTCGCACGCTGACCGGCGACACTCCCTCCCTTAATGTGATGGTGTGCTCCTGCTCCCTGGGTGGTGGTAACCCTAGAGGGGGTTGAAAAACCTCCTCGAAATCCTGGATCAAAGGTTGCACCGAGAGGGGTATGTCTCCCCCTTCCTCCCCACTCGCTTCCTCTAAGCTGTGTAATTCCACCAAATAGCCTCCCCCTTCTTCCTGAATTGTTTTGATTAGGGATTTTAGAGAAACCTCTGCTTTGGTCAGCCCGGCATCCCCTTGGATCACCTTTTTCTTTCCTCCTTTTTCCAACTCCATTCGCAGTGTGCCCCAATTGATTTTGGTTTCCCCCAAAGTTTGTAACCACTTCATCCCTAGGATGACATCCGTACTCCCCAGTTCCAGGGGAAGGAAGTCTTCCTTCACTTGTATGCCTTGAATTTTTAGAACCACTCCTTTACAAACTCCTCTCCCCATCTCCACCTTTCCCGTGCCCATCATCACTCCATAGCCTCCCGTATCCACTAACTTCATCCCCAATAGCTCCACAAGTTGGGTGGAAATGAAATTGTGGGTTGCCCCACTATCAATCAACACCACGACCCCACGGTCAACTATCTCTCCCTTCACCTTCATAGTGTGACTCGGAGTGAATCCCACTACAGAGTTGAGAGAGACTTCTGCCACATCCAGATGCATCTTCTCTTCCTCCTCCACTTCAGACTTGCTCCCATCTTCCTCCTCGTCTTCCTCGTTATCACAAACGAGGAGAACCTGAAGAGTTCTGTCTCTGCACTTATGCCCTGGCATATACTTCTCGTCACATCGAAAACATAGCCCCTTTGCTCTCTTCTCCTGTACCTCCTTCTCAGACAGCCTCTTGAACTGTCCCCCAATACCTCCCCCAACAGATATCTCCTTGGGCATCTCCCTCTGGTTCCCTGGGGCTACCCCTTTTGAGGGTAGTACAGCGGTAGTCATCTTGTACGATCCCCCCGAGTAGTTGCCTCGAGCTCCTCTTTCCGATTTCTTCTGATCTTCCACCAATTGCGCAAGCTCCATAGCCTTGCCTAAGTTCCTTGGCTCCAGCACCCGAACAGCTGTTCTTATCTCCGGTTTGAGCCCTTTCATGAAATTCCCTTCCAGGGCCGATTCGGAGATATGATCCAGACGGCTAGCCAAGTACTCGAATCTGTCCCGGTAGTCGGCCACGGTCCCCTCCTGAGTCAGGGCAAAGAACTGTTCATAGAAGTCTCCTCCCCCGTCGGCTCGGAAACGCTCTAATAAACAATCCTTGAACTCTCGCCAAGTTCTGATAGGCTCTCTTCTGTCTCTCCACTGATACCACGCCAGCACCTTCCCTTCCAGACACAAACCTGCTGCCGTCAGTTTTTCATCATCTGTCAACCCGTTGACAGCGAAATAACGCTCCACCTTGTATATCCAGCCGTGGCCATCTTCACCCTCAAAGATGGGCATCTTCAACTTTCTCACCTTCGGATCTCTGCCATTACCCCGGAAGTCTCCGTAACCTCCCGTTCCTCGAAGGTGAGGTGCTCCCCAAGTGTCCCGATCCTCCCTCCGACGTTGGTAACCGAAATCTTCGTCGTAATCTCCTCTTCCCCTTTCAAAATCAGCACCTCGACGCTGAAATTCAGCACCTCGACGCTGATGTTCTTCTCTCCTTTCTCCAAAATCTGCACTACCTTCATATTCCCCCCTCCTGCTTCCAAAATCCACACCTCGACGCTGAAATTCAGCACCTCGACGCTGAAAATCAGCACCTCGACGCTGAAAATCAGCACCTCGACGATCATTCCCCATGCTTATCTCCTCTCTAGAGAATGGCTCTAGAGGTGGCATGTCGTCATCACCTTCAAGAATCTCCACCTCCGGATTCCTCCTCCCCCGGATTGGGTTTGGATTTCCTCCTACGCCATGGCCGTCAGTGGTCTCTCTCACTTCCGATGTGTCCGGATGGGTCTTCATCTCCAATAATTTCTTCATCATTTCTTCCATCGCCGCGAACCTCCCTTCCAACCTCTCATTGTTGGTGGAGATCTCCATGAATTTCCCCTCCAGATCTGTCTTCAGTTGACCAAACTCGCCTTCTAAAACTTCCACCTTCTTCCCGGCCATCTTTCTTTTAACAGATCCACAAAAATCTTTTTCCGGAGACGACGATCTTGCTGAAATTTCAGAATTTCAGCCGCCGGTGGTCCCGAATCGGTGCTCTGATACCAATTTGATAGGAAATACTTGATTCCAAGTATTTCCTAATCACTTTAGCCAAAGATCTCACAGCAAACTGCTGTCCACAGCAGGAAATCAGCCAAAACAGTGGGAAAACGCGAGAAAAACGATAGAAACACGAAGTAAGAACTTGTATTTTACTAGAAGATGAAAGGAAAATAGCAAAGATACAAGGATCCTCTATTCGAGAGGAGGATCGCACTCTCCCAATCTCTAGAATTCAATCTAGAGCCCTAGCCACCAAAGAAGAACAAGAAAAACTTTCACAAAAATATCTCATAACCCTAATCCCCCCTTTTCTCCCCTACTTAATGCATACAATTCAAATCTAAAACAAAAGGACCTAATTACCCTTGCTTCCCCTCCTTTTGGCTCCAAGAAACAATTCAAACTCCAAGTGGACCCCACCCCTCTCCCTTCTTCTTGTGTCCGCCGGCCCTCCTGGCGTATACGAACAAAGCCGGCCCAAGGGGCTGGGCCGGCTGGACCGGTCCTCCTTGGACCGGTCTAACACAAGGATACTCACCTCATGCTCTTAATTGTATCTTTTCCTCTATTAATAATGGCTACGATGATTGCCAATCTCAATTTAGCAATAAGTATTATACTCATTCATTCTCCTTCGATCAAATCGTAGAAGCAATAGATGATGCTGTTGAGGATCAATTTGAAATTGATCTAGTGGTTGTGATCATACTAGATTTTAAGATTTCACCTCTTTTAGTAATTGATATTGTGTTTATGAGTGACTTTGAGTATGCTGAGATCATTAGCCTTTTGGGGCCACATCAAATTTCACCAAAGGAGTATCCATAATTGCCAATTTTACTTTTTATTTTGTAGCAATTTCTTGATATTAGTTTCCTACACTCTCTACCATCATAGGCTAACTATCTTGAAATTATATCCTGATTCTAGATAAAGGGTTTTCCCAGTTATTTACACTTTCATAACTTCTTTTCTAACATTTTGATTCTTCTCTTTACTCAATTTACCATTAATTTCGTGCTACCACCACTACCACCTATTACAATTTGGATTGAATTGTCTGTTTTTACTATCATGATGGAATGTAATGTTTATTACGGCTGCTACAAAAATCTCCTAATGTCTGTCACATTCTTTGAAAGCTACTTGCATTTTCTTCCCCTAATTATTGATCTATGTACGAGCTAATTTTGCCTCCACCACCGCCATGGAAAGCTGGAAATTTTCAACTTTTCAGGGAAGAGTTTATATCAATCTATGTGAATGTTGCATGATAATTATAGTTGTTAGGAATTTTTCTGTGTTTGTTTTGTTTTCACATATTTTAATCATGTAATAAGAACATATGGCATCTTACCAAATTAGTTTAGCATATATAAGTGTTCTAAGCTTGAATTGCAAATCAACTTATTATTGAATATTGAAGCAGGTATTATCATCCTTAAAACTGTTCTCTATCTCTCTTTTCTTTTTCTCCCTCGCCCTTCTATAATTCTTTATCCCGTTTTCTTCTCTTTTTCTTTCTATATCTTATATGCCTTTTTCGTGTTTCACCATTTGTTGACTAAAGGATAAGTTGCCTCCAGAATAATACTTAATAAGATAATGTTGAGAATACTTGAAATATTTACGAATTGGAGGTAAGACCGGCTAATGCTAGGTTGGTTTTTGATAAAGCTAGAAAATATAACCTGTTCTGTTAGGTAGCATATGGGAGTATCAACTAGAATGGATGGTGTTGAAGTTGTAGATTCAAGTGGTTTGGGCACATGTAAGTGAGTAGAAGTTGGGTATGAAGATTGTTTGAGCAAATCAAGGAGACTAAAAGTATGCACAAAAATTTACATAAATTAGCGATAACACCACATGAAACATTTAGCGGGAAGGAACAAGGAATAAGAATTATACTGCTGAATCCAACAGTTGGGGGAAGGCTGATGAATGATATGATAATGACAATGTTTAGAGATGTCTTGATCTGGATAAACTATTCTGTGTGGAGACTGGGCGCAGAACGTCGTTCGGAGACTAACCAGAATCCCGTTAGCGGCACCGAGCCACGGTAACGAGCGGTACCGAGCCACGGTACCGAGCAATACCGAGCTGCGGTACCGAGTAAAGGGATGATGTGGCGCATTTTGGTTGGTCACCGGACAGTGTTCGGCGTCTGCACAAAATAATTAATCCTTGATCAGGTTTTTTGTGCTCTCTTCCATAGAAGGATGATCACTGATCTCTCAAGGTATTGACCTTGTTAAGAGATAATTGGTGGGTTTTGTCATATACAATGTTTTGGTTATTTTTTTATTGCGTCTATCAATCATTAAAAACTAAATGAATTATTTGCAAACCATTATGCATAAACAATGCCTGAGCTTATTAGCTGTTGCTGGCGTTACGTTTGATTGTTCACTGAAGTCTGAAATGTTCTCTTTTGTTCTTTGATGTGCCAAATAACATCTTAATAGCAACCAGTTCCCCTGGATATCTAATTTTATGTATGTGATGCGAATGTTGTCATGATTTTTGTTTTATTTATCCTTGTCCAATGTGGTCTTTGTTTTAAGTGTCAACTAGTCTAGTCGGTAAACAACTTGGAAGTGATTATTGTTTTATTTTTATGATAAGATGTGGCTTTCATTTTTTTCTTTTAGTTTTAGCTGGTTTAGTTGGTAAATAACCTAAAAGTAATTCTTAATGTCCTCGGTTCGAATTTCATCTATTTCAAATTTGTGCCTTGACATTCATCATTCCAAAAAAAAATAAAAAGAAGGGTGTAGCTCCTGGGTTACTTTTGGTCATTTTTTATGACTAATAATTTGAAGACTTTTATTTCCATTGTAAGTATTTTTTTGTTGCAAAATCACCTAGATGTATAATGTATTACTCTTTTTTGGCATATATCCCTACTGAGATTTTATGCAATCATATAAGAAAGATTTTCATACCAGAAGTTGGCATTAACATTCTTCATGCTGGTGAAACATTGATAGAAAGCATTCCATCAGCAATTTAGTACTCGTAATCCACACTAAGATTTTATTTGGGACGGCTTTTTTACTGCTTTTTGAAGGAGATTTCTAGTACAAAAATTTTAACTTTTATACTAAAAAGCTACTTCAAGAAGCAGCAAGAAAGCCGCCCCAAATGAAGCCTAAATAGTGTCAACTTAGGCTTCGTTTGGGACGGCTTTCTTACTGCTTTTAAAGCAGCTTTTTAATACAAAATTTTTAATTTTGTTACAAAAAAAGATGCTTTAAGAAACAGTAACAAACCATCCCAAACGAAGTCTTAGAGAAGCTTCCATGTATTAGTAGCTTCAAAAGACCATATAATGCTTATGCAGATCTCATGGAAAGTTTCTAGCTAACTTCGATGAATGTTTCCCTCTGCGCAGGCGAATTTGTGACAACAGAAGAGGCGAGAAGGCGGTTACAGACATACGATGAGCTTGCATCCACTAACAAGCTTTCACCTGCACTTCTTGTTGTGAGAGAACATCTTCCGTCTGGTAAAGCATGCCTGAGGGTCAACATTGATGCAACCAAGATTGGAAATGTGGCTCGGTTCATCAATCACTCGTGCGACGGTGGCAATCTGATGGTCGTGCTGGTGAGGATTTCTGGTTCATTTCTTCCTAGGCTTTGTTTCTTTGCTGCTTTAGATATTTCAGAAGGCGAGGAGCTCACCTTTAGCTATGGAGATACTCACCTCAGGCCAAATGGCCTGCCTTGCTTTTGTGGAAAAGAAGCTTGTGTGGGTGTCCTTCCCTCAGAGGAAACATAAGATGGCATGGCCTGCTGTTCTTGTGGCAAACAAAGAGTTATTTTATTAAAGACTAATCATGATATTAAATAAAAGAAATGCCCTATTTTAAGTAGAATTATTTCTCTACTCTTTTTTTTAAATTTTGTTAAGTAATTTAATCACAAATTCAGACACATATATACAATGTTATGAATATATGATCTTTAGTTGAAAGCTTAAACTTATAACCAATAGACTTAGAAACTAAGATGAGCTACATAAATAAAGCTATTCTCCTCGTGTTCTTCTTTCACCTTTCCTAAATTCTTGTAGCTTTACAACCTCCAAATATGTGGGAAATAAGGGAGAGTTTATAGCCCAACAACAACATCAAGCCTTTATCGCACTACGTGGGGTTGGTTACATGAATCATTTTTTTCCATTGTGTCTGGTTAAGAGTCAAATTCTTATTTAGATCTAATAACAAAAAGTCATTTCTAATATTTTCTAACCAAGCATTTTTATGTCCACTTCTACCCTTCTTAACATAGGTTAAATCTAATATATTTACTCTCGTAATCAGGTCATGGGAAGGATACCATTTTATATGACCAAATCATTTAAGACGACTCTCTCTAATCTAATCTGTCGTTGGAGCTACTCCAACCTTTTCATGTATATACTAATTTCGTATCCTGTCTCTAAGAGTATGCTTCCTTTTAATATGATAGAAAAGCCACTCATCCACTTGAGCATCCTCATCTCTACAACACTGAACTTAATATTATTATACTTATATTTTAATGGCCAACATTATGGGCGATAAAGCATTGTAGGTCTAACCACAATCTTATAGAATTTTTCCTTAAGTTTGAGTGGTACGTTTCTATTACACAACAAATTCGATGCATTAAAAAAAAAGAAGCTTGATGCATTCCTCCACTTCATCCATCCAACTTGAATTCTACTAATAATATTCCCATATATTTCACCATCACTCCAAACAATATGCCCAATATATCTAAAACATGTACTCTTATTAATGATTTGATCGCTCAAAGTCACAAACCCCCTATTAGATTTATTACTATTAAAATTACACTCCATTATTCGGTTTTAGATGTGCTCAAACGAAAAACCTTTAGACTCTAAGATTGACTTTCATAATTCAAGTTTACCTTCAACTGGCTCTTTAGTCTTATCAACAAGAAAAATATTGTCAGCAAAAGAGAGTTTCTAGCTCAAAGTAATTAAATAATGAAAGTTGGGAGGAAGTTTTATTTTGTAATAAATCAAAATATTTCTTTTATTATTATTCAAACTCTACAAAGGAGAGAAATTAACTCATAATAAAAACATTTAAATAAAATTAAAGTAATTACTTATCTTTAGAAAACAATAATTGGTAGATCTACACTTAATTAGATCAAGTAGTTCAGTCAATCATTTCAGGCAATGCCCTCCCCCTTAAATTGAGAGAATACCATACATTGAAAAAAGTCATTGGAGACTTTAAAATGAATAAATTATGAATTTTATTTGATAAATTGTTTGATGGAATCGTTTAATAAAATATTTTTTTATTAAATCATATTGAATAAAATACAACAACAACATCAAGCCTTTAACACACTCTATGGGATTGACAACATGAATTATTTTTCTCCATTGTCTTGTTAAGAATTAAATTTTCATTTAAGTCTAATAAAAAATATCATTTTTAATATTTTCTAATAAAATATTTTTAGGTCTACCTCTATCTCTCTTAATATAGATCAAATTTAAAGCTTCTAGTCTCCTAACCAGGTAGTAGAAGGTCGATATTTTATGTGACTAAACAATCTAAGTCAACTTTTTCTAATCTTATCTACCATCGGACCTACTCCAACCTTTTCACATATCCACTTGTTTCACATTTTGTCTTAAGATTAAAGTTACTCATGCACCTGAGCATTCTCATCTATGTGACACTTAATTTAATTATATGCTTCTCTTTTAATGACCAACATTTTACGTCATAAAGAATTGTAGGTTTCACCACCATCTTATAGGATTTTCTCTTAAGTTTGAAAGGTAATTTTCTATCACATAACAGGCTCAATGCATTCCGCCACTTCAACCATACAACTTGAATTCTATTAATATTATCTCCATCTATTTCACGATCACATTATACAATAGACCCGATATCTTAAGACTCTTCTAACATCCACCATGAAATTCATTTTCTACAATTTATATCTACTACAATTTAAATCTCAAATATTCTAATACGTAATAATTTTATGCATTTATTTTACACTTATATTTGCATTATTTCATACCACTAAAATTATTGATTAAGGATTTGTTTGAAACCATTTTTTATTGTAGCTTTTTAATATAAAAATAGTTTGAAATAAAAATTCATATACTTAAAGAGTATATTTTAAAAAAATTATCCCACTCCAATAGGGGTGTCAATTCGGGTCAACAGGTCGGGTTTGGGTCGAACCCGGAACTGACCCGATACTGTTCGGGTCAACCCGAACTCGACCAGTTTAAAAACGGGTCAGGTTTCCGGACCCGAACTCGACCCGATTCGGGTCCGGGTCAACCCGACCCGACACGAATGACCCGAAGTTGTCCTAAAAGTGCTAGTTTTTGAGTCAAAAGTGGGTCAATTTTCGATTTTCGGGTCAAAATGGGTCTATCTCGGGTTTCCGGGTCAAATAGGAGTTTTCGTGTCAATTTCGGGTCATCTTCGGGTCATTTTCGGGTTGATGGGTCAACCTGAACCCGACCCGATTTTTAAAACGGGTTGATTTGTTGAACCCGACCCGTTTCGGGTCCGGGTTGACCCTAACCCTGATTTTTTTGGGTCTGATTCGGGTCGTGTCAAAAATTGTTTGACACCCTTACACTCCAATACATTCATTTATAATAAAATGATCTTGAAAAATTTTATAATGAATACGCCATCAATTTTAATGATGTTTTAAGAATCTGCCTTCTTTATCCAGAATAAATAATTATGCAGCTATAATATTGTTATTTATATTTGCTATTATACTGTCAAATTTTATTTGACTTCTCCCTTTCACCATCCGCCAATTGTCACAAAAATAAAAATAAAAACCCCACTTCCAGCGGTTCTGCCACCACGGCAGCCGACAGTTACAAATGCCACGCTTTATCGTCCTCCTTTGTCACTCTCAAAAACTTTCAACTTTACTCGAAATTTAAAATTTTGCATCAAATTTCTCAAAAAAAAAAAATCAGCAACTTATTATTTTCTTAACAAATTGAAGATTATAATATAATTTAATTTAAAGTGATTTTTAGTAATTTCTATGATGAATTTCTTATAATTTTTCCGTGAATTTAAGGTTACACTTGGCTATTTAATGCTTACCTTCACAACCGTCTGGTAACCGGAGAACGGGAGCCCCTTTCGCTACTCCTTTTATCTTTACCTTTACTTCGTCTTGCTCTCCCGTCCTAAAAGCTCGCAGAAGAACTACAGAGAGACACAGCGACAAAGTTGCAGAGATCGAAAGGAGACGCAGATGAAGCTCAAAGGAGTCGCCTTTCATCCTTTTCTTCAAAAACATGTGATCAAGTTCTGTTCTTTTCCACGAAACCTCTTCTTTCAATAAATCTCCGCTAGACAATATTTTCTGAAATCCTTTTCAGGCGCATGGCTCTTGCATCCCTCTGTAAATCCTATCACATCTTCATTAACCTCTCTTTCATTCTCGTAATCTTCTTCTTCCTCTTCTCCTCCCTCCTCTCCTCTTCAACTCAATCCATCTCTCTCTCCTTCATACTCAAGCGCTCTTCCCCTAACGATTGCAGAGCAATAGAAGCTTTAGAAGATAGCGAAAGCAAGTGTTCCTATCTCAAAATCAATGACGACTGCGGCACTCGCGGCTACTTTGATTACCTCCAGCTATTCTACTGTGTCTTTGGCAATTCTCCTCTTCTTGGCTACATCATCCTTTTCCTCTGGCTTCTGGTTCTTTTCTACTTGCTTGGCAACACTGCTTCCCAATACTTCTGCCCCTCCCTTGAGGGCCTCTCCCGTGTGCTGAATATCTCCCCCACCATCGCTGGTGTCACCCTCCTCTCCCTCGGCAACGGCGCACCAGATGTCTTCTCGAGCATAGTATCCTTCGCCGGTGGTGGCCGTGTCGGCGAAGTTGGCCTTAGCAGTGTTCTCGGCGGTGGCTTCTTTGTATCTAGTGCCGTCGTCGGTGTTATCAGCATCTGTATCGGCGGCAGCTCGCGGCGCCATGTTGTCGCCGTCGATGGTTTCAGCTTTATCAGAGACCTGTGTTACCTGCTTGTCAGCCTCTCTTTCCTTCTCCTGATTCTAGTCGTTGGCCGAATTCACATATTGGGGTCAATATTCTTCATTTCTCTGTACATTCTCTATGTTATCATCGTCTCCACTTCCCATTGTTGTAAGGGTGAGCTTGGATTGCCATTGTTAGAGTCTATTGAGGTGGAGCAGCTTCAGTTCGTTGAAGAACCTCTTGAAAACAAAGAAATTGAAGCAAAGCTGAGCTTTTTAAATCTTAAGGCCGCCTCAAGCTGGTTCCTTTTCTTGATAGAGCTTCCGCTCTTTATCCCAAGAAGATTAACAATCCCGATTGTAACAGACGAGAGATGGTCTAAACCATTTGCTGTGGCTTCTGTGACACTATCACCAATTCTTCTTGCAACGTTATGGAATTCTCAAACAGGTTATATAGCTTCTGAACAAAGCATCACAATCTTCCTCTTTGCTGCTTTATTTGGAATGATTCTAGGATTTGCTGCCATGGAAGGGACTGAAAGATCTCATCCCCCGAAGCTCTTACTACCATGGCTTGCAGGTGGCTTTGTGATGAGTGTTGTGTGGAGCTACATGGTAGCAGGGGAGCTTGTTTCTCTTCTGGTCTCCTTTGGGCATATAATTGGGGTAAGTCCTTCTGTTCTAGGAGTCACAGTTTTGGCTTGGGGGAATTCTCTTGGTGATCTCATTGCCAATGTGACCATGGCCATTAATGGAGGAGAGGATGGAGCTCAGATTGCAATATCTGGGTGCTACGCTGGTCCAATTTTTAATATTTTGGTTGGGTTGGGGATGTCACTTGTCTTTTCTTCTTGGGCTTCTTATCCTGAAGCGTTTGTGATTCCTGAGGATCCTTCTCAGTTTGTGATTATTGGATTTCTTATTGGGGGACTGTTGTGGGCTCTGGCTATTTTACCAAGGAAAGGGATGAAGCTGGATAGGAATTTGGGGGTTGGATTACTGACTATTTACTCCTGTTTTCTTTGCTTGAGGCTGCTTGAAAGCCTTGGTGTGTTGAAGCTTGGAGTTTCTTGATATGTATTTGATCTTTTGGATGATTCAACACTAAAGTAGATTTGAAATATCCAAATGTATTGAATCTCAGCTATCTAAAATAGATATGCACTCCCACAATTATTGGTATATTTATTTTTTGTTGTTTCAAATGTAGTGTGAATGTTCTGGTTTTAGGCAGCTCACCTTGATCTGTTGGTCGGGAGTGGCTACCAATCAAGAGGACTTTAGTTTAAGTCTTGCGTATGTGATGTGCATGTGAGTTTGCCTTAATTGGCCTAAATGTCTAAAAAAAAAAAAAAATTTGTTCTAGCTTTTGATTGATGAGATTGTCCTCAGTGAATTATTTTGCTTTTATTTTAATTATTATTATTTTTTGTACATGTGAGGATCTCTTTTTCAATGAATTTTGCAGGCTTGGCTCCTTCCCTATGTACAAAACTTAATATCCTTTATGGAACTTTTCAAGTTATTTAGAAAACAACAAGAAATCTATGCCAAATGAAGCATAAGATTATATTTATCGACTGCTATATTTTGTGGAATTTTAGTAGCACGTGAATTTAATTAAAGTTCGTGATCTTTAGACTGTTAGAGACACTGCATACAAATTTATTTGGACGCATTGATATGTATTGAAAAAGGACATCACTTGTGCATCCCATATCCATATAATTTCATGAGCATCATATATGATGTAACATGCCCATAGAGTAACATCATGCAAAGTTATATATTTATATTCAATATGTTTTATCATTTAACCATATTCATATAAGCAAAATATCTAGAATAATTTAATATCATAATTGTCATATTCATGATATCATGCTTATCATATGATGTAATGAATTATGTTTTTTATGAAGGGTTCACATATTCATGCAATTTTTTATGTGTATTACACATCAAAGACATGATGAAATACTTTAGGTTTTAAAATCCATTATTTATAAAGCATATCCCCTGTCATTTTGCACTATTCCAATCATGAAACACTTGCAATAGAAGAGAGAGGAATTGCTATTGTGTTAAATCAAAGACATCTCTTATCTTATGTTGAAGATATCCAAGCCAAATCTCCCTTACAAATCTCTTCCTAGTCTTGTCCTCCTCCTAAATTTCCTTTTTCTATTTTTTTTATAGAACTAATTGTTTTTCCTTAATAAAAATGTATAAAATTATTGTTTAAAATTATTTCTCATTTCATCTCTCATCTTACAATAAATTAGCACTTGAAAGGTAACCTTTCATGCTATTATAAGAAATAAAAATAATTTAGTGCATGTTACCTTAATTAATTGCTAAAATTAACTTAATTATTTTAGGTTTTATATAATATTATAATCTTTTAAATCTTTCAATTCTTATCTTCTAAAAACTGAAAGAAATATATCTTTATTCTTTCACTATGTTCAAAATAATGTTTCAAGATGTTGTGATATATTTTCATCAATTCATCTACGTGGAGTCGACTACATGAATCTTTTTTCTCTATTGTATCCTATTAAGCATTAAATTCTAACTTAAATCTAATGAAAAATATAATTTCTAATACTTTTTAATCTTAATCAAGTTTTTTCAAGACTATGTCTATCATTCTTAACATAGACTGGATTTAATACATAGGAGTGTTAAAACGAGTTAATGGGTCAAGTTTGGGTCCAATCTGAATTGACATGGGTCCAAACAGGTTGACTTTAACCCGACTCGATTTTGCAAACATGATATGAATTCCAACCTGAGCTCGACCTGCGCGGGTTACCAGGTTGACCCGACCCAATCCGCAAACCCAGTGTTTGTGCATGTGTGTGGGAGCAAGCCTGCGTGTGTACGGGGTGTGGAAAAGGCTCGGTGCTGACTCAAACTATTGGCAGTTAGCGCCTAACGAAGCAGTGTCGTCGTGCCGGTGTGGAGTGTGAACGTATGCACTGTGTTGTGCGGATGAACGCGATAGGCTCGTGAGCAGTTGACGGACGGTGAACACGAGTCGGCTTGTCGCTCGCTCTTCGCTGCCAGTGCTCAACGGCGATCCTCAGATGAGGGACAGCTAGTGCGCTGAGCTGTGCATGCAAACATGTACGGGGTAGGCTACTAGGCTCGCGACGTGAGCAGTTGGCAGGCAGACGCGATAGGGTTTTGTAAACTGGTTGATCTGAACCCAGAATTTTTCGGGTCGAGTTTTAGTTCAGGAGAAATATTATCACCCCTACTAATACATCTACTCGCATAATCAATCCATCGTAAGGCTGATGTTTTATGTCGTATATGATATATTTTTCATCATTTTTTTATTTATGGAACTTAATATTTAAAAGTTTAAATTAAACAAGAAAAATAATTATTATTGTGTTGTATAACATTTAAGGCGGTAGAGATATAACGAGCTTAGCATGCTAGCTTTTGAATGAAGATCCGACACATAGAAAGATAAGAGAGATGAGTGCAAGAGTCATGAGAGACACCTTAATTTTTACGTGAAAATCCCTGAAAGATGAAAAATCACGGGGCACCAAGCATAAGAGAGAAAAATACACCTTCTTATGAAAGGAGGGATATACAAAACAAACCAAGTACTTTGATAAGAATGAATGACTTGATTAAGAAAACTATAAGGTGGATTTATTAACATGCATCCACTAGTGTTTATTCTTGATTACAAATGAGGCCCTTCCTTGGGGGGAGGTTTTGGATTTGTCTCTTTGGATTTAATGCCTTAATGAGGTCATAATTTAGCTATCTTAGGCTCGTTGGATTTGTCTCGTCGAGTCACTTGATTCGACTATAAGCATGCCATATTTGAATATCATCTAGTCATCCAATTAAGGTTTTGAAGCTTCCAAATATGCTTCGATCCCTAGATTTTGGCCCATTTGTGCTCGGATTGGATCAATTTTTGTGTCGTTGAGTTCATCTCCTCTAGATGTTTAATTTGATTTAAGTTTGCTAAAAATGGAGTTTGAATGGTCCAACATTTAATTTTAGAAGTTTCTAACTTGAATATGCCTTGAGATTCATGTAGGATCAATGTCTCATACATCTTCTGTCTTGCAAAAGGTAGTACAAACCAAGATCTAAATACATTTGAGAACTCCTCCCAGCTAATCAAATAATTCAATCTCCCCAAAAATTTCTCCTCATGCTGACTCATCC
Source organism: Dendrobium nobile (assembly GCA_022539455.1). Taxonomy (NCBI): domain Eukaryota; kingdom Viridiplantae; phylum Streptophyta; class Magnoliopsida; order Asparagales; family Orchidaceae; genus Dendrobium; species Dendrobium nobile. Next base: position 25,253,502 of record CM039732.1, on the reverse strand, counting down.
ACTAGCACTCAATCTAACAATCTAAAAGAAAGACTGCTAACGGTATCTTCCTCTCAGGAGGTCAATGTATACTATTAAATGACTTCTCTAACCTCATCAGACCTTTGCTACTCTAGGCTCAATAGTGCCATCAAATTATGGAGGCTTCAATCCCCCATATATATATATATATATATATATATATACCTCATCTTATCTTACAGCAGGAACTTTTCTCTGTACCACACCCATCATCTAGGCTATCAGGCTAGCAAATTACAAAACTGTATCAAAACCCACTGTTAGAGCTGTACTATATATAGGAGCCGCTTGACAACCACTTTGCTAATTTGTCATATCTGACTCTGACACATCCATAAACACACGAAATATACAACTGAGCATACATATTCATGAAACAAATAATAATGAACACCTAGAAAAACACAAAACTACCCCATTAGACTTACATATCACTATAGCTCTATCTTACGATCCATTCCAATACTAATGCTCTAATACCAGAAAAGTTTGTCACAACCCAACCCAACTAGGATAGGTCATATTGCGTTGAGTTGTAACAACAAATCCCAATATCTTGTTTCAGAATGTTTTTGATTCTCTTACAATCATTTTAAATAAACTACAAACTACAAAGCTAATAAACATTCACATATTGAAAATAAATTCATCCATAAGATTTTTTTTTTTAATTCATCAAAATGTAACTACATTACGGTACAAGGGTACATACATCAATTATAGAACTGAATAATAAATTAACCATGATTGTACAAAAATTAAAATAGAAAAACACCTATAATGTGATATTGAATTGCTAACCAACATTATCCTTCCCCTTCCCAAAATTTAAAAACCATAAGCAAAAGCACAATGAGCTACAACAGCTCAGTAGGCCACACAATTTGATCTAAAATTTCAAAATTCTTTATTAAATATTTTGCTGAATATTTAAAATCGATTAAATGGAATCTAATAAATTAATGCACTAAGAAATATAATATGAATATAGTAGTTATGCAATTATTAAAAAATAATACTAAGCAGATGAATAAATTGTAATTCATATTATAAAGTAGTTTATATCACATTTCTCAGACTTAGACAAAATTTCAAAATATTTTGGCCCCTTATGACTTATTTTTGTGCTCATAACATTAGAATATGCCCATAGACACTATAAAATGACTTGTGGCCATCAGAACATGCCTTATAGACGTCAAAATATTCCTTGACACAAAAAAAAAAATCTCAAAGTATTTTGGTCTCTTATGACTCCTTAAAGATATTATTTAATCATATATGCACATTTTTTATCATATTATAGCAATTAAAATGTAATTGAGCATGTGTTAGAATTGCACATAGACAACAGAAAACCCTAACATGCAAAAATGCACATTTTTAAAAAATAATTAAATTATTAGGGTTTGTGTAAAATAATATTTTAACACTTTTATCGTACTATAACACTTTTTCAACGTCAAAATAATCTTCTATTCAATAAAAACCACATAAATTCCAATACACTTGTAAAATTTTCTAAAAACACTCAAAACGTTCGTAATCTCAATCTCTATAACATATAAAAAGTATGCGGTGAAAGTTTATAAAATTACATATTTTTTTAAAATGATATATGCGTAATCTTACTTACCTTGATCCGAACAACTTTTTGAATTGTGCTGACGACTGAAAATGACCCGAAGCAGCTAAAAAAATCCTCTTCCTCCTTCCAAAATCCTCTTCTTATGGATTTTTCCAATCGGGTCAAAATAGGTCAATCCAGATGTTGAACCTGTAAGTGTTACATGACGATAGTCGAGCGGAAGTCCAGCCGCAGTCAGTGATTGGGTGGAAGTCTAACGGCGATTAGCAGAGTCCAACGATGGTTAGGCGAAAGTCAAATGGTGGTCGACACCTGGGTGGCGATCGACGGCCAGACGGTGGTCCGACGATAGTCAGGTGGAAGTCCAACGGCGGTCGACGATCGGTTGCCCGACAAAGGTCGAGTGGAAGTCCGACGGCGGTTGGAGGCCGGGTGGATGTCCGGCGGGGCGTCGGCAATCGGGTGAAAGTTTATCGGTGATCCGATGACGGTCGACAAATGTTTTGTTGATTATCTAGTGGTACTAGAACCATATTTGGTGATATGTCGGTTATCTAATGAATGATTTGAACATTTCAATTATGTTTCGGTCCCTTGATTTGAGCCCATTTGAGTTCGGCTTGAACTAATTTTGGTGCAGCTGGATTTGTCTCCTTGAGATGTTCAATTTGATTATAAGTTTGTTGATATTAAAATTTATGAGTAGAAAGTTTATAACTCAGATATGTCTCAAGATTCGTGATAGTATAAGATAATATTTAGTGACACATCAATCAATCATATTTATGAGTATTTTGATGATTAAATGTTAATATTTCAAAATTTAGAAATCAAATAAAAATGCATTGTTAGTTAAAAATATAATTTGCTAATAATATTATTTTAATGCAGGTTAGGTTGCCTTAGACGGTGATCACATCCACCTTAATGTATTTTGGAGTTTACGTTTCCTGTTGAGCTCCATTAAAAAATAAGATTCAGCGTTAATATAATGATTCATTTGTTGCCATTAGCGGTAAAAATAAAGATTATAAAAAGCAATTTACGACAACAAACGCCACCGCCCTTATCCGTTTATCTGCTTAGGGTGGCACAATTTTTATTTTTTATTTTTTATTTTTTTTTGTGGCTTTTGGGGACATTTAGGTCTTAACATAAATTCATTATAATTTTTTTTATTTAAAAAAGTTTTATATTAAAAAATAAAAAAAAAATTATCCCAAAAATACTTTAATTAACGAACTTTTATTACATCCGGTGCAAGGACGTAGAGGAACGTCCGGTCGGAGCCAAATTTCCGCCAAAAAAATCGGTATTTGCTCGGTACAACTAGGTATTATTTGATAATAATGATGAATACCGCTCTTTGAAGACCAATACCGAGTTATACCGAGCTATATCGAGAAATACCGAGTTGTACCGAGTTTTTTCTAGGAAAAACTCGGTACTACTTTTGTATAACTCGGTATTGCTCAAGATAGCTCGAAATAACTCGGTATTGGTTCTTCACATGATGTTAGTCCTCGTTATTATTTGTTATTGCTCGGTATTTGCTCGGTACAACTCAGTATTTGGCGGGAATTTGCCTCCAACCGGACGTTCCTCTACGTCCGATCGGAGGATGTAATAATTGTTCTTAATTAACAGCCAAAACTTTCAACGAACGATCAAAGCGGCACAAATTTTAGGAAGTTATTGAAGCGTGAAATTATTGGTGGCTCATTATTTTATAATTTATTGCTCATTAATGATGTATATAAGTAAGAAAGAACCACCACGTGGGAACGAATTAAGGCTGCATCACAGGTTGTTGGAAATAATAAGGGATCATTTGTATTTTTTTATTATTTATTTTTGTATTTTTAAAAATATATTAATTTAGCATGTTTTCAAGTGGTTTTATTTTTTTTAAAATAAATCAAGTTGTTTGTAAAATATTTAAAATCATAAAATAACGGTGAAGTGTTTAAGAAAATTATCACAATACATTGTTCTCGTCTCATGGATAATTCTTGTCACAAGTGCATAAATAAATTTATTTGATATTCAATAAAAATAAAAATATATATTTTTAAGATATTAAATATATGCCTTTGATAGCCGCCATCACCATTGATAACTATTGCAACTTTTTTACTGCTTCTTAAAGCAGATTTCTAATTTAAAAAAATATATTTTTGTAATAAAAAGTTATTTTAAAAAGTAATAAGAAAGTTGTCTCAAACAAAGTCTTGGGCTTCGTTTGGGACGGCTTTCTTAATGTTTTTTAAAAGAACTTTTTAGTATAAAAATTTTATTTGTTATACTAAAAAGCTGCTTTCAGAAGCAGTAAGAAAGCCATCCCAAACGAAGCCTTAGACTACAAAATCATGATATGGTAAGTAGAAATTTTGAACCGTTGAACTGGACTTGTCTTAAGGATATTAGTGAGAGGGTCGAGAGCCTGATATAGATTGGAGAGAGTGTTTAGGGAGATTTATTCGCATGTTGGGGTATCCTTAATTATCCTCGAAAGAAATAACAAAATAATAAAATTAGGTTTATGATTGTAGAAGTTTAGACAACTCTTTTGTAATATAATTATTTTATTTTATGTAAAAAAATAAATAAAATAAAAGTGATCTTAAATGGCCTCTTAAGTTTATAATTTAGACTACAAAATAATGATATGATCATAAGAAATTTTGAGCCGCGAGACTTAAATTGTCTTTAAGAATATATTTACAAACAACCATAAGTTTAGTGAGAGGCTGCTATAGATTGGAGAGAGAGAGAGAGTTTAAGGAGATTTATACAGAGGTTGGGGCAGCCGTAATTATACTTGTTGCATCATAGAATATTCGCGGAGGTAGATAGATAACGAGCTTAACGTTTTAGCATTGTACGAAAAATCCAACACATAGATAGATAAGAGAGAGGGGGTGTAATAATTATAAGAGATATCAAAATTTTTATATGAAAAACCCTAAGAAAGGTGGAAAACTACTGGGCATTGCCCAGTTGAAATGATTCCACTAGTGTTGGTTCGCCGACGATTGTGCTTAGGTCGAGCTCTAGGATGCTTCAAGCCTCCAGCCCAATGTCTAAGCCTCCAAAAGTCCAAATCCTCTCTCATGTGAGAATATGAGATCTATTTATAGATTTTGAGAGTGTCATGCTCCACAAATATGAAGAAGATCTAGGATAAATTCGAAGTGCTCCATCGAACAAACTATATTGATTCCCTCGATCATGAAGCATTTGTCAAGCGTTTAAGTGTGTTAATGATTTTAGAATTAACAGATTCTTAGCTCGTTGGATTTGTCACGTCGAGTTGCTCCATTCAACTATAAGTATGCAATATTTGGATACCTTGTTAATCAAATTAATGCTTTGAAGCTTCCAAATATGCTTCAGTCCTTTGATTTGAACCCATTCGGGCTCAGATTGGACCGATTTTGATGCCGTTGGATCCGTTTCATTGAGACATTCAATTTGACTATAAGTTTGTTGAAGTCAAAGTTTGGATGGACCTAAATTTAATCTAATAAATTTTCAATTAAAATATGCATCAAGATTCAATAAGAACGTTTTTTGTAGACGGATCAATCCTCAAAAGAAAGAGCAAACAAAAAAAATTAGGTTTTTGTTATCAAAAGGCTGGACAACTCCCTTTATATGGAACTTTTATTTTGTCCGGTGTAAGGATGCAGAGGAACATCCGGTTGTAGGCAAAATCACGCCTATACTGAGGTGTACCGAGTTTTTTTGTAAAAACTCGGTACACCTCGGTATAAGCGGGATTTTGCCTACAACTGAATGTTCCTCTGCATCCGGTCGGAGAACGTAATAATTGTTCCTTTATATGAATGGTTCAATTGCCCACATTGAGCATATATATATATATATATATATATATATATATATATATATATATATATATATATATATATATTGTAAATGTTCATCTAGAGAACATAATAGGAAGAGAGGAAGAGATACCCTAACATCACGGAGTTTCATGCAATTCAACTGTCAAAGATAAGAAGATTAATAGTTAGTTGATAGCATATCACTTCACATTTATAAGCATAAAAGTTATTATAACAACAATATTAATAATTTAAGCCACTTTTTAGATCGTAATCATAATTTATACAATTAGTCACTGTTTTTTTCACAACTTTCAAAATTTTTTGTACTTACAAGTTGCTTACTACAATAACTTTAAAAAAAAAAATTCTACAATTACTTTACACAAATAATGCGAAAGCGGTCCCAAACCAACCCTTAAAAGTTATGCTCTTTTTTGTAACATAAATTTTTTATAGTACATGCCGAGTAGAGACATAAATGTTAAACATCTATATGAGGAGCAATTTACGTGCGGTCACCATTTTGCTGTGTATCGTGACTGTGTATTGTTGTGTATTCGATGATGTGATATATCCTGATTCACCTCTGGACGATCCAGTAATCACGCGTAATAATTTCTCTTATATGAGAGAGGACTTAAGGTAGATGATCCTAACAACGTAATAATTTCTTTCATATTCTCCTCACCAAAACTACTGTTACCTATTGCAAAATATTTGAATAAGCAACTTAGATCTATCTTCTTTACACTAAAATTTTTTTTTTTCAAAGATAGTGACTTAGCAATTATTTTTCTTCTCACAAATTTCTCATCAAAATTATTTTTTTATTCATATAAAAATCATTTGTGTGAGACAAAAAATATTACAAACTACTATTTCATCTTGTATATGTAAAATTTTAGATGAAATTTTTTTTCCCACAAAATTAGATGGCAATATATTTCTAACTTGGCATAAGTTTGTAGAAAATATTATGAGCAGTTAATTTATATTTGAAATTTTGGTTTAGTTAGCTTAAAGCTTATTTGGAAGCTCCAATGTATTAATTGGATGATCAAATGATATCCAAATATGACATGCTTATAATCGAATTGAGCGGCTCGACGAGACAAATCCAACAAGCCTAAGATCACTTAATTCTGACATCATTAAGGCATTTAAATACAAAACGACGTCCATGATCGAGGGGATCAATATAGGTCATATGATGGAGCAATCTAAATTTGCCCGTGAACGACTCTACTTGAGAGTAGCTCTCACATCATTTGATTATTCTCTCTATATTTTTTTATATTTAGCCAAAGTCTTCCCCCGAAAAAGGACGTCATTTGTATTCAACAACCAACACTAGTTGATTCATTTCAACTGGGCAAAACCCAAAGATTTTTCTCACTTTAAAGGTTTTTTCATGAAAAAAATTACGTCATCTCTTATAACTTTTGCACCCCTATGATCTGTGTGCGTACTGAATCTTCGTATAAAGTTAGAATACTAAACTCTATATCTTGCTACCGCTGCAAATGTTCGAGGTTGCAACAAGAATGATTATCCAACACCAATTTAATTGCCACCTCTCACCTTTTTTTATTTTGCAATTTCCTACCAAAAAAAAAATATTTTTAAATTGCAAATGTTTCTAGTCCACAAGATGTTTACTTTCCAATTGCTAAATCGTTAGAAAAAATAAAACAAGTCAGTTAATTGTTCTCAAGAGAAATTATTCTGTGCGGACGCCGGACGCAACTCTACGTCCGGATGCCAATCAGATGCAACCACGTCAGCGGTATCGAGTCCGGTACAGAGCTGTATCGAGCCGTAGTATCGAGCTGTGTTGAGCCGCGGTACCAAGCAGTATTGACGTGGCACATTCTGATTGGTCTCCGGGCGAAATTTGGTGTCCGTACAAAATAAATTTTGCTCTAGCTGGGTTATAAGAGAGGCAGTTTCTTTTTCAATGAGATTTCATATTCATTTAAGCACAGATCTTATGCGTTTAATAGATAAGGACAATTAATATTCTAATGTGATAGTTTTTTAAAATTTTAATACTAAAAACCTTTCCCGTAAAATTCTAAAAGTACTACTAAAATTTATCATAAAAATTTGTAATATTTCACAACAATATATAATATAAACTAAAGTTTAATGTTATTATTTGTGAAAAAAGATTATTATAAAACTAAAATTATAATGTTATTAAATATAAATAATTGTAATTAAATTATTTATAATATTAATTTAATAGATATTTATATTTTTTTAATTAATAGATACTATAATATTTATTTACCTTTTAAATTTATTCATTAATGATTATTTTATTTATTACATAAAAATAAATATAAAATAGTTATATTAGATTATTTGATCCTTATTTTCATAATGAGATTTCATCGACCCCATATCAAATATTAATTTAGTTTTTCAACAAGTTGGTTCACGATCTCTATATCGAAGATGAATCAAGTTTTTTAGCAAGCTTTTTATCAAGCTTGCTCACAAGGTTTAAATAATGTTATTCATAAAAATAAAGGAGTTGAACTCATAATTGTGCAATCTTGTTTATTTAACAATCAAGTATTTAAAAAAATTGTTCAAGTTTGTTTGATTAAATTTGTTTGATTATTTAATCAAACAATCATGAATGAGCTATAATCAAGCTGAGTCATGAATAGTTTGTCGAATACTTGGTTTGTTTGCAGGTTCAAAATTAAGAAGTTGATAAGATCAAAGCGGAGAGTCACTGGTAGCTAGGGCTACAAATTAATCGAATGTTCGAAAAGCTCTTGTGGCTCAGCTCCATTACATCTCGTTCATGATTGTTTGTTTAAAAAATCAAATAAGTATGAGCAATTTTTGGAATACTTGACCGTTAAATAAACATGAACAGTTATGTACTCGGTTTGTTTATGTTCATGAACATTATCCATTAAAGCTCATGAAGAAGCTTGGTTAAATCATTATTTTGTATATTTTCACATAATTTTTATTTTAATTATAATAAATTATTCTTTCAATTTAAAATTTTTTTACATTTTTTATATTATATATAATGTATTTTTTCATAAACAATAGGTATTTATTAACATTTGCAGTATTTTTTTTTTAAGTGTTCATGAATAAACTTGTTTATAAGAAGAATTATTTTATGAGCTTGTTTATTAATGATTCATGTTTGTTCATGAACTGGCACATATATATATATTTACGAACATGCTATAGGTGATTGTTTTTTAATAGGTTTGATAAGACTAGTTTGTTTAAAGCTCGATAAGCATAAATGAACTGAACACGAACCAAACACAATCCAAACATGAATATCCATTCTTTAATTCAAATTAATCAAACTTGAGCACAGACATAAAAGCTCGAATCGAGCACGAACGAAGCTTAAACAAGCTAATAATAAACAAGCTCAAATATAAACAAATACATAGTCGACTCATCTCGGTTCATTTACAGCTCTAATGGCTGAAAAAGATATTTAATTTATTATTATTTTTAATTAAAGCTTAGTACTTTTATTGGATATTATATATAAATTTAGAAGAACTCATATTGTAACAACATCATAAGCACTATTAGTATCATATCTCTATCAATGAGGCTGTCATTCCTTTTGACTAATTTTATGTAGAACAGTATGAGGCTCAATACGATTTGTATGCCCAAATTCTGTTGCTACGAATATCATTTTCATTATGCAAAAACGTCAAAAGAGATAACATTTTTTATGAAGACAGGAAATAAAGCTCATTTTTTTTATATTGTCGTACAAAGATAATAATTGATGTGATTTTTTTAATGAATCGATTGATTATAACTTGTTGTGATAAAGAAAATATTTTTTATTTACATACAATAAAAATAAATGACTAAATTTATAATAAAAAATAATAAAAAAAACATATTTGCATTTAAAATCTTCTGTTCTAAGACAATTTATTTTTTACATTTTATGTATTTTCAAATCATATGAGAATATTTATTACTATTTTTTTTTAGAAAAAAAATATAGGAGAATATATTTTACATTATATATTAATTTTAATGTCTATTAATCAGAATGTTCAAACTTATTTATTTATTTATTTTTTCTTAAATATAATGATATTGGCAAAGAAGATTTCCTCAAATTTGGAATTGATTGCTTTAGTTGTTAATTGGCTATTAAAACCTTCCCCGGTTCTAGTAATATCTGCAGTTGTCTTTCAGTAAGCTTTGGTCTGTAGCATTTGATGGGCCTTTTATTTGGTTCGGTTGACCGGATGCAAGAAGCATCCGGTTTTAGGCAAAAAAAACTCGGTACCGTGGTGTACCGAGTTTTTCAAAAAACTCGGTACATCACGGTACCGAGTTTTTTTTGTCTAAAACCGGATGCTTCTTGCATCCGGTCGGAGGACGTAATAATTGTGAGACTTGATAAGAGGTTTCGAAATATTTGGATATGCTTTAAGATTAGTGCATTATAAAAATAATAAATATTATATAAATTTAAAATTAGATTTAAAAACTTTGAGCCTGTGTTGATCCATAGTTAGGTTTAGGCTTCGTTTGGGACGGCTTTCTTACTGCTTTTTAAAGCAGCTTTTTAGTACAAAAGTTTTAATTTTTGTACTTAAAAGCTGTTTTAAGAAGTAGGAAGAAAGCCGTCCCAAACAAAATCTTAGTTTGGAACAACTTTCTTATTACTTTGCTCTTTAGATCATAATCAAACTTTTTGTTTGGTCACTATTTTTAATAAATTTTTGTGCTAGAAAGCTGTTTTTTACAGTAACTTTTTTAAAAAATTATTTTTTCTGTAATAGCTTTACAACTACATTTATAAAAAAATTATAATTGTCCTAAATAGACCCTTGTAATGCAAACAAATATCAAGTAGTTAAGATTCAAAATTTAGGCTTTGTTTTGGATAAATTTTTTTTTTTTGTTTTCTAAAACAATTTTCTAGTACAAAAATTTTTAGTTTAAAAATTTTCTGTACTAAAAATTTAATTTTAAAAAGTAGTACGAAAACAATCCCAAACTAAGCCTAAGCCACTTCATAATTAACTTTTTTTTTTCATTTTTGTCATGAGTACAATTTAATATATCACAGATGATTGATCTTGACTAGCAATTAGATTGCTTGATTGTGATCTTAAGTTTATCCCTTAAAAAGAAGCTATCATTCCCTTTTTAGAGGGGATAGAATATATATATACATCATAAATAGTTGGAATATATATCTCACCTCCTTAGTCCGAGGAGAAATTATTATGTGTGGTCACCAAAATATTCGGAGGCAAATCAGAGCGTGCCACGTAACCCGGTAAACAACAAGAAAGTGACGTGGTGCGCTCTGATTTGCCTCTGGATGACGTCCGATGACCGTACAGAATAATTTTTTGAGTCGCAGCGCCGATCTTCTATTTGTGAGGTGAAAATAGCACAAAATCAACTAACCTAAGCGTGCAAAGATATTAAACCTATTTAATGGATATCTAGAATTTAAAAACTCATTTCAATATAAATAATTAGAAAAATATGAAACAATTACCCAATGTTCCTAATATTCCCTAGATTAATATAAAAAATATCCTAAAATAGCTAATATATATGCTGGTAATGGTTAATAATTTTGCAAATTTCAATACTTATTAAATATAGCTAATGATTTCCAAAATTCTTGTGAAGTGCTCTGGAGGCTTAGAGATTTGTGGCCTAAATTTCATGAGAATTGGATATTATTTGTTTCATTTAAGCAATTTTCAATGTTTAGGATTATTTAAATTAAATTTTAAATGACCTAAATATTTTAAACTTCATATATGTCGGTTAACAGGAAGGATACTTGCTTGGAACAATCTGACTGGTCGGATGGATCTGCTTCATTGCTTGAAGATGTTCGAGATGACCCTAAGGGTGATTTTTATGCATTGTATGTGTTGAATGTTGGATCCGTTAATGATGCATTCTCACGTGGGAGTTCAAAACGTGGTAGACGGAAATTCAAAATAAAGTAATATGGTGTACTGTTCAATTTGAAGGTGGTTGGCATCGGTTTTGTCCTTGGTGGCTTTCTCGGTTGTGCGACTTACTGGGTTAGTGGCTTTATTGTGGGAGTTGATTCCTCGATGCTTTTGAACAATGATGAGAATGCTTCCTGCATTCCCCCTGCTTGGCTAGACTTGTTGGCAACCTTAGTGGTTATTTTATCTCTTTGTTCAGTGGTCTTTCTTTGGCTTGCGGGTTGATACAATTCATTTATTGTTTGCTTATGTTTTCCTTTTGGCTTGTTACCTCCAATGGATGGTACTTGTCTGGTGGTTGTGTAGTTGCAGGATGCTGCAATTCCTGAGTCTGATTGGTGTTATCGCCTCTCTCTAATGCTGTAATTGATTATGTTTGTTTTGAATCATTGTTGTAATATATTTTATTGAATGCATTGGGGCTTTGTCCCCCCTAAAAAAAATTTAGAAAAATATTAAGAAAATAAACTCCAAACCCAAAATTTTTAAAAATCAATGGATTGATATAAATTAAATCTAAAGTTTATTGCTCGCTAAATTTAAAAAAATCCCTATTGTACTTAATTTTAAAATTATTATAGAAATATAATTAATCTCCAAAATTAGTTGGCTTTGTGCGTAGGTTCTCTATAATTTTTCCACAAAATTATATGACCTTGAAAGTCCTTTAGGACAAATCATTATTAGTAAAACCTTGGAGTTTCATTAGTCTGATTTGGGTCAAACATAAACCGACCTTAGATCGTTTGAGCTCATAGGCCACCTTGGTCTTCATTGAACTCATAGGTTCAAACATTTAGGCCCATAAGCTTTCACCTTAGGCCCAAATGCCTTATCGTAAGTCCATAAGACTTAGGACTAGGCCTAGTACAAATTAATCACCATGGGTTTCTAAATCTTAGCATAAATTCAAGGTCTTGGCCCAATGGCCCTACGCTTACTTGGTTGATCCAAAACGTGCAAGTTACCTATCTTAGGTTCATTTATTTAGCCCAAACAAGTGAATGATCCTTTTACCATTAGTTTCAATGCTTAGATTAGGACCGCGGCGTAAGTGAGTCAAGCTGGTTTGCGTTCGACTTATTTATGGGCACGCGAGCAAAGTTTAATGAGCCTACTCAATTTACTAATAATATTTTTAAAATAATTTTTTATGTAGTAAATTTGAACAGGCTAATCTTGCCTAAAAATTAACACTAAATGTTTTAATCATAATTCCTTCATAATCCCGCTCGAATTCGAGGCGGATAGCATTAGAGGCGCTTTCGTGGCTCAAGGCGGTCGCGTCTATTCATGTCGCGTGCACATGGGACGAGCGCGGCAGGCGACGACGGGTCCAGACCGCATGCGAAAAACAATGGGCTGCCGGAGGATCGTGAGTTCAAACGACCGGGTGAATTCGAGCTGATCGTCGAGCGACTCATGGCCCATTTCAGTATTGCAAGTTGAGCTCGAAGTATCGCGAGTTGAGCTCAATATTTGACTTTTTTTAGGGCGCCTTTTTTAGTGCTTTTCAGAGTGGGTTTTTAGTACAAAAATTTCTTGAACTGATTTTTTTTATTCTAAAAACAGTTTTAAAAAATAGTAAAAAAATTATCCCAAACTAAGCCTACAAATAACAATCACATTCACAACATAAAGGATTTAATCACCATTTTTATTACCCTACAAGTTGGGCAAACCAGCATTTTCCAAGATAAAACCGAACAATATATGATACTACTTATCGTGATTAACTGACAGATGTACTCACCCCAATCTTCCTCATCACTCCCCATATATGTCCGGTCCGGTCAACATCCAATCCAGATGCGCCACATCACCCAAATATACTTGGACCTGATATATTTTGGTGACGCATCTGAATTGGTGTCCTGATGAATCAGACCATGCTCAGACCATTCCACCGTTGACTCTAATGACTTGCCCATTAACCCACTCCCCTGCATCCGAGCAAAGAAACCCTACCACCGGTCCAATATCCTCCGTCGCGCCAAGCCTCCCCATAGGATTCATCTCCGCCGACCTCTTCACTTCCTCCTCCGTCTTCCCAGCAAAGAACATCTCCGTCGCCACAGGCCCCGGGGCCACACAGTTCGCCGTCACCTTCGCCCCCTTGAGCTCCTTCGCCAAAATCTTCACCATCGCTTCTACCGCCGCCTTCGACGCCGTGTACGCCCCATACCCCGGCCGATTGATCGCCACCAGCGATGTCGAAAGCGCAACTATCCTTCCGCCTCCGCCCCGCACGACTCGATTGGCGGCTTCCTGAAGCACGATGAAGGCCCCGCGGGCATTGACGGACATGATTGAGTCGAAATCAGCGATCGGAATAGAGGAGATGGGGTGGTAGTTGGGGTCGAGGATTCCGGCAGAGTGGACGACGATGTGTGGGGGAGAGTTGAAGGCTTGTTCGGCCAGATCGAATACGGATCGGACAGCGGCAGGATCGGACACGTCCGCGCGGAGGGGGATGGCGCGGGGGGTGGCGGATGAGGAGGAGGAGGAATTGATTTCGGCGGCGAGGCGGTCGGCTTCGGCGGAGCTGGATGAGAAGACGAGGCCGACGGAGGCGCCGAGAGAAGCGAGGTGGAGGGCGATGGCGCGGCCTATGCCGCGGGTGGCGCCGGTCACGATGGCTACGCGGCCGTTCAATGGGAGAGACATGTCTGCTTTGCTGCAGCCTTGAGGTTTTGGATGCGTAATGGAAAGGTTTGGGTTGGATTACTTTATAGGAAGAAGACCCCATACTTTATAGATTTGCATATTATTTTTTATATTTGCGAATATCACATCATATTCAATTTTTTTTATTTTTTATTTTTTGTTTTTTACAGCCAATTAAAATAAATTCAAAAACATCAAATACATAAAATTTAAATTAAAATAGCCAAAACTTTCAACTAACAAGCATATATTTGACTATTTCATCCACAAGTTCCGGTCGTGATGAAATTAAGAGTGGTTTTTTAATTTTTTATTTGAAAAAGATTATATTATTATAAATGATTTCAAATTTTTATTTTAAATTTTCATATAATTATATGTTATAAAAAAAATTCCTCTTAAATTTAGATAGAATTTGTAAAATTTTTACTTTAAGAATCTAAAATAACTTTAACAAAAAGCTTTCATCTCACTGAGTGAGATCAATTATATAAATAATTTCTCTTGAGTGTATTTTATTAAGAGTTGGATTTTTACTTATATTTAACAAAGAAAATTATTTATTAAAAAATCTAATATTCTCACTAATAATAATAATAATAAATTGTATAAAAATATTTTGAACAAAGTTTTAATTATACTAAGATTTAAAAAATTTTCATATATTTTGATATGAATATATTATAAATTCTTTGTAAATTCTATTTATTTTAAATAAAATTTAATATTTTTACAATTAATTTAATTATTTTTAATTCGAATATTCTGTACATATTTTTTGACAATAATAATCTTAACGTAAATCTTTTTTACTTAATATATGAGTGACAGTTAAGCTACATTAAAAAATACGTGTGATGCCTACAATCAATTTCTTTTATTAAAAATATATATAAATTTACTCTGTATTTTATTGTCGATCCATCCATATATTGGACGTCATTGTTTACGTAATTAGAGCTTTTTAATGGTTGGCTTGGTTTTTGGAAGGCGTCACTGCTGAAGTCAGACTGTTGGGCCAATCGGTGGCCGTCGTTTTTTTTTTATTTTTTTATTTTGAAGGGATGTTTTTTTATTTTTTCCATCCTGATAAATATATTATAAATATTATATATGCTATATTCTATGTGTCTCCAACTCTTCATAAGAGTGTCAAAATGGGTTAATGAATAGATTTCGGGTCCAATCCGAATTGACTCGGGGCCAAACATGTTGATCCCAACCCAGTTTTGCGAACGAGTTAGGATTTTCAACCCAGATCGGACATGTGCAGGTTGCAGGCTTGACTCGACCCAACTTGTGAACTTGAACTTCTGCCTTCGTTCCATTGGTGCAATTGTTAAGTCGCGTGGTCATGTAATCGCATAGGGCCTGGGTGAATGACATTTGCCGAACACAAGGACTAAGTAGGAGTGTTGAGGACTGAGGTAGAGGCAGGGCTTTACCTTGCAAGCTGCATGACCCGAGCGCGGCGAGGTAGATGTTGGAGGCTGGGCTCGACCAAAGCACGGCGAGGCAAGAGCCCGCATAACCGGCAAGTGCGAGACCGGGCCGGCTAGTAGAGTAGGTGTGACATTGATACTGCGACGGGGCAAGGGATGCAACTCAAGACTTGAGTCCACAACAGGATTCGATATCAGGTCAAGTGTAAAGACCATTTTTCCTCCCAGGTTCGTCCGGACGAAGTTTGATCGTTCGGGACGATCGGTACAGGTTGTGCAGGAAAACATTTCTGGCTGCATGGTTCGTCTGGACGAAATTTGGATCATCTGGACGAAATTCTTCCAGAGGGCAAGTCGTCAGGGACGCTATTTAATTTCGTATGGACGAAATTCGTCCAGAGCCCAAATCATCCCGGGACGAAGTTTCGATCGTCCGGGACGATCAGTCTCGATATATATGGGAATGAGATTTTTTGGAAAGAGAAAGGACGTCCAGGAGAGAGAAAAACGAAGGAAAAGAAGAAAAAGAGGATTTTTGAGTGACTCCGGTCTGTTTTTGTCCGTTGCTGTAGTTAGAGAAGTTGACCGACTCGAGGTAAGACACATTCCGCCTTTCTCAATTTTCAGAAACTTGGATTTTGACGACTTTTCTGTTCCGGATTTTGTTTCCGTTAGCGAATTTCATGTGTTATTTTCTACTGCTTCAGGTTTTACCGCGTAACTTTTGGTATGTTTCTGAGATGATAATTGTGCTTGTTTTGAGTATTTTCTGGAAGATTTTTATCTGATATTTTGGATTCTGAGCTGTTTTAATTAAACTGCAATTTATCAGGATGTTGAAAAATGTTTTGTCAGTACAGTAAAAGTCTTATAATGTTGTTGTGAATGTTCTGTGATAATTTGGTAAATTTCTGAATCTGTGAATTTTATGTAAATTCCATATACTGCCGTTATGCTGCTGATTTTTCGTACGAATTCTGATTTTTCTGAATTGATTCATTGAATGAATTGAAGTGTTTGTATGCTATTAGAAGGGAGTTATAAGGGGCCAGGATCCTTTGAGATTCTGTTTGTGTCAGTGAAATCTGAAATGAGCTCTGAAATCTGAAAATAAGTTCTGTTCCGAAATTCCGAATATCTGTTCTGTTCTGTTTTGGTGCTATAAGCACAAAGGGAGGCATAAGAGGCCAGAATCCGTTGAGATTCTGTTAGTGTCTGGAAAGAGAAGCATAAAGGGCCAGAATCCGTTGAGATTCTGTCAGGGTCAGGGAATCTGATACGAATGATCTGATATGAATGTGATTTTATCTGATTTCTGATTTCTGTACGATTCTGATTATTCCGTACGATTCTGTCTGCTCTTTAACATGAAAGCCTTGTGATATTCGATTTGATGTGACTTCAGTTTTCCGTATCCGATGTTTGATTTCTGATTGAGCTGTTATCTGTTCTGTATGTTGTACAATTTCTGTACGATTATTCGAATTATGTACGGATGCTTTTCTGATATGTTTTCTGATGTGAGTTTCTGATTATTTTGATTGGTGATTGATATCTTGCTGAGCTGTTAGCTCATCCTTATTTTCTGCGTGGTTTTCAGGTTCTGGGAAAGGGAAGGAGGTCTTGGACTAGACGTTCTGAGTCTGATCTGTGATTTGGTACTTGATACTTTTAATTTTTTGTGCAGTCATGACTTTTCTGTTCTGTTCTTTTTGTCTGCAGTCATGGACGGTATTGTATATGTTTATTTTGAGGAAAGAAAAGATAGATGAACCATTCTACATTCAGATGTTTATAGTAGCTCTGTGTTTTTCTGTCTGTTCAATACTTGGAAGATAGTCTGAATGTAGAATGGTTCCAAAGCTAGATCCTTGATTTTCAATAGTTGTGTCGCGGCCCGATGCGAGCGGGATCCGTCTCGGTCTAGTTGGGTCGTGACATCAAGACACAGGGATCCAGGTCACTCGGGTTAACTTTAGGTTTTTGGGTCGAACCAAACCCAACCCGATTTTCTAACATGACATAAATCTAAACAAGGACCCGACTCGTTTTACAAAGGGTTGACCTGAACCCAAAATTTTTAGGATCAGGTTTCAGGTCTTGTCAACTTTTGATATCCCTAACTCTCCATAGATTTTATTTGTGTATTCTTTTAAATATATAACTTTCATAATTAAATTCAAGACTTATCCAAATTTTAATTTTAACAAATTTCTAGTCAAATTGAACATCTCAATAAGAAGAAACTAATAATTTCAAAGGTGGTTCTAAATAAAATACTTAAAGTATACAAGTATAAATGCACCTGCGTAAAGCGCATGCTATTAGAAATGAATGGATATAGTATTATTGCGTCCTAGAGTATTCGCGACGGTAGAGAAATATAAAGTTTAATGTCTTAGCGTTGTACGAAAATCCGGCACACAATTAGATAAGAGAGCATTTATGAAACACCAAGATTTTTAAGTGAAAAACCCCCGAAAAAGGGACAAAACCCATGAGGCCTACCCCAGTTTGAATGAATCCACTTGTATTGCAGTTGGTTACAAATGAGGCCCTTATTTGGGGGAAGGCCTTAACTTGATGTACATCTTATAGAGTACAATACCTGATGCAAATACAAAGAGTCACTGTTGACGTGTTCGTTTGGTCGGAAGGACCGTAGTCGATGGGCGACGTATGTCGGAAAGACCGTAGTCGGCGGGCGATAGAGGTCGAAAGAATCGATGTCTAATGATGAAGGTCAAAAATACTGTAGTCGGTGAGCGACGTAAGTCAGAAGGACCATAGTCGACAGACTATGGAGGTCGGAAGGACTGTAGTCGGTGGGCGACATAAGTCAGAAGGACCGTAGTCAGCGGGTAATGGAGGTCGAAAGGACTGTAGTCGATGGGCTATGTAAGTCAGAAGGAGCGTAGTCGGCGGGCGACAGAGGTCGGAAGGATTGTTATTAGTGGGCGACGTAAGTCAGAATGACCATAGTCGATAGGCGACGAAGGTCAGAAGGATGACGTTAGATAGAAGTCCAATAATGGATAGAAATCCAACATCATATAGATGTCCGGCAAAAGTCCGACAGCCGGTAGAAGTCCGGCATCGGGTAGAAACTCGGCGACGAGCGGAGAACCGACGTCGGGTAGAAGTCCAACATTGGTTGGCGGCCAAGGAAAACTTTGGCGTTAGATGATATTCAGGCAGAACTCCAGCATCACTTGGAGTTCGGGTGAAACTCCGGCGTCACTTGGAAGTCGAGCGGAATTCCGATGTCACTTGGAGATCGGACAGAACTCCGGCGTCACTTGAAGTTCTGGCTGAATTCCGACGTCACTTGGAGTTCAAGTGGAACTTCAGCATCACTTGAAGGTCGGACAGAACTCCGGCGTCACTTGGAGTTTGGGGTAAACTCCAGCGTCACTTAGAGGTCGGGCAGAATTCTAGCATCACTGTGAAAGTCGAATAGAATTTCGATGTCCCGTGGAAGTCAGACAGAATTCCGACGTCTCGTGGAAGTCGGACAGAATTCTGGCGGTGGTCGAGGAGTTTCTTCCCTCCTATCCTTCTCTTCTTCTCTTCTCATCTTCTTCTTCTCTTCTTGCTTGGGTACCCTCTCAAGAGAAATGAGGGGTCTATTTATAGATTTATGGAGTGGCATGGCCTATAAATAGGTGAGAGATCAGGGGCAAAACTGGAGTGGTTTGAATGGACGGCCGATATTGAATCTCTTGATCGTGGACCATTCGTTAGACATTTGAAGGTCTTAATGATGTCAGAATTCGGCAATCTTGGGCTCGTTGGATTCGTCTTATCGAGCCACTCGATTCGACTATAAGCACATCATGTTTGAAAACCGTTTGGTAACTCAAATTGTGGTTCGAACTTTCCAATAGTGCTTCGGGTCCTTGATTTGGGCTCATTTGGGCTCGGATTGAGTCGAATTTGGTGTTGTTTGGTTTGTATTTCCGAGATGATCAATTCTACTGTAAGTTTGCTGAAATCAGAGTTCAGATGATCCCATATTTAATTTTTGAAGTTTCCAACTTGATTTTTGCCTCGAGATTTGTATCCGATCAAGATAATTCTTTGATGTTATATCAAGTATAGTCATGCCATAGAAGTGCATGCAAAAAAGCTATAAAGTTAGAATGTGTGCACACGTGAGAGACACTCATGGAACGAGAAAATCATAGCATCTTTCATACCTATCACCCTCGTGAACATCTACTAATACCGTCAAATCATAATGTTTCAAAGGTTGTGATACAAAATAAAACATGCAATTAATAAGCAATTATGTTATGCACAAGATCTATCAATGATCATAGGACTCAGCGAAGAAAAAGAGTTAATGCTAATTATCTCAGAAATCTATAGATATAATTTGATAAACAAAATTGATATGAATAGATGACTTGAATTAAAAAAAAAACAATTCATGCTTATCCAAAAATTTATCTTTAAAAAATAAAAAAAATATAGAAACATAATCTATAAGAATATATTGCAATAATAACAAAAAAAATCATTTAGTTTAAGAGATAATAGATTACAATAATAATAAAAGAAGTTGACAATCATATGAAGAAATGAACTACATATATCATAAAAGTAGTATATTTAGTTTAAGAGAATAAAAAAAAGGAATGCTACTCTAAGGATATTTTAGTAAATCAATCAGAACCATTAACTATTTTACTCAATTCTTAAACATATCATTTCTTTTAAGAACCATAAAGTTAATGCATTTTTTAACACATTTTATATTATTTTATATAAGAGTGATGTTATTGATATACAAGAATTGCTAGATTTGATTTATCATTCAAAATTCATAAAGTACATATTATCTATTTATACCTATTATTTATCATATGGCTCACCAACACAAATCAATAGAGTCACGATAAGCCTAAAAAAATTCTGGCTCCGCCACTGATTGAGGCACATAATAGTGTCATTTTATTAAGATTATTTCATTAAATAAGAGTGTTGGGTAATCATATATTTCTTAGGAAAATTTAAATATAACTTATTTTTAAATATGTTCATTCAAATAAATGCATTAGAAAAGCTCGCCAATTATGATGCCTAATATGTGTCGTATTTATCCACAATTTCTATCAAAATGAGGTAAAAGAGTCATTCTTTTTTTTCCCCTTGTCATTGCTAGGTTTCCTAGATCCCTCCTCCTGGAAGCTCTGGCTGCCACTGCTCGTAGGGAAGTCTCCTTATTTTCTTCTGATTTTTTTTTTCGTTTCTTTCTTGGTTCGTCCACCTCCGGCCTATAGTGGCCGAAATGGTAGTGAATCGTCTGGCTGATCAGGGTTTCTTGGGTGAATAGTTCAAATCTTGCTCATTTGTTGACGCTCTCACTGGTATCTCCTTTGATGCTAGGTTTCCTAACCTAAAATCCTCTATATTTTGATGTTTGCCCTCTCTTTGGATCTTGGATGAGGAGGTCCTTGCTATTCAGAAGTTCTTCAACAACCTCAAATTGATTGGAGATTTTTCAATGACTATTTTGAATCCATCTCATGTTATGGTTAAATTGGTAAATAGCCTAGACTATAGCATAATTTTTTTGCATAATGCTACTTTGTGAACAATTGTTACATGAAATTAACTAATTGGTCCCCTCTTTTTGACATTAGTGTGGAATCTCTTGTTATCCCTGCCTAGATTTCCTTTCCCAACTTGCGGTCTCATTTTTCCCCCTCGTATCCAGTATGGGTTAGGTTCCATGTACGAAAAATTGCTTAAAGTAGATAATGCAACGTCTGTAGGTTCTAGTCCTTCTATGGCATGAATTCTAGTTGAGCATCACATTACTAAGAATTATCCTGACAGAATCTGGCTAGGTCCTGAGAATTTTGGTTATATTCAACATATTTAGATGAAAAAATTTCCTCCCTTTTGGGTTAATTGCAAATCTATAGGGCACTTGAAGGGTGAATGTTGCCCCCCCCCCCCCCCCCCCCCCCACCGTCATCCTCCGTTCCGGTTACAGTTTTTTCTAATTTTAATCAACTTATTCGCTTTGAGGGGAATGATCCTGCTTCTAGGGATATTATTGAAAATTACACCCCCAATCTGATTGTAATATCAAGAATCTGCTCCAGGATCGTCCAGGACGATCTGGATCGTCCTGGGACGATCAGTTGAAAATTTGCTCCAGAATGTGCCCAATTTGCTCCAGGTGATTTTCTGTACACATCATCCAGGCCGATTGAGGATGTTGACCTCGTTTTTGTCTTGATTAGCCCTCGAGCGCATTTGATTGAGTTGATCGGGTTTCATTGGATTTAATTTAATTTGAATCGGCATTGATTCAAATTTGATTTTATATTTTATTCCATTCTTATTGAATTAATTTTGGTCGAGTCGAGGTGAGTTCGAGTCGACTCGGATCAAACCAAACCCTACTCAATTTGAACTTGATTTCAGCCCCGTGGGTTTAGCTAAGTCCTAATCAAGAATTGATTAAGTGTTCAAGCCGGTTTGAATCCCACCGTTGGATCAAGGAATTTGAGCGGACGGCTCCGATCTATCCTCTCTCCCTTGGCGCCCTAATTGAGGCTAAAGCCTCCATCTCACGGGGCTCTCTCTCTCTCGGTTGGGGAGGAGACAAGAGGAGGCGGCAAACAAAAAAAAAGGGGAGCGGCCCTCTCTCACACCCGATCTCGATCTCCCCCGTCTCTCTCCAGTTCGCCGAAGGCCGGAGCCTTAGCAGCCCCCTACCTCCCGCTCCTCTGTCTCCTGGAGATCGGAACTCCCTCCCCACTCTCGTTCTCTCTCTCGTTTAGGACAAGAAGAGCTGAAGTCGCTCCTCTCTCCCTCCGCCCCACTCGCGTGACCCAGTCTAGCTCGACACCTCCAAGGATCGGACTTCGTCGGCCTGCCCCTGTGCTCGCACGACCTAGTTCAGACCGGAGCCTCCCCTTCCTCCCGCTCTCGGCTCCGACTATTGCTCCGACTCCCGATCTTCAGGACTTGCAGGCGAACCGATTGGGAGCTTGTCAGGCTCTCCTCTTTACACGAGCAGCCGAACCCGATGCCCGGATCAACTTCCACTTCCTGTCCGGCTCTTCCAAGTCCACGAATCAAACTCCCTTGAACAGGTATACTTCTCTTGCTTTATTCTCTTCCCCCTCAATTATTCTATTTATCTTATTCTGGTTCAGCATTGTTCTTCCTTTTCTCATGAGGACTAGATAATATCAAACAATAGTTCTTTTGACTCTTCTTCAAAAAGATTAAAATGGCGATAGTGGATTTGTGCCATTCAACTTGTAGAGATCATCAACTCATAGAGATTATCATGACATGAGATTTTCCCTTCTGAGGCTCTCTTAGTTTGATGAGGTCGAGATCCTTGTTGTTCATTAGAAGGGAGATATAGCTCCTCCCATAGATTCCTTTTTGCTCATGTTATGATTAGTCCTCTTCTTACGCTGGATTTTCGGATAGTTAACTGAATTTGTGTCTTCACATTCTGATGAAATAATGAAGTTTTGAAGGTCGCATATCTTTCCAAAGGGCTTAATGATTTTTCTTTGAAGGATTGTCCACCACCTTTATCTACTGGTTTTCACTATTTCTTTGTGATAGGGAAGGTGATGAGATTTCAAAAATCTGGAAAAAGAAACTTGCTTGGGTTATCCTTGTATACTTATGCATATGCCGTTTTACCAAAGTTTCATTATATGAATTATGAGGGTTCTTTTGCATCGCATGCCAAGTGTTTGTTGAAATGCCATTAGAAGTGAATGGTGATGCTTTTCTTCTGTTACTCCCTTTATTGAATATTATTCGTGCAGAATTTCAATGCCAAATATGTATGAGTACATGTATATATATCTGCTCAAACGATTATTTGTCTTTTAGCACCATGATTAGCTTTTGTTCTATGTGAAGGATCATGGAAGCTGTGATATTTCTTTGAAGAAAATATACACTTGAGGTGTTTGTGTAAATGATTGCTAATAAAAGACACGAATTTTTGAGCAAGGGGTGGCCTCTTGGCAAACCATGTTTGTATGACCAACTTGAGTCTCATCTTGTTAGTTGTTTATATTTTGTTTCGTAAACAAAATTTTTTGACTTGGGGTTTGTTGGAATTTCCCTTTCAAGGTTGATACCTAATGCCTAATTTGGTTATGCTCATTTGGTCGTTGGATGGTGGTGCCTTGGAGATGGTTGACAGGGTTTTATATTTTCCCATTACATACATGTTGTATATTGGAGTTTGGGAACTTATTATTGTGCGTCCCACGTTTGCGAGCAATGATGAAGTTGATGGAGTTTATTTGAAAATAATTGGAGTTAGATTTTTTTAAACTTAAGATTAGGTATGAGGTATCCTATAAATCTCTCTTTCTTAAAATCTCTAGGCTCGTTTTCTTCGGCTTCAAATGGTTACATGTATCTTATCACCTTGAGAGTTTAGTTGATATGAAATTATGAGATTATGATCATTTTAAAGAAATTTGCCTAATGTACCTTTTGTTTTTGTCATTGAGAAGATCATTTTGTTTTTGGGCTTTGGAAACTTAGCTTTATGCATGGTTTTGTTCTTGGTTCGACGTTGGCAATTGTAATATTTTTGTTCTCTTGCAAGACCTCATGAGTATGTTTCTTTGAGGCCTATTGGAAAGGATGGTATCATACGACGCTAAATTGGTTGTTGGTATTTTAGTAAAAGTAATTTGAAGAGCTCTACGTTTAGATCCCAATAATGATTTTGATATAATTTGTTGGGTGCATGTGATGGATTGGGAAGCTTTTGGCCTAAAGCGACACTATGGGTTTATGGGTGAGTTGAAAATTAGCACCCTTAGAGTTATCTTTCTTCAGCTCAATGCTTATAAAAAATGGATGAATACTTCACCATGTGGTGGTTTCTTGACTTGTTGGAAAACATTATGAGTTGCGAATTCGTGGCAAACGTTACATATTTTATACTAGAGTGAGTTTATGAGTTTGAATTAAAACCTTTCTTGAAATCGTTGATGGCATGTGGCCTGAGAGGTAGAAATCTGTTGGAAGATTTGACCTACCCTACGTTAATATGATGAAGTATTACATGTGCATTTTGCTTGGATTAAATCATGTTTTGACTATGGAGAAGTTATGTTTGATGTTGAAGACTCCTCGATTTCTTTACAAGAGATTAAATTGGCATTGAGTTCACCCCTCTTATGGTTATTATTTCTTTGGGGAAATGTGGAGTTCTGAATTTCTATTAAATAAGTTTGTGATTTGGAATGAAAAGCAGAATATTTTCTTTCTGAAATATGTGATATTTCAATTTGACGGATCTATGGAGAATGGAGGGATGAGTTTAGTTTCTTTCAAGAGCATTATTTTCTTTATCTCTTCTGATATTCGATGGTTATAGATCTTGAAGGTAATAATTTCGAGATTATCTTATATCTTGTGTTTGTATTGGAAAGAATGATGTTCTAAATTTTCTCTTTGCATGAATGAAAATGAACAGTTGCTTCACTTGCTTGAAATGCTTCTTCTTAGTCTCGACGGAATGAGATGAGTTGAAAGTGGGTTTGTTTGGATAATTATTGGAAAGATGTTATGATTTGTTTTATGTTGGGGAATCGTGCCTCTTGTATTTTTTTTTCTCGTTGGAAGGCTTTACGTGCTATATTGTGATATGTTTTATGCGGTTTTTCTGGGCTTTACCCCACGCCAAGTACAAGAGCACTCAATTGTTTTGTGTCAGAACGAGTTTTGATGGATTGTTTGCGTAGGTATTATCTGTGTCGTTTGATTTAGAAGTTTTTCATAAGTTGTTTTTTTTTTTGATCAAAAATTTTATAAATGGTTTCACGTGGGAGAGTTCTTTATATCTTTTTGGAACGAAGTGATATTTTATAGGTGAGTTGTTCTTCTTCTCTTCGTGTTTGCTCCTAGAGTCGAGTTTGGATGAATACGGCGGTTGGGAAGAAGGCTTATTTTAGTTTTAGTTTTGGTTTTGGGAGTTCGATTTTCCTTTGTCGTTTCGAGTCTTATTTAGGAAATAATATTTTTGGTTGAGTCGGGTATTTCTCGAGTGTTTTACTTGGAGCGTGGGGACACTGAATGGCATCAAAACACCTTCTCTCCTATCCATATTGCATTGAATAAGAGGGAGTGGTGTTTTAGAGACATGTTTGGTTTCAAAGAATCATGTCCAATAACAAAATGCCCACACTCCTTTATTGTTTTGTCTTCTCATTTCTTCCTCTCTTTTCGGTATTCTGTAGTTTTTGTTCTTCTTGCATTTTTATTACTCTCCTACTTATTGTCTTATTTCACTTGTAGATCACTAAACCTATCAATACATGTATGAATGTCTAGAAGGGTTAGAAAAACATCTCCTTTTGTTTCCTATAACACTAGCGACACCTAAGGACAAAAATTAAGGACTGAGTCTTAGATAACATAGACTTAGGATGCATGCTCCTTATAGGGTAGAGACATTAAAACTCAAACTTAGTGACACGTTCTTTTCTAGGTTTAGCACCTTCTTAATTTGTTAATAATTGACCAACAAATTAACCTTAACCCAACTTAAAATATACTAAAACACTTAACCACTAAAATACAAACTCAAACCAAATCTAACCAATCTCCTAATCAACCTCTAACTAATCTAAATCTTAAAAGGTGTAGATCAAATCAGGAGAGTAAACCTAAAACTAAAATTTGCCAACATAAAAGATCTCTAAAATTAGAGCTTTGATCAAACCCACTCATAATTAACAACGTACTTAGCTTAAGACACCTCTAATATTAAATCAAATGAATCAAAACCTAACCTAAACTAAGTGAATCATAAAGAATCTATTAAGAGATTTCATTGTAACCCAAACTTAATAACTCATCTAAAATTCAATCAAACATTAAGCTAATCTTTTAAAACAAATCAACAAACCTTTTAATACAATTATATCGACTTGGTTTTTAGGATGGACTACTCCGGGCTGCGGGGCTAAGTGTCCTAAGGAGGCCTGGTTCCTCGAGCCTGGTGGCACAACGCCACGAACCAGTTGATAGCAAACTTAATTAATCTAACCCCTTAATTGATAATAAACCACATAATTCATCTTTCTTTCTAATTTACAACCAACAAAATAACTCAATCAGATCCTAAAATAAAATCTCTAAAATCAATCCTAAAATATTAATATTTAAACTTAAATTAAAATTTCTCTTTTGACCTTTAACAAATCAAATGAAAACAATTGTAATTAAACTTTCCTACATAGGACCCATCCGAAACTACACAGCCTACACACACATTAGATCAGTTTGGTTAGAACACGACCTCTAGCTCTAGGTTAGACTAAAGCTTTCTTTTGTTATTCAGTATTTATTACATGTACATTTTCTATTAATGCAATTCTTAAATTTTTCTGTTAGTTATATTTTTGTTATTTATCTGCATTTCTTTTCTGAACGGCATCTACGCTGATATATATATTTCTCTGTTATCTTATTTTGCGAGATACATTGGAGCTTAATGATCAGGAACTGAACGAGACCATCTGCTTATAAGCTTTTAAGTGGCAGCGCCACAATCAGAGATCATTTGCTTGCTTGGAGCTATTAAGTGGCAGCGCCACACACACTCAGGTATAACTTCTGCAACTTGTAATGCAAATTCTTTTAATTACATATCGGAACTGCTACACCACACACACAACTTGTTGATAGGTATTCTAGCATGTTTAGGTAGACAGCCTTAGGTTAGTGCACTGACGAAGCTTTGGCCCTACAGGTCAAAGCTTGACCCCCTTCTGTGAGCCCTAGAGACCATTAGGGTCATTTAGGCCTGTAGAGTAGGCCACCTACTTGTGCCATTGGGCATCGTTGTTTTCCCACACGAAGTGGGCATCGCTAGGATTTTGGCCTTTTTTAGTTTTGGGTACGATACCCTCCCTCTTTTTTTTCTTTCTTTCTGTGAGCCCTAGAGACCATTAGGGTCATTTAGGCCTGTAGAGTAGGCCACCTATTTATGCCATTGGGCATCGTTATTTTCCCACACGAAGTGGGCATGATTGTGATGATTTTCTGTGCGGGTATCTTGCCTGGAGGGTACCCTTAGGGTGTGTTTATTTACTTTTTCTGTACTCTGAATGTCATGCATGCATTTGTTTTTACACACTTTACCTCACATTATGCTTCACTTACACACATGCATTACATCAGTAGAGCTAGGGATATTTCGTATCCATTTCATGCATCATACATGACGCTAGGTACATTCTTTTGCATATTGTAGAGTCCCTGATTGAAATCTTTTAAATTACAAATTCTTAATTTTCTAGGATAGAGCCTTCCTATCTTGTATACATATAGGGCGATTGATTGTGTTTAGGATGTTAGCTGGCAGCTCACTTCAGGCAAGCATAAGTCCAGGTTGTACACCCCTCAGTGTGTCTCATCTCATCTGTGTTTTGAGTCTATCATTTCCTTTAGGATAGTACTCTTATCTTTGATCTTCTAAACTCAAAATTTAATCATATTTTTATCCATTTAAAAAGGTCTAATCATCATTAAAGATAGATAGAAGAGACTATTTGGAATAGAACTTAGGAACTTTATCTGTGCACCAAATCAAGAAGTGAATAATCCAACATCCTTAATCGAGAGTTTTCTTAGATTGAGGTCTAAGATGCAATTAACTACGGGGGCTTGCGCCCGTAGGAAACCGATCCCCACAATCAAATAAACCCTATCCGATGCTGATGTATCGAATGGGGGAAATCTCGTGAACTTTTGGGTTATAGATATTATTATCCATCGAGGTTGGTAGGTGAAAGCCGCTATCCTCCATGGCTAATCGTATCTATAACTCCATCTGCTCTTCCATCGGCCTGCTTGTGCCGAGTGTAAAGGCCTACGACCATTTTTGTCCTACGGGATAGTGTGATCGTACCCTTTGCATTCGAACCACACGAGCAGAATCCTTTCGGAGACCCACAGATTTCTGGCGACCACGGTGGGACAGGTTCCTCTCTCCATCTTTGGGTGTTGTATTATTCACTTCTGTAGGTAATCCTAGTTTGGTGCCTAGTTTGAGTTCTTATTTTCTACTCCACTATCTTCTTTTAATCCTTAGTGAGGGTTAGACATTTTTAATGCATAAGGATTTAATTAAAATTTTGAGTTTATTAGATCTGTTTTTTTTTTTTTTTTTTCAAATTCAAATTCAGATCAATCTATTTCAAGTTAATCTTATTCAAATCAAAACTTTAATATCTATCAATTCCTAGTTGGAATTCTTTTAAACTTAATCTTCTTTCATATCATTTCAAATGAATGTCCATATCCTATCTTTGATTACATGATTCATATACTTGTCATAAACTATAGTCTCTATTATCTCCCTTATTTGAGTTCTTTTAGACTAAATTTTGATTCATATCAGTCCAAATAAAAACTCAAATGCTATTTTCAATGAAAGGGTCCATAAAATTGACATATCCAAATTTTTCAAAAGAAAACTTAATTTGATAAAAGTTTGAGAGTTTTAAATATAATAAAGACTTTTGAGAGAATTTTCTTTAGAGAGTAATTGACTTATTTTCCTTAATAAAAATTTATCTCTATTTTATTTAAAATGTGAAGTAAGTGTTGGTTGACTCATCTAAACACTTAAAGAAGAAAATTCATGATGATAAAAAAAAGAGCATCCTCCCATCCCTTGTGTGAGATGATTTCATTTTTGAACTCAAATCTATATCAAAATGAAAGTAAATTTAGAAATGAAAATTTTCTCCATTAGCTTGCAATTTTCTATCTCATAGGTGTCTTTTGCATGCTTATGAATTTTAATTCAAAATTTTCTTAATTAAGTTATTCATTCCTATCATAGGGTCGAGTTTGTTTTGTGAATGGTTCTTTCTTACATAAGAGAGTGAGTTTTCTTCTCTTATGTATTGAAGATAATTTCACAACTGAGAATGTATTATTTTAGAAATTTAGAAAGGAAGCCAATTACAAGAAATGAAAAGATGCGCAAAGCGCTAAAAAATGAAAGATGCACAAAGTGCATCAAAAGTGAAAAGATGCGCAAAGCGCCAAAAGTTAAAGATACACAAAGTGTATCAAAAATGAAAAGAAGCACAAAGTGCCAAAAATTTATAAAGCAGGCATGAAATGAGCCTAAAATGAAGATGTAAATGGCTTTCATTTCTTGGAAATCTCTAAATCTCAGAAAACTCATGTGTCCTTTGATATTTTTGATACTTGAGTTTGAAAATGATGACTTTGGATTCATTATTATGCATTGATAGTCTATTAGATATAAAATATTCTTCGTGCAAGAAGATTGAGAAGATTCAATTTCTCCTTCTAATTTATATCTTTTTGAATTAGATTTTATTTCAAAAAAAAAAAAATACCTTTCTAAGGGAGAGAGCCCAGTTTAGCTTGTAGGGAGCTTAAACTGGGTTAACAAAATTTCAAATCCCTAACCTTTTTGGGTTTAGATGGAGTCAACCAATTTCTTACAGAAATTTTAAATTTGATCCCATATGTTGTGCTGACTGGACCAAAATAATCAAGAGGTAAATCTTTCATTTTTAAAGATAATATCCTTACTCTTTGATAAAAATTCCACTCTTTGAAATATATGAATTAAACTTTTTTCAATTAATTGGTGGGTATTTGACTTCTCTTAGTGGCTCCACTATTGAGTATATTTAAATACTCACCTTGTTCTTTTAAAAATCTATGTATGAATATTTTTGGACCCCAATATTTGATTATAAATTATTCTTATGGACTGATGTGATTCTTCCCTTGATTGCACTCTCGTTTTCTTTTGGAATCTTGGTTGTTTTGAACTATTGTTGTATTGCTTAGAAACAACTATTTGGCGTGCATTTATTCTTTTGATATCCTATATGCCGCCATCACTTGCTTGGGAGCCACTATCCTATTCAAGTGGTTGTTTCACTTACTTGTTTGGGAACCAGTCTCCCATTCAAGTTGTTTCTGTTCACTTGTTTGGGAACCACTCTCCCATCCAAGTTGTTTCTGTTCACTTGTTTGGGAGTCACTATCCCATCCAAGTTGTTGGTGCTTCACTTGTTTTGGAAGTCACTATTCCATTCAAGTTTTGTTTCCTTTTCTCAATCGGGTTCATCCCCTTGGGTCTTTCTACATGTGATTATTTTATCATGTTCTTCCTCATATTTATATCTTGATGACTTTATCTTGATTTGCATAAGAGTATTCATCTTCATTTCATGTCGTTCTTCCTCCACGGACAGACCCGTAGAAGAGATTTCTCATTTGATTTCTGGTGGATTTCTTTGTTCAAGAGATCCCCTTTTGTCACTTCACTTCTTTTTCGCTCTTTGTTCTGCCATTTCGAATATGGTCAGGCGAACATTGAGTAATCCTCATTCACCGTTTCGAATATGATCAGGTGGATATTGGATCCTTTTTCTCTCTTTTGCCCTACTGTTGCGAATGTGGTCAGGCAGGCATTAGACCTCTTTGGGGAAGCTCTTTATTCGCTGTTGCGAATATGGTCAGGTGGATATTGAGTTGTTCTCATTCGCCGTTGCGAATATGGTCAGGTGGATGTTGAACCCCCTTTCTATTTCTCTCTTTGTCTCGCTGTTTCGATCCGGTCAGGCGAACATTGGGTTGTCCTCATTCACTGTTTCGATCTGGTCAGGTGAATGTTGGACTTTGTCTTTTGTCCTACCATTGCGATTTTGGTCAGGTGGACATTAGACTTTCGGGAGGGCTCATTATTCGCTGTTGCGAATATGGTCAGGTGGATTTTGAGCCATTCTCATTCGCTGTTGCGATCTGGTCAGGCGAATGTGAACTCCCCTTTCTTGTTGAGAGAGCCCGACAGAGTCCCTGGGAGGCATTCCTCACTACTCTTTTCTCTTTTGTCCCACCGTTGCGATTTTGGTCAGGTGGACATTAGACTTTCGGGAGGGCTCATTATTCGCTGTTGCGAATATGGTCAGGTGGATTTTGAGCCATTCTCATTCGCTGTTTCGATCTGGTCAGGCGAATGTGAATTCCTCTTTCTTGTTGAGAGAGCCCGACAGAGTCCCTGGGAGGCATTCCTCACTACTCTTTTCTCTTTTGTCCCACCGTTGCGATTTTGGTCAGGTGGACATTAGACTTTCGGGATGGCTCATTATTCGCTGTTGCGAATATGGTCAGGTGGATTTTGAGCCATTCTCATTCACTGTTTCGATCTGGTCAGGCGAATGTTGAACTCCCCTTTTCTGATTGAGAGAGCCCGACAGAGTCCATGGGAGGCATTCCTCACTACTCTTTCCTCTTTTGTCCCACCGTTGCGAATATGGTCAGGTGGACATTAGACTTTTCTTCGACCCTTTGTTTTGCCGTTTCGATATGGTCAGGTAAACATTGGGTCATCCTCATCTGTCGTTGCGAATATGGTCAGGTGGATGTTGGATCACTTCTTCCCTCTTGTTCACTGTTTCGATCTGGTCAGGTGAGCACTGAGTTTTCCCCATTCACTGTTTCGATCTGGTCAGGTGAATGTGGGGTGTTTCTCTTTTTCCTTTCTGTTCTGCTGTTTCGATCTGGTCAGGTAGACAGTCGTTTCTTTTCTCTACTCTTGTTCACTGTTTCGATCTAGTCAGGTGAGCACTGAGTTTTCCCCATTCACTGTTTCGATCTGGTCAGGTGAATGTGGGGTGTTTCTCTTTTTCCTTTCTGTTCTGCTATTTCGATCTGGTCAGGCAGACAGTCGTTTCTTTTCTTTACTCTTGTTCACTGTTTCGATCTGGTCAGGTGAGCACTGAGTTTTCCCCATTCACTGTTTCGATCTGGTCAGGTGAATGTGGGGTGTTTCTCTTTTTCCTTTCTGTTCTGCTGTTTCGATCTGGTCAGGCAGACAGTCGTTTCTTTTCTTTACTCTTGTTCTCTATTTCGATCTGGTCAGGTGAGCATTGAGTCTTTCCCCATTCACTGTTTCGATCTGGTCAGGTGAATGTGGGGTGTTTCTCTTTTTCCTTTCTGTTCTGCTGTTTCGATTTGGTCAGGCAGACAGTCGTTTACTTTTCTCTACTTTTGTTCACTGTTTCGATCTGGTCAGGTGAGCACTGAGTTTTCCCCATTCACTGTTTCGATCTGGTCAGGTGAATATGGGGCGTTTCTCTTTTTTCCTTCTGCTCTGCTGTTTCGATCTGGTCAGGCAGACAGTCGTTTCTTTTCTTTACTCTTGTTCACTGTTTCGATCTGGTCAGGTGAGCACTGAGTTTTCCCCATTCACTGTTTCGATCTGGTCAGGTGAATGTGGGGTGTTTCTCTTTTTCCTTTCTGTTCTGCTGTTTCGATCTGGTCAGGCAGACAGTCGTTTCTTTTCTTTACTCTTGTTCACTGTTTCGATCTGGTCAGGTGAGCATTGAGTCTTTCCCCATTCACTGTTTCGATCTGGTCAGGTGAATGTGGGGCGTTTCTCTTTTTCCTTCTGTTCTGCTGTTTCGATCTGGTCAGGCAGACAGTCGTTTACTTTTCTCTACTTTTGTTCACTGTTTCGATCTGGTCAGGTGAGCACTGAGTTTTCCCCATTCACTGTTTCGATCTGGTCAGGTGAATATGGGGCGTTTCTCTTTTTTCCTTCTGCTCTGCTGTTTCGATTTGGTCAAGCAGACAGTTGATCCTTTTCTTACTCTTGCTCGTTGTTTTGAATATGGTTAAACGAGCATTGAGTTTTCTCCATTCACTGTTTCGATATGGTCAGGTGGATGTGAGACCCCTTTTCCTCTCTATTCTGCTGTTGCGATGTGGTCAGGCAGACATATGATTTCCTTATCCAAGGTTGTTCTTCCCTGTTACTTCTCTTTGATTATTACTCTATACAGTTTGCTCCAATTTTCAAATGATAGTTGAATCCCTATCCCTTCCTTCTATTCTGTTATTTCAGTATGAATATGCAGATAGTTGAGTTTATTTCCTTAGCTCTTTCTTACTATTCTGTTTTAGTCAAGTGAGCATTGAGTCTTCTTCGTTCGCTGTTTTGATTTGGTCAGACGAATATTTGATTTCTTTCTCTCTTATGTCCCACCATGCCCGTATGATTGTATGATTGTCGCATTATTGAGTGATTGATTGAGTGTATGTCACTGTATGATTGTTTGATCTTGAAGTGATCATTGCACTTTGGATTGCTCATTGCATAATTGAGTAATTTCTGCATACTTGGGCTTGTGGTATGATCATATGATCATTGTATGATTAGAGGATTGTTGCACTATTATGTGATCATAATAAATATCGGTTGATTATTATGTAAATGTGTGATCATTGCATAATTATATGATTGTTAATGACTATTACACGATCGTTTGTTTATTATTATGTGGTGTGTTATGATCAGATGTGTATCATATATTTATTGCATGGTTGTGTGGTTAGTATGTGATAGCATGATTATAATCTAACTTACTTATGACTATGTGATTAGGTGATTATGACACGAGTGTTTGATGGTTGCTTGATTATATGACATTATGAGAATATATGGTTATTGAGTGATTTGATGATGATTATGTGATTGCTTGATCATATAATATCAAGTGAATGTATAAATATTGCATGAGTCGGTGATTGTGACATGTGTGTATAATGATTCTATGGTTGTATGATTATTGTGTAATTTGATTGATTGAATGATCATCCGTCATTGCACGCTTGCATGATCACTGTGTGATTGTATGTTCATAGCATGGTGGGACACTTATTGCATGATTTGCTTGATTGTATGTTTCTCAATTCTCTATAGTGGATTGTAGGATTGCATTTTCCTAACGAGTTTTCTATTTGATTGTAGGATTGCATTTTCCTAGTGAGTCTTTCTATTCGATCGTAGGATTGCATTTTCCTAGCGAGTCTCTTTGGTCGATCGTAGGATTGCATCTTCTTGGTGAATCTTGTTCATGGTTGTACCTCCTAGAGATAAGGAGGTCAACGCCAACACGTACGGTTCACCTATTGTTCACCGCACTTGTTGGGGTGGAGTTTGTTGACCTCGTTTTTGTCTTGATTAGCCCTCGAGCGCATTTGATTGAGTTGATCGGGTTTCATTGGATTTAATTTAATTTGAATCGGCATTGATTCAAATTTGATTTTATATTTTATTCCATTCTTATTGAATTAATTTTGGTCGAGTCGAGGTGAGTTCGAGTCGACTCGGATCAAACCAAACCCTACTCAATTTGAACTTGATTTCAGCCCCGTGGGTTTAGCTAAGTCCTAATCAAGAATTGATTAAGTGTTCAAGCCGGTTTGAATCCCACCGTTGGATCAAGGAATTTGAGCGGACGGATCCGATCTATCCTCTCTCCCTTGGCGCCCTAATTGAGGCTAAAGCCTCCATCTCACGGGGCTCTCTCTCTCTCGGTTGGGGAGGAGACAAGAGGAGGCGGCAAACAAAAAAAAAGGGGAGCGGCCCTCTCTCACACCCGATCTCGATCTCCCCCGTCTCTCTCCAGTTCGCCGAAGGCCGGAGCCTTAGCAGCCCCCTACCTCCCGCTCCTCTGTCTCCTGGAGATCGGAACTCCCTCCCCACTCTCGTTCTCTCTCTCGTTTAGGACAAGAAGAGCTGAAGTCGCTCCTCTCTCCCTCCGCCCCACTCGCGTGACCCAGTCTAGCTCGACACCTCCAAGGATCGGACTTCGTCGGCCTGCCCCTGTGCTCGCACGACCTAGTTCAGACCGGAGCCTCCCCTTCCTCCCGCTCTCGGCTCCGACTATTGCTCCGACTCCCGATCTTCAGGACTTGCAGGCGAACCGATTGGGAGCTTGTCAGGCTCTCCTCTTTACACGAGCAGCCGAACCCGATGCCCGGATCAACTTCCACTTCCTGTCCGGCTCTTCCAAGTCCACGAATCAAACTCCCTTGAACAGGTATACTTCTCTTGCTTTATTCTCTTCCCCCTCAATTATTCTATTTATCTTATTCTGGTTCAGCATTGTTCTTCCTTTTCTCATGAGGACTAGATAATATCAAACAATAGTTCTTTTGACTCTTCTTCAAAAAGATTAAAATGGCGATAGTGGATTTGTGCCATTCAACTTGTAGAGATCATCAACTCATAGAGATTATCATGACATGAGATTTTTCCTTCTGAGGCTCTCTTAGTTTGATGAGGTCGAGATCCTTGTTGTTCATTAGAAGGGAGATATAGCTCCTCCCATAGATTCCTTTTTGCTCATGTTATGATTAGTCCTCTTCTTACGCTGGATTTTCGGATAGTTAACTGAATTTGTGTCTTCACATTCTGATGAAATAATGAAGTTTTGAAGGTCGCATATCTTTCCAAAGGGCTTAATGATTTTTCTTTGAAGGATTGTCCACCACCTTTATCTACTGGTTTTCACTATTTCTTTGTGATAGGGAAGGTGATGAGATTTCAAAAATCTGGAAAAAGAAACTTGCTTGGGTTATCCTTGTATACTTATGCATATGCCGTTTTACCAAAGTTTCATTATATGAATTATGAGGGTTCTTTTGCATCGCATGCCAAGTGTTTGTTGAAATGCCATTAGAAGTGAATGGTGATGCTTTTCTTCTGTTACTCCCTTTATTGAATATTATTCGTGCAGAATTTCAATGCCAAATATGTATGAGTACATGTATATATATCTGCTCAAACGATTATTTGTCTTTTAGCACCATGATTAGCTTTTGTTCTATGTGAAGGATCATGGAAGCTGTGATATTTCTTTGAAGAAAATATACTCTTGAGGTGTTTGTGTAAATGATTGCTAATAAAAGACACGAATTTTTGAGCAAGGGGTGGCCTCTTGGCAAACCATGTTTGTATGACCAACTTGAGTCTCATCTTGTTAGTTGTTTATATTTTGTTTCGTAAACAAAATTTTTTGACTTGGGGTTTGTTGGAATTTCCCTTTCAAGGTTGATACCTAATGCCTAATTTGGTTATGCTCATTTGGTCGTTGGATGGTGGTGCCTTGGAGATGGTTGACAGGGTTTTATATTTTCCCATTACATACATGTTGTATATTGGAGTTTGAGAACTTATTATTGTGCGTCCCACGTTTGCGAGCAATGATGAAGTTGATGGAGTTTATTTGAAAATAATTGGAGTTAGATTTTTTTAAACTTAAGATTAGGTATGAGGTATCCTATAAATCTCTCTTTCTTAAAATCTCTAGGCTCGTTTTCTTCGGCTTCAAATGGTTACATGTATCTTATCACCTTGAGAGTTTAGTTGATATGAAATTATGAGATTATGATCATTTTAAAGAAATTTGCCTAATGTACCTTTTGTTTTTGTCATTGAGAAGATCATTTTGTTTTTGGGCTTTGGAAACTTAGCTTTATGCATGGTTTTGTTCTTGGTTCGACGTTGGCAATTGTAATATTTTTGTTCTCTTGCAAGACCTCATGAGTATGTTTCTTTGAGGCCTATTGGAAAGGATGGTATCATACGACGCTAAATTGGTTGTTGGTATTTTAGTAAAAGTAATTTGAAGAGCTCTACGTTTAGATCCCAATAATGATTTTGATATAATTTGTTGGGTGCATGTGATGGATTGGGAAGCTTTTGGCCTAAAGCGACACTATGGGTTTATGGGTGAGTTGAAAATTAGCACCCTTAGAGTTATCTTTCTTCAGCTCAATGCTTATAAAAAATGGATGAATACTTCACCATGTGGTGGTTTCTTGACTTGTTGGAAAACATTATGAGTTGCGAATTCGTGGCAAACGTTACATATTTTATACTAGAGTGAGTTTATGAGTTTGAATTAAAACCTTTCTTGAAATCGTTGATGGCATGTGGCCTGAGAGGTAGAAATCTGTTGGAAGATTTGACCTACCCTACGTTAATATGATGAAGTATTACATGTGCATTTTGCTTGGATTAAATCATGTTTTGACTATGGAGAAGTTATGTTTGATGTTGAAGACTCCTCGATTTCTTTACAAGAGATTAAATTGGCATTGAGTTCACCCCTCTTATGGTTATTATTTCTTTGGGGAAATGTGGAGTTCTGAATTTCTATTAAATAAGTTTGTGATTTGGAATGAAAAGCAGAATATTTTCTTTCTGAAATATGTGATATTTCAATTTGACGGATCTATGGAGAATGGAGGGATGAGTTTAGTTTCTTTCAAGAGCATTATTTTCTTTATCTCTTCTGATATTCGATGGTTATAGATCTTGAAGGTAATAATTTCGAGATTATCTTATATCTTGTGTTTGTATTGGAAAGAATGATGTTCTAAATTTTCTCTTTGCATGAATGAAAATGAACAGTTGCTTCACTTGCTTGAAATGCTTCTTCTTAGTCTCGACGGAATGAGATGAGTTGAAAGTGGGTTTGTTTGGATAATTATTGGAAAGATGTTATGATTTGTTTTATGTTGGGGAATCGTGCCTCTTGTATTTTTTTTTCTCGTTGGAAGGCTTTACGTGCTATATTGTGATATGTTTTATGCGGTTTTTCTGGGCTTTACCCCACGCCAAGTACAAGAGCACTCGATTGTTTTGTGTCAGAACGAGTTTTGATGGATTGTTTGCGTAGGTATTATCTGTGTCGTTTGATTTAGAAGT
Organism: Dendrobium nobile; assembly: GCA_022539455.1. Lineage (NCBI taxonomy): Eukaryota > Viridiplantae > Streptophyta > Magnoliopsida > Asparagales > Orchidaceae > Dendrobium > Dendrobium nobile. Next base: position 25,215,331 of record CM039732.1, on the reverse strand, counting down.
TTTTCATAAGTTGTTTTTTTTTTTTGATCAAAAATTTTATAAATGGTTTCACGTGGGAGAGTTCTTTATATCTTTTTGGAACGAAGTGATATTTTATAGGTGAGTTGTTCTTCTTCTCTTCGTGTTTGCTCCTAGAGTCGAGTTTGGATGAATACGGCGGTTGGGAAGAAGGCTTATTTTAGTTTTAGTTTTGGTTTTGGGAGTTCGATTTTCCTTTGTCGTTTCGAGTCTTATTTAGGAAATAATATTTTTGGTTGAGTCGGGTATTTCTCGAGTGTTTTACTTGGAGCGTGGGGACACTGAATGGCATCAAAACACCTTCTCTCCTATCCATATTGCATTGAATAAGAGGGAGTGGTGTTTTAGAGACATGTTTGGTTTCAAAGAATCATGTCCAATAACAAAATGCCCACACTCCTTTATTGTTTTGTCTTCTCATTTCTTCCTCTCTTTTCGGTATTCTGTAGTTTTTGTTCTTCTTGCATTTTTATTACTCTCCTACTTATTGTCTTATTTCACTTGTAGATCACTAAACCTATCAATACATGTATGAATGTCTAGAAGGGTTAGAAAAACATCTCCTTTTGTTTCCTATAACACTAGCGACACCTAAGGACAAAAATTAAGGACTGAGTCTTAGATAACATAGACTTAGGATGCATGCTCCTTATAGGGTAGAGACATTAAAACTCAAACTTAGTGACACGTTCTTTTCTAGGTTTAGCACCTTCTTAATTTGTTAATAATTGACCAACAAATTAACCTTAACCCAACTTAAAATATACTAAAACACTTAACCACTAAAATACAAACTCAAACCAAATCTAACCAATCTCCTAATCAACCTCTAACTAATCTAAATCTTAAAAGGTGTAGATCAAATCAGGAGAGTAAACCTAAAACTAAAATTTGCCAACATAAAAGATCTCTAAAATTAGAGCTTTGATCAAACCCACTCATAATTAACAACGTACTTAGCTTAAGACACCTCTAATATTAAATCAAATGAATCAAAACCTAACCTAAACTAAGTGAATCATAAAGAATCTATTAAGAGATTTCATTGTAACCCAAACTTAATAACTCATCTAAAATTCAATCAAACATTAAGCTAATCTTTTAAAACAAATCAACAAACCTTTTAATACAATTATATCGACTTGGTTTTTAGGATGGACTACTCCGGGCTGCGGGGCTAAGTGTCCTAAGGAGGCCTGGTTCCTCGAGCCTGGTGGCACAACGCCACGAACCAGTTGATAGCAAACTTAATTAATCTAACCCCTTAATTGATAATAAACCACATAATTCATCTTTCTTTCTAATTTACAACCAACAAAATAACTCAATCAGATCCTAAAATAAAATCTCTAAAATCAATCCTAAAATATTAATATTTAAACTTAAATTAAAATTTCTCTTTTGACCTTTAACAAATCAAATGAAAACAATTGTAATTAAACTTTCCTACATAGGACCCATCCGAAACTACACAGCCTACACACACATTAGATCAGTTTGGTTAGAACACGACCTCTAGCTCTAGGTTAGACTAAAGCTTTCTTTTGTTATTCAGTATTTATTACATGTACATTTTCTATTAATGCAATTCTTAAATTTTTCTGTTAGTTATATTTTTGTTATTTATCTGCATTTCTTTTCTGAACGGCATCTACGCTGATATATATATTTCTCTGTTATCTTATTTTGCGAGATACATTGGAGCTTAATGATCAGGAACTGAACGAGACCATCTGCTTATAAGCTTTTAAGTGGCAGCGCCACAATCAGAGATCATTTGCTTGCTTGGAGCTATTAAGTGGCAGCGCCACACACACTCAGGTATAACTTCTGCAACTTGTAATGCAAATTCTTTTAATTACATATCGGAACTGCTACACCACACACACAACTTGTTGATAGGTATTCTAGCATGTTTAGGTAGACAGCCTTAGGTTAGTGCACTGACGAAGCTTTGGCCCTACAGGTCAAAGCTTGACCCCCTTCTGTGAGCCCTAGAGACCATTAGGGTCATTTAGGCCTGTAGAGTAGGCCACCTACTTGTGCCATTGGGCATCGTTGTTTTCCCACACGAAGTGGGCATCGCTAGGATTTTGGCCTTTTTTAGTTTTGGGTACGATACCCTCCCTCTTTTTTTTCTTTCTTTCTGTGAGCCCTAGAGACCATTAGGGTCATTTAGGCCTGTAGAGTAGGCCACCTATTTATGCCATTGGGCATCGTTATTTTCCCACATGAAGTGGGCATGATTGTGATGATTTTCTGTGCGGGTATCTTGCCTGGAGGGTACCCTTAGGGTGTGTTTATTTACTTTTTCTATACTCTGAATGTCATGCATGCATTTGTTTTTACACACTTTACCTCACATTATGCTTCACTTACACACATGCATTACATCAGTAGAGCTAGGGATATTTCGTATCCATTTCATGCATCATACATGACGCTAGGTACATTCTTTTGCATATTGTAGAGTCCCTGATTGAAATCTTTTAAATTACAAATTCTTGATTTTCTAGGATAGAGCCTTCCTATCTTGTATACATATAGGGCGATTGATTGTGTTTAGGATGTTAGCTGGCAGCTCACTCCAGGCAAGCATAAGTCCAGGTTGTACACCCCTCAGTGTGTCTCATCTCATCTGTGTTTTGAGTCTATCATTTCCTTTAGGATAGTACTCTTATCTTTGATCTTCTAAACTCAAAATTTTAATCATATTTTTATCCATTTAAAAAGGTCTAATCATCATTAAAGATAGATAGAAGAGACTATTTGGAATAGAACTTAGGAACTTTATCTGTGCACCAAATCAAGAAGTGAATAATCCAACATCCTTAATCGAGAGTTTTCTTAGATTGAGGTCTAAGATGCAATTAACTACGGGGGCTTGCGCCCGTAGGAAACCGATCCCCACAATCAAATAAACCCTATCCGATGCTGATGTATCGAATGGGGGAAATCTCGTGAACTTTTGGGTTATAGATATTATTATCCATCGAGGTTGGTAGGTGAAAGCCGCTATCCTCCATGGCTAATCGTATCTATAACTCCATCTGCTCTTCCATCGGCCTGCTTGTGCCGAGTGTAAAGGCCTACGACCATTTTTGTCCTACGGGATAGTGTGATCGTACCCTTTGCATTCGAACCACACGAGCAGAATCCTTTCGGAGACCCACAGAGGACATCGTCCAGGCCGATCGGCACTGTAGAAAATATCGGCCTGAGAATAGTCCTGGGAACCGTCCAGGACGATCCTGATGGTCTGATCGTCCTGGGACGATCTGGCGATCGGCCGGGCCGATCTGAAGACTTTAAAGCTGATTTCAAGTCGTTTTGAGGAGAGAGAAAATCATTAAAACGAAAATATCAGCCGAGGAGAGAGAAAGTCGAGAGAAATTTGGGAAAAGTTGATTTTCGGACGACGCGGAGCCGTTTTCGTCCGAGGAGACTGTTCAGGATATTGCTGTACGCAAGGTAAGGCACATTCCGCCTTTCTCAATTTTCAGAACCGTCGTGTTTGGCGGTATTTTCTGTCCGGATTTCGTTTCCGTTAATGATTTTCGTCCGTATCTTTTGATTGGTTCAGTTTTTACCGCGTAACTTTCTGTATATTGTTGGCGTGCCGAGTGTGCACATTTTGGTTATTTTCTGAAGATTTTTGTCCGGGTATTTTTGATTCGACGGTGTTTTTCGTCGATTAGATTTTTCTATGTATTCCAAAATTATCTGTGCAGTAGAATAAATGTTCTGAAATGTGATTATCTATATTCTGTGCGAATTTGGTGAATTTTGATTTTCAGAAAAAATTGTGTAAATTCCGTATACTGCCGTTGTGCTGCCCGATTTTTGTCTGATTTCTGAATTTATCCGGATTTATTCTGAATTGAAATGCTATCTGTATAAGCTATAAAAAGAGATTTATAAGGGGCCTGGATCCTATGAGATTCAGTTAGTGTCTGGGAAATCTGAAATGAGCTCAAATATGAAATCTGATATCTATTCTGTTCCGGATCCGAGGAAATCTGTTTAGGTGCTATAAGCACTATATATATATGTATTCAAGTACGATAAGTACATTTGTTCTGGTGCTATAAGCACATCTGTTCTGGTGCCGTGAGCACAAAGGGAGGCATAAGGGGCCGGAATCCATAGAGATTCCGTCAGTGTCATGGAATTTAGCTATTAATTATATATATCTGAGATCTGATATCTGAGAAATGATTCTAATTCTGATATGATTCTGATTCTGATATGATTCTGATTCGATTCTGATACGATTCTGTTTTGATACGATATGAGCTGAATTTCTGATTTCTGTACGATTCTGACTCTGTTGATTTAATCCGTTCTGATTTATACTCTGATGTGATCTGATCTGTACGATTCTGATTCTGATTTGATATATGTCCATATATGTTTTGATTTGATCTGTTTTGTTGTGAACTGTCCGATTCTGATTTCAGTATGAAGATTCTGATTTCTGTCTGTTGTGTTTGGTTTTGGATTCTGAGAGTTTTGACTGGAGGTTTGTTGCTTTGCTGAGCTGTTGAGCTCACTCTTGTTTTCTGGTGGATTTTCAGGTTCTGGGAAAGGGAAGGAAGTCCAGGACTAGATTTCAGAGTCTGATCAGTATAGGTATTTTGTCCTTTTTGATTTTTGTACAGTCATGGTTATTTCTGTTTATTTTTCTGTCAGCCATGCACTGTATTTGTAAGATGATTGTTTTGAGGAAAAGAAAGAAAAATATAGATGATTTGTTCCGCTGCATTTGATGTTCTATAGTAGCTCTGTGTGTTTGTTTGGTGTATAACATTTTGGAAGATTCAGTTCAGTAACCAATTCCAAAGCTAGATCCTGGTTAGTCTGTTAGGCTGGTCGCAATCCGGCTCAGGCGGGATCCGTCCCCGTCGGGTCGGGTCGTGACAAGCCTTTTGAGTGGTATCAGAGCCTAGTTTTGGAATTTGGTTGGATTGTCAGACAGAGCTATAGGAAGTGATTAGTGAGTTTGTCTGGGGGTAGTTTTGGGTCGTTTGGCTTTTTATTGTGCTGTTTTTGTGTTATTTTTGTGATAGTTTTCTGGATTTTCTGGATTTTTCTGTATGGATCAGCCAGACCCAGACATGACTGACGGGCAGAGTTCCAGTCAGGCAGCACCAGTGGGGAGTACAGCCCCAGTGGCCGGTGCTGACACGCTGTCACAGTTTGCTACGCTTGTTGCTCAGATGATGAGCGAGACTCAGAGCAGAGCTTCCACTGTCAGATCTGAGGACATTGATAGACACCTGCAGTTGTTTTTGAGGTTGAAACCTCCGAGGTTTGAGGGCGCTGTTGAGCCCAGAGCTGCCGAGGAGTGGTTGAGGAGGTTAGAAAAGACTTTTGACGGGATGCAGTGTCCTGCGGACAGGAAGGTCCCGCTAGCAGTGTTTTTGCTGGATGGAGAGGCTGAGCACTGGTGGGAAGGCCAGCAAGCAGCCAGATTTCAGGGCAGACTGAACTCTTTGATCACCTGGGAAGAGTTCACTGAGGTATTTCGAGACTGGTTTGTTCCCCCTTCTGCACGACAGTAGATGCAGGAGACTTTTTTGAGACTTGTTCAGGGGAGCAAGACGGTGATGCAGTATGAGGCTGAGTTTACTGCATTAGCCAGGTACGCCCCGCAGCTGGTTAGCACGTCTGCTGAGAGGTGCTACAGATTTCTGAGAGGACTACGAGATACTTTGAGACAGCCCCTGATACCATTCCGGATCACTGATTTCGCTGAGCTTGTGGAGCGAGCTCGATTGATAGAGAACGATCTGATGGCTACTCAGCAGCGGTGGACTGCGAGTAAGAAGAGGTTTGGAGGCGAGGCATCGGGCAGTGGTTCCTTTGGGAAGAGGAGATTTGTATCTGGACCTGGTTCTGGATCTGGTGATTCTAGGAGGAGTGGAGGGTCGTCTGGTACCACTACCAGTACGACGAGTTCTGGATCTGTTAGTGCGGCACCTGTGTGCCAGAGCTGTGGACGACGACACTTGAGCCAGTGCTATAGAATGGCTGGTCTGTGCTTCCGATGTGGTCAGCCAGGACATCGGATTGCAGAATGTCCACAGATGGGTTTTGATCGACGTTCTGAGTTTCAATCTGAGGGCTCTGTTAGATCTACTGGTTCAGCAGGGAGACCGAGGACTGTTCCTCCTCGCCCTGAGGGATTTTTTGGTAGAGGTGGTGGTACTAGTTCTGCACCACGGAGACCACCTACGGTTCAGAGGGAGTAGAGTAGTTCTGTTGCTTCAGCTCCTGCTCCAGTTCAGCCCCGAGTTTACAGTTTGAGTCAGCAGGAGGCTCGAGATGCTCCAGATGTTGTGACAGGTACGGTTTACATTTCTGATCAGCCCTGTCGTGTTTTGTTTGACTCTGGAGCTAGTCACTCTTTTCTGTCCGAGCACTGTTTTGAGATTTTATATTTGGACTCGCTTTTGTTGTCGATTTCTTTGTCTGTGATTTTACCGGCTGGGAATCCTTTGATTGCTCGGAAGTTTTGTTTGTGCGAGATTGATATTGCTGGCAAGAAGTGGAAATCTAGTTTGATTTTGTTGCCGATTTCATCGTATGACGTGATTTTGGGTATGGATTGGCTGAGTCGGTATGAGGCTCAGATTGACTGTCTGAAGAAGCAAGTGAGCTTGCTTGTGGCTGGGGAGAGAGTTGTATTTCAGGGCTTACGAGGTGTTCTCTCCAGTCTGATTTCTGCATTAGAGGTGAGCAGAATGTGGAAGAAAGGATGCCCAGTGTTTTTGGCTTCGGTGCGGGATCTGAACCTGGAGGTTGGTTCTGTTTCTGAGATCCCAGTGGTACGGGAGTTTGCTGATGTTTTTCCTGAGGAGTTAGTTGGTTTACCTCCGGATAGAGAGGTGGAGTTCTCTATCGATGTTTTTCCGGGTACCGCTCCTATATCAAAAACTCCGTACAGGATGGCACCGAAAGAACTTTCTGAGTTGAAAGTTCAGCTTCAGGAGTTGGTTGACAGAGGTTTTGTCCGTCCTAGTGTTTCGCCCTGGGGAGCACCTGTGTTGTTTGTGAAGAAGAAGGACGGGACACTCCGTATGTGTGTGGATTATAGAGATTTGAATAAGGTCACGATCAAGAACAAGTATCCTTTGCCTCGGATTGATGACTTGTTTGATCAGCTTTCCGGATCTTCTGTGTTTTCGAAGATTGATTTGAGATCCGGATATTATCAGGTGAAGGTGAAGGAAGCTGATGTGGTGAAGACAGCTTTCAGTACTCGGTACGGGCACTATGAGTTCTTGGTTATGCCTTGTGGGGTAACCAACGCGCCTGCTATTTTCATGGATCTGATGAATCGAGTATTCAGGGAGTATTTGGATCAGTTTGTGATCGTTTTTATTGACGATATTTTGGTGTATTCTACTTCTGAGGATGAGCATGCCAGACACTTGAGCATTGTGTTGGAGACTCTGAGGCGGCATCAGCTGTATGCCAAGTTCTCCAAGTGTGAATTCTGGCTGAGGAGCATTTCTTTTCTGGGGCATGTGATTAACGGAGAAGGTATTTCTGTAGATCCCCAGAAGATTCAGGCGGTTGCTGATTGGCCAAGGCCGACTACAGTATTTGAGGTACGTAGTTTCTTGGGCATGGCCGGGTATTACAGGAAATTTGTGAAAGGATTTTCACAGATTTCGACGCCTCTGACGAGACTGACGCAGAAGTCAGTAGCTTTTGTTTGGACACCGGAGTGTGAAGCTAGTTTTCAGAGATTGAAGGATTGTTTGACTTCAGCTCCAGTGTTAGCACTTCCGTCAGGTACGGAAGGTTTTCAGGTGTTCAGTGATGCTTCACTGAAAGGACTGGGATGTGTTCTGATGCAGCATGGTCAGGTAATTGCTTATGCTTCTAGACAATTAAAGCCACATGAGAAGAATTACCCGACGCATGATTTGGAGTTAGCTGCTGTTGTCTTTGGTTTGAAGATTTGGCGTCATTATCTGTATGGCGTTAGTTGTGAGATTTTTACTGATCATAAGAGCTTGAAGTATATTTTCACTCAGAAGGATCTGAATTTGAGGCAGAGAAGGTGGCTTGAGTTAATCAAGGACTATGATCTGACTATTCAGTACCAGTCTGGGAAGGCGAATGTGGTAGCGGATGCTTTGAGCAGGAAGTCTTCTGGATTATCAGGTATTCAGCTTACTTTTGATGATTTCCTGATTCAAGACATGGAGCGATTGCAGTTGGAGGTGATTTCCTCCAATGGTTTGGATTTGGCTCAGATGAGTATTCAGTCTACTTTGGAGACAAGGATTCAAGAAGCCCAGAAGTCAGATTCTGACTATTCGAAGTTGATTGCTCAGATTGGATCTGGTAAGACTCATGAACTTCGAATTTCTGATTCTGGTGCTATTTTCTGCAAGAACATGTTGTGGGTACCTGTGTTTGGGGACTTGAGGCAGGAGATTCTGTATGAATCTCATCATTCAGGCTACACTGTTCATCCAGGCAGTGGTAAGATGTATGCTGATATGAAGCTTTTGTTCTGGTGGCCTGGGATGAAGAAGGATGTGGCGGAGTTTGTGTCGAGATGCGAAGCCTCTCAGTTGGTGAAGGCAGAGCATCAGCGACCAGGTGGACTATTGCAGTCGTTGCCTATCCCTGAGTGGAAGTGGGAGGAGGTGACGATGGACTTTGCTATGGGATTTCCTCGATCACGACAAGGACATGATGCCATCTGGGTAGTCGTGGATCGATTGACGAAGTTAGCCCATTTTCTTCCGATCAGACAGACTGACTCAGTAGAGCGCTTGGCACAGGTTTATGTTAAGGAGATTATCAGATTGCACGGTATGCCTCGCGTGATTGTATCTGATCGAGACAGACGTTTTACTTCCAGACTTTGGAAGGGTATTCAGCAAGGATTGGGTACGAAATTGCATTTCAGTACAGCTTTTCATCCTCAGACCGATGGACAGTCTGAGAGGACCATTCAGGTGCTGGAAGATCTGTTGAGACTTTGTGTTTTGGACTTTGGCGGAAGGTGGGAAGATCATATCCCTTTGATTGAGTTTGCTTATAACAACAGTTTTCAGTCCAGTATTAGCATGGCACCGTACGAGGCTCTGTATGGCAGGAAGTGCCGTACTCCTTTGACTCTGACGGAGGTCGGAGATAGACAGGCTTTGGGTGCCCCTTTTGCTGATGCAATTGTTAAGAAGATCAGTTTGATAAAAGAAAGATTGAAAGCGGCTCAGGATCGACAGCAGAAATATTACAATCAGAAGCACAGGTTTGTTGAGTTTCAAGTTGGGGACTTTGTGTATGTCAAAGTCAGTCCGATGAAGGGTGTGAGCAGATTTGGTCAGGTGAGTAAGCTGAGTCCAAGGTATGTTGGACCGTTTGAGATTTTGGAAAGAATTGGAAAATCTGCTTACCGACTATTGCTTTCTGATTCGATGCCCGACGTGCATAATGTGTTTCACGTATCCACTTTGAGAAAGTGGGTATCTGACTCTGGAAAGAAGGTATCTGCTGATGAGGTTGAGATTCAGGAGAATCTGGCGTATAAGGAAGAGCCAGAGTTGATTTTGGCGTACGACGTCCGAAAACTACGAAGTAAAGAGATTCTGATGGTTAAAGTCCAGTGGAAGCACCGGACTGCACGAGAAGCGACTTGGGAGAAGGAGTCTGATATGAGACGGTCGTACCCGTACTTGTTCTGACTGAGTTTGGATTGGATAATGTCGAGGACGACATTTTTCTGAAGTTGGGGAGATTATAATATCAAGAATCTGCTCCAGGATCGTCCAGGACGATTTGGATCGTCCTGGGACGATTAGTTGAAAATTTGCTCCAGAATGTGCCCAATTTGCTTCAGGTGATTTTCTGTACACATCGTCCAGGCCGATTGAGGACATCGTCCAGGCCGATCGGCACTGTAGAAAATATCGGCCTGAGAATAGTCCTGGGAACCGTCCAGGACGATCCTGATGGTCTGATCGTCCTGGGACGATCTGGCGATCGGCCGGGCCGATCTGAAGACTTTAAAGCTGATTTCAAGTCGTTTTGAGGAGAGAGAAAATCATTAAAACGAAAATATCAGCCGAGGAGAGAGAAAGTCGAGAGAAATTTGGGAAAAGTTGATTTTCGGACGACGCGGAGCCGTTTTCGTCCGAGGAGACTGTTCAGGATATTGCTGTACGCAAGGTAAGGCACATTCTGCCTTTCTCAATTTTCAGAACCGTCGTGTTTGGCGGTATTTTCTGTCCGGATTTCATTTCCGTTAATGATTTTCGTCCGTATCTTTTGATTGGTTCAGTTTTTACCGCGTAACTTTCTGTATATTGTTGGCGTGCCGAGTGTGCACATTTTGGTTATTTTCTGAAGATTTTTGTCCGGGTATTTTTGATTCGACGGTGTTTTTCGTCGATTAGATTTTTCTATGTATTCTGAAATTATCTGTGCAGTAGAATAAATGTTCTGAAATGTGATTATCTATATTCTGTGCGAATTTGGTGAATTTTGATTTTTAGGAAAAATTGTGTAAATTCCGTATACTGCCGTTGTGCTGCCCGATTTTTGTCTGATTTCTGAATTTACCCGGATTTATTCTGAATTGAAATGCTATCTGTATAAGCTATAAAAAGGGAGTTATAAGGGGCCTGGATCCTATGAGATTCAGTTAGTGTCTGGGAAATCTGAAATGAGCTCAAATATGAAATCTGATATCTGTTCTGTTCCGGATCCGAGGAAATCTGTTTAGGTGCTATAAGCACTATATATATGTATTCAGGTACGATAAGTACATTTGTTCTGGTGCTATAAGCACATCTGTTCTGGTGCCGTGAGCACAAAGGGAGGCATAAGGGGCCGGAATCCGTAGAGATTCCGTTAGTGTCAGGGAATTTAGCTATTAATTATATATATATCTGAGATTTAATATCTAAGAAATGATTCTAATTCTGATATGATTCTGATTCTGATATGATTCTGATTCGATTCTGATACGATTCTGTTTTGATACGATATGAGCTGAATTTCTGATTTCTGTACGATTCTGACTCTGTTGATTTAATCCGTTCTGATTTGTACTCTGATGTGATCTGATCTGTACGATTCTGATTCTGATTTGATATATGTCCATATATGTTTTGATTTGATCTGTTTTGTTGTGAACTGTCCGATTCTGATTTCAGTGCGAAGATTCTGATTTCTGTCTGTTGTGTTTGGTTTTGGATTCTGAGAGTTTTGACTGGAGGTTTGTTGCTTTGCTGAGCTGTTGAGCTCACTCTTGTTTTCTGGTGGATTTTCAGGTTCTGGGAAAGGGAAGGAAGTCCAGGACTAGATTTCAGAGTCTGATCAGTATAGGTATTTTGTCCTTTTTGATTTTTGTACAGTCATGGCTATTTCTGTTTATTTTTCTGTCAGCCATGCACTGTATTTGTAAGATTATTGTTTTGAGGAAAAGAAAGAAAAATATAGATGATTTGTTCCGCTGCATTTGATGTTCTATAGTAGCTCTGTGTGTTTGTTTGGTGTATAACATTTTGGAAGATTCAGTTCAGTAACCAATTCCAAAGCTAGATCCTGGTTAGTCTGTTAGGCTGGTCGCAATCCGGCTCGGGCGGGATCCGTCCCCGTCGGGTCGGGTCGTGACACTGATCCCCTCACTCCGATTGTTGAATTACTGCTTAATAGGGACGAGTTAGTTGGGGAGTTCTATACTGCTGGTCATGGCACTAGGATTCATATCGGGCCACCTCAACCTGAGGTAGCTCCGATGACTATTGCTTCTCCTATTTCTTTTATTCCTGATAGTGGCCAAGGTGAGGTGGAAGATGTTAATGATGTCTTGGGTCTAAATAATTGTGGCTAATCATACAGCCAATCTTGATGTGTCGCTAAATTCTAATGTTGGTGATGATGCTGAGATTACTGTGGATTTTGATGGTACCCATGTCTCTTTGGACCATGGGGGTTGTGTTGCTACCATGATTGGGGATGTGACATACTACAATGGTTTGATTGCTGTTGCTAATGAATTTCCTTTAAGGTCCTTGCAACCGACTTTGTCAAATGTTCCTTTCATAAATGTTCCGGCCTCTCTTATTTCTAACGATGATATGAAAGCTCTATTGGGGGTCAATTTGAAGGGTAATTATGTAGACAATAATGACTGGCTTGATGTGTCTATTTCTTTTCTCTATGGGGGTGATGGGGACGAGTTGGAAGGGCCGGAGGATTATTTTCATGCTATGTGTAATTTGAATGTGGGTCGCATCCAAAAAAATGCCCTTGGGGGTCGCAAATGACGTGGGAGGAATCCTAAAAAAGAATATTCTTTCTGCTCTTTTTTTTTTTTTGGCATCCTGTTTTGGGGTGCCCCTTTATGGTTGGGTGTTGTGTGGCGGTTTATTTGGGTTCTCTAAGCCTTTGCATGCTTTCTTGTAGGTCTTGGTTTTGATTTTTTGCTTGGTGTTTGGGTTTCACTCCTCTGTATTATTTTAGTTGGTGGTCTCGGGTAGTGTTCTTTTATGTAAGTAGTTGTCAGGTGGTTAGTTTTGGTTGGTTTCCGATTTTTTGTTTATGCCATTAGATTTTTCTTCATGCAGGTGGCTCCTATCCTTGAAGCCTTTTTTCATGACTTTGGTTTATGCTCTGTCGCGTAGTTGTTGGATGTGCTACTCAGGCTGGCCATTGTTGTTGCGCCGCTCTCTAGTTTTATCTTTTGGATTTTTTCCTGACCTTTAAGTTTTTGGGTATTTCTTTGTAATAGATACGAACTCAAGCTCATTAGGTTTTCCTTCAAATGCTGTATTTTTAACGAACTTTTGCTCTTTTAAGGACTTCTACTTTTTTATCTTTATGTAACGTGTAGGCTCCTTTGTGGGTTTTTACAAAAAAAAAAAATCTAACAAAATAAGGTATTAGAAAAGGTAGTCGATTAGGGCATTTTTATGGGTGTCATGCAAATGTATTCCATCAAGTTCATGGGGCTAGAAAATCTAGTTTTTAGGGCACATAAAAATGTCCTTACCTCTACACCAACAATTACCTATTGGACACCACTATAAGTTATCCCATAGGTTATGTGTCCTAATAGATACCTTTTAGATGCTAAAATGAGAGAGAGACTTTTTTAGGCTCAAGTACTTGTATTATTATTATTATTATTATTACATTTTCACGTTGATAAGATGATTATCACACACAGACACACTCACAATTTAAATTACAATTTAATTTATTCAAGTAAATAAATTATATTTTCATAAAATTTATTTATTTTGTAAAAGAACATGAAATAAAACAAAGGTAAATGGTTGTAGATAAAAGATAAGCTCAAAAAGAATTTTGTTATATATATATATATATATATATATATATATATATATATATATATATATATATATATATATATATATATATATATATATATAATTCTATTTAATGGAATTTTAATTTAAAATTACTTCTAAATTTTAATTACTTTCAACTAAATAATATTATACAACAATTTTCATTATTTATTTTAATATATTTTCTCTATTTAAAATTCAAGGAGTTTTAAAAATTAACACTCAATCAAAAAGGTAGTAAAAATATTATTTTATCTCACTCTTTCTTCGTGTAAAATAACCATTACATTTGAGGTATTTTGAAGGAATTCTGGAGAACGAATCAACATTGTTTTTCAAAGGCCATTTTTTATTGCAAGTTGGATCTTTTGAGGCCCATTTAGTGTTGGACTTACTGGGCTTTATCTCGATGATCCATTTATAACTATCCATAGAGAATCAGAATAGCCCACACCTTATAGGCTTCAGAAGCTACCTCTAAGAAGGGCCGTAAGTCAAAATAATCAATTTGTAAGCCAGTTTGAGCTCTACTCGATAGATAACTCATGAGTCGAGTTCAATGAGCTAACGAGATATGTTTAAGCAAGTTCTAACTTGACTCATTAGCTCGTGAGCCCGCCCGTTTGAAAAATATTATTATAAAATGCACTTAAAATATATTAGCATTCAATATTTAAATACAAATTTGTTAAAAAAAATTTCTCAACTTCTTATATTAAGTTATTCTTTATTATTTTTTCTACTTTTTTTTTTCCTTTTTTTTCATATTATTGCAAAATAAAGCTCGAGCTCAAACTCGATTAATTAATCAAGCTCAAGCTCAAGTCAAAAACTCGACTTGTTTACACCGCTACCTGCAAGTGACTCTCTCTCTCTCTCTCTCTCGCTTTATTTGTGCCAGCTTTTTTAATGCTTTCAAAAGCAGCTTTCTAGTAAAACAATTTCTAATTTAAGAAAAAATTTTATACTAAAAAACTGATTTATAAAGCAGTAAGAAAGTCGCCCCAAATATTCGTATTTAATAATAATCACTCTCTTCAAGTTTTCTAATTTTCTTCTCTGGCTCAAACACCCAGTGATTCTTTATATCTTTCCAGACTTTGTTAATAAGACCTTGAAATTGACTCAAAATACAAATGGAAGAGTCCTGTCAAGCTAACATTAGTCAAATTAATAATGTTCAAAAAGTTTGAATTCAAAATAAAAGTATTCAACAATTCAAAATAACAGCAAGGTCATAACGTTCTTTACACTTCAAAAAAAAAAAAAAAAAAAAAAAAAAATCTATCTGAATATTCTGATAAACTTTGTAATCATAATAAATTTAAAAAATTATTAAATTTATTTTGAGATATGTAAAATACAAATTAGTTGTCAGTTGTAAGTAAAATTTTTCCTTATAGTTTCTAAATAATTTTGAATTCAAGTTGATAACGTTTGGAAATTTTGATTTTATATCCTTCACAATAGAAAAATGTCTCTATAATTATATTGTGAGGAATGGTTCCTCATGTTGACATGAACTTTCAAACATTTGTATAATTCAAACTTTTTTGTTCTAAGCATCTTCTCTACCCCAACCTTAGAGCAAGTTTGATCTCTTTGGCTACTGTTCTTTTCATAATGATCTTCTTATTAAGCATTCAACAAGCTTCTCTATTCTTAGAAAATATTCAATGCTTTCTTTATTTAATTTCTAATGCATTCACTGACCCTTCCAACACCAGCAATCTTTTTAGGTTAAATAGCAAGGAAATGGAGGAGATGGGTTCGACAACTACGATCAAACAAGAAATTTTAATACTAGCTAGGTTAGATCGCTAAGTTCTAGAACTAACTTAAATGATGTTATGTGGTTTGAATTGTAGTTCTAGTCAGGTTCGAAAAAAGTTCTTATTTGATTATTGTTCAAATTTTATTTAAACTTGTTTTTTGAACCAAGGTTTCGATCAAAAGCTCTGGAATTTAGTTTCAAATAAGGTTCGAACTTTCACTATCATATTTGAAACTTATACACATACTTATATTTTGACCATGGATTCCAACTAAATGAATTAGGATTGTACAAGTAATGGTTTAGGAATTAGCATTTTTTTTTTTCAATGTACAAGGATGTAGTAGGATAGGACACTTAAGAGAATGGATAAGAACATTGTTCATACTTAGAGAAATTTCCTATAAATGGAGAAGGAGGCAAAAAAAGAAATCCTCAACTTCTTATTCTATCAATGGACTTATTATCTCTCTGAATTATTTGGCTTATAAGGCAATTCCAAAATCTAGAATATAATAGTATTAAATTCAATGGAGAGAAATTTTTAGAATATTGAATTAAAAGGCATGAAACACTGCAGCACTAGGTCACCAACAATATTTTTATATATTTTTTATTATTTTAAATCTCCAACTACTAGTTTATAAGAGATTTATATAATTAAAGCCAACAAATTACATTAGAGAAAAATTATAATATTTAAATTTAAATTAAGTAGCTTAACATATATTTATAATAAAATTTAATATTTTTTATTATACTTTTATATTAATAAGATGCAGTTTTTTATATATTTATTGCTCTTAAAATATTTTTTAGTTATATTTTTCCTTAAATTAAATATGAAAATATACGGTAGAAGAGTAGTTGAAATAGATTAGTATGATAATATATAGTTTAAATAAATTTATGTTGAAATTAATTTAGATGAGCATAACAATAAGTTTTTTTTTATTATCATAAAATTTATCTTCTTATAATAAATAGTAAAAAAAAATTTAAAACCATAATATCAATTTCAAGATAAAATGAAAAAGCTTGAGAGTATTTTTAAAGTCAAAATTTTGTGTCACCGTAGATAAAAAATCCTAGCTCTGCCACAGGTGGTAAGTAATTATCATATTACTTCTCTCCTCTATTCTGTTAAAAATAAATTATCTCTTTATTTCATAAACTTTCACCGTATAACTTTTGTCATTCTATAGATTTAATCATTATGAATAATATAATATGATTTTATTATATTTTCACTGGTTAGATATGTGTATAAATATTTTGGGATAAAATGAGTACAAAAAAAGACAAACTAAAAATGGGTTGATATATATTATATTATGATTTAACATAATATTGTTAACCTTCCTTTTATTTAAACCCTTGGATCAAGGACTTTGACCTAGTCAAACTAACCAAGCCATGCCCCAAGGCCACCTCCCTTGTACTCAGCGGGTCAAATCAAGTCTGCTAAGCCCAAACCCGGGCCCTGGGTCAACTTGGTTGACCAGGTCAACATATGTTGACCCAAATCACCTTTATTTGATTTAAAATATATTCAATTGCTTCCTTGGCTCAAATCTTACCTCCTTTGCACACAGTGGGTCAGACCCAACCAAATGGGCTTAAACCTATGCCCTAGGTTAAGCTAGTTGATCAGAACAACCTAGATTGACCCAATTAGCCTAATTGGGTTAATTCAAGTTCAATTCAATTTCAAATATACCTTAAATTCTTCAGAATTTAACCTTTAATCTCTAATAATTAAGGCCCCTTAATTGGATTTTAATCTAAAAATTAATTTAACCATGATTAAAAATCACCTTTTTGATTAAATTAAATAATTAAAAAATATTAAAATTTTTTTTTTTTTTTAAAACACTTAGAAACATCTTCTTAGGTCATTTCTAACCTTTGGGGGTGATTCCAAGAGGTTTAGAGCTGATTTGGATTAAAACCCCTAAAATATCCCTTATTAAACAATTTTAATAATTCATTAATTGCCCAAAATTTTTAAAATTCATAACTTTTCTTAGAAAACTCTAAATCCAATATACTTATAGTTTAACTACTCCCCCTAAGGCCTAATATTTAATTAAAATACTAGAACCCCCAAACCTAACCTATTTCTAATAATGACCTTTTAGACCCCCTTAACTTAGTGTATAGGAGGACCCCAGATCTTCTAAAATTTAGTAATGCAATTTAAACTTCAAAGATCACTATCTTAAGCATTAAAATGGATCAACAAACTAAATTAACAAAAATAGACCCTAATCCATTAATATTTAAATTTCAATTAAAAGTTTCCTTTTTAGACCTTCAATAAACCTGAACTCGAGACAACTTGAACTAACTACCTAACATAGGACTTATCTGAAGCTAAACAAGCCTACTACGCACACATAAATTTGCTAGGGCACCACTTTTAGCTCTAGGATTAGGGCCATTATTTTATTTTTTTCTGCTTCTGTGATGTGATGTGATTGTGTATGGTACGAATGGTGATTGGCTTAATTGCTCTGGTTTGTCATGATGATGGTTTATTTCATTGCTAAGTTTTTTATAATATGCTTATGATGTGATTTGTGTGATATACCCACATGGGCTAGGAGCACTTTTGCTACTATTCTAATCTTATACATTTGGCCATGCTCATATAATGCTAAAATAAAGAGTGTAATAATAATAAAGCTTTAAAACTAATGCTAATTTCTACAGATGTTCCAAAGACTGCTTAGCCTCCTTTAAAAAAATTAAAAGAGCATCAGCCCTACTCCCAAAAACTAATATACCTACCCATCTTTCATTAAGACTAGACCAGATGGATTTTATTCTCTTAGGTGATTAGCTGGTGGCTTTCCTTTTCAGGTAAGATATAAGCCCATAATGCATTAGTTAGGACACGAGTGTTAGTGTTGGGTGTGAAACACTAAATTCACCTTAGATTTATGATTTAAAGCTACTACACTGGGTGTCTTGTAGTATACCTCATCGGTGGGTAAGTTCCCTTTTCTTCAGAGACTATAAATCATGTCTATCTGTGCCATATAGATGATGCCACTTCCCTCCCTTCCCTCTGTATGCTTCAAGTGCATGATTTCTTTTCTCAACTTTCTTCTTAGTGCCTTAATCCCTCTGGCTGTTGATCTAAGCCGTGTGTGTTGATTAAGCAACTTAAACCTTTTCTTTAATTCATTTGAGTAGGATTTCATAGTCTCCCTTTTTGTGTCAATCCCCCTTTTTGGGAAGAATAATATTGGATCATTAATTGAGAGTATTCTTGAGCTCTGGCCTGAAATATAATTAACCACGAGGGCTTGCGCCTGTGGGAAATAAAATTCTACAACAAATAAACCCCACTCAAACTGATGTATCGTATGGGAAAAACACTGTGACATTGATCAGGTTGCGCATATTATCACCCATTATGGTATGCTGGAGAGAGTCGCTATCCTCGATCGTTAATCATATATACGATCTAATCTGCCCTTCCATTGACCCGCTTGCAAAGAGTGCAGAGGCCTACGATCATTTATATCCCTCGGGATGGTACGATCGTATACCCTCACACTCTGTAGCGGCGGTGTCCTTTAAAAAATCCACAAATATGACTCTAAGATAATATGTATTGAAATGATTGATATGATTGAGTTATACAATAATGTAATATGATTACTAGTCTAAATTTGATATGATGTATAAATATGATATATTGATATATGATATAATGATCTCATGTTATATCCTCAAGATCCCCTTATCCACTGACATGAGTTAGTGATGACAGTCATAAAAGTTAGAGATTGATTGAGAGTTATAAGGAGTCGTGGAGATTGTCATGTTTTTAAGGAGAGTAATAAGGAGTTCGTTGATTGAGAGTCATAGGAGCGATTGGCTTGGAGTCATAAGTGTAAGAGCAAGATCAAGATATCATCTTCTAAATATTTGAATATTGTACTGACACTGATTATTATCATTGATTACTCATTATTTTAACTGATGTTATAGCTTAGAATATACTAATACTGATTATTATTATTGATTAGTGATTATTATTATTGTTACTGTGACTAACATTAAGAATATTGATACTAACATTCTTACTAATATTATAACTAATATTGATACTATTTGCTGATATCGTGTTTGATAATGTATAGACTAAGATATAATGTATTATAAATTGATTAAATTATACATACCATCTGTATAGATGTTGATGCATAAATTTCTTTACACGATTTGCATCTTATTATTTCTCTTCTTATTATATTAATTTTAGTTGTAAAATTTTAATTAATTGTTGGGTTACTCGCTCATTACATAATTTTATATGATTTTAGGTAAAGATAAGGAGCCCGTGGATTAAAGTTTAACTAGAATGATATTTTAGTTTACTTTTGATTCTTCTTATTTATGTATATTCTTTTATAGCCTATAAAGCCTATTATATGTATTTATTATTTTGGACTCTACTGTCAGAATGTAAATATTGACTGGACTCTACCATTAGAATGTAAATATTAACTACTATAGTAATGTGAATTATATTTTTCACTATTTATTGATTTTCTATAATGCAATTAATTAGCTCTGGATGTCAAAATAATCTGGGTGCTTATCGATATGATTTTTAAAAGAAAGATAAAAGAAATAAAATAAATTGAACATATACTAAAGAAGAAAAAGAAAATAAACTCTTTCGCTATAGATCCCAAGGAGTGACACACATCTTCCAAGTATTCACAACCATCTTATGTTAGAAAATTTTAAAGAAAATAAACATTATGTGTTGGGGATGTGAAAGTAAACCTCACAACATAATAAAAAAGAAAATATAATACAACAAAAAGTAAATGACACCAGGATTTAATGTGAAAAAATTTAAAATTGAGAAAACACCACAGAGCCACACCACACTAAGAAATTCACATTAACAATTAGGAGAAATAAGTGCATATCTCGCTTCTCTCTCACTCTCTCCTTCCTTCTCTTCTCACATACATTGTTTCTCACACATGACATGAAAGAGAAAAGCCTATATATACCACCAAGCGATGTCACCCTTGAGAAAAAAAAAGTAAGAAAACTGTTTAGTCCGCCTCGAAGGGTTGCAACGCCAGTTTGGAGCGTTGCAGTGCCAGTTTAGAGCACTACGACACTATAACATCTATTATTTGGTATGTCTAGTAGAACTGTGATGTTGAATATACTGTGTTGTGGTGCTTTGCTCTATGTTGATTTTATAGAAAAATGTCCAGTGAATAATGCAGCGCAGGTCACTAGGGTACACATCATCTGGGCGTTGTATTAAAAAAAATTAAGTGTAAAGCACCCGAACCCAAACAGAGGGAGAACCCCCGCAGCCCTCCAACGAGCACAACAAACTAATCAATACAATCTTATTTTGCATTGACTAACATTATGTCAAAATGGTTAGATTATAATTTGCATAGACTAATATTTCTATTACTTGTAATTCCATAACTTAAAACTTTGAAAAAAATCCCAAAAAAACTCCATATCAATACTTTGAACATCCCTCCATCATCTCCAACTAGTTTCAAGTCAATTTGCTTCTCCATTTGTAAACCCTAATTATCCTAATTTAAGCCCACAATATCTCAGCCATAATAATAAAAAAAATAAAAAAAAAAAATCTCAGCCATAATAATAATAAAAAAAATCTCAGCCATAATGGGTTATCATTCTAGGATTCTTAAGGGATATTAGAAGTCTAATACATAAAGCACAAGCCTTGGGATAATTTATTTCAAGACTATATTAATAAGCCTCAAGACATATAAGACAAATAAGAGGAGCCAACTTAGAAGAGATATTAAACTTACAATACCTAAAGTTCCTAAAACATAGTCCTTCAATTTATTGAAATGGACTTTGTGATTCCATGTTGAACCATCTTGATCAGCCTCCAATATATTTCTTTTAAATAGTATCATGGGAAGAATTTTAATAAATTAATATTTACCAATAATTATTGATGTCTTTGATGTGATGTTTATTTTTTCATTTAACCAATTACAATATCATTATGATGTTCAAGAAACACCTATCCAATAAGACTTAACAACTATGCCCATTTAAAAATTTAATTAAAGTTACACTTATAATTCAATATATGATGAGAATAATGTGATGTATACAAGAAATTAAAAATTTTAAAACAATCATAACTTTAAATGAAAATATTGCTAATTAATCACCATTCAAATGTCATCCACTTAAAAAATAATAATAATTTTGAACTTAAATTAAATAAAAAAAATATTCTAAACAAATTAAGGATTCATTTAGAAATTTTTTTTGTCACTATTTTTTTGTTACTTTTAAAAAAATTTGTATTGTAAAATTGTTGTAGAAAGTAGTAAGTGTTCTAAAAGAAGATCAAGTCTTCACTTGGTACAGTTTTCTTACTGCTTCTTAAAGTAAATTTTTAATATAAAAATTAAAACTTTTGTACTAGAAAGCTGTTTTAAGAAGTGTTGTGTCCTATAATATTCACAGCGGTAGAGAAATATAAAATTTAGCGTTTTAGCGTTGTACGAATATCCAACACACAATCAGATAAAAAGTGAGGGTGTAGCATTCTTAAGAGAAACTAAGATTTTTATGTGAAAAATCTTAAAAAGGGAAAAAATCACATAAGCCCATAATGCATTAGTTAGGACACGAGTGTTAGTGTTGGGTGTGAAACACTAAATCCACCTTAGATTTATGATTTAAAGCTACTACACTGGGTGTCTTGTAGTATACCTCATCGGTGGGTAAGTTCCCTTTTCTTCAGAGACTATAAATCATGTCTATCTGTGCCATATAGATGATGCCACTTCCCTCCCTTCCCTCTGTATGCTTCAAGTGCATGATTTCTTTTCTCAACTTTCTTCTTAGTGCCTTAATCCCTCTGGCTGTTGATCTAAGCCGTGTGTGTTGATTAAGCAACTTAAACCTTTTCTTTAATTCATTTGAGTAGGATTTCATAGTCTCCCTTTTTGTGTCAATCCCCCTTTTTGGGAAGAATAATATTGGATCATTAATTGAGAGTATTCTTGAGCTCTGGCCTGAAATATAATTAACCACGAGGGCTTGCGCCTGTGGGAAATAAAATTCTACAACAAATAAACCCCACTCAAACTGATGTATCGTATGGGAAAAACACTGTGACATTGATCAGGTTGCGCATATTATCACCCATTATGGTATGCTGGAGAGAGTCGCTATCCTCGATGGTTAATCATATATACGATCTAATCTGCCCTTCCATTGACCCGCTTGCAAAGAGTGCAGAGGCCTACGATCATTTATATCCCTCGGGATGGTACGATCGTATACCCTCACACTCTGTAGCGGCGGTGTCCTTTCAAAAATCCACAAATATGACTGTAAGATAATATGTATTGAAATGATTGAGTTATACAATAATGTAATATGATTACTAGTCTAAATTTGATATGATGTATAAATATGATATATTGATATATGATATAATGATCTCATGTTATATCCTCAAGATCCCCTTATCCACTGACATGAGTTAGTGATGACAGTCATAAAAGTTAGAGATTGATTGAGAGTTATAAGGAGTCGTGGAGATTGTCATGTTTTTAAGGAGAGTAATAAGGAGTTCGTTGATTGAGAGTCATAGGAGCGATTGGCTTGGAGTCATAAGTGTAAGAGCAAGATCAAGATATCATCTTCTAAATATTTGAATATTGTACTGACACTGATTATTATTATTGATTACTCATTATTTTAACTGATGTTATAGCTTAGAATATACTAATACTGATTATTATTATTGATTAGTGATTATTATTATTGTTACTGTGACTAACATTAAGAATATTGATACTAACATTCTTACTAATATTATAACTAATATTGATACTATTTGCTGATATCGTGTTTGATAATGTATAGACTAAGATATAATGTATTATAAATTGATTAAATTATACATACCATCTGTATAGATGTTGATGCATAAATTTCTTTATACGATTTGCATCTTATTATTTCTCTTCTTATTATATTAATTTTAGTTGTAAAATTTTAATTAATTGTTGGGTTACTCGCTCATTACATAATTTTATATGATTTTAGGTAAAGATAAGGAGCCCGTGGATTAAAGTTTAACTAGAATGATATTTTAGTTTACTTTTGATTCTTCTTATTTATGTATATTCTTTTATAGCCTATAAAGCCTATTATATGTATTTATTATTTTGGACTCTACTGTCAGAATGTAAATATTGACTGGACTCTACCATTAGAATGTAAATATTAACTACAATAGTAATGTGAATTATATTTTTCACTATTTATTGATTTTCTATAATGCAATTAATTAGCTCTGGATGTCAAAATAATCTGGGTGCTTATCGATATGATTTTTAAAAGAAAGATAAAAGAAATAAAATAAATTGAACATATACTAAAGAAGAAAAAGAAAATAAACTCTTTCACTATAGATCCCAAGGAGTGACACACATCTTCCAAGTATTCACAACCATCTTATGTTAGAAAATTTTAAAGAAAATAAACATTATGTGTTGGGGATGTGAAAGTAAACCTCACAACATAATAAAAAAGAAAATATAATACAACAAAAAGTAAATGACACCAGGATTTAATGTGAAAAAATTCAAAATTGAGAAAACACCACAGAGCCACACCACACTAAGAAATTCACATTAACAATTAGGAGAAATAAGTGCATATCTCGCTTCTCTCTCACTCTCTCCTTCCTTCTCTTCTCACATACATTGTTTCTCACACATGACATGAAAGAGAAAAGCCTATATATACCACTAAGCGATGTCACCCTTGAGAAAAAAAAAGTAAGAAAACTGTTTAGTCCGCCTCGAAGGGTTGCAACGCCAGTTTGGAGCGTTGCAGTGCCAGTTTAGAGCACTACGACACTATAACATCTATTATTTGGTATGTCTAGTAGAACTGTGATGTTGAATATACTGTGTTGTGGTGCTTTGCTCTATGTTGATTTTATAGAAAAATGTCCAGTGAATAATGCAGAGCAGGGCACTAGGGTACACATCATCTGGGCATTGTATTAAAAAAAATTAAGTGTAAAGCACCCGAACCCAAACAGAGGGAGAACCCCCGCAGCCCTCCAACGAGCACAACAAACTAATCAATACAATCTTATTTTGCATTGACTAACATTATGTCAAAATGGTTAGATTATAATTTGCATAGACTAATATTTCTATTACTTGTAATTCCATAACTTAAAACTTTGAAAAAAAATCCCAAAAAAACTCCATATCAATACTTTGAACATCCTTCCATCATCTACAACTAGTTTCAAGTCAATTTGCTTCTCCATTTCTAAACCCTAATTATCCTAATTTAAGCCCACAATATCTCAGCCATAATAATAAAAAAAATAAAAAAAAATCTCAGCCATAATAATAATAATAAAAATCTCAGCCATAATGGGTTATCATCCTAGGATTCTTAAGGGATATTAGAAGTCTAATACATAAAGCACAAGCCTTGGGATAATTTATTTCAAGACTATATTAATAAGCCTCAAGACATATAAGACAAATAAGAGGAGCCAACTTAGAAGAGATACTAAACTTATAATACCTAAAGTTCCTAAAACATAGTCCTTCAATTTATTGAAATGGACTTTGTGATTCCATGTTGAACCATCTTGATCAGCCTCCAATATATTTCTTTTAAATAGTATTGTGGGAAGAATTTTAATAAATTAATATTTACCAATAATTATTGATGTCTTTGATGTGATGTTTATTTTTTCATTTAACCAATTACAACATCATTATGATGTTCAAGAAACACCTATCCAATAAGACTTAACAACTATGCCCATTTAAAAGTTTAATTAAAGTTACACTTATAATTCAATATATGATGAGAATAATGTGATGTATACAAGAAATTAAAAATTTTAAAACAATCATAACTTTAAATGAAAATATTGCTAATTAATCACCATTCAAATGTCATCCACTTAAAAAATAATAATAATTTTGAACTTAAATTAAATAAAAAATATATTCTAAACAAATTAAGGATTCATTTAGAAATTTTTTTTGTCACTATTTTTTTGTTACTTTTAAAAAAATTTGTATTGTAAAATTGTTGTAGAAAGTAGTAAGTGTTCTAAAAGAAGATCAAGTCTTCACTTGGTACAGTTTTCTTAATGCTTCTTAAAGTAAATTTTTAATATAAAAATTAAAACTTTTGTACTAGAAAGCTATTTTAAGAAGTGTTGTGTCCTATAATATTCACAGCGGTAGAGAAATATAAAATTTAGCGTTTTAGCGTTGTACGAATATCCAACACACAATCAGATAAAAAGTGAGGGTGTAGCATTCTTAAGAGAAACTAAGATTTTTATGTGAAAAATCTTAAAAAGGGAAAAAATCACAGGGCCTAACCCAATTTGAATGAATCCATTATTATTTGCAGTAGATTACAAATGAGGTCCTTCCTTTGGAGAAGGCCTTAACTTGATGTAACAAATATATATCATATGAAGTCTATTACAAGGTGAAAATAGGACAAATCACTTTTCACATGTTCGTTTGGTCGAAAAGATCATAGTCGGCAAACGACGAAAGTCATAAAGATCGTTATCTGGTAACAGAGGTCGAAAAGACCATTGTCTGAAGGTGATGGAAGTCCAACATCAATTGGTGGCCTTGCAAAAGTCTGGCGTTAGTTGGTGGTCGGGCATAAAAATTGACATTAATTGGCAGTGGGGTAGAAGTCCAACATCAGTTGGTATCCGGGTAGAAGTCTAACGTTAGTTGGTGGTCGGGTAAAAGTCTGGCAACAGGTAGAAGTTCAACATCTGGTAGAAATCCGATGACGGGTGAAAGCCAGCATTGTGTAGAAGTTCGGTGACAAGCATAAGTTTGACAACATGCGGAAATCCTATGTATGGTAGAAATATGACGATGGTCAACGGACGGGCATAACTCCAGCATAAGTTGGTTGTCGGTAAGAAGTCCAGCATTGGTCAGCTGTCGGGTAGAACTCTAACGTTGGTAGGCTGCCAGGTGGAAGTCCGACAATGATCGAGAAAGAGTCTGGTGGCAAGAGAGCTCTCTTCCATCTCTTTATTTTCTTCATTCTCTTCTTGTTTGGGTGTCCCCCCCCCCCCCCCCCCCCCCCCCCCCCCCCCCCCCCCCCCCCCCTTTGAGGAATGATGAGTCTATTTATAGTTTTTTTAGAGTGGCGTGGTCAGTAAATAGGAGGAAGATCATGGGTAAATTAGGAGTGGTTTGAATGGACAGCATATGTTGATTTCCTTGATTGTAGACTGTTTCTTAGGCATTTGAACGTCTTAATTATATTAGAATTTGGTGATCTTGGGCTCGTTGGTTTAGTCTCGTCGAGCTGCTCGATTCAACTATAAGCATGTCACATTGGAAAATCGTTTGGTAATCTAAATTATGGTTTGAACCTTCCAAATGTGCTCTAGGTCCTTGATTTGGACTCATTTGGGCTCAGATTAAGTCCAATTTGGTGTCGTTGGCTTCATAATTCTGAGACGATCAGTTTGACTGTAAGTTTGCTAAAATCAGAGTTCAGATGATTTCTGATTTAATTTT
This sequence comes from Dendrobium nobile, assembly GCA_022539455.1. Taxonomy (NCBI): domain Eukaryota; kingdom Viridiplantae; phylum Streptophyta; class Magnoliopsida; order Asparagales; family Orchidaceae; genus Dendrobium; species Dendrobium nobile. The sequence goes on along the minus strand of CM039732.1, from coordinate 25,188,566 downwards.
TGAAATTTCCAACTTGATTTTTGCCTCGAGATTCGTGCTTGATCATGATAATTTTTTTGTGATATATCCAGAAGCAATAAGCAAGCAGTCTGGGAGAACTTTCTTACTGTTTTTTAAAGAAATTTTTTCATTTAAAAATGTTTCAAACTAAAAGTTTTTAAATAAAAAACTATTTTAAAATATAATAAAAAAAACTATTTCTAAACACTAGACTTCTTTTAAGATAATTTTTTTACTATTTTTTATAGTAATTTTATAGCACAATTTTTTTGGAGATACTAAAAAATAGGGGTTAAAAGATCTCCTAAATATAACCTAAGAAATATATAAAAATTAGTCTAAAACTTCCAAAAAAAAAATTGCAATTTTTTTAAAGAAAAAAAATTGAAGATGTTCGAGAGCACAAAATAAAAAAATAAATATAGTTTTAAATCAGTTTTTAGTAATTTTTTTATACAAAAAAATTATTTTAGGGACTCTTAAAAGAGCATTGGGTCAATACATCTTAAATGTGGGCCATAATTGATATGTGGGGCCCAATATCTTCGCTGCTAAGAGAAAGAAAACTGTTGCCTTCTATTCTCACCAAAATAAATGTGTGGGCCCAATCTGTATTAGAATTTTCAATATTACAGTCCTTCGCAGTGCGCGTTCACTGCATTCCCGAGAAAAAGTGTGGACATTCCAAATTTTATTTATTTATGGAAAATATTCCAAATTTATTCAATTCCTTTTTTTCATTTGGATGCAGACTGACTAGTTATATTTGACCAAAAATAATTAGAGCAACAGGGCCTTCATAATCACTATATATTATTCTATTTACATATTTAATATCCAAAATTTTAATATTACATATATACCACCCATAATTCACTTTCATATCAAATATATGCGATAGGATTGAAATATATGAGCGTTGGGAATGAAATATGGTGGCATATTTGATATTAAAATAATATAACGTGGTATATATATAATATTATAATTTTAGGTGTTAGATATGTAAATAGAATAGTATAAAGTGGTATGTTTGTAAATCCTACTAAACAAATTCAGGTGGTAGCCCGGCTTTAGCTAATTTTGACTTAACTTGATAGCTGGCGAAAAATATTGATATAAAATACACTTAAAATATATTCAAATTTAATGATTTTATTATATAGTTATTAAAAATGTTTAAAAATTATGTATCTTTTTCTTATTGTAAGTGATGTTTTATTATATCTTTTTTAATTTCTCATTCTATTTATCATACTAGTATAATAATTATTTGAAAAAGAATAATTTTCTCTCATTCGTGATAATGACTAAAATGTATAATTTTACATATGAAATACAAAAAAAAATTATGAAAATTTGCGCAACTGCAATTATTGAAGACATGTGAAATAGTATAAATGCTTATATTTCTAAGAAAAAATAAAATTTCACCCTGAGCCCTTCCTGGTTCCACCCCTACAATTTATATAACATGGTAGCCCAATGGCATTAATCGCAATTTTAAAAAGAATGGTGGATTATTATAAAAATGTAGAAAGTATTTTTCTTTAGAATGATAATCACCATTCATTAAATTAATTTTATCATTAAAATCGCTTCAAATATTATACCTTTTTTTATGAAAATTGTGAACACATTAGCTATTTAATATAAATTTAATACTTAATATTATATTAAAAAATTATGCACATTTAAATTCTTAACATAAGATTGGGTGTGTAAAGTTTTATGGAATATTTATAGAAGAGATCATTGTTAAAAGTTTGAGTTATATAAGTCTATAGTTTTCTCTAAAATGTGTTTAAATATTAACTTTAGTGACATTCTTTTTTAGCATGCGACTAAAATCCTTTTAGTCATATTTTTGATATTTTATTTAAAGGTTTCTTATAAATTATGATCATTGATGAGAGTTGATATGTGATGAGAATATTCACTTAATTGAGTATGAATCTCGATGCATAATGAAAATAAAAATCTTTGATATTAAATTCATGGTCATCTAGATTTTGATTTCAACTATTTATAGTCAAATTAAACGTCTCAATCAAACAAGCCCAATGATATCAAACATGGGGTGTCAAATTCGGATCGAACTCGGAACTAACACAAGTTCAAACGGGTTGACTTGAACATAACCAATTTTTGCAAATGGGTCGAAAATACGAACATGGCTTGTCGGGTTACTGGGTTGACCCGACCCGACACCATTTTATAAACCCGGGATGACAAGTCCGCGAAGGAGGCGTTGGATGTAGGATGGTGAGGTGGACATGACAACCACAACAATGATGTCACTTGTCAATGACTCAACGACGGGCATGCAAACTAACGCAAGTAGATGCAACGGGCTGCAGGTGGGCAGTTGCGATGGGCCGCATGCAAGCAGACGCTGCGGGTGGACAGATGCAGGCCAGCAAGGTCAGATGCAGGCATGTAACCCGGACAGACGACACAGGCACACACGGGCATGCACTATCATATGCTGGCATATTCGTTTTTGAGTCAATCCCGGGTTTTCGGGTCAACTCGAACCAACCCGGTTTTTGAAATGGGTCGGTTTGTTGAACCCGACCCGTTTCACAAACAGGTTGACCATAACCTGGAATTTTTGAGTTGGGTTCGAGTCGGGTTTTCAGATCATATCAAATATTGAGTACCCCTAATATCAAAGGTGGTTCGACTCAAGAGCAAATAAGCTTAAATTAAATGCTTGAATCATAGTTGAAAACTTCAAAATATTAATTAAAAATTCAAATGATCGCTAAATCTGGAATGCTTACAGTCAAATCAAGCATATTGAGGAGATGAATCAACTAGCCCAAGATTATTAAATTTTAACATCATTATGTCACCCAAACATTCAAAAAACATCTTATGATCAAGTTTGCACTTTAACACAATCCCACAAAGCCATTTTGCACCACAATTACTTTTAGCTAATTTCTTTCTTCCATGCAACCTCAAGCCAAATTAGCTTTGATTTACTTAGTTTTTTTTTTTTTCTCTCTTTTGTGAATCAGCTTTTGCAGGGTCCTATTCACATATAAATTAGGAATTTAAACAGCTTTATTCTTCTTTTCTTTCTTTTTGTTCCTATCTTCTTTTGTCTATGATCAAGTAAGCAGGCCATACGTTGAGGTTCTCTGTCTTGTTCTCTTACTTTCATATTCCTAAGCTCTCTTAACTTCACTTCTCTTCATGGTTCTGATTTTCTTTATCATAAATCTAATATAAATTATAAAAAAAAAAAAGATTATTTAGTCATAAATACAAAACATCAAAATTGTATATTATAATAGCAATAATAATAATAATAATAATAATAATAATAAATTTCATTTTGTAAGGAAAAATTAAAAAAAAAAATCTCAAAATAGTCACTTGGCTATTTATGTGCGACTAATTTAATCTCAAAGTATCACATTATTACTTTTGCATTTAAGACTGCAACCACATTTTTTATTTGACAGCTACTTTTTCGTTGTTTTCAGTAATTTTTTATGTTATGAAGCAGTTTTCTACAACAACTGTTAAAAAAAATTATTTTCTCTATAACACTTTTACAGCCACCTTTATAAAAAGATACAGTTGTCTCAAACAAATCCTTAGGCTTCGTTTGGGACGGCTTTCTTACTGTTTCATAAAACAGTTTTTTATACTAAAAATGTGTTTTAAGAACCATAAAGAAAGTCGTCCCAAACGAAACCTTAGTCTCAAGAGGGTCGTTTTTTTTCATTTACGAATAATCGGTGACTAATTTAAAATTTACTTCTAATTTTCGACATAAAAATTTATCAAGACCTTCAAACCATATATATATTTTTAAGAACTCTGATATAATATTATTTACCTTAAAAGCCAATGCCTAATTTAGAGAACACTCAAGTAGAAAATGGGGACACTAACCTTCTAATTTAGTGATACCTGTGATGATAGATCAAGCCCTCACATTAAGTGTAAGGCACCAACAATGGAATGCTTGCAGTCATAACATGTGATGTTAACGTGTTCCCTTACCATCTTGAAGCCTAGGAAAATCATGCAAAGCTCTATGGGGTTTTGACCATGACATGATGATGCATGCCATCGGTGTATTCAGCCTTTGAACATCAAATGATAACAGCATATCAAAAGCATATATATGGGCAGTGAGTGGTTACATAGCTATGATGATGATCATGATGATATTGTGTTGGTATTCATCATCATGCTTTGTTCATGTTACCTATAAGATTAATTAATTTGTTTAGTTAAGTTACTTGGTTCAAGCTTAAAACTTTGTCTTGTTAAGGAGATTGCTCAAGCTTAATGAGTGAGTTTAAATTGTAGATGATCATTTTGATTACATACACCAATGTTATTTTCAAGTGAGAGAGAGTGTGTGTGTTTTCTAGTGAGAGAAAGTCCTTTTCGAGCAGCTTACGGTCATTTTTAGCCACCACCTAAATTTGGAAAGTTGCTCGGATTGAGGTAGGTTGCATTTTGTGTATCACAATTTTCAATAATTCGGTATTTCGGATTTTTTATTCGAATTTATAATTTTGTTTTATAAAAATATAATTTTATTGGATTCTAGTAACGTTTATCTGTGTAACTTCTGATATGTTATCAGTACGATTGTTCTGGTCATTTTGAGTATTTATTTAAAATTTTTTCAGCAAGGTAATTTTGAAAAATAGCGATTTTTATCAATTTAAAAATTTATTTTAAAATCTAAAAAAGTGTGCTTTAGATCAGTTAAAGCTTTAGAACGTTATTATACACAATCTTTAGTAATGTGATGAAGTTGTGAAAAATTAGTTTTGAAAAATTATAAAATACTGGGTGAAAAATTACTTAACAACCGTAAGAGTATTTTTGTAAAATTAAACAATAATATTATGATTACTTCAGTAGAATGCAATTTATATTCAATATTTGTGATTAAAATATTTCAATTTACAGAGAGAATGGATTCTGTTGGTGGTGAGAAGAGATTTTGTTTTCTGTTATGTGATAAAAACTCTAAAGCCCGATGGCTATTCTGATATTCGCTAAGAAGGGATTCTATCGGCGAAGAGAAGAGATTCTTGTAACAAATTGAAAATAAAAAGTATTTTAAAATGAAATATTTGAATTTTTATCAAAATTGGAGCGTTTGCAGCACCGAGCTTGTAAACGCCAAGGCACTAGCCTTTGAGCGCAACGGCGCCAGAAAATACCGTTGCGGTATTGAAGCCTCAATTTCTATAATAATTCTAGATTCAACATGTGACGTTATGACATTAGGCCACTAATAATGTTTTTATATATTTTTTGTTATAAATATCCCTTCCACCCTCACCCCTCCAGTTTTTTTGTGTGGCTTGGCCGAGAAGGAAAAAGGAAGAGAGGAAGAGAAGAGGGGAGGAAGAGGAGATAACATAAGAGAGAAGAAGCTCTATAGGGCCTTTCTATCTATCGCTTCTATTATAAAAAGTGTATAATCATTGTAACTATTCTCTTATCTCTATCTTTAATGGATTTACTTTTTATGAATTTTATCTCTCTTAAATCATTGTGTTACTTTTAATATGTTATATATTTAAGCATTCTGAGTAATTTGATATGATTTTAATTATATTTTCATTAGTTAAATATGTGTATATGAATTTTTTTGGTAAAATGAATGAGAAAAAATTATATTGAAAATGGGTTGAAAAGTAATGTATTGTGAAGTAATATGAAAATACAAAAATGTGATATTGATTGAAATAATTGGTGTGAATGAATATAAGCATGTGATTTGGAGAATGGTATCAAGGATATATACCAGCCAAAAAAATAAGAATTAAGTATCATACAAGATAAAGTGCAACGCCATGAGAGTCACCTCTTGAGCCCTGTAAATGACAAAGTGCTACGTGGCCGAGAGACATCACTTTAACTTATAGGGACCACCTCTAAAATCTTTTATATATGGTGTATGATTTTGATACTGATACTGATTATTGATTGGAGTTATAATGAGCTGGATATTGATTGGGAGTTATAAGGAGTCAGAGTGACTGTCACTTATTCATAAAGGGAAGTTATAAGGGGTACATTGATTGAGAATCATAAGAAAAAATTGAACAAAAGTCATAAGTGTAGGAGCAAGATACATGATACCCTCATCTGAATATCTAATAAAATATTGATTACTAATTATTGATATTGATTATTTATTACTATTATTATTTATAATTATTGAATACAGATACTACTACATAACTATATAATTGATAGTCTAACGAGAGCAATTGAATGAAAATGATTGAATGATATAAATAGAATGATTGATTGATCAAAAGAATGAGATTTGATATATAATAGGACTGATCAATTAACATAGGTGACTAGTACATATAGTATATATTGATGTATTAAATTTCTTATATGACTTATAGCATATTAATCATTTTTTTATCTTTCATTGATTTTAGTAATTTGTTTGGGCTTTTATGCTCATTATGTGATTTTATGTGATATCAAGTAAAGGTAAAGACCCTGCAACATGAGGCTATGTAGTAATTTGGTTTAATTTTATTTTAATTTTTTCAATTATATGTATTCTCTTGTAGCCAGTGTAACTATTGTATATATTATTTTAGACTCATGATTTTATAAAAGAATGTAAATATTGACTGTAGAAAATATAATGATATTTTTTTGTTATTATTAGTGTTCTTTAATGCAATTAATATGCTCTATATATCAAATTGATTTGTTTTTTTAATTTTAAAAATGGAAAATAGAATGAGAAAAAAAATATAATAAAGGGAAAAAAGAAAAGAATTTTTTTTTCACTTTAGCTCTAGGGCCATAACAATTTTGTTGGCAGCGAGAAGGGATTCTATTGTTTATTTATATATGCTGAAAGTTGGAGCCTAAGGAATATTTTGATATTTGTTTATATTTCAGTTAGTTTTAGTAAAAATTTTATATTTATTTAAACTTTTATAAAATATTTAGTATCGGTATCCATTTTAGCCTTAGTTATCTATATAGTACTTTAGTTTATAATTACATCACAATTTTTTTAGCATTTTTGGTTTAAGTTGTTGATTCATGTTTTAGGCCACGATCACCTACTGAGCCGTGTTAGCTCATTCTTACTTTTGCTTTTAATTTTAGGTCAGGAAAGGGGTAAGATGCAAGCCAAGTAGTTTGATAGCATGTTCTGATCTATATTGTAGGTATGCTTTTTTGGCTAGTTTCTTTTTATATGCTTTGCTTTATTTTATTATAATTTTTGTTATGAAACATTGTTGCTTTTACATACACAGCTCAATGGGTAATAGTATATATGACCCAATAATCAAAAGATTTCTTCCATTCGATACATCAGCTCAAAAAAGATTTATTTGATGTTGGTCTTGGTTTCCCATAGGTGCAAGCCCCCTTGGTTAATTACATATTAGGTCTCGACCTAAGAAAACTTTTGATTAGATACTGTGGACCTCCGAAAGGGATCTACCAGCAACAGAGTGCAGAGGGTATATGATCGGACCACCTTGAGGGATAGAAACGATTGCAAGCTGCGCTCCTTGCAAGCGGACCAATGGGATGGAAGAATAGATCATACATACGATCAACCATTGAGGATAGCTACTCTCGTTAGCACATCTCGATGGGTGATAATATGCACGACTTGATCAGTGTCAACGAGTTTACCTTACCCGATGCATTAGCTCGAGTGGGGTTTATTTGTTGTGAAATTCTATTTTTTACGGGCGCAAGCCCCCGTAATTAATTACATCTCAAGCTAGAGCCCGAGAATACTCTTGATTAAGGATCTGATATTATTCTTTCCAAAAAGGGGATTGTCAGACAAAGGGAGATTAAAAAGTTCCTACTCAAAGGGAAAGAAAGGGCTCAACTCAGCTTAGCCAACATGCATGGCTTATACTAACATCCAGAGGGACTAAGGCACTAAGAAGAAAGTGGAGAAAGAAATCAATCACTCAAATCATACAGAGGGGAAGGATGGAGGTGGCATCACCTATGTGACACAGATAGGTAGGATTTATAGCTTTCGAAGAGAAGGAAACTTACCCACCGATTAGGTATACTACGAGAAACTCAATGTAGTAACCTTGAATCCTAGATCTAAGATGAGTTTAGTGTTCTACCCAACACTAACACCTATATCCTAAATAATGCAATATAGACTTATATCCTACCTGAAAAGGAAAGTCAGCTAATCACCTAAGCAAGTAAAATCCATGTAGTCCGGTCTTTATGAAAGATGGATAGGTGGGCTGAGTATTTTGGAAGTAACATCGACGTCTAGTGAGTTTTTTAATTAGTCTTGGACTTATGAAGGGTGAATGCTCTTAGAGCTAATATAATTAAATTTTAATTAGGTTAATTTCTATTGTGATTCATGCTGATTAAAAGGTGCAAATTATATATGCTTAAGATTTAAAAAATAGGCTTATAAATAATAATTTTTAGAAGAGACTAGGCTTCTTCAGATCTGGCACCTCATCCTTATAGGCCAGATTATCCAGACTCTACCCGTAGATAGGGAAGTGTCTTATAGAAGGAGAGAGAAAAATAAATTGTTAAACGACTCTGGCTATTCCCTAGGTTGTTAGATTTATATGTTATTTAATTCTTAAAATTTTAGAATTTGATTATGAGTAGAAAAATAATTTTATCATAGAGTGTCTAACAAAAAAACATGCCACATACATACAAGAAAGAAATCTAGAAAAAGCAGATAAGTTTTATTGCATAATCAATATAAATACATCAATATAAATTCACAAAAAGTAAAGTAAAAAAGTCTACGATAAGTGTCGTACAAGTACAACCTAGGATCAAATAATGGTGGCTAGGCCCCATCGACAATATCCTCGATTTTAATCTTAATAAATGACACAAGTCTTAAAAGTAAGACATTTCATCTTCAAGTCTTCATCTTTAAAGGGATTATCCTCCTCTAGATCGTCTTCCTATGTATCATCTTCCTTTGGATCATCTCCTTCGAGCTCCGTATAGTTCGTCTCCAAAAGGATACCCAAATGAATAAGAAATTCCCTATAAAGGGCCTTTCTTTTTCTCTTTAGGTACCGAGAGTTTGAAATGCCTCACTTTTGAAGACTTTCACAACTTGATAATAATTACATCAGATTACATTTAAAAAAAAGAAAATCTAGACTCAAACTCCTGCATGGTTATCCTAATAGAAAAGTCTCAAGCTATTATAACATCCCAAGTAGTTTATATATATATGTAGAAAAATAAACACACTTGGCCATGCTCTTTTAATTTTAAAGAGGGCTAAGTAGTCTCTGGAGTATCTGCATAAAATATCATTAGTTTTAAAGCATTATGATTAAGCCTCATTTTATTTCAATGCTATATGAGTGTGGCCACTTGCATAAAACATTTTTAGTATCAAAGCGCCCCTTTCCCATGGGCAATCTAACGTATAAATCATATCATGAGCAAAGCATGTATAGTAATAGAATAAACATCATCACTACAAATTAAACCAAAGTAAGCCAATTCAAGCAACACTCGTGTCATATACAAAATTATCACATCGTAGAAGCAGAAAAGGAAAATCATCGGCCCTAATCCTAGAGCTAGAAGTGGTGACCTAATTAAGCTATGTGTGTGTTACAGGCTTGTGTGGCTTTGGATATTTCCTATGTCGGGTAGTTAGTTCAAATTACATAGAGTTCAGTTTATTAAAAGTCTGAAAAGGAAACTTTAATTAAAGTTTAAATATTAGTAGCATGGAGTCAATTTTAGTTAATTTAGTTTGTATATCATTTTTAATGCTTAAGGTAATAATAATGGGAGTTTTAAGTTATATTAGCAAATTTTAGAAAGTCCAGGATCCTCCTATATGCTAGGCTAAAGGGGATCCAAAAGGTCACTATTAGAAATAGGCTAGGTTTAGGAGTTTCAACATTTTAGTTAAATATTAGGTCTTACAAGGAGTAGTTATGCATTGAGTTTATTGGATTTGGAATTTTCTAGGCCAATATATGAATTTCAGAAGATTTGGGCAATTAATGAATTATTAAAAATTATTTTATTAAACGTGTTTTAGGGATTTTGATCCAAATCAGCTCTAAACTTATTTGAATCACCCCAAAAGGTCAAAAATGACCTAAAAAGGTGTTCCCAAATGTTTGGAGAAAACTTGGAATTTTTTATAATTTTTAATTATTTAATTAAGGTAAAAAGGTGAATTTTAGTTAAAGTTAAATTAAGGTTTAAATTAAAGTATAATTAAAGGGCTCTAATTATTTGAGGTTAAGGGTTAAATTATGAAGTGTTGAGCTATTATGAGTAATATTCTTAGTTAAAATGAATTTATTACAATTTTCTGAAGTTATCGGGGCGTAATTAACGGGTAAATTAGGGTTTGTTAATTAAGGGGTTTAAAGGGTCCTAAAAAAATTCCTAGAAAATTATGGGAGGTTTAGGATGTCACTAAGTTTAAGTGTTTTAATTTCAAGTCATTCGGGGATCTACCCTAGCTCCTATATTTTTTTTAAGTTCGCTAGATATGTCCTTAATTATTATTCTTAGGGTGTCCATATGTTATATGAGTTTAAAGTAAGTTTTTGACGAACCCTTATGATAATATGAGGGGAAATGCATAAAAATAGTAAACACACCAATCCTAAGATCTAGGAGGGCCTAAACTAGGTGCTCGTGTGTCCTATACATACAAAAGATAATAAGACATAAAATAAGCGCGCTTATCGATGCAATTGGTGACTGATTAAAGCCCAATCACCAACTAATGTACCTCCCCATGAATGTCATTCATTTTTTTTTTGAACTTTTCTTCTTTTTTGTTTCATTATTCCTTTCTCCCTATATATACATATATACAAAGTGAAAGAAATAGATAGGTAGAGGTTTTAGAGATAGAAAAGGGAAAGAGGTGAGTTTTCTGGGAGAGATTTGGGTGAGGTATGTGAAAGGGCTATTTTGAGTTGGATTAGTTGAGTGGGCGAATTTAGGTGGAGTTTACTATCTGGAGAGGATTTAGATGTTTGACAGGATAGAGAGAAATGGAGGTGGATCGGTTATAGGCCTCGAGAAGAGGAGGGATTTGGTTATATTGGGATGAAGAGGTTATATGAAAGGAGGAGAAGTTATGGCTACGTTTTAGAGGGAGCTTGTGATAGGTATTATGAGGCTCTCATCTGAATGAGTGAATTCAACTAGTCAAAGGATTGAACTGGGAGCAGTAGCTAGAGTGGGTCAGATGTTGGGTTTGATTGCGAGAAGTCAATGGAGGGATAGATAGGTTCAAAGTTTATGGTGGCTTGAGAAACTGATTGTGGAGGTAGATTGAAGGGTTACGGTTTCGCTGGGACTGGGTTGATCAAGAGGTTCATCGACTTCGTGCATGGATCAGGAGGTTAGAGTCGGACGATAGTAGGAGATTAGAGGTATTGAATGGTTGGAAGCTTATAGTGTGGAGGTGTGGGCCGGAGGATTGAGTGTGCAAACAATTGTAGGAGTTGGGCAGGAACAAGGATTGGGATCTTCAACTTTCACAGTGGATCGATAGGCTTAATTAGATGATTTGGAGGGTTTTGGAGATTGATCTGGGCTTATGGAAATTAATGGGGAAGAAGTAGATTGGTTTGATAAAGCAAATGGAGCCACAGTCAGAATAAAGATCAAAGGTTTAAGCTTTCATGTGAAATAGTTTGTGGCCGGTAAGCAGAGAAATGAATGAGTGAAGCTTTGTTCTTCTTTTAAAGATAAGGCTATGTACATGAGAAATAGGTAGGGGTTACACACATGAGAGGATGTGTGACTAACTTCAGCACCATTTGCGTACTGCATGATATGATTTCGTATCGGGCGACGAGATTTCCACAGGATTTGTGCAAGGATTTTGACAAGTGTGCATATTCCTTTCTTTAACTTTGATTTTTTTTTTGGATTTGCTGTAGAGGTCAATAAATGTCCCTAACAAATGTGATATATGTCTAGAGCAAACCACATTTATTTTAATTTAGTTAGCCCTATGGATCTCCAATGATCTGTTATGAATGTCCCACTGAGGATTTCATTTTGCATATCTCCAAGAGTCTATCTCGGTGTCATGCTAATTTTCTGTGTTATAGGCCTTTAGATTTATCCATATATAATAACACAATTATAATGTCGGCTTCAATCAAGTAAGTACCCATAGTATATGACATAGTACTTCATGCTTAGATCTTTAGAGCATTACTCCACATACTGACGCTAGTAGATAGAATCACCGCCTCTTGTTCTCTTTTACCACCACTGTCATTTTAGTTTCCAACATTTTTATATATGTTCAACATTTATCCTTATTAAAATCATATATAAATGTAAGATTTCTTTTATATAATTATAGATGTCATTCAGAGTTTGCTCATGCTTTGTAGGTTCACAAGCTAGCGAGACTTCGTGGTCTCAAGTTTTCTACATTTTGCTTCAACTCAGGTATGCCTTTTTTCCTTTCTAGTTTTTTTAACTTTTGCCTTACGTTTACACTACCCATTTTTGTATATTGTTGCCTCACTGCTTTGTACAAGTCCCTACAAGAAAATGATACCAGTCAATTAGTTGTCACAGAAGGCTTTTGCTAAAGTACAATTTTACTTTATTAGTATGTAGAGCTTTTCTCTCTTTCTTTAGTTACTCACTGGTACCCTTATTAATTTACACAAATTTTAGGAGGAATGAGATACCAATTAGTAAGCTACAGAAGACCTTAGTTCAGGTACACCTTTCTTCTTGTAGTTTTACACATGCTTACATAGTCTTTTATCTTTCTTTATGCTGATGATTCTATTGCTTTGTGCATATCCCAGAAGTACAGAATACCTAGTCTTTGGAAGGAATAGAATAAAGCTATCAACTGCCTCTTCAGCCATAGATTTAAAAGATAGACTTCGGTCCTTTGTGAAGGACAATATATCTTTCTCTTCTTTTTTCTTTAGTTAGTGTAATCTTGTAAAAAATTATAATTTAAATTTGTATAAACTTTAAATTAATTGAATAAAGCATTGTTTGCTTTTAGATGTTCATAAGTTTTTCCTCTCTTTCTGCTCTTGTGACTTCTGTGGTTATTATGCTCACAGCTTTAGAGCCTCATTAGAGTTAGTATTTGCATTCTTTTCATAGCTTTAGCTTGAGTTTTGAGGTTTTAGTTCCTTCTACCTTGTGCTTTGTGTGATGGATATTAATGAATGACTATCTGATTTGTTTATATTGACTTATCAGGAGATTTTTATACCTTTTGCCCTATATTTCTTATTTTGGCATACATAATGAAGGACCCTTTAGGTTTACATTAGATCAGTGTGAGGGGTCATTGGTCTGAAGCTTTATGCATAATAGACTTGTTGATGACAAAATCCTCTTTTTTTTAGCTTTAATCTTTATATGAACTTTATGATAATTTCTTCAGTCTTTTACTTTATACTTTGGTGGACATGTTGAAGAATAAATTCCTTCAATCCTCGCTTTGTGCACTATGAATTTATTGAAGGATTTGTAGCTTTTAGGTTGAGTTAGTAATACAAAATATAAGAAATTCTCTAACTCTTAACCTATCAAGAAGGCTTCAATCTAGGTTATTTGAGCTTAATAGATTGGGTAAGCTAGAATTTAATGGCTCTCATCATTTGACTAATGAAATTGGGGTTCCTTTACTATAGATTTTCTTATGGTTTGTTGAGTAGACAGAGCTGTCAACTACTCAATAACATCTTAGCTTATTTAGTCTGATCTCATATTTCCGTAAAGGCTTTTAAACTTGAGCTATTTTAAAATAGAGCCATTTAGGCTATTTAAATGGGTTGAATAACTCTAATTAAGGCTGATCAATTGTGATTCAATTTTCCTTTATTTTTGAATAAAGTTTTAAAGAATGACTTTAAATTTTTACAAAGAGTTATCAATAAATCCAACTTTCATGATTTGTTTACCATAGTTGCACTAAACAATAGATAATTTGTGAAAAATACTTGCATGTCAAAATTTTATCATTTTCAATTTTTTAAAAACTACTATTTATCTATTTTAATCAATCAAATATAAAATGATTTTTAAAAATATTATCAAACACATTTGATAGATTTATTAGCTCATAATGAAGCTCCCATAAATTTATCAAGCCTTAATGAATCATAGCATGCCTATCGTGATTTTTTTAAGTGGTGATAGTATGCATTGAATTTATTGGCGATGGTGTTTATTGACATTATGTGTGATGAAATGCAATGAAGTCAACAAGTATTAGCTTTAATTTCAACATTGCGCATCAACCTTATTAGTTATATCAT